>OX493324.1:9257018-10457018 GCA_950371115.1 Anania fuscalis | reverse complement strand
CAGCGGCCGCCGAGCGCTTAAAGAGTTAATGAGTAAATCTTCATCCTTATCCATAGAATTAATCCTAAGTTTTTAAACGCTCGGCGGCCGCTGCCGCGGCACGCTTACTACGCTCGCTGCGCTTGCTCCATTCGTTCGCTTTCGCGCTGTGTGCATTGATATAAAATGTTAACACATTTACATTTAACTCAATGGCTGTGTGTGGTCATGTTCTAACCTAACCTAACCAATTTAGTCTTTTATATACGCAGTATTAAGTTGAACTGATCGTTATATGAACAAATTTAATCCATCATCTTTATCCTTATAATAATTCCTTAACTGTCTTATTCAGAGTGCATTTGCTATTCCGAACTAAGGTTAAACCACTGTTTTAACGTACAAAAACCAGTGGTTTAACCTTAGTCTGGACTAGTAAATGCACTCTGAATAAGGTTTTAAAGCGCTCGGAGCCGCTGCCGCGGTCTTCGCGCTGTGTGTGGTCACTGTTCGAACCTAACCTAACCAATTTAGTCTAATTACATACGCATGCAAAAACACCAACCGCCACGTCATTATTCTTTGTAGGTACCCACATTTTTTTCCTATTTTACTCATATTATATTTATCTAGGTATTTTAACTTTCGATGTTTTAAACTTCGACATTGTGAACATTTGGTGATTTAAATATTAGAAGTTCGAAACATACTTGTTTTATACTTCAGGGTTTCATCATTAGGGGTTTTAGACATTGGGGTTTTAACCATAGAGTTATAATGTACGACATTATACCTCAATGGTTTTAACTTTAAATATTTAAGTTTAGGTGTTCTAATACGTACCCATTTTTCTGTCTCTATTACGTACGTTTACGTACACGTTTGGCATGAACTCCGTTCTACGACCGTGACGTAATATGGGGACGACCCGACCCCCTCTCGACACCTAGGGACGTGCGGTGAATATAGGCAATAAGGCTGCCTACCTTGTAAATAAAATGATGTAGGCTGTAGATACTTTCAAATACAAATGTGTGGCATGGACAAAAACCACTGATTTTCACCAACAAATGAATGAATGAATGAAAATCGTTTATTTGGCACAATTTACAATAATCAGAATTCACGTTACAACATTTATACACAGTCATGTACCAAATAGGCTCAGCATATGCCAAGGCACAGAGTGTCGCGCCGCTGGTTTTCAGCGGACACCTTAAAAAAGAGAGTTGGCGTCGATCCTTACAAAAACAGATATTATTAACATTGTTAACTCATGTTAAATGCAAATATAATAATCGAACGAAAAAAAAACAAAGTTCCTACCTAATATAAATAGCACTGAGAACTATTCTCAGTGATAATTATATTAAACTAGCATTTGCTCCCGGCTACGCTCGCGCTAATATAGATTTAAAAATAAAGAACAATATAAACTTTTAACGTTATCCAATAACAATATAATATACATCGAGTACGCGACGACTATATCTTAGAGATATTTTTCTATCCCGCGGAAGCAGTATTTTTTTCTGGGTATAAGTCCTTTTCTGCACCGTTGATGATCGTTTAGTCGTGACAGCGAAACAAACAATAAACAAACACACTTACGCCCTTATAAAATAAAATTGGTAAAGATATAAGTTCGTATATTTGTCACCTAATCTAATACAACAATATTAAAAATATTGATTCGTTGCATGGTACCAATCTATCTATCTATGTAGCCTATTGCAGACTACGGCTAGACGTAAGCCTACCCCAAAAACCACAATCTCCCGCTTTTTTTCCATCCAGCCACTGCCAGCCATCTTCCTAAGATCATTGGTCCATCGGGCTATAAGATAGGTAGGTTATAAGGTATCATTTTGCAAGATCCAAAGTCCCTAGGTCCAGCGGTTTTGGCTTTTTATTATAAACAATATCCGATTTGCTGAAAGGGTAAAATCTCTTAAAAAGTTATTCAGTACACTTGTATACTTTCAAGTTTTATAAATAATATCTATGTGAGGTTTCGAAATAATCCCTACGCAAACCTGTAAAGGACCTGAACTATTTCCAGACAGCTGAGATATTTGCTCGTGGGAAACAGAGTGACGGAATAGACTTGTGGCAGTAGAGAATTAGTAATAATAACACGATACATAATTTTTACAAATACAAAATTGAAACCTATTTTAAGTGTTGTAAATCAGAAAACTCTATTTGAGTAAAACTTCAACCATAAAATTAAGTATTTAAATAATATATTCAGTGATTTCAGTTCGAAAATAAAGAACTTCAAATACGAAATTAAATCCCCTTTCCACCCCCCTTAAGGGTTGAAATTCCAACAACATCAATATACCAAGCGTGAGGTTCTAACCTTAATAATTATAGTTATTTTTACATTGGAAACGATGGACTTACCATACACAACTTTATCCCCCTTTTCATCCCGTCAAGGGAGAATTTATTTAAAACGCTTATACTCACATAAACCTACTTTTAAGGTCATCCTAAACACACAATTTAGAGAAGCTCACTTAGAACTTGGGGGACTTTAATACAATCTTTCATCCCTTATTTTAATAAATTAATAAATGGGTGAAATTGCTAAAAATCCTTTAGTGGAAGCCTGCACTGTAGGTTTCACCTATTGCGTGAGTACTCAACCATAAGACTTTTTATTTACTTTGAAAGTAAAGAACTTCAAAAATAGAATGTATACCCGTTTCACCCCTCCTTAAGGGTTGAAATTCTAACAACAAAGATATACCTTGCTTAAGTTATGAACCGAAAGCGCAAATAAAAAAAATAGTGATTTTTACTTATATGCTTAAGTTATCAACCGTAATACTAAATAAAAAATTGAGTGATTTAGAAATTATAGAACTTTAAATAAAAATGTATCCCCTTTTCCCCGCTTTAAGGGTTAAAATTCCAACAACAACAATATACCTTGCGTGAGTTATCAACCGAAAGCGCAAATAAAAAAAAAAAAGTGATATTTACTTAAGAAAGTATATAAGTAAATTTAAATAAAAATGTATCCCCTTTTCACCCCTTCAAGGATTGAAAAACGATATACCTTGCGTGAGTTACCAACTTTAAGCTTAAATAATAAATTGAGTGAATTTGAGTAAGAAAATAAAGAACTTTAAATACAAAAATCCCCTTTTCACCCCCATAAGGGTGGAAATTCCAACAACAACGATATACTTAGACTGAGTTCCTAACCGTACGCCTGAATAATAATTTTAGTGATGTTTACTTTGAAAACGACGAAATTTCAATACACAACTTCAACCCCCTTTTTAACCCCGTCGAGGGCTAATTTATCAAAAACGCTGAGACACATGTTAATTCATTTTCATACGTGAGCCTAAACACAAAATTTGGAGATCCTAATTTCAAAACTGACGGACTTTCATACAAACTTTCACCCCCTATTTTACCCCCTTAAGGGTGAAATTTCCAAAAATCCTTCCTTAGTGGATGCCTACATTGTATATTCTATATATGTGCGAAATTTCAAGTCTCTAGGTTCAGCGGTCTGGGCTGTGCGTTGATAGACCAACAATCAGTTTAGAATTTTATATAGTAGATTACTCATTTATATATAATTCGTGTATTTATACATATTTATATTTTTAAATTAACAAGTGATACAATATTTTTTATACTACTATTCTAAAATAGGTAGGTATGTTTTCACTACAGTGTACATATTTTATTATAATAATTACTTTGTTGTGTAATATTTAGCTCATTCGGCTTTTTGAATATTAAGGAGATGTGGCTTGTATTTAATTTTAAAAGTTTGAATTTGAGAACAATGTTTACAATTTTGTTATTATTATTAAATAAATAGGGTCCGTCTCCATCATCAGATCAGCCCCATGTCACCATTATATTGCATTGTCATCCGACCTACGTAAGTATGCAAAAGTTCAGCTGAATCCATAGACTTAGCATTCGCTACGCTCTTAAAGACTGACAAAGCGTGGAAAAGAGACATCATATCCTTGCGGGCACCCTACAAGATAGAAAAAGACAGATGTCAATGTACCTATGTGACACAAAAAATATATCTAACTGACTATAAATGATTTCAATTTAAACGTCAAAATTAATTTTATTAAAATATAAAAAATTACAAACGGAAAACTTATTTAAATATTTCTGTAGACATGGGGTCCTGTTCAATTATAAATTGTGATGTGACAAGAAAATATAACCCTAATAAATACACATTTCACAGGTAAAAACATTTTTTAATGAAAATATTTTGAAACAAATTTGTGTCTAATTTCTAATAATAATCGACAAGGAACTTAGATTTTACAGAAGAATATGAACTTTGTTTGTCGTGTGTTTGTGTATTTCGTAGTTAAAGGCATAATTACAATAAATATTAGGTAAAATAGTAAATTGCATGTTTACAGTAGGGATTGAAGTAGCGGTGACGTCATAAGTATCGATAAAATATCGACAGCCATTTGTGGGATAGAAGATTTTTAGCGATTACTAAAAAAAGGTTTATGATGTTTGTTTACAAAAAAAAAACACTCCAATACTGTTATTTTGTGATTACATAATGAGCTTTTTGTTTTATTTTTAGTTGGACGACCCCCGTGGCCGAAAGGCGAGCATGCTGGACTTTAAATGGCGCCGCCATCTCTGAGGTTCTGGGTTCGATCCCCGGTCGGGTCAATGTAGAAAACGAACTTTTCTATATTGGCCCGGGTCTGGGTGTTGTGGTACCCTCGTTATTTCTAATTTCTTTAACACAATGGCTTTAGCTTCTTACCTTTGGATCAGAGCATTGTATGTGATAAACAAACAAGTTTTAAACTCTAATAAAATTTTCTTTTAAAAAAATGTGCACCTTTGTCCCACCTGCAGGGCACAGAGACTATGTTTGTTGTTGTCCATATAACTATGTTTGTCGCCATTTTTAGGGTTGCGTAGTCCTGGCAAGGAATCCTTATAGTTTGGTCATGTCCGTCTGTCCGCCTGTCGGTCCGACGTTTTGCTTGGAGACTGTTGACCCTAGAGAGCTGTTACTTTATGGAAATATGTATATCTAGCTTGCCGACAAAGTAGTAGAACAATATTTTTTAATTTTTTTTTAGGGTAGTTGCCATACATGTAACGTGAGCATATTTTTTTTCATCGTCTACCACATCGTGTGTGGTATCGTTGAATAGGCCCTTTAAAATTACTTTAGGGTTACTTAAACTATTTTTTGATTTAGGGATACACACAACACGGAACACAGAACTACCTACTGTAAGTAGTATAATATTAACTCTGTAATAATAAGGAATAATATGTTGAAGTGAAGTTATGATATGAAATTGTTTTAAATAGGTTACATATTTAATATTTGAGCAGACAACCTAGTAAAGGTTGGAGGACGACGCTGGATGCAGGTTGCTTCCAACTGGCCGATCTAGGAGTCACTGGGAGAGGCCAATGTTCAGCAGTGGACGTCCTGTGGCTGAAATGATGATGATGACATATTACAACGACCGTTTTCTTATTTTCCATTATATAAACTTGTTCATAATATTCAATTACTTATATTTCGATTTAATGCGAGTAAACTTGTTTTTTAGATTTCTCAGTTTCCAGACTGAAGTTTGCATAACAAAAATATGACCTTTTCTCGACCATATCTTAACTTTGCACATACAAGCCCAGAAAGCCCCGTATCCTTTCCGTAATACTGTTTTTCACCTCTATTTTGTTTAAAGATTAGGCTTAACTTTAGGTGCTTTAAGTTAAATCAATTTGATGCCGGTTGCAATTAATCGATAAAAAAATTGTGGCTTGAACAACACTACTACACACACACATACGTGTCACATATTTTGTATCATTTGCAATGAGCCTTTGTCTATCTTGTACATTCTATATCTATGGCTGAATCGGGTTCCGGGAAAGGGTGTCAATCACGATTAGAAGTTTGTAACCGTACAGACAGAGATATGTAAAAATATCACGGTCGTGAAACTAAGTAAAAGCTTGTAAAAAGACAACTTTCGTCCATGCCAGGCTTAAGCCCGGCATTAAGCTACAGGGACATATCTCGACTTGATTAATTGGTAAAGCGCCTGCGCGCTAAGCAGGAGATCAGGGTTCAAATCCCGGAGTGGACGAAAGTTGTCTTTTTTCAATTTAAAATAAGTATTCCACAATATTAGCAAAATAATTTGCTAAAGAAAATACATAAAACTTAAGTTATTATGAAACAATAATTTACAAAAAGTAAAAAATCACGCCTAGTTTAGAGTGCATGGTGCGGCAATCATCGACTCGAAAACAAAGGGAATAATGCGTGCAGCATTTCCTAGATGGCGTTGATGTCACAAATGAATTGAGAAGGCAGATTTCGTCCAGTCCGAGATATGTCCCTGTAGCTTAATTGGTGAAGCGCCTGCGCGCTAAGCAGGAGATCAGGGTTCAAATCCCGGCATAGACAAAAGTTGTCTTTTTTCAATTTAAAATATGTATTCCACAATATTAGCAAAATAATTTGCTAAAAGAAATACATAAAACTTAAGTCATTCTCTTCAGACCACTTAATTTTATGATTAAGGTCTTGGTTGCTTTTATTAACAGTATCACTGGTTTCCGTTGGTTTAAAAGAAATATGTATCTAAAGATCATTGGCATACAAATGATGATTAGCGTGTATTATAACTTGTGGCAAGTCAGTAGTATAAATAATGAAGAGAATAAATAAGAGGTCCCAGTAGCGATCCCTGCGGGACACCTTTATTTACAGGAAATGTAGCAGATACTTTTCTAATGCCATTACTAGAAACAATTTCCACCTGTTGTGAGTTGTGACCGATTACACAGATAACTGGAAAACCACGCAAGTGCCGTATCATCAAATCCATAATATTTCAATTTAGCAATAAGCATCCTCGTATTGATAGATAGTGTCAAATGCTCTTGAATAATCTAGCAGTACCAATATCAATCCTTTTCCTGTATCCTGTTCGGTCAAAATGTCATCGACCACGTCAAGTAAAGCCGCTGCCATATTTCTTACTTTTGTAAACCTGGTTGTGTTTCTGGTAATATATTATTTTCCTGTAAATATTCATTAATCTGAATGCCAACAATTTTTTCTACTATTTTTGACATAAATGGATATAACCATTTAAGTCAAAAATAGTAAAAAAAAATGGTAAACCGGGCGAAGATCTTATACCTGTGTAGGATTATTAGTTTTTGGTAGTGGTATTACCGTCGCCTATTTCCATATTTCAGGGTAGGTGCCTGTTTCAAGGGACTTGTTAATGATGTTAGTAATGAGTTGCAATGTACGTGGCAAAGTCAAAAGAATCATGATAAGCGATATTCCATCTACACCCTGACCGTTAGTGGTGATATTTTTTTTAACTTTATATACCATTTATTCATTTATCCGTTTAAAAGAGAACACAGAATTATCTTTAAAACGATGAGATAAACAATATGCAAGGCGGGAAACATTAGCACTATCATGTCCGGAAACATTCAAGAAATGATCATTATTATGGTCAGGATCACTAATATTATCTGGTAAATCGGCAAGTTTTGGTTTAATATCTACAACATTTCGCTTTATGTGTTTCCAGAGTACGCGAGGGTCTTTCAAGTTTTTATTTTTACAATACTGATAATACGCAGATTTTTCACTATATATAGCTTCGTTAACTAATTGTTTAAGTTCTTTATAATACTTTTTATCACTTTCAAGATTTGTTCTACGACTTTTCACTTCGCTTTATCTCTTAAAATCATCATGTCTTTTATAGTTCGCGTTATCCAGGGATAGCTTTGTTTTGATAAATAAATCTTTTTTACCGGTATGTGAGTAACAAATAATTCTTTAATTTTAGCATTAAATGCAGCAACAGAGTCACTGACATTTTCGCTAAGTAACTGTTCGCAGGATATATTATTGACATGTGCATTAAAAAGGTCTATGTTAATTAATATCATTCAAAGGTCTGTAAAATATCCATCGAGGTTCAGATTACGGCTTTTTTAGACTTACTTCATAAGAAATCACAAGTATCTACTGCTTACCTCAAAATAAAACTAATGCCTGCCACTACCGACCCCAAATGATAAATTTCTCATCCCCTTCTTCAGTTATGTGGACACCATGCTGCACATATTCCGCGGCAACATCGGCAGCGGGCTGCTGGCCATGGGTGATGCTTTTAAGAACGGCGGCATCATCTTCGCCACCGGCATGACGGTGTTACTGGGCGTGATTTGCGTGCACGCGCAGCATTTACTGGTAAGAGGTTGCTTTTAAAATTATCATCATAAGCCTTTAGGATTCCAATTCGGGACATAGTCTCACCAATAAACCACCACAGCGATCAGCTCGAAGGCTGTTAGTAGCCAGCTGCTTACCGAAATCGCCTCGTCAGTACACTGCCTGCTCTCGTTAGATATGCAGTTATGCAGTGGCGGCGCAAGACCTAAACTTAATGTGGGCAAGGCAAGGTACATTATGCAAAGCCCTCTGAAAAATAAACAGTTTTTTATTCATTAAGAAACCGACCAAAATTTTTATTCATACTTACGGGCGTAGCCAAGTTTCAGTTGGGGGGGGGGGGGGGGGGGGGGGTTCAGGATGTTACAAAATTGTGTAGTAAAGTGTGAAAACTTTCATGCAAATCCGTTCAGTAGTTAACGCAATTTATGCTCTTTCGGAGAGCTTTTTATAAAAAAAAATATTTTTATTTTATTTAAATTACAAAATATTAACATAATGTTACCTTAATGAATCTGAATAATAGACTGTCGTTCGAAGATGCATCGACGCTCCGGCGCAGGGCTGCTATCGGCAGGAAATGCAAACTCAGCGGCTAGACTCTCTGTCGCTATAGCGTCAATGTACATAGAGTTCACATAACACCTCCCCGACGAAATAGAGGTCCTTTCTTTAGCTTAATTAAAGAGAGACCGAAGAAAAGCTTCGTTTTGGAGCGTTACAGGTCGTTTAGTTTCTGTAGTTCCAGTGGTAGCTCTGCAAATTTTGTGTTTCTTCCATTTGACGATGAGAAAATAAAGAACTGCGATAGCTATGATGATGTAGAGCGGTGTAGTCCAGTATAAATGCGGTTGAAAATCTGAGTCTTCCAATTCGTCAATTTCCGATTCTCGTTCTAATAATTCAATAGTATTATGAAGCTGTTTTAGGTCCACGTTATCTATTTTCAGGCGTTTAAGCGGGTCCCTGATTTTTGCTTCTTCCAAATTTAAGCCAAATAATTTGATGGGTTTTCCATGAAAAGCATACCGTAAATTTGTGACATTCAGGTTTTTGATAGACGCACTGCGGTTTCCCGGTAATTGGAGTAAGTATACACCTTTAATTTGCATATACTCATCCTGGACACATTGAATGTGCAATTTTGTGGAGTTAGGGGTAATAAGTATATAATATTCATTGTTGATCATCTCAAATACATCTTGTTCAATTTTGATTTGTTGATATTCGCATTTTGAAAGTTTTTGTGATGTTATCAGTTCATAAATACAGTCACTGTTATGCTTTGATTCTTGAAGATACAGATTTCCTTTGCAGTAGTGATATTTCCCGATTTTATTGCATGGTGAATCTAAATACTGGTACGCATTTTCGTTTATAACTAGATAGGATTTATTAGGTATTAGGATTGTATAATTGGAAGTAGGGATTGGGAACAAGTGATAGTATGTGAACATGTCATTATAAAAAAATGGTACCCTAATTACAAACACCAATTTGTTATCGCTAAAATAAGAGCCTATGTCTAAGAAATTATAAAAAATACGAGATTCTTTCACATCAGAGGTTATTAACTGATTAGGCCTGTATAGTTTGTTAACTTCTGTTATAAAGTATTCTATATTTGAGAACGATATCCAATTACGGTAAGCTATATGTTTTGTTGACAAAGCAATGGCAGTTTCTAGCTAGATCCGATAGGGTTTCAAAAATGATTTGCACATTTACTTCCAATAATTTAAAAGAGCTGTCTAATTTAACAAAGTCTAAAAATTATTGTTCAGAGATATTTGTATATATTATTATATCTGTTATTTTATTTGACAGTTTGTCTTGATTTTGCACAACAGCTAAAATGGTGGTGTTAAAGTTTTCCAAAAAGAGTTTATTTAGAGTAATTGCCTGATTAACGTGATGTGTTATTGCATTTTGATTATTCTGAAGTATTTTTATGGCTTTGTCATATCTCAAAGCATCGTTTTAATCTAAATTTCCAGTAATGCTGTGAATTATAGTACCTAACCCATCTATAAGAGCTCTTCTAAATCTAGTTTCACTTAAATAATTAAACTTATTTAAACTACTATTCAGTCGGTTAGTAATATAGTCATGTAAAATAATAAATCTAAACTTGTAATCTTTATCTAAGTCACTAATCAAAGCTTCAAGTGTAAAAACTTGATGTTGGATGATGACAATTTGATCCTTAATACAGTCTAAATCGATATAGTGTAAGAACACTTGGTCCGATTGCCTAACTTTAGATAATCCTAAATTGAATGGTAATATTCCGGGGCTATTTGTCATCGGCGTTCATTTCGCTTTCTCGGCTAGTGCCGGGTAGCTCGCTGTCATCCTGTAACAAAGAATGTTGCATTTTAAGGGGCCTGCGTATGTTTCGTTTATGGTATTCTTGCTCTCTGACGTCTGCAACTTTTATACCTAAATCTCTGGCAGCAGTTCTAGTTAAATATCGAGGTTGACCTTTATGACAAACTGCAAACGGATTTTTGGAATAAATAGCATGACCCTCTTATATTCTAGAGGCGCTTCTAATGTTTCATTTCGTTTGTTAATAGTGGCCATTTGCCTCGAATTTAGGCGTTCATTAATTTTAGCGTTCATATTTGTTGTTATTTCTCTATGTTTATTAATGTAATTTTGTAGACATTGTTTTTTAAAAGGATGTCAAATGGATCGCGGCTATCTAAGTGGCCATTCATTATTTCAACTGGTTTCTTATCTGTGGCTGAATGTATTGAATTGTTGTATGCTAATACTGCAAACAGCATCAGCTCGGTTATAGTGGACTGTTTATGATTTTGTTGGAGTAACCGAATGTGTTCCAAGATTGTTGAATGAAATCTCTCAATGGCTCCGTTAGATTGGGGATTATTAACACTCGTAAAATGTAAATTTATTTTATGTAAAGCAGCAAATTCTTTGAGAGGGAGATTTTTTAAATTCTGTTCCTTGGTCGGCTGTAATGTTCAAAGGGAGACCATGATGTGTCATCTATATTGTTAGTGAATTTATAACACTTACCTACTCCCGACATACTTTCCAGAGGATAGGCTTGTGCATATTTTGAGAATGTATCTATTATGGTAAGGAATTTCTTGCCCTTTACTTGAAAAGTATCCATGTGTATGATTTCAAATGGTTTTGTTGGGACTGGCGTAAATTGAAGATTTTGTTTGTTTGGATGCCTTTCGTATTTATTGGTTTGGCAAATCAAACAGTTGTTTATAATTTCAGTCACGGTTTTAGAAATATTTGGCCAATAGTATTTTCGTTTTATTTGTTTTTCTGTTTCCACTATACCTCTATGATTGGATTTACTTTCGTGATAAGCTCTTGATAACCGATATTGTTCGTCTGTGTCAGTTATATCTTGTAGATTTTCTTTACAGAATATTAAGTCGTAAGCTGAATCTTTAAAGGTTGTTTGCAAAATGTTTGTAAGATCTGGTATGTATTTAAAATCTGACAGCCAAACGCCATGTTGAATATCTGGCCGTACATAGTGTTTAAAAAGTTCGATTATTTCGTTGTTTAAATTATTTAAGCCAATTTGAGCTATGATCCTGTTTTTACCTGGGAATATTTCGTTTATAACTACTTCAGCCGGTGAGTGTAAAACAAAATGTATAAAAATTTGATTTTTGTGCGTATTCACAGCTTTTTCAGCGATTGGAATTTCCAAAATGGGCTGTTCATTATTGGTGTGGACTGTGTCATCCTGCAATTGATCTAACTCAATATTATCTATGTCAGGTATTTCAGAAACATTGCCAATAAGGGATAAGATATCATCAAGGATTTCAGAGGCAGGAGGGTTTTCTATAGGTGGTGAGTTTTTACATGGTTCCGTCTCATTATTGTTAATAATGACCCTAGACAGAGCATCTGCGTTTGTATTGGAAGTCCATTTTTTATATACGACTTCGTAGTCAAACTCTGCCAGTTTGAGCTTCCATCTGGTAAGTCTTAAGTTAGGTTCTTTTAGTGACACAAGCCATTGAAGTGGCTTGTGGTCGGTAACAATTTTAATTTTTCGGCCGAATATATATGGGCGGAAGTATTTAGTTGCCCACACAATGGCTAGCAATTCTGTTTCTGTTGTGCTATAGTTAATCTCGTTGTCATTAAGAGTTCGAGAAGCAAATGCAATTGGTTTGTCAGCGCCTATGGAACCTTGGGACAAAACAGCTCCAATATCAAAATGGGACGCGTCTGTAGTAACGATGAATTCCTTTTTGAAATCAGGATAGCAAAGAATGGGATCGTTCATTAAAATTTCCTGACAAATTTTTAATTGTACCCTCAAGGCGTCGCAGCTTCCACAAAACGTAAAATCACTTTTTTTTGGGAAAGTAGTTCGCACTGTAAACCTTTGAAACGGAAACTGAACACGATTTTTGGTTGTCCAGTTCAGCACTAGCCACTAGACGACGCCATTTATGCTCTTTCGGTGAGCTTTTTAAAAAAAAATATTTTTTATTTTATTTTAATAACAAAATATTAACATAATGTTACCTTAATGAATCTGAATAATAGACTGTCGTTCGAAGATGCATCGACGCTCCGGCGCAGGGCTGCCATCGGCAGGAAATGCAAACTCAGCGGCTAGACTCCGTCGCTATAGCGTCAATGTACATAGAGTTCACATAACACGCATGAGTGAGTCACAGCTCTCTTCACACACATAATATTCTCTCGAAAACTTTCGCATTTACGTATAATATTAGTGGGATTCCAGAGCAGTTTTTGGAGTACGGGAGGTTAATGAAAAACCTAACTAATGTACATAAGTACGTACCCACCGTAATTAGATTCAGGTAGAGTATTAGAAACAAGCGTACCTATCATTTAAACATTTAAAACGCAAAAAAAATAGGTATTTCATTGTAGTGAAGTATTAAGTATTTAAATGTAACAGGAAAAGTGCGAGCAAAGCGAGCTCAAAATTTATTGAGACATACATAATGCACAAGAGGCCAGTGGCCACGGCAAGGCAACAGCGACAGGCGAAATTGGTGAATGCGAAGGCAGCAGCGGCACGCAAAATTTATTTTTCTATTTGAGGTCTAAGCAGAATGTATAAAAGCCGTGAAATACAACTGCACTTTCATACATTTAGGCCTCCTCCACCTTTGCCATAATCTAAATAAAATAAAAAGTCCGAAGGACAGGGATAATGACGCGGAATTATTAACAAGTTTTGAGAAAAAGGGTGAATAACGTTAAACATGAGGACTGGGGCAAGACTATATTGCAAACCATATCCCGAAGCAGCGGTAGGAAAAATAATGTTGGGACATGTAAAAGTGCCTTTTATGGCCAATTTACAGAAATAAATTACACAATTCTTTGTATCTGTCGCTCGCCTTCAAACACCAATGCTGATAATTTTATAAACTCCTTAAGCAATCATTTAGACAGTATTAAAACCCACAAAAATATAATTATAACTGGTGACATCAATAAAAATATCATAAATAATGAACAGCGGACCGCAAGCACACAGGAGCGTTCAAATAGACTATCATACCTAATATACTTTGCTATGCATGGCCTCCTCCCAAGCCACGTACTGTTCACAAGAGAACGCGCTTGCCTGGATCATTTCATGTTGAAATCGGATAGTGGTCTGTTCTCAGCGTCCATCATAGTTTTTGACAGCACCATAACTGACCATAGTATGATATTTTTAAAACTGAGCAGTAAAAAAAAACCTAAGATACATAAAAAGAAATATCGGACGGTTATTAACTATGAAAAGGCAATCCTTAGTCTAAAAGAAAGTAACCTACATGAACTTATCACATATAATAACCCTACAGAACTAACTAATACTCTTACATCTAGATTATAACAATGTTTGATTGATAACTCTACAACAAAATGTTTTCTTAAGACCGCTTGATCAAACCGTAGATTACACCAGGTATTTTAAAATACATCCTAAATAGAAATGTCATGCAGTAAAAGTTACGACCTGATCCATTAAACGAAATCTAGAAAATCACTTACAGAAGGTAACGTAACTTTTGTTTTAACTTGATTAGGAAATTAAAGATCCAGTATGAAAGGAAACTTTTAGCAAACAATAGAAAAAATCCAAAATCTCTAAGGCAAACAATAAATCAAATAACCTATCGTAACACTAATAAAACTAGTAACCTGAAGTTGCTGGATTCGCGTGATACTCCGCTAGCAGCGGTTGACCATATGAATGTGTTCTTCGCAAGCATTGGTAAGAAAGACTCTAGCTTAAAAAATTCATTGGATTCTTTCTTCTCCACAAAAAGCATGTAACATAAATCAGTCTCATAGGACACCAGTCGCGTCCTTTTTTTTTTAAAAAACCGATCCTGATGAGGTGTATAAAACCCCAATGAGCCTAAAATCCGAGAGCGCCCCGGAATGGGACGTGTCTACTTGATTTTTGAAACTAGCAAATGAAATTGTGGTGCCAGTGATATCACACCTGACTAATCTATGTTTTGAGCTGGGAGTCTTTCCAGCCGCACTAAAGAAAGCAATTATTACGCCCGGGTACAAGAATGGGGACAAAAGCGACGTATCGAACCATAGGCCAATCTCAGTATTTACGGCAATATCAAAAGTAGTAGAGAAGCTAGTAAACAAAAGAATAATTAATTATTTAAACAAAATAGATTTTCTGTCAACATCACAGTACGGCTTTCGGCAAAACCTTTCAACTAAAGATGCAGTTACAGCTCTAACGTCTCATATTGTCGAAAATGTCGATAGGGGACAGAAATGTATCATGACTATTTTAGATCCTAAAAAAGCATTCAATACCACAAAATAAAATAAAACTACAGGAGGGTCACTTCCGAGACAGTTACAATAAATTATCAATCTTTTTTTCGCTAGGTCTAAAATAAATTGTTTCCGCTCGTCTACCTAACTGATTTAACGACCAACTACCGTCCACTACAAGCGAAAATGAACTCTATATATACTTAACTAGCTGTTGCCCGCGGCTTCGCCCGCGATGAGCTAGATTTAAAAAAAAGACACAATATAAACTTTAAAGGTCATCCAATTACAATAATAAAAAAAGTGCTCAGGTATATATAAAATAAACGGTAAAAAACAATATTTGCAAATCAATTAATCGCAAATATAGCGTATGCTGTATTATATAGGTTGAAGCGCTCACTCAACGCACTTCAGTCTATCACTCGACTGTCGATCGACGATCTCTGAGCGGCTGACAGCTGAACTATTTGCTCGTGGCAGACAGACTGCTGACAGATAGACGGACAAAGGTCCATCCACAAGTTTCTCAAACATTTCCAGTCTGCTGAGATATTTGCCCGAACCTGACGAACCAGAGAAGGACCAAAGTCAACGACATTGCTTTTCGAATTGCTAAGCTAATGTGGCAATAGGCAGGCCACTTCGCTCGCAGAACTGACAACAGTTGGAGAAGAAAAAATTTGATTGGCGACCACGAAGTTCGACGGCTAGCTGTCTTAAACTTGAATGAGGATTATCAGTCACTCCTTCCTTCACTTTTGCGATGTTACCTTTAGTAGCAGACGTTGATGGCCTACCAGAGCGAGGCAAATCTTCCTACACATCTCGACCGCTTTTGAACGCTTTGTACCACTCATAAACACGTGTTTTTGATAAAGTCGTTTCACCGTAAGCCTTCTGTAACATTTTCAGAGACTCCAAACACGAAATCTCATTGGCGATGCAAAATTTAAGACAAACTCTTTGTTCGATGTTTTTGTCTATTATGAAATTCGCAATACACACTAGATATGGTATAACTAAAAACAATACTGTAATTAATCTAATTATCAGATGTAACTCAAACTCCGCGCCAAAATGGAAAACAGTTGTGCCAATCTAACAACAACAAAAAAAATATAATTTTGAATTTGGAACCATAAACAAATCGTCAATTCCCGAAACTTTTTTGACAGAATGTATGCTGGAGCTATGACTAAACTAAAACATTTCTAGAAGATAGTAAAATATAATAAGATCAATGATAAAGTTCATGTATTTATGTTTTCTAAACTACTACTACTACACACTCACACACACACACAAACACACACACACACACACACACACACACACACACACACACACAAACTTTAACATAAGTACTTGTATTTAGGCAATAAGTTAGCAAACAGAAAATTTTAACTGTATCTTAAGGTATATTTTATCTAAATAAATCACTGTATGGTGAGCGGGGTTTTCTAACACCAGTTTTTAATTACTTAGAAGAAATCCCCAATCGTAAAGCAGAAAATATGTAAAAATACTGATAATGAATAAAGAATTTGAATTTGAAATGATTTTGAAACGAAATTATTACGAGCCCTAAATATTTTTATTAGTTTCGCGCCGTTGTTCGTAAAGTAAACATCAGGCAACCCAGCCAAAAGCCGCAAGCGAAGCGAGCGCGAAAATATTGCGAATATTACAAAATATCTCCAAACTGTTGTACAGCTCAAGTATGATTATTTAAACGACAAGAGTGTATGGGACTTAAACTGCCTAACTCGCACTTACTATTGTCTTGTAAAATGTATTTCCTGAAAAATCAGGCTGATAGAGGTGACGAGTTTGTTGCGCCGTTTCTTCTCATCACCAGCCTATATGTAGTCCCGAAGCGGTGGTAGGGCTAAATTATATTTTGGGACGTGTATAAGTGCCAGGAGCAGGGCCTACATACAGAATAAATAATTTCAATTTCATAGTCTATAACATTAATACACAACAATATAATTAGTTACTAGTGCATTGTAAAATTTCATCCTCATGGTTACAGTAATAATGACTCAAGTTTGACTTGATGTGTTGCATCTTGTTGCTATACTTATTATCAACACGACCAGTAAAAAATTAAAATAAAATAAAACTTTTTGAAAACAAGTTTTTCTTACTTAACAGAAGAATAAAAGAAACTAAAAAGTTAAAAATAATTTAAGTCTGGAAAAATACCATTATGTATGTTACCTACGTACATTGCATTTCTATACTTAACTAAAAGCGTGTTACATTTTAATGGAACATTAAAGAACATTTATCATTTTACACCTTGATTATATTTCTTTCGCAAACACAATGTATCACGCTTCTAATTTATAAAAAAAGCAATGTAGGTAACCTATATAATGGTATTTTTCTTATCAGGCTTAAATTATTTTTTTACTTTTTAGTGTTTTTTATTCACAAGTAATAAAAGCTCGTTTTTAAGTTATATTTTTTTAACTTTTTGTATTTTGATAATAGATTTACTACGGCGTAGTTTGTAGGCATAGCAACTCAAGACGAATGAAACGCGACGCGGTTGTGTCGCTTAATTACTGAGTTCCTATGGCCACCTTTCAGCTCCATCATTCGAACTTGGTTACCATCTAGCACCAAAGTACTCGTCAAGACGAATCAAACGAGCCCAAACTCGACGGAGCTAGGTCGTTAAATTAATGAGTTCCTTCTGGCCATCTTCCAGCTCCATCATCAGACCCATACCATATAACACTAAAGCACTCGTCAAGACAAATTATACGAGCCCCAACTTGATGGGGGTGTGTCGTTTAATTACTAAGTTCCTATGACCACCTTCCAGCTCCATCATCAGCCCCTGGTTACAATTGGAAGACAAACTACTTGTCAGAACGATTCAAATGAGCCCAAACTCGATGAGGTTGTGTCGTTTCATTGCGAAGTTCCTATGGCCACCTTCTAGCTCCATCATCAAATCAGCACCAGGACATCATAATAATGCATTGTCACGCGATTTACACATGTATGCAAATTTTCAGCTCGATTGGTAACGGGGAAATGGGTTAAATTTAATTTGCAAGATTTTTTGACAAACATCGGGCGGGACAGGTGACTCTCACAATTAGGAATCCAAATAATTAAATGGACAAAAACATTTTTTTAAATGACATCCCGGTAAGATTTTTTTTAAACAAAAAAATATTTTTGGTTTTTAGGTATATTTTCACTTTCATTTGTTCAACTCATATCGTAGTTTGTTTTTTATTCTTTGACCGCACAAAATGTTATTTATTCGCAAATAAAATACTAACAGTTACTAATCTACAGATTAAGCCTTAACTAATCACTGGTATAAATTTAAATATTTTCAAATCAGTAGAAACACATTAAGACCGAAAATCAAAGTAAACGAAATTGCTCTGACAGCGACGCACGGTCCACCCTCGACAATGTCTGGAAACGGACTGCGCGGAGCGCGCGGGGCATGACAGGACGAGTCGGAGCGAGCGCGCTGACGTGGATACGGAAAAAACATATTTTTAATGAATTAAATGCAAAATATAGATAAAACTATCAATTCAATGCATTGATATTTGCATAACCTTGCTTTGTGTGAAAACAGCAACGAAAAATCTTGTGCTATTTGAGCAAACATTTAAATTCATGAAAAAATGGACATGTTTTTGGGATCGTTTTAATAAAAGAAAATGAATATAAAAAGCAAAATTATTGAATTCAAAATGTTTATTGAATCTTCTTCTAGCATATCTTATTTGAAGTTTATGGATTTGAGCTAAACGTATTCAGAGAAATTGATTTTTATATCCGACATTTTTGACATTTCACCCATCTTAAGGCCTTAATGAAAAATCTAAAATAATAATAAATAATAAAATCGTTTATTAAACACTTAAAAGGCAGTTACATTCGGCTATGGCTATTGTAACTTATATCTAAAAGTGCAAAAGATGATAATATTTTGCCTGAACTAGGTAAACCTGTGCTTCAGGCGTGAGAGATCTTAAGTATATTTAGGTTGCACAAATTAACAATAATTGAACTTAAGTAGAACTTAATCAAATAAGGTTACATTATAATTCCGAGTTGTTTAAATTACTAAACTATTTTTATTTACAAGCTACAAGTAATTCTTCCGTTTCATCGTAAGACGAGTTTTTAAAATATTTGCTATTTTACAGTTATAATAATTAAGTTCATATATGTAAAGATATTTATTTATTTTATTATACAGAAATGGGCCTAAATATGAAAACATATATTTGTAAAAGTAAAGCGAGACGTTGATTGCGTAATGCAAACTATATCTTTCCGTCTTTTATTAGTAATTTCAGCGTTATAGGGAAGCAGTGCGTGTTTTTTTTTTGTATTGTGTGCATTACAAAAAGTTGGCGGACAGTCAACACATTGCAGGATTTATATAGGAGATGTGTAGGGTAGAAAAAGGGAAGGGAGTTAGCTACTTTTAAAATTGCTCGCTGGGCTCGTTCGACTGGGATCATTACAGTTTTCAGTGCTCCACCCCAAGACGTGATACAATATTGGATTATAGATTGGCATAAGGCTAGATAAACTTGTGTAATTAGTTTTGAATCTGCGATTGATCGAAGTTTTCTAAAAACGTATATCAGTTTGCGTACCCTGTTTACCAGATTGTCGATGTGGGGTCTAAAGGAGAGTGTCTCGTCCATTGTAATTCCAAGATACTTTAGGTTTTTTGTATTGAGGATAGTAGGACAGTTACATGTATTGACTGTCACGTTTTGACATTGATATGCATATAATTATATGCATGCGCAACCGCGACCATAATGTTGATAATAAATTTATTATCAACATTATGGTTGCGGTTGCGCATGCAGAAATAAATTTATTTAGTCTTGTCAGCATTTAACGTTAGTAAATTGCAGAGAAGCCAGTTATTTACTACATTTAAGCCTAGCTGTGCATTATTATATACTCCGAGCAGGTTTTGCCTGTGAATATTAGCGCCGTTTCGTCAGCGTATGTTATTATTTTAGCATGTTCTAAATTAAGATTGCAAAGGTCGTTGATATATACCAGAAACAGAGTAGGGCCAAGGATACTTCCTTGGGGAACACCAAACCCAGACGTTTGTAGTTCATCACTCGTGGTATTGCCTATTCGCACACATTGCCTTTGGTCCTGTAAATAGTCTGCAAAGAGTTGCAGTTGAGTTCCTCTCACTCCCATTGCCTCCAGTTTGTTTAAAAGTAAAGGTATGGACACGGTATCAAAAGCTTTCGCCAAATCTAGGAAAACACCCAAAATTTTTGTTCCCTTTGCCAAGTTCTTGATTTACATATTCTGTTAAACTGTGAACTGCATCAGATGTGGACAACTTGGCTCTAAAACCAAATTGAGTCGGTGAGAGGTATCTATGTTTCTCTAAGTAGTTTACTAGTCTACTGTTGATGATTTTTTTCTAGGATTTTTGAGATTGAGGGAAGTAGCGATATAGGTCTATAGTTGGAGACTAGATCTTTGTCTCCCGATTTATAAATGGGAATTACTACAGCCTTTTTGAGGCACTGAGGAAAAATTCCTTTTGATAGGCAGATTCGAAAAATATAAGTCAAAGGAGGTACCAAAATTTGCATGAAACGTTTGAGGATTTTATTGCTTATGTTATCCCATCCCGCTGCACAGTCATCCTTCATTCCTGTAATTATCTGTGATATTTCTAATTCATCGGTGTCTAACAGAACAAAGGTGTTTAAGTTTCGAAAGGTTATAGTCGTCTGGTTGGATGTTTGTTTCGGGATACGTTCAGCTAGAGATTTTCCTACGTTAACGAAATACTTATTTACCGTGTTAGCAGACAAAAGCGGTGAGGAGCTTGTAAGTAACAAACTTGAATTTGATTGGCGCTGTTTTGACATAAAAGTGACGTTCTTTATGTGCCTCCAAATTCGTTTACTATTTGTGTCTGCTTTATGCAGCTCAGCTTTATCATAATCGATTTTAATTTTTTTCAATAGATTGTTACAAAAATTCCTGTATCGCTTATAAGAAATCTGGAATATGGAATTTTCGGGACATTTCCTGGCTTCCTGATGGAGTTTATCTCTGTGCCTTATGCATCGAATTAGGCCTGGAGTGATCCAAGGTTTTATGTTATTGTATTTCTTACATACAGTCGTTTCGATTGTGTTACATAAAATAGCTTGTTGTACATTGTTTATTAAATACGATAAGGCCTTGTTAGCGACAGCAGTTCTGTAAACTGGGTTAAAGTCAATGTTGCACAAATCATATTCGAGTTTGTTTAAATTTAATTAAGACTTTGTGTGACTATGTTTTTGCCTAGGCAGTGATAAGTTTAGGGTTAGTAGGACCGTGTCATGGTCAGTAATCGATGTATTAGTAACAAGTGCAATACACGGAAGTCTAGATTTTATCATCATATGATCGAGACATGACCCACTTTGATGTGTAGGCAGTGTATGTGCTGCGAGAAGCCCATGGTACGAGCATAGATTTAGATAATCCTGTTTACCCGCGTCGTTTTGTTCGGGTCTAATATTTATATTTATATCGCCTGTTAATATGATGTTCTTAAAGGACGGTAATGCTTGGAAAGTCTGATTTAGAGAACTAAGGAAAGAATCCAGGTTTGTAGTAGACGGCGACCTATACAATGTTATAATAACTGTGTCTGTTCCAATTTTGACTATTAGACAGTTACAGTCTCGTAAATTTGGTTCTTCGACTGTGACGTTTAATGACTCCTTAGCATAGACAATCACACCATCGTTTTGTAAGTGATTTATTGTGCTATAGAAAAGTTTATATCCCGGAAATTCCGGGAGATTGTCTTGTCTATTAAGTATCCAACATTCGGTTAGCACAATGACGTCACAGGCAAAGTTAAGCCGGTGCAGAAAAATGTTAAAACTATCAATATTTTTATATATGCTACGGATGTTTTGGGTTAATATTGTTAATGATTTTTGATAAACAGAAAGATATTGCTTGCAGTTTTCAACCTCACATGACTTTGACTCACGTAAAAATAAATCATCTATATCAGTAATTATATTAACATCCATGGTATATGATAAGGGTTAGTGTATTTAAAGTTCTTATTAACAATGAAGTAGGTGGCGCTCTTAGGCGCCTTCATAGTCTATTGAATTAATATACCTATTTTCGGCAGCTTTTTTGGCCGGGCATTCAGTGTCTCCTGTCTTTTGGTTGCTGGGCTTCTTAAAGCATAGGCACGATGCACATTTTGGAGAATCCGCCTTTTTTTGGCATTCTTGAGCCGAGTGACCATCTTCGCCGCAGTGACCGCACGTAGGGGAAGCAGCTTTACATGATTTGGCTGCATGCCCGTATTGTTGGCATTTGTAACATCTCGTTACGAGTGTAAAGTCCTTTACTGGGCAGGATGTCCAGTTAATAAAAATCCTGTCTTGTGTAATAAGGGCTTTACGTACGACTGCTGGAACTTCAAGGACGTAATTGCAAAGTTCGGCACCCTTTCTCCCAGATTTATGGCTTAACTTAACTGATGTCATAAATGTGTTTCGAGACATCGTCGGCAACTTGTATGTTACGTTTTGCTCAAAAACACACTTAAACACATCGTTTTCTGCCATTGATGAGGGCACACCTATTATAATTATGCGAGGTTTGCGCTTACTTGTTTCGTCAACAGTAAGGCCAGAGCTGGCGAGCTGGACAGAACTTTTCAGTTTCTCCAGGTCGTCCTTGGTCTCATTGCTAATTACAACACCTCCTTTCCTTGTTTTTCGAACTCCTTGAACTTTCAGTTTCATTTCCTCTGGGCAGGTAATTTTTTGGACAAGGATTTTTGTTTCGTCACTGGTTTTAGTGGTATCGCTTGGAAAGATAGATACGGAGCTAAAGGGGTTTGGGCGGATAAAATTGTTAGACCCTTTTTTAACCATGTCAGCAAAAGAAAAGCATATCTTCTCTGGTTTCTTGTAGGACTCCACAATGGTTTGTTTAAAGTCTTTAAGAGTGTCTATAAGATCTCTTTCTTCCTTCAATGCTTGGTATGCAGTGTGGGTTTGGAGGGCTTTTTGCTTTAGGGATTGGTATTCAACGGCCATTTGCCCAGTTCCATGGCCAACTTTTCTGCAGAGGTTATTTATTCTCAGTTTTTGGTCCGAGTTCAGCTTCCCGTCGTTGGCAATGTTACATATCTCATTGAGATATTGCTCAATCGCACTCAACCAGTTCTGGACGTTTGGCGTCGAAATAACTTCAGGAGCCTCGTTGTCGTCTTGTTTCGGCATTTCAGATGGCGTCGGAGGAGGAGAGCGGCGTGTTACAGCGCTCCTATTAAAGGGGCTGCTGTTTGCAGACATATTCAACTATTATTGACACTTTAATCTACTTAATGTTCATTATTATAATATACACTGTTCAAATACAACACAAAAAAGATATTTGCACCAGAGTGTTGCGCACGTCTAAACTAGCTAAAATCACTCCTAGTAATAAATAATATCAAATCCTGGGGGCGAGCTAAGAGCTAGGATGGGCATCCCGCACGAGGGTGCGCGGGTAAAGGCCCCGGGCTGGGGTCGACTTTTGGGTTTTCCATATTTTTTAAAATTTATTTTTGGCTGTGACGCGCGAGGCCCTTTGCACCGCGAGGCCGTGTGGGCCACCGCCCATGCCTTACGCCGCCCTCTGTGCGTCATTTTTGTTAAATATGCCTATTTGTAGCCATGCAGGCGGGCTCTTAGGAATTATTTATCAGACTCAGTTACCTTTAAGACAAGCAGAGTACTTAATACTGTTTATTCGTAAGTACTTACTTATTAGTAAAGTCAACAGTCTTAATATTTTACCACTTTGTTTCTTATTTTTAGTACAAGTTTTACGTAGTATATTTTTTTCTCTATGGTACAAGGTTTCGTAATGCGTATTTGTGCACATTTTTTAAATGATTAAGTGTCATCATCAAATACTTCAATATTCTAATGTATTTATCACCTTGTTAACGTACTAGTTATTGAGAATTTAAAAAAAAGAAATAATTTTGTAGTGTGCAGTGGACAATTTTGTAGGTACGAGTATGTACCTAACTGACTACTGATTTTAGTTTTGATGAGAAACGGAGCTGAGTGCAGCAGGAGCAGTAAGATAGGTTAGCATGATTCTTTCTTCTGCATTCCTAGACTGTGGGATAGGTATGTGGAATAGAACGTTAGGTGTATGACAGACGTTATTCTTTGGTTTTCGAGGAGTAGGAATATTAGTATGTTTTTGTGAGCTGATAACCTAAAAAAACCTGATTAAACGGAATGACCGTTGAAAACCAGCATGTTGTTATAACTCGACAATTATTTAAAACTTGTAAAAATTCGGTAAAATTATTGGGTTTTATTTATTTCAAATCCGCAGCTAAACTGCTCAGACGAGATGCATCGCCAGCTGAAGCGCGAGAAGCCGCCAGGTTTTGCGGAGACGGTGTACCTGGTGTTCCTCCACGGGCCCATCCGGCTGCGGCCCCTGGCGCCAGCCATGAAGCTGCTCATCAACATGTTCCTGTGCATCACGCAGCTCGGCTTCTGCTGCGTCTACATCGTCTTTATTGCGACTAACGTCAAAACGGTTTGTCTTTTAGATCTATTGTAAGTAAACTTGTCTTGTCGTAACTGGCATTCACTGAGCCAGGTGCTGTTTCTGTAATTGCGCATATGCATGACCCAAAACATGTTCTGTTCTAGTCATTTCTGCGCCCTGTGGTTTGCGCCCTGTGCCTTGACTGACACCTCTAGCACCGGCTTAGTTACTGCACTGCTTACTTTTATTAGTAAGAGTTCTAAGAATCAATCAATCAATAATCGTGCAATACTGTGACATCAGGTGACGTCACAGTATTGCACGAACTACACCACATGTCTCGGAATAAATACAAAATATACAATATTTTTATAGTTTAGATATCTTTTATGAGTAAAGCCTCAAAAACACAAGGGACACTCCTGATTATTATTGATATATTATAATTAAGAAGAGGTACCTTATATCTTTACTATCAAGATTTCTACAGAGAAGGTGCTATTAAAGAAAATCTATCAACAAATTATAAGTACCTACTTAAGTATGCAGGCATTGGTTTTTCTCGGCTTAAATTAATAAGTTTAAAATTTTTACAAACGAAAAACCTCGCTACGCCAAATCCATTAGTAGTGGTGGCGTACATATCCATCCATCCATCAGCCGAAAGACGTCCACTGCTGGACATAGGCCTCCCCCAAGGATTTCCACGAAGATCGGTCCTGTGCCACCCGCATCCAGCGGCATCCCGCGACCTTCACCAGATCTCATTGCTCGCAGGACTGATGGCCGTTGGGGCAGGAAGGTCCTTGAATGGCGGCCGCGGGCCGGAAGGCGTAGTGTTGGTAGGCCCCCCACAAGGTGGACCGACGATCTGGCGTACATAATGCTTGTTAAAATGTTTATATTCTTTACACATTCATAAACTTATTTACATTTTTATCATTTTCCTCATACATGTTCCGTCTAAAAAATTTCGTAGGAAATTTAAACATATTTTATCATCGTGACCAGCGAGACAGGGGCCATTTTGTCTGTTTCACTGTCGTTGCGAAACTAAAGTATAACCGTTCAGAGAATGCGTTTCTGTAACGTCGCGATTGAACTGACGACGTAATTTTGTAATAGCGTTGCAGTTACGATAAAAATATTTTTGCTGGTTGTTTACCGTTTTAACAATTGATGAGCATTAAAACAACATTATTATATCAATAATCAATGAATTTTATAATTTTGTGCCAAACTGAGTGTCAAATAACTTGGTAAACAATATTTTTCTAAATCTATACTGCGCTATTACAAGGTTATGTCAGCGCTTTGTATTTGTAGTGCTGTGCTAACAATAACAGGCAATAACAGTATCGTAATCTGTTCTTATACAGTTATACTTTATAAAATAATACGTTTTGTTTTTCATTTTAAGAATTTGAAAATAATGGACTATAAGATAACTTTTATTAAATATAAAAATAAAACTATGAACAAACCGAACGCGCGAAAGAAAGTAGCATTTTTATATTTAGGTTGAAAATGGTAACCCCAAATGGCGTTATGGGCCGCCACTTTGTGACGCTAAAACAGTCGTCTGTTGTCGTTTCGTGCGCATAGACCACGTTCTTCAAGTGTTTTCGATCTGTTTTTATTGGATTACCCGGCTTTCGTTTAATGGACTGTTTCTGCTTTTCAAACTGACATCGGCGCTAAATCGGACTTCGATTGTGTTTTGTATAGCGTTCTTTTTACTTTTGGTGCATAATAATGCCTAAACGTGGACAAACATTGAAAAGTGGAGCCCGTAAGTTAATCATCAAGCTGCAAGATTACTTTGAGCGGGAGCGGCAAAATGGCGGACCCCTGTTACCTGTCGAACAAGTACAAGAACGCGTCTCTCAGGCACTTGGAGTTAGCAAACGAACGATAACAAATATTAATAAAGAAAAGTTCGGTTCTACTGGCACGGAAGATAATATTTTACGTACTCTGAAGAACAAACGTAGAACTAAACCCGTGACAGATATCGACTCCTTTGACGCCGATGCAATCAGAAATCATATATATGGTTACTATTCCAGAAATGAATATCTCAACATGAAGAAGCTTTTGGCATCGTTAAGAGAAGCTGGACTGTTTAGCGGGGGTAAAACTGCTTTAACCAAATCTTAAAAGATATTGGTTTTTCGTATAAAAAAACAGACAAAAGAAAAATTTTATTAGAACGATACGACATCATTTTAAAACGGATAAGTTTTTTGAGAGAAGCAAAAAATATTGATAACTGGGATAATGTCGTGTTCATTGACGAGACATGGCTAAACGCCAATCACACGGTTTCCCGTTCTTGGACGGATGATACACAAGCGTCGACGTCGAAAGTACCAATGGGTAAGGGGGCCCGTCTGATAATATGCCACGCAGGTACTGCAAAATACGGCTTTGTGGAGAACGCGTTACTGGCATTTCAATCTAAAACCACAAATGACTACCACGAGGAAATGAATGCCTCTACATTTAAAGAGTGGTTCCAGAACGTGCTTTTGCCTAGCCTACCAGAGCCTTCTGTAATATTCATGGATAATGCCTCCTGTCACTCGGTTCAAATACAGAAACCACCTACCCAAGCTAATAAAAAAGAAGAAATGGTGGCTTGGTTACAAGCAAAAGGCATTGACGCAAATATGCAGATGCTAAAACCAGAGCTAATTAAATTAGTTCAAGAAAATAAAGCGGCAAATGTGCGATACGAAATCGATGAACTGGCTCTGGAGTATGGTCATCGCGTTCTTAGAAATCCACCGTCTCATTGCCAATACAACGCGATTGAGCTAATCTGGGCTCAAATAAAAGGTTACGCCGCCCGCCACAATACTTCTCCGCCATTCAGCACGAAAAAGATGATGACCCTATTAAAAGAAGCCTGCGGGGAAGTCACTAGAGATGACTGGGCAAAGGTTGTTGAGAAGACTAAAAACCTGATTATGGAACATTTTGACCGAGATATCAGGATTGATTCTGTTATTGATAATAATATAATTATACATGTAGGTGAAGATGATGATGAAGACACCACCTCCTCAAGCGAATTGGAGTCTGATTAATATTCTGTACGCACATTCAATTCAATGTACTTTATTGCATAGAAATACAGATTGCAACTTTGTAACAAAAAATAATATTATATTAAAATTACCTTTTTTTGGTTTCCACTTAAATTACTAAAATATAAGTTTTAAATGATTCCGCCAATTTAAAACGAAAATAATCTTAAAAATAACGTGGCGTTTCATTTTGGAGGAACGGTAACGAGCTCAGTGTTATGTTGTGCCCATCACTAGTCGTGACTAACTGATAGGTGTCAGGAACGCATTCTCTGAACGGCCGAACTTTAATTTGCTTGTTAGTAAGTTACTTGTGTATATTGAAAACTCAAACAAAAATATTTATTTGTCTTACTTTTTTTTTACACATTAGGATATTAATTAATCTTGGGTTGGGGCAGTGCCAAAATATTCTAATAAGTAGCGTACAAATATTTGTTTAGAAATATAAATCGCAAGTTATTGTATGATAATAGGTACATATTATAATATCATTGCATCCTAGGTTTAGCTCTATTGAGCTAAACCATTTATCTATGAGATAAAAAAACTTAAAACTAAGACATTATTTTCAGTAAAATTACTTATTTTACAGTTATGGATGTAATACCTACCTCCGAACCTATCTACACATATTTCTATTGTTAATACTTACTTTTAAATATTTATTGCACAGTTTATTCGAGGCGGTTGCACTCACTTAATATTATTCTGTGAATTAAGGTTCAAAAGCACTTGCGTTGCATTGGGCGATGCGGCGTAGTCACAGAAATATTATATTATTAAATATTATATTATCTAAATATTATATTTCTGTGGCTGAAAGCTTGTATGGTTGCCCGCTGCGTGGCTTAAGTGCGTCTTGCTTTATTTAAAACTCATATTATAAATATTATTTTATATTTATTCATATCAAGGTCTTTCTCAAAATGCCTTTTGTACTAGGTACGCCTAATTGTTTTTTTTTGTATCTGACACACACTAAACACAATCATATTTTTCAGTATCTAATTTATAATAACTTAGCGTATACTAAAAGTAACACAAAACCTGAATTGTTCTTGAAGTACTTTTCTTAATGAAAAATAGGGTTATATTGTAAACATTTTTGGCTATGAGAGTAGGTACCTAAGGCTTAAAGGAAGCGTTCGCATGCAAAAGCATGTCTGAGAAAAAAAATATGACTGTTATCAACTTAATATAGTTAAGATAAGTTCCTTTATACTCAAATGACTTTTGTTGAGTGACGATAACGGATTATCGTTTCAGATCTGCGATTTCTACAACATCAAGATCGATCTCTCGATCTACATGATTCTGGTGGTGATTCCGATTCTGCTCGCGTGCATGGTGCGCAATCTCAAGTACTTGACGCCCTTCTCCACGATCGCGAACATCATGATGGCGGTGGGGGTGAGCGTGGTGGTGTACGAGGCCAGCCGCGACCTGCCGGCGGTGGCCGACCGGGACTACATAGCCAGCTGGAGGCAACTGCCGCTCTACTTCGGTACTGCGGTGTATGCTTTCGAAGGCATTGGACTGGTGAGTGTGGAGACTAGACACGTGCAAGTTGAACTTGGAACTTGCGTGGGTTCCGTACAATTCAATTCAATTTATTTATTTCAGGCTTAGCCCATATAATGTTAGTAGCTAGTATACAATGAATCCCACTAATATTATAAATGCGAAAGTTTGTGAGGATGTTTGTGACCCAATCACGCGTAAACAGCTCAACGGATTTGGATGAAATTTTGCTCACATATAGATTAAGATCTGGATTAACATATAGGATACTTTTTATTCCGATTCATTGTTCCTGTGGGATATATTTGATATTCCAAACATCCTGTAGTTCACGCAAACGAAGTTGCGGGCACAGCTAGTACTCGATAAAGCTTAAATTTGTAGATTGAGAATACTGAAATCTAGGTATATGTACTTAGAAACTGTACAATATTATGGGTCCTGTAAGGCACGGCATTTAAGTATCTTTGATAGGAGGGGATCGTTTTTTTATGTCTATGTTTCAACTTTATACGACACTGCGGATTGTTCATTTTGGAGCTGAAAAGTCTCATTCTGCTAATTTAAATAAAACAGATTGTGATAAAACTGTGGTAGGATATTCTAAGGACGCTCAAAAGGTTTCTGAATTAAATCGAAAACCAAGCGAACGAGGTCGTGGGTAATATCTAGTAGTTTATAATTACTATTCAACATTCAAGGAACAAGCTATGACATTCTTACACGGGTAAGGAAAATTAAAATAAAACGAGTAAGATAACTCGTAGATAATATTTTTCCGCCTTAAAGGCTTCAAGTTTAAATGTTAAGATGGTTTATTTTCCTCATTCACTAATTGGAATACCTACCTTCACCTACCTAGTTTAACTTCGTACTTGTCTTGTGATGTTTAGTGACGTGTTCCCTAGAACTACTTTTGTAAAGCACTTTATTATCAAAGAACCGAGAAATCCCGGTACTGGCGAGGTGCGGCCAGTCCCGGTACCGGGATTCTAGGTCCCGGTACTCCCGGTTCCAAGTAGGTGAAGTAGGTACCCATGTACTGATTTGCAGGTAATAACTCCGTCGTTAATAGACCAGGCAAGATGACAGCATAGTGAGTCTTATGGCCAATAAAGTAAATCGAAAGACTCATCTGATAGTTACAAAAGTGTTACGTCTTGATCTTTTTCTTTACGAGACGAATTCCATTTAAGACACCAATATACCACATGAACTGCGGCAGAACAGGCATTTGCGTACGTAGCTGTCTATAGTTCCCTTCTCGGGGAACATGCCCGAAGGTCTTCTACCACCTTGAATCTTCGATTGAGTTTGTAGAATTCACAGCCATGAGTTTAATTAACTGGATTCGGCTTTAGTGCATTATGCATTATGAAGTGCACAGTGCTTTAGCAAGACTTACTTTAGCCTTTTCTAAAGAGGCAGCATATGCGAACAAATCCAAATCGTTAGCTTATACCAGGAAGTCCCAGAACATGGTGGCTGATGTTTTGTGTAGACAGTTAGTTACTTTGATAGCTGTATTTGCAGTTAGCCTCTTAATTGGGTCAGGTTTTCGACTTTGAAACAGGCACTTAGATTTCCCTGAAAATATTATGCTTTGTGAGAATTTATTTCAAAGCAGTCCTCTAAACTGAACTGTGCTGGCATAATGACATAATGAGCTAAGATGGTCTACTCGTAGACTTGAAATCGTAATCTCGGAAAACAGATCTAGATGGATGGACTAGGCAGATCTGTCTTATTCTGCAGACCTTTTTACCCGACTGCCAAACGAGGGTTATGTTTTTCGAGCGTATGTATGTATGTATGTATGTAAATATGTATTTTTCTTTGGCACGCCCTACAGCCTAAACCGTTTAATTGATATTGAAGTATAATATATCAATAGATTCGTCTCAATTGTGGGAGTGACAAGGGGTATGTTATTTCCCGAAATTCCCACGGGAACAGAACTTACGCGGGAAAAACGGATCTGCAATACTGATAAACCGATTTTGAAACTTTCTTTTATTAACTAAGGGTCACATATTTTCAGTGCATTACTTTATTTTCCAAAATTCCTACGGGAACAGGCAAAAAATACACTGAAAAAATAGGAAGGAAAAACCGTTTAATGGATTTCAACATATGATATGTCATTAGATTCGTCTCAGTTGTGGGAGTGACATAGGCTATGTTATTTACCCAGAATTCCTATTGGTGATTGAATTAAACGGGAAAAACCGATTTCAGATACTGCTTCCTCGAGTTAAAACTTTTTTTTTCAATTAAGAGTTACAAATAAGACTTTATAGTTCAGAGTAGAACACTACAAACTAAAAAGTCAAAAATTAAATTAATTATTTAAAAAATATATAAAAAACCCGACTGCGTAAAAAGTTAACTTGAAAATATGAAAACAATATTTAAAGAATCAATATACAGTCGGAGGCATCAAATCCATTAACAGCATAATGATGATTGACTTGGTTGGTATGCACTGCGTTAGTACCTAATTAAGTAATTTAAATCCGTGTAGAAAAAGTCGCATCAAGTGACATGGATTTGATGCCTCGACTGCAAATTGATTCTTTAACCTTTTTTTTCATCTTTTAAGTTAACTTTTTACGCTGTCGGGTTTTTTTATTTTTTAAATAATTAATTTTATTGTGCTTAGCACAACAATAAATTAGGCTTGGAAATTTATAGTTCAGACCTTGGATTCTATCTGTTATAAATAATGGTAATAAAATCTTATAACAAATAAAAGGTTACGTAAACCTAAAGGTGCAATAAAACATGATTTTTTATTTGGTTTTATGCTTTTTAAGAAGAACCGGGAGTACCGGTACCGAGCCCAGCTCTGTAGACGCGTATATGGCTTTCCGTTATCACCTCATCCTCGATGTGAGACGACGTCGATACGCCTTTTCTGAGCGAAAACGTTTGGAAACCCGTATTCACCTGGTCGCTTGAGGGGATGCGCGTGATCGTCTATACGACTCTTCAGCTACTTTAGACGATCACGACTCATGAAACCCGTCTCTATTTCGGGACCATTTAGTAGACCAGTTGAATACGGTTTTATACTAACATGCTTTTAACATTGTACTCGTATTATAAAACCGTACTTACAACGTCTCGAACTCAGCGACAGTAAATTTAGTTACAATCTATAATAATAATAATAGTTATGATATGATATGTATGATATGTATATATATGTGATATGTATGATATGATATTATAATTGCAATTTAGTCTACCTACTAGCTAAACCTACTTGTACCTACAAAATACGTAATATACTAGCAAGAAGCTGAGTTTTGTGAGGGCTCGCATAGTTTTTCTACTTGGCTTTTCTTGTGAAATATGCTTCGAACCTGTCTCCAGCAAAGTCGTTTCTGTCAAACAAGGTTTTACAAGTAGGAAAAAAACAAACACTATAAGTAGGTACCAATAACCAACTACCATTGCTTGCACTTTCCGTGACAACCTTAATTAAGGCCGCACCATCTCTTTTATCACCCATCTTGTAACTTTTAGTTTTTAAGGTGTGATCTTATTGGTTTTCCAAATAAAGAAAATAAAACACTCGAAGCTGCGCTTCGCTCTCGCCCTGCTTAGAGCCTGTATTCAGCAATGTCGTTTCTGTCACATATGGTTTTACAAGTAACTATAAAAAAAACATAACTAAAACTCGAAGCTAGGCAAACACAGACAAATGACCGACGCCAATTGAGTTTTGTTATCAGCAATTTATAAGAATTAACTAAATTTTGTTGGTGTGCAATCTACTTATTATCTGACATGAACGCGGGCGGCAAACGTACACAACGGTATATACCTACAATGGCCGATGAAAAAATATAAATTTTATACATGGTTCACCCCCGCTCAACTTCATTTATTATTATTTACCTCTTTAGTACTTCTTCTTTCGTTTTAAAAATATTTTGTTGATTGTCGTAGTGGCAAATTTTCAACGGGCTTGATCCAGTTTGGATTTTCTTAATTGTGTCGTATTCGTGTCTGGTTCTGCTACGTGACGTAAAATAAATCGTTGGCTGGCAAACCGTGATATAAGAATGGCAGATTGATTTTTCGAGCCTTACTGATTAGGCTCATGATTTTTTTAAATTGTTACTAACTATCTATGGGCCTCGCCTAAAATAACATATTTGAATCGGATTGAATTTAGAATATGGTGTGTCATGAAATATCAAACATACATGTATTTATTACAGCATTACAGCGGCGTGCGTCTCAACTCGTTATTGAAAAGCCTAGCCTAGCCTTACAAAACCTTAAATGTAACACGACACGGCACAACCGCAATAACGTATCTTCTTGCATTTGATGCAAAAAGGATGTACTTAGGTAGGATAGGTACCCGACTGTATTTGACACGTTAAAACGATTTTTCCCAGGTGTTGCCCCTCAAAAACGAGATGCGTCGTCCAGAGCTGTTCCAGAAACCGCTGGGGGTGCTCAACGTGGGCATGGTGTTCGTCGGATCCATCTTTATCGTGGTGGGATTCTTGGGCTATCTGAAGTGGGGCAACGACGTGAAGGGAAGCCTGACCCTTAACCTACAACCTGGACTTGCGTGAGTACACATTTGTCATTTGCAAACTGTCCATTATCAACCTTTAGAAGTTGAAGGTCATAGGGTCATCCGAAGAACGCCTCAGCGGCTGATATGGGCTGTTTGCATCCAACGGCTCCACGCAACCTTGAATAAGTCCTTAGTCCACCGCGTGGAAGGCCTGCCTACACTATGGGTTTTGCAGATCTTAGTCGTCAGTCAAGATTTTTTCATCCATTACGATCAGCTCTGATAGTGGTGTGGCCGTCTCATTGCAATTCCTAGAGCTTTATGTCGGTGTATTCGTTTTTTCTACGAATATCGGGCTCATTTTTAATTTTCTCTCGAAAAGAGACGCCATACATAGCTCTCTTTATAGCACGCTTAGTGACTTTGGGCTATATAAAAAGGCAACAGTCAAGAGCAATATCACAATGCCGCCGGCTCGTTTTATTGATATTAAGCATGGACCAAGAAAAAATATTAAGTGAAAAACCATCCAAATGAAACATAATTGTATCTGTAAATAAATGTTTAATTCCGATTGTTGTGTTTGAGTACGAGAAACAACCTTTCAAAGGATTTCTGTTAATTAGGTTACACCTTGTATTATTTTTCTTGTTCCAACACTTCGAACAATTACACATTATCTAGGCAGACAATATTGTTAAATAACGAAGACCCCAAAGATAACTTTTTGAAATAACGTTTAGTTAACCGGCTGATAATAGATCTAAACCTAATATACGTTTACGTGTAGGTATTTATGGCCAAACCCGTTTGGATTATTGGATTTCTTGTAAAGTTACATTGCAAGAGAGCTCTTACAAAGCAAAGCAAAGCAAGACGTCTTCTTTGTAAGACCAACTTCTTCTTCTCTGTCGTTTCGCTCTTGGCAGAGCGGTCGTGGTCACGTTGAGGCGTCCGTGTTAGTGGTGGAGGCGGACACAGCTCTCTTCACGATCTCCCGCCACCTCTCTCGGTTTGCAGACTGTCTGGCGCAGTCAGACACGCGGCCTCCCACTGCGGACTTTACTTGGTCAGTCCAGCGCATCGTTGACCTGTCGTGCGATCTAGTTCCCTCCACTTTTCCCTGCACAACCAGCCGCTCAATGGAGTCGTTATCACGTCTTGAGATATGGCCAAAGTGCTGCAGTATGCGCGATTGTACTTAAGGACGACAGACGCTGTGTGATTTTCAGCTCTCGGAGGATGGACACGTTGGTACGGAATTCCGTCCATGATATTCCGAGCATCTTCCTCCAGCACCACATTTCCAGAGCACCTATCTTCCCTTTTTCCAACTCGCGCACTGTCCACGTCTCTGCCGCGTAAAGAAAGATGGGGAATACCAATGTTCGAACGAGCCTTACTTTGGTGGTTTTTGTGATGTTCCGATCCCTCCATACTTTCCTCAGCTTCTCCATCGCAGTTCTGGTTATGGCCATACGTCGCTTCACTTCATCCACGTAGCCGCCGTTGCTTGAAATTAAAGCTCCAAGGCATATGTAGGTCTGGACCACGTCGCAGTTCGCAATCTGTGTCACTTCGGGCGAGTTGTCGTTGACGCGATCCACGATCATCATCTTGGTCTTAGACCGATTTATCTTTAACCCAAACATAAGGCTCACGCGCTCCATTTTGAAAAGTAATTCCTCCATAAGGCCAGCACTACTCGCAAATAAGGTGGTATCATCTGCGTGCCGCAAGTTTGCGATTTTGTATCCACCAATCGCAACGCCATCGGTCCAGTCTTCAAGAGTGATTCGCATCACAAGCTTGGTGTATATGTTGAAGAGCAAGGGAGATATTATGCATCCTTGGCGCACGCCCGCACTTGCATGGAAACTATGGGATTGAAGGTCGTCTATACGCACTGAGGCTGTTCCTCCTTCGTACAGCTCCCTGAGCAGGTGCACGAGGTGTTGTGGTGTGCCCATGTCTAGTAGTGTTTTCCACAACGTAGGCCACTTCACCGAATCGAATGCTTTGGAGAAGTCGACAAAGCATATATATGTCGGCTTGTTGAACTCTCGCGCCTTCTCAATGATTTGACGAACGATGAGAATCTGTTCACGGGTTCCCTTCCCTTTCACAAATCCGGCCTGCTCCGGCGCAACCTCCTTCGACAGATACCCTTTCAGTCGCTCGTTTATTATGTGTAGCATTATTTTGCTGGCATGTGTTATTAGGGCAATAAGTCGGAAATTGCTACACTTCTTTGTGGAGACCTTTTTATGAAGAGGAGTGAACACTGTATGAGCCCACTCAGAGGGCCATTTGCCAAAGAGCCATATCTTGTTGCAGATGATGTGAAAGATATGAACACCACAGTCTCCCAATGCTCGTATGGTTTCAATTGGGATCTCATCTCTACCTGTGGCTTTCCTATTTTTAAGGTGTTGAATAGCCGCTCTGATTTCTGACTCCAGAATATCTGGCTCCAGCGTGTCACTTGTAGGCTTCGTAGGTGTAAAATTTTTCGACTGAGGATCTTGAAACAAGGACTGACAGTAGTTCCTCCAAACCTCTGCAATTTTGTCGAGTTCAGTGACCATTTGGCCATTGTGATCGTTTTCGTGATAAGACGAATCTTGTAATACAAATCTCTTGACTCGTATCTGTCAGCATGTGCCTCAATGTCGGTACACATATTGCGTAAGTAGGTAAGTAGGTAGTAAGACCAACTAAGTCATGGTAAATTGTAATGATAAATACATGTACCTAAATACTTTTATGTATTTAAGTACATATATTTATTCGTTATCTAATGGCAATAGTACCTACCTACAAGCTTTGATTAGATTGTGCTGATCAATGTGATTGTGAGAACAATTTTTGAAAATAAGTACATAAAAAAACTGACATCCAATCTGTACGCCTTTCTCCAGGTCAAGCAACGTAGTGCAGTCGTTGATCGCTCTAGCCATCATGTTCACCTACCCGCTGCAGATGTATGTGCCCGTGGACATCACCTGGCCGGGGCTCCGCAAGCGCTTTGCCAACACCTCGCCCGTTGCCAAGGAGTTGGGTTACAGGGCCATCCTTGTGTTGCTGACTTGTAAGTATTTATGTCTATCGTTATCAACTTTTTTTGAAAAGTAATAATGGACAATTTTTCCTACATTGCTCTTAACCTAAGGTAGATACAGCTTGTGCAATCAGAAACAGCGACAGAACTTCAATACCCAGACCCAAGACAATCTTGAATAGTTCGTTTTCTATTGACCCGACCGGGAATCGAACCCGGCACCTCAGAGATGGGGACACCAAGTTCAGCGTGGTCGCCTCTCGGCCAGGGAAGTCGTAACAGGTTCCTTGTCTGATACCTATATGATACATAACAATGGTTTTTCCTGTTGGGTCTGCTTTTCGGCAGGGAACCAATTAATATACCTACTCGCTGAGCTCAACTAACCACTATGACAATACTTATTACAAAGCAATTCATGTCTGGAAACCGAAATATAACTTTTTTTTTAAATTATGTGGTTTACTTGTTGTTTATGGATAAAAATCAATTTAAAAAAAAGACAATAGCGTAGGTAGGACAATCGCTTGGCGTAGTGTGAATAATGTGATCACGAGCGATACAAGCTGGGCACCAAGTTTCAGTGTGGACATTGCTAGTAAACTATGCCAGCAAATGGTACTTATCACGTAACATAACATAATTCTCCTAACTCTGTCTATTTATACGGCTTAGGCCTTTGAAATATTGCAGACAGTCCAGACAGTTAATAAATGCCTTGTAATTTTTTTCTGCTATGTGGTGGTTTGAGCTCCGAAATACAATGCCTGGTGGTTGCGGGTTCGAATCCCGCAAGGGGCAAATGTTAGTGTGATGAACACAAGCATTTGTATCTAAGTCATGGATGTTTATAAACGTATTTAAGTATGTTTGTCCGTTATCTTGTGCCAAAGTACAAGCTTTGCTTAGTTTGGGGCTAGACAATTGGTGTAATTGTTGCAAGAATTAAAAAAACTGATAAACCCCATTTTTAGGGTTCCGTAGTCCTGACAAGGAACCCTTATAGTTTCTACATGTCCGTCTGAGGTTTTACTTAGAGACTCTTGACCCTAGAGAGCTGTAATTTTGTGGAGATGATATGTTTATCAATCACGCCGACAAAGTGGTAGAATGAAATTTAGAAATATATTTTTTTTAGAGAAGCTCCCATACATGTTACGCGGGGATGATGTTTTTTTCATCGTCTACCCCAACGTGTGGGTATCGTTAATTAGGTCCCTTAAAATAATTTAAGGGTTGCTAAGACTATTTTTTGATTTAGGGATCCGTTTGCTAAATATTAAACTTTAATGTATGTTATTTATATATATATATAGGTATGTATTAAACTTTAGTGTATGGTGAACATTATTGCATACATAGTTATTTAAAAGTAGTTACAGAAACGTCAATATTATTTATTTTAGAATTTGACAAACTATTATTTTTCTCCTTTCCTACGCGGAAGTAGAATCTCTGCATAGGTCAGATAAATTTCATAAAACAAGCTCTATCACCCATAATTTTTCTCAATTCCGACTCCGCGGTAATGTTGAGAAACATAACTTTAAAAGTAAAGGTCAATATTCAAATTTAGGGTTGTTACAGTAAGGTCGATTTTTTTTTATCGTGTCCAGTTTAATCGGCGATCTCTCTGGAGATCAATCTCCCATTGATTCTTGAGGCCTTTGTTCAGCAGTCAAATCAAAGTCAAAGTCATTTATTCAGTATATAGGCCCTCTTCCGGGCACTTATACGTCCGAAAATATAACTTAGCTCTGCCACCGCTTCGAGACTACATCTGCTGGTAATGAGCAGAAGCTGCGCAACAAACTTAGTCCCCTTTGTCAGCCTAATTTTAGTACAGGAAATACAATTACAAGATAAAGTAAGTGCGAGCTAGGCAGATTATTAAGTTTATGCACTCCTGTCGTTCAAGTAATCTTAAACTTTGTAATATCCTTTTTCCATAAGGATTTTCAATACGTGGTTTTTGACACACTGATTAAATATAAAATCAAGATGCGTGCTATACTATCAATTATATGGTGATATTATTTGAAATACCCTTTTTTTCATATTTAGCTGTCTTAAAGTTTTAACAATAATTTCGGGATTTATATGACTGAAATTTAGAATAGAATTCATCGGCATTTGATTTCAAAAAGTGGATGATGATGATTTGACCTAATTTTATGTTTAATTTGTCTTTGGGAGGTTGTCAGATAAATTATTATCAGTACTTAAGAATACTGTTTCCTCATTATCTTCTAAGATAAATGAAGACTCTTGATCGTCTGAAGTAATATTTTCGTCTTCAGCATTTATTTTTGTATAGTTGTTAAACGGCTTTAGCAAATTTACCACAATAACTGGCAGTGGGAGTCGCTTTAAAAATCTTTGACGGCGACTGACCCGAATCATTGCGATAGCAGGATCCGAGGACTCTTACGCTCGATGAAATAGATCGATCATCGTTTTTTTTTTCGATCCGTTTTGCGGCAATGATGCTCTCGGTCACTGCGCCAAAACTTGTTCCGCGATTCAGCGGCCTGCTTAGAGAGCATTCCTATCGGAACAGAATTGGCCTCGATAATCTCATGACCATGCAACAAAATTTTATGGATAGTAACCGTCATGCTCCTCTAGCATTAAGTCCGCCGGTCGAGGCCCGGAAGGACATCCCTCAGCAGGTTGGGTAAGCCCCTGCTGAGGCAAAGTGGTGCCATGGGTCTGTAACGGCTCCATGGTGCCTCACCCCCTTTCCTCCAGGTTGCGTGTATTAGCACGAGGTTTAGCTAAAGCCTAACGAGGGTGGACCCCTTCCCGTTCTACACACAACCATTCATCGAAAAAATACCTTTTTTGAACGCTGCTTAAAATAAATCAAAAGCTACAAAATCATACAATAAAAAATATTATACTGAGTCTAAAAGTGTATAAAATTATTATTTAATTTTTATTTCTTTAATTACGTAAGGTCAATTTTTGTGACAACCCTAACATTTTAAAGTTAATTTTTTTTGCCGCGATATATGGCGGAGTTGGAATACATCAAAATTATGGGCGGTAGAGCTTATTTTAAGACATTTATCAGACCTAAGCAGAGATTTTAGTTTGGCGTAGAAAAAGAGAAAAATAATAGTTTCTTAAATTCTAAAATAAATTATATTGCCTTTTCTATAACTATGTGTGCGATAATGTTTGCCATAAACCAACGTATCTACCTGTAATACTAAGAAAAGCTAAGTGTGTACTTTTCTTGAAATAATAATAAAATTATAGTTTAACCCAGTGCAAGGTCAACTTTTTAAAATGTTTTTAAAAAAAAAATATGGCCAGTTGTCACCTGGCTGTTTTAGTCTTACATTATTAATGAGTTAAACTTGTGATAGTACTGATAAAAACAGCATATCACGTTTTCGGGTAAAAAAAAACACTGTGGGGCGGTGGCCCACACCGCCCATGCCTTACGCCGCCTCTGCTGTCAGTTTGTAATTTTGATCCTCTTTGAATGTTTTATTAACCGACTTCAAAAAAGGAGGAGGTTCTCAATTCGACTCAATGTTGTTGTTGTTTTTTTTTTTGTATATTTGTTACGCGATTACGCCGTCAATTCTGGACCGATTTCAAAATTTATGTTGATATATGAATGTTAGTTATTCATCCAAATGTATTTTATCACCTTCAAAGTATGCTCCTTCAGAAGCGATACACTTACGCCAATGAATAATCCAATCATCAAAACATTTTTTAAACGCTTTTTCCGGAATCGAGTTCAGTTCTCGCCGCGAATTCTCCTTTATGTCTTCTACCGAATGAAACCGGGTACCACGAAGTGGTAATTTGAGTTTAGGAAAAAGAAAGAAGTCGGCTGGAGCCATATCTGGTGAATAAGGTGGCTGCTCGATGGTATTTGTTGAGTTTTTGGTCAAAAATTCGTTCACAATGATGGCCTTGTGGGAAGGCGCATTATCGTGGTGCAAAATCCAAGAATTTTCATTCCAAAAGTCTGGCCTTTTTCGTCTTATTTTCTCTCTTAAAAGCCGCAAAACGCTTAAATAATACTCTTTTTTATCGTTTGACCTTTCTGAGTGCACAACACCGCGACAGTCAAAGAAAACAGTCAACATGACTTAAGTTCGAGTTTGGCGCGGTTTCTTCGGTTTCGGTTCAGTTGTAAGCACAGCGGGTCTAAAACGGCCGCATTGGATGTTTCATTTTTAATCTGATTCATTTAGTGAAATGTAGCGGAAATGATTTGCAAACCCTAAAACGGCCACATTAATAAATGAATCATATGCAATTCATTTCATCAAATGGATCATATTTGATGACATTAAAAAATATAGTGACGCGTCTAATCTTACTTTACGGTTTTTGTTAAAATGAATGTTTTTAACAACACAAAGAAACAAAATGTTTCAAAATACTCATGTTTTGTGTGTTCTACAAATATCAATACAAAATAATAATAAAAATAACATTAAAATGGTGGTTCACCAATTTGACATTTAATATGAATTACTCTTTTCATAATAAGTGGACCATATTACGAATTTCCATACAAAACTGTCAAATTAGATGAACTGCAAATATGAAATGTTCGAGGCTCATTTTATGATTCATCAAATAACATTTCATTTTAAGATTTGCTAAATGAAACATATTATGAACGGAATATGAAACATCCAATGCGGCCTTTTTAGACCCGCAGATGTAACTCAAACTCCGCGCCAAAATGGAAAACAGTTGTGCCAATCTAACAACAACAAAAAATATATAATTTTGAATTTGGAACCATAAACAAATCATCAATTCCCGAAACTTTTTTGACAGAATGTATATATATTTTTAATTTAAATAATGTAGACAGGACGTATTATATTCAATTACTATTCGGTCCTAAAAATTCCTCCCTAAAAATAAACGTTATAATATTCTTTAATTACTAGTCATCCTGGCTGAATCGATTCCTCACCTTGGGCTCTTCATTTCCCTGGTCGGCGCCGTGAGCAGCACGGCCCTAGCGCTGGTCTTCCCGCCACTCATCGAGATGGTAGTCGCTACCCAGAAACCCGGAGGCCCGCCCCTCTTCATGATCATCAAGAACTGCACCATAATCCTGCTGGGGATATTTATCTTCATCACAGGAACCTACGAAAGCGTAGCATCTATCATCGGCGCGTTTCAACAGTAAACTGTAAGCTGCTGAATTTTGGGCGCGTTTTCATTCCACTCTTTGTTGTTGTTGACAATGCTTTGTGATTTTTGTGTGCTTTGTGTGACCTTTTGTATTTTAAGTATCCTTACTTTATTATTTAAAATTGTGTACAATGTTGAAGTTGATTTGCAGAGATTTTTGTAAGTTAATTATTTTTAAAGAAATTAAATTTATTTTAAAATCATGAATACTTGCTATCAATAAACTTTAATGAGATGATTACAATGTTTCTTGATAAATTGTATTGAATAGGCACTCATACTGACTTTATTTCAATTCTCACTTTTCTTTTCTTTTACAAACTTATAATACTTACTTCATATCAGTTATCCAACTACTTTATATTATTTATCTTTCTATCTTTGGAGTGGAATGGAATTTGCTGGAATTAGACCTATAATAATCGTATACGTTTTAATTATATAACCAACTTTTAAACAATAAGGGTATTTATCGGTGTCTATGTACCTACTCACGATTGTATATTTTTCTTTGTATTTTACTAAAGAATTTAATGGTTTGAATTAGTTTGTAGGTACAAATGATTGATATTATTAATTATAAGTTATTTTAATTGTATTGTAACATTGCAATGTTACTATTTTAGTTTTAGTTTGATAAGATTCTGAAAAGATTATTTAATGTAGCCAATTAAGTTAAATTAAGGTGTACTTCCGGCCGTCTGAGCTAGAGTCCTAGAGAGATCTCGCATATCTAGGCTGATAACGAATCGTAGGTGACGCCAATATTCCTAGGTTTCATCGTTTGTGACGCAATAGATTTTTTTAAAAATTTAAAAAAACCTGGCTCAGACAGCCAGAATTTCACGTTTTTCGACACTCTGGATCTCAAATTCTAGAGGGTTTTAGGGCCCCGTTTCTTATCAAAAGTTTAGTGACGCGATATGTGACGGCATCTAAAGTAGTTTCATCCATTTTGATGCAATGGTTTTCGCGGAATCATGAAAAACGTGTGGCCAGACAGCCTGATATCCGGCTGTCTGAGCCATTTTGTTTTTGCAGATATATAACGAAATATCACATTTCAGACTCATCATTATGGATTTTACTGTAGTGACGCGATATGTGACAGCTCTCGACCAGATTTGAACCTTCGTTACCCACGCGTTTAGGAGACATTCTAAAAAAACTGTTGGCACAGACAGCCGGATTCTGCTGTCTGTGCCATCCAGTTCTACCATTTCCAGGTGTTCTTGGTAGCTGGAAACTCATCTAATCGTTAGTGACGGTGATGGTTAATACGAATTATCGTTTGTGACGGCTCTATATTCCGGCAAACAAAAGATATAAGCAAATCAATTGTTCTCCATACATCGATGCATTAGGGTGACCACACTTCCCACTTTATTAGGTATGCAAATACTAGTATAGTAGAAAATCGAGGCAACTCGTTTTACGACAACTGCTTGCCGTGTTCTTTAAATACGTATTTGCGTTTACGTTGGTATGAAGGGCCAATCAACACTAATAATTGCTTTTTGGGTTAAGTGTGACTTGTTTAGGGTAAGTAATTCAAGAGGAAAATTTGTTTGAACACTCTTATTCAGAGTAATTTGCTGTGTTTTGCTGGAAATGCCGGAACGGCCCATTAGGGACAAGATGCAGAAAATGAATATAAATAATATCTTTATTTTGCGAGTCATTTCCCGTTTTTCATTGAGTAATATACCAACTCTTCCCACATGCCTACGGCTCATTTAGGACGAGGAGCAGAAAATAAGAAATTTATGATTTTTTAACAGAGGTATTCGCCGCACAACTAAGGTGCGCTTGGTTCGAGCTCTGGTTTTTCCAATATTTATGTACGGTGCCGAAACTTGGAGCCTGAGAAGCCGCGATAGCAGTAAGATCGATGCGTTTGAGATGTGGTGTTGGCGGAAATTACTCCGCATACCCTGGACCGCCATGCGTACTAATGAGTCCATATTGCAGGAACTTCGCATCTCCACGCGGCTCTACACTATTTGCAAAAAGCGTACCCTGAGTTTCTTCGGACACATTATGCGGTCTTCAAAGCATTGTCTGGAGAAACAAATCATCTTGGGCCAAATGGTGGGCAGACGTGCTCGGGGTAGGGCACCCACGAGATAGTCGGACGCGGTGAGCAAGACCGTGGGCCGAAATATGCAATATGCGGTCCACATGGCCTATGATCGCAGTCTGTGGAGGAACACTATATGTGGTCGCGATCCTCATCAGTGAGGGACCGAGGAAGAAGAAGATGATTTTTTAGGGTTCCGTACCCAAAGGGTAAAACGGGACCCTATTACCGAGGCTCCGCTGTCCGTCTGTCTGTCCGTCTGTCACCAGGCTGTATCTCATGAACCGTGATAGTTAGAGTTGAAATTTTCACAGATGATGTATTTCTATTGCCGCTATAACAGCAAATACTAAAAGACAGAATACGATAATTATTTAAGGAGGCTCCCATACAACAAACGTGATTTTTTGCCGTTTTTAAATGATACGGAACCCTTCGTGCGCGAGTGCTAGTGCTATTTCTAAAATATGGTAAATATTGATAAATCAAATATCACATTCACAGATAAAATGGACATGGTAATAATCACAGATAAATACGTATTTAAAGAACACGGCAAGCAGCTGTCGTAAAACGAGTTGCCTCGATTTTCTACTATACTAGTATGTGCATACCTAATGAAGTGGGAAGTGTGCTCACCCTCATGCATCGATGTATGGAGAACAATTGATTTGCTTATATCTTTTGTTTGACGGCATATAGAGCCGTCACAAACGATAATTCGTATTAACCATCACCGTCACTAACGATTAGATGAGTTTCCAGCTACCAAGAACACCTGAAAGTGTTAGAACTGGATGGCTCAGACAGCTGGATTCCGGCTGTCTGTGCCAACAGTTTTTTTAGAATGTCTCCTAAACGCGTGGGTAACGATCGTTCAAATCTGGTCGAGAGCTGTCACATATCGCGTCACTAAAGTAAAATCCATAAAGATGAGTCTGTAATGTGATATTTCGTTATATATCTGAAAAAACAAAATGGCTCAGACAGCCGGATATCAGGCTGTCTGACCACACGTTTTTCATGATTCCGCGAAAACCATTGCATCAAAATGGATGAAACTACTTTAGATGCCGTCACATATCGCGTCACTAAACTTTTGATAAGAAACGGGGCCCTAAAACCCTCTAGAATTTGAGATCCAGAGTGTCGAAAAACGTGAAATTCTGGCTGTCTGAGCCAGGTTTTTTTCAATTTTCAAAAAATCTATTGCGTCACAAACGATGAAACCTAGGTACATTGGCGTCACCTACGATTCGTCATCAGCCTAGATATGCGAGATCTCTCTAAGACTCTGGCTCAGACGGCCGGAAGTACACAAATTAAGTAGGTGTTTAGGGATGTGTCTATATAATACAGACAGAACATGTTACCGTAAATACCAACATGGAGATTTTGTAATGTGGAAAATGGGAAAGTGTACACATTTCTACCATATCATATAACACATATAAACTAGTGTGGTTGGCTGCAAGCTGTAAGGCCTGTAGCTTACCTCGGAATGCTTCCTTTTAATCTCTTACAGCTCTGTGGTATGCGTCTATCCTTTTTGCAATTGACATATAGACTTTTGTTAAACAGGTAATGTTTTTCCTTGTTTTTGCTAACTATTGATATAGTCAATCAGGTTTAAATCATTATTAGCCCTATTTAGAAATTTCTTACCATTTGAATAGTCTATTGCCATTTACAAAACGTTTTTTGTGGTTATTAGAAAATCATTTAAAATAATTTATTTGGTACAAGACATAGATAGGTACACATAACTAAAAATCTTATCATAAAACTTATAAAATAAGTGCTTTTAACTGTGTGTAGAGTCAAGTACCAGACGAGCACTTGCACTTTACAACAGTGTGATGCAGGTACTTTACTTTTCTTTAAGTTTGTGTATTTACGATGAGACGTGTATTATGTATACACCCTACTACAGAACGGCGCTCTACCAATGCACGTCTAGTCCTAACCTCGGCTGTTCTTTTGCATCTACTGTCACAGCTCAAATGTATTCCGCCTTATCGGAAGGAACCCCTACGCTACGCTACATAACCAAGTGATCACAAAAGTCACTTTTAAGTAAATTGTAGTCTATTAAAGACCCTTAGAACGTAAGTTTAGCGTTAGATCCTACATTTACAATTCTTATTATTCTTTGAATGTATTTTTAAATGTAAGTGAACGTAAAACGTATAGTTATAGTTTTGTGTTATTATTAAAAGTGTTATTATTACGCCATTTTAGTCGCTCATTATTAATATTTTGCGAATAAACTTGGAATATTAATTATTTATTATATTATGACTGTTGTTTAAGACTAATATTCAGTAAAATGTTAAGTTAAGCAAGTTTATAAATTTTATCGTATTAATTGCGTGCAATAATTTGTTGAATTATGTTCGTCCAATGACTGTATTTGCGTTTTGTTTATTGATTATTGTAAAAGACATCTTTTTATGCCATGTTTTGCAAGTTTACGTACAATAATTACTTATAATTTTGTTGTTGTGATGTAGTCGTGTAATATTTTAAGTCTGTGATACGGAGACAACAGGTTTAAATAAATATATTGATATCATCGCTGTGTTATTATTTTTTTCTGAGAATATTTGTGTAGCGCCCCTTAAGATTAGCCATCTTTATGAAGATTTCATGCAAACCACGAAATTTTGCCTATTTCTATAAATATTGGACAACATCACATACATTGCTCTGATCCTAAGTAGCTAATGCACTTGTGTTATAGAAATCAGAATCAACGGCGGTAACACAACACCCAGACCCGAGACCAGACCTAAACAATATAGAAAAGTTCGTTTTCTACATTGACCCGATTGGGGATCGAACCCGGAACCTCAGAGATGGCGACGCCTTAAAAGTCCGGCGTGCTCGCCTCTCGGCTACGGAGGTCGGCAGGTTAGTCAGTATAGATTGCAGCACGTACTTAAGTGCAATAATGCCACTTCATAAACAGGTAGAAATTATATTTCTAGTTTATTTAGTAAATACAATCTCCGATGTGCACCGGCGCCGTCCAGTTCTTGGTCTCGGGATAAAGCCACCAGTCTCTCGGAAGCGCTTGTAAACTTTCGAAACACAGGACTGGCTTATGTGGAGCCGACGAGCGACAACCCGCTGGCTGAGCCCTTCTTGCAATAAGACTAAGATTTGTGCTGCTTCTGTAGGTGTTGTCTCCATTATCGTACAAGGTAAAGGGTCTAAAGTAGCGGAGATGTGTACCGGTCAACGTGTGAAAGTCGACTGATAAAGAAAATCCGATAACAGGTGCTTTTATAGGGGGTCAATAGGTCGCAACTCGCGACGTATCAAACAAATTGCAACACGTATTTTTCGTTATTCCTTCACTTAATCCGGGATAGCTTCTTAAATACTGGCTTGATTTTAATGAATTTGATATCATTTTAAAGTTAAGAGTTGAACCTTTAAAATGATAATTACTTTTAACCTGTCAAGCTTCAATTCCCCACCGGTGGCCACGTCATAATAGATTTTTTATTGTGTCTCTTGACCTTGGCCTGACAGGTTAAACTTTCGCGCTGCATAATTTAAAACACAATGAAACGGGAATTAACGCGATCATAATCGCTGTTCCAGTCAGCCTGTGACCACGGTCGGTGTAACCCGATCGAAACGTCAGGCAAAAGAGGTAACATTTTGTACCTAAATTATGATCGCGTTAATTCCCGTTTCATTGTGCTTTAAAATGATGTCATTTTTATGATAATTCAAAAAATATTTAGTACACAAGATCGCGCGGAACCAATTGCAAGTAAGTGATTCCAGACTTTTGCTCGCGAGTGTAGATGATCTTTGACTAAAATGAAGATGTTTTAAATATTTATGTCAGATAAAATCAGATCGCTACCAACAAACATAATATGTACGACATCCTGTATTTTATCATTCCAAGCCTTGACCTACTCTTGATGGTACCTAACGACCGTATGTCTCGCGACAGTCGCGACCCGGACACACCCGTATGTTCTTGCGGGTTCTAATCCCGTAAAACAAATGTTTGTATGATGTAAACGGGCATTAGTACCCGAGTCAATTTGTATATATGTTTGTATGTAATCGCCATAGCTTACGACGTAGCCTTACGGGTAAAGCCTACAAGGTTTGTTTAGTTTGGGACTAAATGTTTGTTGATTAATAAAAAAAACCTATCGGTTTATTGTGCAAAGACGGCTTTTGTAAGCTATGTAGTTCCACGTCCAGTTTGCTTCAATGTGGTGTGTAGTGTTTTTTTTTTAGAAAGGATTGACATTAAATAAAAAAAAACAAATATTTCATGAATCGTTTATTAATACCACCACTACATTGATATTGAATATTACATTGATTTGTGAGACTGACCGCTACGTCATCTTGAGGTACAGATATTTCACTAATCGGATATACAATTGCCAAAGACTTAAGTTTACAAATAGTCTTAGCTATCGATATAACTCTTACTCGAGCTATGTCACTACACTAATGCATTTAGCATATAAGCACATCTCTACTAGGCCGGATCCAAATCCTCAAAAGGTATTAAGAGAAACAATAATTAGGTTTAGAGGATGGTGTTTACTTTTGGAATCCAACATGTTATTGTGGCTCAACTTGTCATCTTAGATCTTTTTTCTCGCATCAGGCAACCGATCCCGTACCATTAGATGACAAAATGTCGAAAGAAAAACGCATGATTTAATCATTTGACATATATTTCTCAGTCTCAGTCTCAGTCTCAAGAATTACAGAATCTTTAGTATGAAATACGTCAAAAGTATGATATTGTGAATTGTTCGTCAGCTTTACGATAAAAACATTGGTATAGTGACACAGCGACCTTAACAAACTTCACACACCGTCCAAGATTTACAGTTACACAAATTGTATCGGATAAACATCGCGGCCGTTTTTACATTTAAAAAAAACAGCAAAAAAAAGTTTAATAATACACTGCGTTTTCCAATCTTAAGATTTTGACAATCAGCAATAGAAAAAAAAAACTTTGATTCCCGGATATTCGCCAGTAAATCACATGTGCTTGCAGTGTTCTCTATATTTAGATAAGAAAAAGTGGCATTATTTCCTAAAAAACCTTTGTGCTTTAAATTAGACAACTAATCTTTGAACTTGCTTATATATGTACGATACATACAAATACTGGGTTTACATGAGGTAACTACATACATCGATTCATGTAGGCCACTGACACCGATACTAGTACACAGGGTTCCCTGACATCAGATACATTGGGTACACTGAGATATCTAGGGGTTCATGACATCAATACATGGGGACAATGACATCGATACATGGGGTTCACTGACATTGATATATGTTAAACATGAAGAGTGCAAGTTTTAAGAAACTTATTCACTAACTTATAAGTAACAATCAGCAAATTAGACATTAATCATTCCGTTCCTGTTAGACAAGAGAGCCGCATTGTGCAAGAACGTGACGAAAACCCAGTAATAATTTGTAGAATAAAGGTACAACTTTTATAAAAATTAATATTGTGTAAATAATTTAAATATCGAAATTTTTCACTGGTAACCCTCATTGTTTCTTTTAGAAAATCCAACGATATAACCGAACCCATGTCATTGCATAACACAGATCGAATATTATGTTTAAAACAATATTTTAGTACACAAGTGCTCTGTGTCCGTGGTCAGCGCGTAGGAGCCGCCCACCGAATGATACATCCAACCAAGTCAAGATATCTTCATTCGAGAGTTCAGAGTAAAGTTATCCAAAAATAGAAAAGGTACCAATTTTAATGTAAAGCCATCGTCGACCAAGGACACAAACACAACAATATTAGTCATACACAGTTTCAAACCAAAAATCAACGCCGAACATCACGAAATGTCGACGTTACAAAGTCCTGACGATATTTTGTACTAAAACAAATAACTTAAATAATATAAGTACATACATCCGATAATAAGAGCACCTAAATAGCTGTAATACTGTTAGAACGTGAATGTTTTACTTATTTTAGGAGCTCTTTTAAAAGCTCGCGAACGATTTTCACGTAAAAGTGAATGTGATAATAGTTCGTGAGTTTCACAATTCTAGAGGATTAAGTTAACCAAACTCAAAACGGAAATTGTTTACTGCATACTCTCAATCTTATTGGAAATAGAGAAGACTATAAAAAATTCGAGAGTTAAAAAAAATTATTTAAAATAAAAATATGTAAAATTTTATAAAATACTCGTAACATCGACAGCTTGATTCGTTAACGAGTTTCACATAATTGAGTAAAAAAAATAATACTTACTTCAGCAATTAAGTACTTATCTTACGAAAATTACAGAAAATTCGAGTCGATAGTATTCACAACACCAATGACACCTAGAAATGGGCCGATTAGCTGTTAAAAGGTCGGTCGTGCTTTATATGCACTAATATGCAAGCTTATAATTATTCGAATGGCGGCATAACATACGGACCTAAACATTACATAAATATCTAACATTAAGGTTATTCGAAAGAGCAAATCTAGTCACTTTTTAATCTTGCAAACCCTCACACCTATTCGTTTGTACATACTAACTAATTTATCCGTTACAAAAACGCGCCAGTTTCTTAATCACATGTAAAATAGTAACACTTATATATTAGGTATAAAATATAGCAAATGGTTGATGGAATAAAAAGTAAAAAATAGTTTTACTGCTCGGATCATTCGTTAATACAAAATAACTTTACCGATGTTGACACTCTTCTATATAATATAAGGAACTGAATAGACCACGCGTGTTTTAATTTAACTAATATTGAGTTTTGATGGTATTTATTTCAAAAGCTATCGTGTTTCAATAATAAAGTAGAACGTTATCCAGTTCTTTCGGCTCAAGCCTAAAGAGGGTACTCCCTCAAATTACTTTCATGTTATTTTGAAATGATCTCGGAAGATTATTTCTCGCCACTTTGATGGAATGTGACGCACGTATGAACCAATTTCGTATAAGATGTCGTCTCACGTTGAATTTTAAGCCCACCACTTCAAACTACACGTTGCTTGCTGAATACTCATTCCATGAACGTACTCTTTATACTATCTTTCACAACAAAACATCAAATTCCCTTCATAATAAGACTATCATAAAATTTAAACTTCTAAATGCAATTTACCAGTACAGTTTGTTAATAATTGTTAAGTGTTAATCCAAAAGTACTTTTAAATCACCGGTTTTTATGCAAGAACAAAAAAAACCAAACGTTTCGAAGCTACTGCTTTATTATAAAAAATCTCTACGTTTATTTCGATGCTGCTGATGCCACAATTTGTATCATATCCTCCCCCTTTTCATCATGAGTCATGACTTAAATATTATTTTCGTCTATTTACCGTCAGACGATATAAATTAAAAGAAAAAAAAACATATACGAAATTGGTCCATATAAGTTAGTAAATAATGAAAATTGCAAATATCTAATATTTATAACAAAATCATATAATTTAAAGGCCAAATGCAAAAATAGATAAAAATTTAAAAAGCGCTTTGCGCAAACAGGGACATCATTTTGTGTACGAAAAAATGTATTAATAATAAACGAAATAAATGTTAATCCGTATAATGACGTAGAGACAAGAGTTTCGTTAAACGATATCAAAATTTTATAAATATCTAAACCTAAAATATAAAACTAAGGATGACCGATTCTTAAAATTATAATACTCGGATTAAAATAATCGATTTCGAAGTGTGATACGAAATCGGTCACGACAACCTTACCTACGTACCTATGTTATTTATTCTGGAAATAATAAATAACTCGCCTCTTACATACACTTCAACCCAAACTCGCATCTAAGTACAAACATCGATTACATAAAAACCCGTGCATATAAAGAGATTAAAACGCGATAGTGATCAGTACTTCTGTTCTATCAGTATACTGAAGAGCGAGAGGTGCTAGTCTTTATCTGCACGGCTTGTTCGTTGCGTACGCGTCACGAAGCTACGCATTCAACTAAAAACGGGTCGATGGGGTTACCCCTGATAACGCGGAGTATCTCCAGTTATTAAATGCACCGCCTGCGCCCGCGCGGTCACTCCGGAAACATAATAATACTGTAACACATAGGCAGGCGCAAAAACAAGTATCTGTGTTTAACAAGTATCTGTGTTTAGTAGTGTATCCTAAAGTCAATGCTTTAAGATCAAAAGTGAAAACACATTTTAGCACCCAACTGTACCAAACACACACACGCACGCACACAATACAAAACGAAAAACGAAACACTCTCTTCAGCCATGTTCGTATCTCTAAGCCGACCGTCGGATCGCCAGGCCGCCGGCTCAACTCACAACTCTGTCATATAAAAATAGCTCTACGACAAATTGAATAAATAAATCCTAAAATATTTCTCAACGCACTGAATTCCGGCAAGGCCGAATAGAGATACGAATGTAACTAGAAAGAGTCCTAGTCCAATTTTCGGTCCAGCCGATACATCTCAAGAAACACTCGGAAACAGCATAGACTAGCCAAACTCTAAATAATCATAGCTTAATTTAGAAAAGTGGAAAAATCAGATGCAAAAGGATTTAGAATAAGAATTCCAACATTCCTTGAAAATTGGACTAGGGAGGGGGTGTGCGACTGGCCCGCCCGACCTGCCCCAACTCGCTCATCCCCTCCGCGATAGTCCAAGTTCAAGGAATGTTAGAGGAATTCTCAAAGGCATATAGCTATTTCAATTCACAGGCGCGCGTGCACTATATCGGGCTAGTAGGCACGTACACAACCGTATAGCGTATGTATTAAACCTCATTCACTATGGGGCTCGTATTCAAATGTCTCGCAATCGCAACACGATGTTAAGTGATGTCGGGCGACTTTGCCAGACGTTGACAGACATCTTACTTCTGTCTTTTTTGCCCAACCAAACAATCGCGATATAAGACAAGATGTCTGGGGACACTGGGCAACAGACGAGCAACGTCGCTTTTTATCACTCATGTAGGTATAGCATACGCGTCGCGACACATTTGTATTGTAATGAATATGAAGCTTAATGTATACATCTTTCGGGAGCGCTCGTGACTTGAAATAACTGTGAGAAAGAAAATGTCTAAAAAATTATTTAATCACACAAATCTGAGATAATAACGCGAAGTCACTGTGGCAATATACCCGAAGTATTTTTGTTGGTCTTGGAGCTGCAAATCTTATACCCTACTGCTCAAATAACAAACATTAGGAGTACAACAACAACAATAGGAGACTGATATTGGCGGCTTCAAAATCCACAAAAATTCAGCGTATATTTACAATTACTACAATTCACGACTTCATTTTGGCCGTAAACTGCAGGAACCGCAAATATGAATAAATAAGCACAATAGGAAATTAATTAGGTCATTAGATAATAGTATATTTCAAGGGACAGGCTTCGTAGTCTATTCCAACCACCAAAAGAAATAGCCTCCACTGCCTGTAATCACAAATTTTTACACAGTTTACACAAGCACTCCTCATTCATTTCCGCTGATATTAAAACTCGCACGTACCTATTACCTACTTAAATTTCGAGTTGTAAATAAAAAAAAATGATGCTACCTATGTATTTGTTTCCAAAGTGACCGACTGAGAAGGCGTCTGTTTAGGGTCATCTCTCACTGGGCCCAAATTTGGCTACCAGCTTCATTGGCATCAGAATGATATTTCTGTAGCATAACCAATACGATCTATCGGTGAGTTTATTTGACAGTCGTCCGTTACAATACCTGATATGCAGATTGTATTGCTAAAATGTAAAAAAATATGATTCCGATAACACTGAAATATCATACCCCTTATTTAAAGCCCATAAAGCAGACCTGCTTTTACTTTTCTGGACTATCATAATACGACAGAGCAGGGCAGTTCCAATGCAGGCGTACTTTATAAGCTCAATATAGGTGGGCAGAAGACGGTTCTTGAAGCATTAGAATTCTAACTCGCATACGAAACCCAATGAATCACAAACGAATTCCAAGGAAATTATTTACGATCTTGAGATTTCGTAAGCGAATTCCAATTAAAAAAAACCGTCTATAATTCTAATATACTTTAAGTTACACTATATAGCTCTTGAGATCGAACTAAGCGCCATCTTCAAGTTTAAATATAAAATCTGAATGTATGAAAAACGATTTTATTTTGTAAAATCATTTTTACCTCACGCAACAGATTCGTCGCCTAGCTGTAGGAACAGTCAAACCAATACAATTGTTTTGAAAGTATAAATTTCACGTCAGCATTTAATCCATCAAAGATGAAATACTTTAACGAACTGGAAATGATGAGATTTAATAAGGTATTTTTCGTCATTCAGTGCAGCAACTGTTCTATTTTAGTCATTTTAGGTTTGATCCATAAGGCATTGACAATTAATCTACTTAATATTTTCCGAAATGTCCTTAAATTTATTGATATTTCACTTAGGCTGAAAAATTTGTAAACTTTCTTGCGCTCCTTCTTTCCGGGTCTAAGTCTCAAGTGGTAGAGTAAAAAAATTGAGACTTATATCTAACAGTACTATCAATGGCCTGATTGCAAAATAAGTTGATTTTATTATTGATTAATAATTATGTTTTAATTTGTGTGTCACATCCCATGTCAAGCTGAATAGCTGATTTTTTTGAAATTATTACAAATCTAATTATACGTATTTTTTGTCTAAGGAACATATTTCGAATTCGTTCAAACGTATCGTAAACATTTAATAATTATATTAAATAAATAGTGTTTTTTATATTGTTACTCTCCAGCTTAACCCTTTCCTTTTCACTGACATGATTTATGCATGTTTGTGTTGATAGTGTTTTTTTTAGTTTCCTTCCAGTGCCTTCGTGATGTTGGTTATTTTTACCGTTATTTCAGTATTCGACTTGTCAGTTCTTCGATTGATGTTGCGGATGTGATAATTATGTGCACTTTCTTTTTTTCTGATGATTTTCTTAATGTTTAGTATTTAATTGCGCCTTCTTTCTCGTTGAGGACATGCTCGGAAGGGTATTACCCTCCAATAGCTATAATATAATATCTGGTCCTAATTTATGAGTTAACTTTCTTATAAGGGGTAATTCTTTTGCTCAAACATTACAAAGGCAGAAGAATTACTACTTAGAATAAAGTAACATATGAAATGAGGACATATAATTTCTTATTAGAACAATATAAACTCAGATGGCAAATTGGATTCGTTATCTGATTAGAGCTATAGGTACTTTTGTAAGTAAAAATTAAAATCATTAGGTTTATTCAAATATTATTTCACGGAGTCATTGCGCCAAACCGTAAAATTGCCGCCGGATGACTTCTGTTGCTACCCCATCATTAAATTCCCATCTCCACGAACCCCCTCCCCCCGTCCCGAAAACGGTACTAAAAATCGGGTAGTCATTTTAGTGGGGCGGGCGCAGGTATATGCTGAATAGCCCTCACGCTACTCCCCGCTAGCGTACGACCCATTTTGGGAGGTGGAGTAGTAAATGATGATCACTCAGCGGCCTTTTTATCTTTTGGCACAATGTTTTTTTTATTATATACTACCTAAAATAAAACAAATCTGTAAAAATAGCATTTGATTACAACAAAATGATTATTTTTTATATACAAAGGCATAACTCCGAACAAACAAAAAAGTAAAAAATGCCGCATATTAAATATTGCTCAAATAAGAAATACAAAACTAAATATACTGTGTATATTATGGCTAGTATGGGATTGTGCTTTAATGCCCACTGTCCTGTTTCTCATACGGTTTATATGGTTACCTTTCCGTCATTTATATGGTTTTTTGTGTCCAAGTTGTTAATGTTATGTTGATTGTTTTTCGATTTTAATTGTTTTTATTTTATTATATTGTTCTTTCTTTTGTTATTATGTTTAATAAATCCATCTATCCTATCAACATTTCTTGGTGTTTTTCTCCTTCTCCTTCATTACTTCCCATATCCAATTCCCATGTACAGGTCTTAATATCCATCGATTACTTTTCACCATCTCCGTAACAAATTAGAGTTAAAATTTGTAAAGTAGTGTCTGTCATTTCGTGGTAGTGATACGATGTGGAGTGATAAGTCGACTTAAGTTCCTAATGCTTTACCTTTCACAGCACATGCCTTATCCTAAGGCAAAGCCAATCCGCCACAAAAGTTACTAACCTAAAACAGACGCCTATGGTGGGTTTATCTAAGTGAATAGACAGGATGAAAATAGTCGGCAAAGAATAAGTGCAGATACCCCAAAACAAGACTCAAAGCGAGGTATCTTTAGTTGTATTTGAATTAACTCTATATTTATAAATGCCTAGTGGCAGTGACGCTAACGGTAAACTAACTATAATAAGTCCAATCGTGAGTAAACATCTTAAACTATGCGCGGTTTTAATATTCTAAGAAAGCACGTGAATGCCGGAAAATAATTCTTATGATGAGACGCGTTTCCAGCGAGCAATACGGTGGTCTGGCGTAAAGTAACGTATGGAGTTGGGGGATATCGGTATTATACAATGGCGACGCGATAAATGAAGATGAACAAAGAAAGGATGAGGTGCTAGCGGCCACCGAGCCACACATCGTTGAGGATTTGAAATCGACGCGCTCAAACATCTGGCCGGTAGGAAGCCCATGTCACGGCAGGCGATACTGACTCTTATCCAGCCCCAATTTTGCCGTTTCAGATGGTCTACGAAAATGTTTCGTGCGTTCGGAAGTATAAACCTAACAAATTAAAATTACCATCTCCTTGTATCAATCCTTTGACAAAATATTACCAACTCAAACAAATCGAGCAAAAAACACGGCCATTTTCAGTACTTCACAAATTGTCAATGGGTTGGTACAAGTAAATGATTATTCCAATTTATTCGTTAGCGGAAGGTTTTCATAGTAGGCATTCTGTCGCGAATGATCTTATAATGGCTAAATTTGTATAGATTTCCTATGAAATGACAAAAATAAAACATTGAAAAGTTCTATAAAAACAAAAGAATCGGGTTCCTCGAGCCAGTCCGACTACCGCGGTGCCTCGATAGAGAAAGATCTTAATGCAAACTTAAACTATGACCGGGGAGGATACTGTGAAGACGTGAAAATATCAACGAAACAGCCAGAAGGTCCCCAGTCAAACGAAGCTAAATATACAGCTTACTAATCAGAGGAAGCCTTTAAGATTTTCTCGGAATAAATATGAATAAAACGCTCTTATGGTAGGGCGCGGCGCTTATGGCGTCGTCGCGCAATTAAATGCCAATAATTAACGACATTATTATATAAAACTCCTAGAAAGGGCGAGGGCGGCAACGCTTGCCCGATACCGGACAAGAATCACAGATGTGCAGTTGGGTGGCAAACCAAATTACGAATTTACGAGATGACCTATAACTACTGTAATACTATAAATACTCGACAATTTATCCTAAACCTATTTATTACTAACGCTTCACTAAGACTAATAGCCTAGGGTAATGATGATTGATGAAGATGAAATAAATATAACGGTTCATTAAAACAAAATCACATCAAACTGTGAAGATGGTGAGGCAAGCGGGGCGGGGTTTCCAACGGCCCCGCTCTATGCCGCGGTGTGAAGATGAAAACGTTGAGCGGGGTTACAATAAATACAAAAATAAATAATAATTGCTAAATACCTCACAAAACTAAACGATCTAGCGTCCTCGCTTCCTTCATACGCAGAAGTTAGCACTGCGTTCGCGCAGTCGACGGCTGATAACTGATGCCTAGTTGTCTTACCACGAATTATTTTAAACTCATCAGGGGCAACAGATAAGACCATACTAAGACAATTAGCGCGTATCTAGCTGGTATAATTCCACTGATAAGAAGTCTATTTCTTTCTATTTGCAATAGAACGGGATCCTTGACCTATCGGGGGGTTGTCTCAGGTCTGTGTAAGTCAAAATAAACAGACGCTTTCAAAAATTCGTTGGATACAGACATTAGATTAAGACACAGGGTGGTAGAGTGCAAAATGTGACGCCGTATCGTGCGCGAGCCGCAGCCGTTCACGCTGGTGGAGACCTGTAGCAGGTATTATGAAAGGGAGCGAGTCGCAACCGCCGATTACGCTTGCTTCCGATCCGTGACACCCGTCGTAATATTGTCCGAGGTAGAGCTGTATTTACTCGGATTCAGACCGGATGCAGTGCGGAACAAAATATTACTACCTACGGCAAATTCCAATACAAGTGGGATGCAATGTAAACGCTCTATAACGCTTATGTTAACCTAACCAATACAAGCAACGTATACGAAAAATGCAAATTAAATTTACATTAACGACCAAATCACGTTCCGGGAGTTTACCTCCATATGATTCCGACGTTAGGGTCATCTTCAATGATCTGGTCGAGGGTTGGCAGGTCGATGCGCGCGATGCAGCAGATCTCGTCGGTGCAGTGCTCGCCAGTAAACAACTTTCGGATCCCGAGAGAGTCGATTCGGTTGTTGAAACCGTTTGGGCGCGGCGAGTGGCGGACGAACACCGGGTATCTAGAAGTAGGTTTTTTTTAGACCTGGCTGTCTTTGATGACCAATCGCAAGACCTAATTAAGAGCTCTGTAACGTTAATGTATCGTCCTCTACATTATTAACTATTTTCAAAGTTTCAAATCGATGCAACAATAAAAATATAAGAAGAATGATGTCTATTTCCAAATAACATAGTTTTTTATTTATTTGTACCGTAGTAAGTCACCCTGTTAGACAAGTTAACCAAATCTAAATGATTTACGGTATCTCCAAGTGTTACGACAATCTTCCAATACGGAAGAAGCTGCACTAGTATGGTGATGGAGACAAAATGCGACGCGAAAACGTACGTGAAAGCATAATGTAGGTGGGGTCCACCTACATTATGCTAATAAAAGTACGTTTTACAATACTAACTGCAATTCTTTAGTAATAAAAAAACATACCTTTTCAGACATTTGAGGAAACCGTGAAGCTGCGCAAAGACAACCAGCCGCCGTATATCGAAGGCGGCTCCTGATGAGCTGGAGTGCCTCTCGCAAACAGCGCGCAGGGTGGTCCCTTGCTGCAGCGAGCACAAGATGTCTAGCACGTCGGCCATAGCTGGCTGCGGGACAACGAATATAAAGGTTTAGATAATCCGCAACCTGTCGCAGAACTGACAATTATTCAAGGTTGTGGGAAGCCGCTGCAAGACGCTTTTTATAGGGTAGACATATGTTCAGTGGTTGACTTCCAAAGGTTGAAAGATAACGACGAATCCGCAATCGCTAATAAAATTTACGAGCTATAAGGTGGTGTATGTAGATGATGTGGTGGTACAAACCTTGTCTTTGCCGTCAGATCCATTCGTGATAAAGTTCATGCACGCTTTCTGCAGCTCCTTGTCGACAAACAACCGACACAACTTCGGGGTGGCGCGGTACATGTTGTTAAACTTCAGGATCGGTATCAGAGTTACCTGACGATAAAGATAAAACCAATATATAGTTTTGAAATCGAATCAATTAATATGGGTAATGTTTTTATGATCATGACAAGGGTCGTATATTTCTGTTCGGAGCTAATTTTTGTATGTTTGGCAAGACCTTAATCGATGGCTATTTCATCTACGTAGTAAACTTTTTACACTTCGATTATATAGGTCCTTATATATGAAATTGCCGTTCAGATCAAAAAAGTGAAACAGCTTTTTTTTTAATGAAATTATTATTTAATCAATCGAAGTATGCGCTTGATCTTATATCCGTATAACCGTACAACCGTTGTTATCTATACACTTCCGCCATTTTATAGGCAGATCATTGATCCCTTTGGAAAAAAAATCCTGGGAGCAAGAGTCTATAAACTGTTTGAAGGCGGTTTTGACTGCCTCATCAAATTTGATTTTTTTTTCCTTGTAAATAGTTATCCAAATTTTGAAAAAAGTAGTAATCGGTTAGGGAACGATCTAGAGAGTATGGTGGGTGGCGCAGAGGTTCCAGTCGCTGCTCCTCTAACTTGGCAACCGTTTGATGTGCAGTGTGTGGTCTAGCGTTATCTTGAAGGAGCAGTGGGCTATAGCAATTCACCAGTCTCGGTTGTTTAATGGCGAGCTTTTCCATCATTGTTAGCAATTGTTGGCAATACAAGTCTATATTGAATATCAAAATTAACATCTTTGGAGCCTGCTTTTGTTCTTTATGAGCCGAAACAAGGAATCGTTCATTATTTTCTGTAGTATATTAATTGATGAATAATAATTCCATAAACTCGTAACTAAGACTTAAATTGGCAATGAAAATATGCAACTAGAACAATTGATAGAATGAAAATACGCTATGAATTTGATATTCAATACAAAAAATGCTTATGGAAACTAGAAAAAGACCAAATTTTGAATTAACAATTTTCCAAAAATTATATATATCGTTAAGTCTTTTTAAATAAAGCTTTGTTATTAACAGTGGTTTACAAATTCATAATTACAATCACCGGACTGAAACTACGTTAATGATTGTTTTATGTTGATTTTACAATATTTGTTTTGTTTATTTTGTTATGACATATTTACGTTTTGTTATTTTAAGTAAAGACAAAGATTAAACTGATTTATAACTAATAAGTTGACCAATGATTTAAACCCCACTCTTGATTTAATTATGATCGATGGTAACATAAGTAGTTATGTTGAATATTGGACATTCTGCGAATTGGACATTTTGCGAACTGGACATTTTGCGAACGTTGGACATTTTGCGAATTGGACATTATGCACCTAAACGGAAATTTCCAGAACGAAAACGTTGAAACCGAAACGCATTGTTCGTTCGTTAGCGGTGCCTGGTCCGTACACTTCGTTAATTCTTCGAGTCGTTTCTGCAGCATAAGTGCCACGGTGGAAGTCGTATTCGTAAATACCGCGAATTTTTTTTTCCATAGTTGTCGTTATAGCAATGTTGAAACTCACACAAATGACGTGACAACAAATAAAATACGAATTTTAAAACAATATTTTTCTGGCTTTATTTTGAAATAAATTAGAATTTGCAATTCCTAATCAAACGCAAGATATTTAATATTAAAGTTGCCAATATTGAGTATCGGCAATTTCATATTATGTTAGGACCTAATAGTTACATATCTGATATTAGTTGAAAGTGTAGGTTTTTCATTAATGTTTTTCCTAACTGCCGAGGAAAGCATTGTAAGAGGCAGCTATTCATTGTCCATAATAGAGGTCACGCTGTGTAAGGAAACAATAAGCAAATTGAAACTTACCACCCCGTAATATACCAAGTTCTGGATGCATGATTTCACTAAGGTCTTTTCAACGTTGGTGTCCGCCGCAATTTTCGAAACGTGATTGTAGCCGTTAATGTATGGAAGCAGCTGGAGGCAAACAAAACCAGAGTTAAACTTCCTGAATAACCAGTATACCCTATCCATCTACTTTACTTCATCGGTTTGGGTGTTGGGTGTGTTGCCACTCAAGAAGTGATCAGCTTCAATTGTCGTCACTTTTCCAACCTAAATATGTAGTACTAAAGTTTTAATCCTCAGGCTTCAACGGCCTTGACAACTAATAATGACAACATGGTCTTCTGAGCGTTTCATGCTTTATTGCGTATTCAGCACCATGATGTTTAAAGAGGTAAGTAGTATGAAAATAACAAAACTGAAAACATGTCTGGTAAACGTATTGACAATTATATAAAATTATTTCATGTTAGATTCCTCTGTTTTTAACTAATTAATTTTTAGGCTGATGAGAAAATACACAAATGAAAAGAAGAATCATACGTATTTTTTATAAAACTTCCTCTTGGCAGATATATTTTTCCCTAATTTTTTAACATTGCTTGAGTGCATATGTCAGTGTATTAGAATGAACTACTGGCGACCACAACTCGGAGTCGGAGCGTGGGCAGGCTGGAAGTAGACTGACAAACTATTCAAGGTTGGGGGAAGTCGCTGTATGCAAATGCTGTAGAGCCGCTTGCCGTGGTTTTTAGGGTTCCATACCCAAAGAGTATAATGGAACCTATTACTAAGACTCCGTTGTCTGTCTGTCTGTACGTCTGTCACCAGGCTGTATCGCATGAACTTTGATAGTAAGACAGAAATACATCATCTGTGAAAGTTGAAATTTTAACAGATGATGTAATTCTGTTGCCGCTATAACAACAAATACTAAAAACCAGAATATAATAAATCTTTAAGGGGGCTCCCACACAACAATCCTTTTTTGCTCGTTTTTATTGATAATGGTGCGGAACCCTTGGTGCGCGAGTCCGACACGCACTTGGCTGGTTTTTGTAGTTAAGCCTACGCCCAGCTGTGTTCTTCCAAATACTGATGAAAATTAGATGGACAAAGGTGTATACTTACTTGTCTGGTAGTAAGGTCCCAATCGGCAGTCAGATCAACTTCAAAAGGTTCGTCATCTTCCACGTCCAGGTGCTCGCTCGGCGGCTCGGCGCCATCCGGCGGGTTGGTGCGCGGAGGTCTGCCGGGCCGCGGGAGCCCGACCGACGCCACAAGCACGGGTACATCATGGTCGTGGACAGGGTTCGGATCTTTCCGCACCTCCAGGACTTTCAAGTGCATAACTGTATCTCCTTCTGTAGACAATATTTGATGCTGACGTTAGCTGGTGTATCGAAGATGTGTTGGGAATCGCGTAGCAGCAGCAAACCTATCTATTTGAAATAAAAAAAATCACTTTTTTACTTAAGACTAATAGAGTGATTAGAGAATTCATTAAGTATTGTGTACTATTAAATTGAATAACAATGGTAGCAAGTTTCTAGTTAAATGTTTCGATGATATAGAAGTTCTACTTAGAACTAGATGTTGCGCGCCGAATCCAATACTGATGTATTGCTTCTCTTGCTGGCAAGACATGTCTCAACCGATTTGGGCAAACGTTACATATTTTTTCTTATTAAATGTACAACGCAGCGCGGTAATTCGTAATCGATTAGAGGACATTTAGAAAGGCTAAAGGAAACTTACTGTTTATTACTTTATAATACTTTTTGCAAGTTACCAGCCTTAGCATCATTCCGGCCAAATACCCGAATGGACCAGGGCTACACTTTTGATGATGATTCAAAAAGAACATAATTGGTAAGATGAGCTTTTTAGCTCTAAATATTTGAAAAATATGTAGTCAGCATCGAGCGCATTGTAATTAGCAACACGACACGATTTATATCCCGCCTACAACTCGGGCAGGTACAATTAGTCCAAGCGCAAGCGAGACGAAAGAACTAGAACAAGTGTGTGTACAAGTGTACAAGACCGAATATGAAAGCCACTATCAAAAATATAGATGCTGGAGAAAATCGAACTCGGTTTAGTACCATGCATAATAAATCAAGGACACGTCACGTCGGTGTGGATCGCACTATTTGCAACGACTGCTTTATAGGTGTCTAGACATTTCGATGACCTAGATGCAGCGCGCGCATCCTGTATCGATTCGCCGGGGTGCGACTTGCGCGAGATGCAGCCGTCCGAGAGGGGGCCAGACAAAAGCACTAGAGCTGTGGGAGCTAGACCGGTTACAATCTATAGTTATTGATTGAAATGTACACGGCCCGAGAAATTGGGAAATAAATTCCAAATAAGAAGTGATACGATCAATCACCTAATCTAAATGAATAGGCACTGAATTTAACAAGAACAATATTATCACATAGCGAAACGAACTGATCCAAATATAAATAATTTTGATGTTGATATGATGTTTGATGCATATCCCGGGTGCAACTTAGGCGGGACTTAACAGGTCCGGGTAGAGGAGGACTACAAGTATTAAAGCTAGTAGGTGTGAGTGAGATAGCGTTAAGGTAAGTATATCCAAACACAGCGCAGCAAACGCGCGCGGACGCCACGCGAGCTAGGTGATGCCGCGCGCGAAAGGTGTGAACACAGAACAAGTAAGACTCGAACTCGAACATAGTTAAGGAAGAGCCGGGCCTCCAAACACAGGCTTATTTTTCTTAAATAGAGGCTCCATTCCACTGTCATTAAGTTTAAGTTTTTAAAGATAGTAAAATATTTTTTATTTTATTAATTTTTACCGTGCAGTTGTGACGCGCAAACATTTCTGTATATATTTAAACTAGTCGCACGGCAAATTTGTATCCAGAGATTGCTGGCGCGTAGCTAATGCGCTGTGTGGCGGACGGACACACCTCAAGACATTATCTGGATTACTATGCGATGCCCTACGTGTTTGCCTTGAGCAGGAATCAACGAGTTTTCGATAAAAGCAATGAGGAGTGTAAATTAAAAACGAAATGACAAATGAACAGTATTGCAAAATTTCATACGAATTTAAACTAAGTAAAATAATATCCAAAATTAAAAAAAACCGACCAAGTGCGAGTCAAACTCGCGCACAAAGGGTTCCGCACCATTATCTATAAAAAACCGGCCAAGTTCGAGTCGGACTCGCGCACGAAGGGTTCCGTAACGTTATCCATAAAGACGGCAAAAAAATGTGTATTTCCGGCCGTCTGAGCTAGAGTCTTAGAGAGATCTCGCATATCTAGGCTGATAACGAATCGTAGGTGACGCCAATATTCCTAGGTTTCATCGTTTGTGACGCAATAGATTTTTTGAAAATTGAAAAAAACTTGGCTCAGACAGCCAGAATTTCACGTTTTGCGACACTCTGGATCTCAAATTCTAGAGGGTTTTAGGGCCCTGTTTCTTATCAAAAGTTTAGTGACGCGATATGTGACGGCATCTAAAGTAGTTTCATCCATTTTGATACAATGGTTTTCGCGGAATCATGAAAAACGTGTGGTCAGACAGCCTGATATCCGGCTGTCTGAGCCATTTTGTTTTTGAAGATATATAACGAAATATCACATTTCAGACTCATCTTCATGGATTTTACTTTAGTGACGCGATATGTGACAGCTCTCGACCAGTTTTGAACCTTCGTTACCCACGCGTTTAGGAGACATTCTAAAAAAACTGTTAGCACAGACAGCCGGAATCCGGCTCCGTGTCACAAACGATGAAACCTAGGAATATTGGCGTCACCTACGATTCGTTATCAGCCTAGATATGCGAGATCTCTCTAGGACTCTGGCTCAGACGGCCGGAAGTACACAAAAAAATCACGTTTGTTGCATTGCATGGGAACCCCCTTAAATATTTATAATATTCTGTTTTTCAGTATTTGTTGTTTTATTGTTACCATTATTGGCAACAGTAATACATCATCTGTGAAAATTTGAATTGTCTAACTATCATGGTTCATGAGATACAGCCTGGTGATAGACGGAAAGACAGACGGGACAGCGGAGTTTTAGTAATAGGGTTTACGTTTCACCCTTTGGGTACGGTACCCTAAAAATGAGGCAAGAAAAAGTTTGTCTGGAGGGCCCTATAATCGATTACTACTTCGAAGAAGTCTAGACATGTGAATGACCTAGATACAGCGCGCGGATCTGGTATTGATTACGACCCAGGCAGGGCTCTACAGGTCTAAACGGGTGGCATGTGCATACCTGATGCAAATGGGACAGAGAATTTCAAGTAAAAAGGATATACCCTTTTTACTTGAAATTCTCTGTTCCATTTGCAATATATAAGAAACTATTTTGACGAAGGTAAAGTATTATAACTATACAAATAAACCTTATTTTAATAATTAAGAATTTATAGATCCGTGCCGTGAGAGAGAGCAGGCGGAGGGGAGCAGAAGAGGGCAAGCAAGCTTTACAACAGCTCAAGACAAATTCCTACATTTCAAACAAGGTTATAATAATTAAGGTTGTTTGAAGAATAAATTTTATTAAGAGTTACACACTCTTGCCGTCGTTGCGGTATAAATTAATAATAACAAGGCACAACAAAATAATCACAAAGATGTTAACGATTATGATCGTCTTCACCTAGTTTAATTAAGTAAGTATAACAGATTTATAAACAAACCGAAATATCTAAATAAGAGATTAAATTGTCACGAAACACTTTCTTCGAATATAAATAATTGAACAACTGACTTATGCCGACACAACACAACACAACACACACATTAGCAGAAAAGAAACAACGAATAAATGTAAATGTAACCAAATCAAACACGTGTAACGCAGACAGATGCGGAAGACTAATTAACACTCTATGCCAAGCAAGTGATTTTTTGATGATCTAGGTCCAGCGTGCGCATCCGGTATATATTTATTGCTTCAGCCCGGGCGGGTTTCAGCGTGCCCGGGCGGGGGCGGGTACTTAGGCGTATTGGTTACAAGCGAGACGGAGCAAGGCCAGTTTGATATAGTATAGACTGTAGTAGTCAGAACCAAGTACAGCTAACACAACAGTTATTGAGTACACATTCTTTAAATTGCATATCGGCCAAAGCATAAGAAAATAAAAGGTGGCCAAACGCAAACTACTTTAATATTGAGAGTCGAGAATCAACAGGTTTGGGCGGGGGCGAGACGCGATGTTAACGCGTAGGTGTAGGCGAAACGGAGCAAGATAAGAACAAAGAGTTACTTTGGTGTGTTAGCCGGACGGGGCAATGTAAATTACGAAATATTTCAAAGCGTATTGGTTGTGAGCTAAGAGTATCTTGTTAAATTAAGTATTAAAAATATCGAACAAAATCGGAATAAGGCATTAATTGTCACAAAAAACTTTCTTAAAATACAACACACACATTATCAGAAGAAGGCACAAAAAATAAATAAACAACAAACTATGCTCGAAACACGTCAGACGAGGAAGACTAACTGACGCGCCTTATTCAAGCAAGTCTAGATATTCCGATGTTCTTGTTTCAGCATGCGCATCCAGTATTGATTTTTTGCTAAGACCCAGCCGGGTTTTAGCAGGTACAGTAGGAGGCGGGTACGTGGGCGAGAAGTTAACCAGTCTAACGTCCTTAGAAATATATTTATAAATAGCTAAATACAAATCAATACAAATTTTATTTAATTAAAAATCCATCCTAAATTATTTTTACCAATAACACTTTAAAACCCAACAAAACTAACAATTCACAGAACATAATACACAACTACAGCAGAACTAAAAAACGGGTATACTCTAATAACTGTTGCCGGCGTCTGACCGGACGCTTTTTTCGAGCATGTCTAGATACTGCGACGACTGAGTTGCAGCGCGCGCATCCTATTGATTTATTGCATAACGCGGTTGCGAGCCGGGCGTAGCCCAACAGGTCGAGGCAAGGGCGTGTTGCAGGTGCAGGTGCAGAAATGAAATAATAACAAGTGGGTGTATAAACAAGGTAGATAAATAATATTGAGCTACAGACAAATCTCAAGAAAATCTAAAGCCCCATTCGTAAAAGTTTAGATACTTCTTATTATACGTGCTATTTGTAAAATCACTGTAAATCATCATTATAAGAACTCGACTACAACGATTTGGAGGATGAAAAAACTGATATTTACGCGACTGATTGACACCCGATCCGAACAAGTCTAGATACTTCGATGACCTAGCTTATGAACGTAATATTGATTTATTGCATAATCCACCTACGACCTAAGGGCGCATGACAACAGGTCGGGGCGGAGCGGGGCGCGTGCGACTATAAAAGTGAGCGCGGAGGTAATTCAATGTAAGACAAAGAAAGTAAACAGATAATGGTTATAATATTAAATAAATAAACAAAATATTCCAGAGAACTCCAATTTCGAGGTCCTCAATATAGTCCTCGCATCCGGTATCGATTTTACATAAATTCTCGTAGTTGACTTGGCTGTCTGTGACCCGGGTGAGGCTCAACAGGTCTCGGCGGGTGCGAACGAAAGGTGCGGAGTCGCGGTGCTTACGCGCGGGATGCGTGCGTGCTTGACGGAGCAAGATAAGTTGTGATGGAAGACAAAGGGGGTATCCTAGTGAGGGTAGTGAACTTTTTAAATTATAGAAATAAAAGAAGATCGAAAAACCAAATCAATTAAAACTTTGCTAAGCTAATAAAGTAGACAACAACAGAACAACGCACTGGCATGAAACTACAAATTACGTAAGTATAGCGACTTCGCGTCGTATTATTTTATGATGAAACGTCTCAACGTTCCTAATCGTTGCCGTCGAAAAAGAGTTGCTACAAATATAATATATTCGAGCCGGCATAATTCGGCATTGATCGGCAACGTCAGGCGAAAAAACAAAATATGTGTAGATGGATGTAATAAGGAACGTGTACAACGAAGGTGCTGCCAACTTGTGTCGCCACTTATTTTCTACTATAATAGTTGATATTGTCATTTTTAGCAAGTAAAACGAATTGATTTTACTAGTGAAAATTATTAACCTAGCTAGTTATAATACATTGTTGCATTTCTGGATGTACCAATATATCCACAAAAAATGAAAATAAATAAATATAGCGTATTACTTTTCAAAGAATAGCACTCTCATGCCACGGTTATGTGAAAAACACAAAAGAATTATAAACGCAGTAAGGAAGCATACTTAAAATAATTATTTATCAAAAGCTCGTCCTTCTTGTTCTCGAAGGCTGGCTCGATGAGAATATCAGGGAATTTTACAGTGTTTTGCAGTATCACCAACTTGCGAGCAGTGCGATGCAAAGCACAATTTTTGGTGTGACCGGTGCGCACTTTTAGAAATGTATTAAAATTTTAATGAAATTTGAACAGTTTGATATAAGCAATACCAGCTCTTTCGTCGTAAATATTGTACCTAGATTATTATTTTACGGCCAGAATGCGTTGGTGCCCTTAGCATTTTCTACTCTTGCTATGTGGTTAATCCGCCACTGCGTCGTAAACATTGAATATTTTAGTTTGTGCGACAATTTTGCCAGTTATATCAGCCTCATTTTCTTCACATAATATTTCTTCCACCTCCAATACATAGTCGGCTTTAAAGAGCATTTGACCTTTTAAATTAATTTGGCAACCGCACCCAAATTTTATATTTTTTATCATATTCTAATAGTCTAAGATCCGAACTTGACACGACCTTCACCGAGCTGATAATATAATGAAACATATTTTATAACAAATTTAGTATATTAGAAAATATGTTAAGAGTGGGTTTCCTAAAAAATCCTGGACAGACTTTATAATATATATTTTAAATTAAATGTCGCAACATCAAGATAACAAGAAAAAATGTACACTGACTTAAAGTATCAAACGTATAGAATATGCAGCCGTTGGGTTGCCTATTATTTACCTGGACAAACTACTCTCAGGTAACTGGCATCGCCATACCTGTTTATACCTGACAACCGACTAGTTTGTCCAGATAAATAATAGGCAACCCAACTGGCTGCACATTCTATACGTTTGATACTTTAAGTCAGGGTATCTTTTTTCTTATTATCTTGATGTTGCAACATTTAATTAAAAAATAATAATAATAATAGTCTGTCCAGGATTTTTAGGCAACCCACTCAACATATTTTCTAATGTACTAAATTTGTTATTAAATATGTTTCATTATATTATCAGCTCGGTGAAGGTCGTTTTAGGTTCGGATCTTCTACTATAAAATAATATAATTGAAGAGATAATTTTGTTGACATAATTGAAAGCACGATGACAGGGCTGCTAAGTTTCCTTCACTGTCCGCATAGTGTCTCTTTTGTCCATGGATGTAGTAACGTAGTATGCGTAGTACATATAAATTCCTTGCTTTTGTCGATTAGTGCTACCACCTATAGTTCCTGTACGTTCCCTATATAGATGCTTGGGATCGGGTTTGTTTTTCGACACATACTGGTGACCAACATTGCCGGCCGGAATATGTTTGTGACGCCCTTTCTAGCAGGTCAAAATATTTGATAAATGGTAGCGCGCGCTTCCGCCATTGATTTATTGCAACCCGGCTGCAACCAGGCGTGGCTCAACAAGTCTAGGCGGGGACGCGAAAATAACAAGTGGGTGTGCAAACAGGACAGACAATGTGACGAGTTAAAAACCAAACAGACGGAATAGTAGCTGTGACTAATGTGCAGTTCAATAGCTCATGGCGGGGCTGGTGCCGAAAAATACAAATCAATACAGATGTGCCAAACTTATTATTGCCAAAAACCAACAACAAAATAACTCACTGCATAGTGCACATAATATATAAAGACAGCCGAACTAGAAATGGCTCTACTCCACGAACTATCCTAACGACAAACTGACCCTTTTCTTTCAAACAAGTAGATACTGGGATGACCAAATTGCAGCGCACGCATCTGCTATTGGTTTATTGCACAGTCTGGCTGCAAGCCGGGCGTGGCTAAACAGGTCTAGGCAGGGACGGGTTGCAGTTACGGGCACGCAATACTGACAAGTTGTTTATAAGAGACGAATAATGACAAGTTAAAAAAAAACAGAATTCAGTGTCACTTTTGTACAATCGATTGGGCCACTGTTTATAACATTATCTAATAAACTTGCAAGAAAGGTATCGGCCGGAGTGTGAAAATAAAGGAAGAAGCACAGAAAATGATTTTGATGGAGTTTTTTTTTTCACACAGTCTACATTTATATTTAGAGCTTAGATTCAGCGCTCGCATCCGGTATCGATTTCATATAAAAATAGCTTCGCAGGGCGATCCTTACAGCTTTGGGCACAGGCGAGTGGGAGGCGGAATGCGTGGGGGTGCAAGGGGGAAGGAGCTACTACTACTAAGAATAATGTGATGACTCAGGCACAGGTACACGGGTCTGGGAAAACCTAATGAGGATTATATTCGCATAAAAATCGCAGAGGTTTGACAGACAGACTAATGCTTTTTTGGTAAATACAACATTAGAATAAGTCATAAATATACTTTTTTTTAAAATGTGGTTACGGTACTGACAGAGCAAAAATACTAAACACAGTGATCAACTGATCTGAGCAAGTCTGGGCCATAACCATGAACTCTTAAAACAACCTCAAAGTTGTCAAATCTGTCAATTTTGGTACGTCTTTTCATACAAAATTTGACAGAAATGATAATTTTTGACAGATTTGAGATTGTTTTAAGAGTTCGTGGTTACCCCCGTGGATTCTTTGGTGTTTTAGTTTTGGCGTGCCCATCCGGTATTGATTTATGTGCTCGGGGGGCTGGCTCTCTGCAGGTTCGAGCCGGGGCGGATACGTGGGCACAATGTTAAATAGTCGAAGGGTGTACAAGCGAGACTAAATAATAACAGTTTAAAATAAATAATATATGGTATTTTAATAAGAAATGTTGAAGAACATTGTAAAACAATAGGAAATACATTTAGTAGGTCGCAAACTATAAATCAATCAATAAAGATTTGATAAACTAAATTTTCGACAACCCGGTTGAACAAAACAACTCACAGCACATATTCGATAATAGTACTCATTATTATACTATGATAATACACAGCCGCCTTAGAAACGGCTCTACCCTATGAACTATTGCCAACGACTGACTGACGCCTTATTTTAGCTAGTCTTGATACTGCGATAACCTGCAAATGATTACTTGCACAACCTGGTGACGAGCCGGGCGTGGTTCAACAGGTCCAGGCAGGGACGAAATAATATCAAGTTGGTATATAATAAACTAACAGTGCAGAAAAAGTTGAGTCCTACTAATATTAGGGTGCGTCCAGATCTGGCGAATGCGCAGCTCGCGAGCAGCTAGGGTGCCTAAACCTGACAAAAATATGAACACCTTTGTAAAAAAGGTTTTCGTTAGCCACTGCCTAGATACTTCGATGTTCTAGTTTTAGCATGCGCATCAGTATTGATTTTTGCTGCGACCAGAGCGAGGCTCAGCAGGTTGGAGAGGGGGCGTACCCACACATGTGGGCGTGAAATAACCCGGTGGATGTTAAAGCAAGATAGATCAAGACCAGTTGAATGTATTGTAGTAAGAACTAGGTAAAAGAACCACAAAAGATTATAAAATAAGCTGTAATGCTGTAATACGTTGTAAAACAGCCTTAGAAAAGAAATAAATTAAGAAGACGCAATATAAAAATCGATAAAAAATTCAGCAAACTTATTGCCAATAACGTACTGCACAAATCAACAGAGCATCGCACTGTACACAATACATTTTCACGCTTGGTTATGTTGCCGCCCACTGACTGACGCTTGTTCGAGCTAGTCTTGATATTTGATGACCAAGACGCAGCGCGCGCATCTGCAATTATATCATAACCCGGCTGCAAACGGGCGGGGCTTAACAGGCCCAGGCAGGGGGCAAGCGATACGTCCGGGAACGCATTGCACAAAAAAACCGGCCAAGTGCGAGTTGGACTTGCGCACGAAGGGTCCCGTACCATTTTCTATAAAAACGGCAAAAAAATCACGTTTTTGTTTGGGAGGCCCCGTAAATATGTATTGTATTTTGTTTTTTAGTATTTGTTGTTATAGCGGCAACAGAAATACACCATCTGTGAAAATTTCAATTCTCTAGCTATCACGGTTTATGAGATACAGCCTGGTCACAGACGGACAGACAGACAGACGGACAGCGGAGCCTTAGTAATAGGGTCCCGTTTTACCCTTTGGGTACGGAACCCTAAAAAAATGTAATGCAGAACAAAAGGGTATTGTGGTGAGAGTGGAGTAAAGACCTTTTAACAACAAGTACATGAACATATTTTAGGTAATCTGAAATACCAAATTGATTTTTCATGAAAAAGAACTGACGATTGACAAACTGACTAATTTCGACAATTCGGTAAAGCACACAAGCAGGTTAGTTGCTGAGATAAAATGTTAATTATTATGTTATGATCTATGTGGATAGAAACCAATGTGTATACGGTAGAAATGTTTCGTTTGAGTTTAGGTACAGCGATAACAAAGATGCAGCGCTCAAATTTTTTCCCAAAGAAATTGCCCCAGAAATTAGAAGACTTTCTTAATACGTTCGAACAAGGCATCCTTATCATGCTTTTATATACTTTAACGAATATATGAAACTATCATTTTCTGACTTGCACGCATAATTTTAATTTCTGATGACATGGTTTTTTTATTTGTTTTTATATAAATTTCAGAGTTTCCTTATAAATTCTGAGATCGATAATTATGTGACAACGTAATTAATAGCAATTGAAAAATTTGAAATCTATCAGACACCCTGTTAGAACAAGTTTATATACTGCGAAGACCTAGACGCAGCGCGCGCAACCGATAATGATTTCTTGCATAACCACGTTGCGACGCGGCGTTACAACGGCTGAGAAGTGACGATGATGACAATGAGCTGCGGGGCTCAACAGGTCCAGGCGGGAATGGTGCCTAATAATAACTACAAACAAGTCTTTGTGCCATAATTTGGTGCAGAAGACTAACTGACGCCTTATTCAAAGAAGTCAAGATATTTCGATAAATTAGATGCAGCGCGCGCATCTTGTATTAATTTATTGCATGACCAGACTGCAACCCTAGCAGAATTAAACTAAATAGTTCCGAGCATGGGTGGGTGCGGATATATGGGCGTAATGTTAACGAGAAGGTGTGAAAGCGAGGCAAACAAGACTATATACAAACTAAATATTGGTAAGATACAAATAGCATTAACTAAAAGTGTATTAATTAGACATAAATAACTAACAGTAAAACAAGTTTAGCTAATTTTAAAAATCATAACAAGAATATAATAATAATATGATACACTTACTATTACGGAAAACGCGATAAACCAACAATTGAACATGGCCCTGCTCATTAATGTTACTCAATTAAACTAAAAAGACGTGTCAACCCCACAGATTGATGCGGAAGACTGTTGACGCTATATGAACAAGTCTAGATACTGCGATGACCTAGATGCAGCGCGCGCATCCGATATTGATTTATTGTATGACCCAGCTACGACCCGGGCGTGGCTCAACAGGTCTTGTGGGGGGGGGGGGGGGGGAGTTCTGGCCCTAATGCTAACGAGTGTAGTCAGCAAGACCAAGACGCAACAAAAATGAAGCAGGATTTAAAGGTAACAATTAAATAATAATAATTAAATACAGAAAAAAGTAAATCCTTAATTAAAGAATGGCTATAATAGCAAATACAATAAAATAAGGAATTCACAAGAATAATAAATAATGATAAAGAAGCATTACATCAAGAGTAATTAAATTTAATGATAAAAACTCGCAAGAAAAGAAAAATGTTAGACAAACTAACCAATGCCGACATGCTGGTACAGCACAACACAATAATAGAACAAAGAATACACAAAAACTCAAGCAAACTAACATAAATCAAGCAAAAAAAAAAAGTGTTTTCGCTACGGATTCTCGCGGAAGACTAACCAGAATCTAAAAGGAAGGAACCAGTCTAGATACTTCGATGACCTAGATGCAGCGCGCGCACCTAATATTGATTTATTGCTTAACCTGCTGCGGCCCGGGCGGGGCTCAACTGTTGAGCCAACATTACCTGTACAGGTAATGTTGGATGCACAAGAGCGCGGAGATAAGCAGTAACACAAATTTCAAATAATTAGGTATCATATACAACAATAGAAAAAGTTACACACTATAAACCACACTACAAGAACGTACCTACGCTAGCAATTGATACGGATAATAGCAAGGTATTTCGATTTTCACTACAGATTTATTGCTTAACCTGGCTGAATCCCGGACGGGGTGCAGGTGCAACAGGTCCGGCCTGATGCATAACGATAATAAGTATGTGTGAATTTTTGGATTTAATCTATTTGTATTTTTTAGTATCCAGCGGTGGCAAGAGGTGGTATCAATACTTTTATGTTAGTGCTAGGCCGAACGACGGTTTTTTCCCGCGAGCGGGTAGACCGTCAAACCGCGAAACCGCCCGAGACGCACACACTGCGATTAAGAACCGCGGTTACTGGCCACAATTTTCACAGTTTGAAGATGGATTTCAAGAGAGCTGTATGTATTGTTGCCATAATATTAAGAAACAGAACAATAATAAGTGAACACAAATTTTTAAATATTGGGTCCATCCACTACCTAGCCAAAGATATAAGAAACTTTCATATTCTGGTTCGTTGGAAACTGACTGACTTAGTCGACGAAATAATTACGAAGACAAAATCGACTATTTACGACGGCGGTCTGCCGAATAATGCCACGTCGAACACGAACGTCACGGGAAAAAACCGCCAGTGCGGCCGCTTGTATTAGTTTTACTTGGTTATAAAGTCACGCAGTTAAAAACCGTGGCGGTTTACCCGTAGTGCGGCCTAGCACTTACTCGAGCAGCATACGAGAAAATAACAAGCTAACTTAATGCCCCAAATATGGAGCACAAAGCAATCTTACAAAAAGATAGTAGGTAAAGCAGCACAGACGAACATAAAATAATTTACAGATTCGCAAGGAGACAATACTTAAACCCTAATTAACTCACCACAGCCTCCATTTTAGCACATCACTATTGGCAACTAGTAGTTGGAAACCATTGAATAGATCAAGTAAAATATATATATATATATATATATATATATATATATATATATATATATATATATATATATATATATATATATATAATAGTACATTATGATACAAGTGTGCAAAGTTTTGTGCATTGATTATTATACACTCGGCGTCCTTACCGCGCTCGCCTGCGGCTCGCGCTTACAATAATACCTCGTGTATAATAATCAATGCACACGAGTTCCATACGTTTTTCAACACAATTGCGAAGAAAAAATAAGTCTCGATAAGTATTTACGACGGTGTTGAATAACATTTTACTCGTCTTTACTATTTAAAGTAGACATTTTTTATAGTAATTAACCACACAGCAACAACTTTACCAAATATTTAGGGAAAATGGCACGTAAGTTTTGTTTTTTTCGCGCGCAGTTTCAATAGTGGCACAGGAGAAACTGGCTGTTCAGCCGGAGTAGCAGCAATTTAAAAAATAAAATAAACTATAAATTATTGTTTCTAAAAATGATAGTTCAGTTAATTTGTGTTTATTAATATACAATTTGATAAAATGAAGTATTTATTTGTCATCTTAACTCTAAAATAATTTAATATTGGTAAAATATTCAATGTTCTGAGAAATAAACTTTTGCTGGATTTAAAAAAAGAAATATATTACCGCACTAGTGCGACAATATTATTACAGCACAAGTGCGTAATATGATGAATTATGAAACTAAAAACAGTGTTATAAGAGTCAATTTACGAGCAACTGTGTTGAAAAAGTAAGTAGACGTTCGAACTCAACACATTGTATGCGAAAACTGTCTAGACACTTCGATGAACTGAATGCAGCGCGCGCAACCAGTATTGATTTAATGCGCTGGAAAAATGCATGACCCTGGCGGCCGTGGGTGGGGTTTAAACAGATACAGAGAGGGGGCAAGGGAAGGTGACATTCATATGCCCGGACACATAGTTAAGATCGTCGCGAACGGTAGGTACCCTTTGCCCGGGCGTCTTCTTAGGATGACGAACCCCTGATGTCAAAGGTGCAAATAGGGATAAGACAAAGATACATTTTGGTATCATTATGGTTCTAAACCAGACTCTGATTACCCCCTAATTGGTTTGTACTTTTAAACACTAATGTATATGTTCTCGGACGACTATTATAATAATAAGATTTACGGTTTTTTTTTATTAAATTTATTTATTCAAACACCAAAGTTATATTACATGATTGTTATTCTGCCAAACTGTGGAACAGTTTGTCGGCAGAATATCTTTTTGTTTCTACTACCCTTATATCTGTATCAGGGCTCCCCTCGGGTTCGCCGCTGCGCCCACCGGGGGTTCGGATCCACCCATAAAGGTAATATACCTACGGAATAAAGGAACAAACGCGAGCTGTCAGACGAAACCGAAATTGGAAAACATTTGTATGTGTAATATTGTTTATGTATGCGTGTCAGTGATGTATACAAATACACATAAATATCAATATCGATAATATTTATTAGTTAAAGTCATACAAATATTAAAACTAAAATAGGATGGGCAGGGATTTAGAATGGCTGAAAATACGACCAAGGGTGAACAAGTAAGTAATAATATTTAAGGAAAACACAGAACATGTTTGTATTATTTATTTTTCAATGCTTACCTTCAGTACCTACTTATATCATTTCTCACTGCCCTCGGAAAATATAATTTTGTTTAAATAATTTCTTAAAGTAAGCTTTGATACATTTTACGATTGTGTTTCGTACCTCAATCTTACCGGTAAATATGTTTCAATTTTACATTTTATAATGAGATATCTGTGACTAATAAGTGGATCTTGCTCAAAAAAATGGGCAATCAAGGAGCCAAAATTATTTCCAAAATCAGTGCGACTAATAATATTTAGAAAGTTCTTATCAAAGTTCTTTTTATCAAAATCAAAATTTGTTTTTATTTTTCTCTAAAAACACAAAATGTTAGTTATTCATCCAAATTTATTTTATCACCTTCAAAGTATGCTCCTTCACTATCACTCATGAGGATGCCCAAGATAGAGTGAAGTGGAGAAGAAAGAGTGGAAAAGCGTACCCTGTCATAAGACGGGAAGAACGGAAGAAGAAGAAGAAGTATGCTCTATTCTGCGCTCTATATTGCAATTGAGTTTTTGGAGAAAATTTAGGTCTTTTGAGACAATTGATTTTTTAAAATGGTACGAATCGACTCGTGTGACACAGAAAGTTCGAGGGCTAGCTCTCTTAAACTGAAATGAGGTTTTCAGTCACTATTTCCTTCACTTTTGCGATGTTATCTTCAGTAGCAGACGTTGATGGCCTACTTGAGCGAGGCAAATCTTCCATCACATCTCGACCGCTTTTGAACGCTATTTACCACTCATAAACACGTGTTTTTGATAAAGTAGATTCACCGTAAGTCTTCTGTAACATTCTCAGAGACTCCTAACACGAAATCCCATTGGCAATGCAAAATTTCAAACAAACTCTTTGTTCGATGTTTTTGTCCATTATGAAATTCGCAATACACACTAGATATGGCAGAACTAAACCAATAAAACCAATTTATTTCTCTAAATAGGCTTAAACTAAGCACTTTTACACGTCCCAATATTTTTTTCCCTACCACTACTTCGGGACAATTTTTCGGGTAGCGCAAGAAACTCGGTCACTATTGTCAGCCTCTTTTTAAATAGTATATAGTTTACATTACAAGATAAATGTACCTGTGCAAGCCGGGCAGTTTTTATTTCCAAATATTTTTATCATTTATATAATCATTTACAGTATAATATCCTTTTTTCATTAAAATTGTTTTAATATGCGATTTAAATTTTAACCGGGGCAGTTCTACAATAGACGCTGGTAATTTATTAAAAAAGCGAATACATTTTCCCATAAACGAATTACCCACTTTATGCAGTCTGAAATTGGGAACGGCAAGTTTATTCTTATTCCGGGTGTTAAGATTATGAATGTCACTTTTCTTAAGAAATAAGGACAGGTTTTTGCGGATGTACATTATGTTTTCATAAATAAATTGGGATGCTACTGTTAGTAAATTAATTTCTTTAAACAGTTCTTTTAAGGAGTCTCGGGGTCCAATGCCGTACATTGCCCGTACAGCTCTCTTCTGCAGTACAAATATAGATTCAATATCTGCTGCTGAGCCCCATAACAATATTCCATATGACATTATACTATGAAAATAGCTAAAATACACCAATCTTGCCGTTTCAACATCAGTCAGTTGTCTTATCTTTCTCACGGCATAAGCAGCAGAGCTAAGTCTTCCCGACAGAGTCTCGATATGCGCACCCCATTGCAAACGGGAATCTAAAGTGATTCCTAAAAATGTAGTGGAAAAAAACAACACTGTATTTAATCTAATTATCAGATGTAACTCAAACTCCGCGCCAAAATGCAAAACAGTTGTGCCCACCTAACAACAACAAAAATAATATAATTTTGAATTTGGAACCATAAACAAATCATAAATTTCCAGAACTTTTTTGACAGAATGTATTTTTCGCACTTTATGCGCTAGATGCAGGACGCTTCCAACCGGCCGATCTGGAAGTCACTGGGGGAGGCCCATTTGGCAGTTGACGTCTTGTAGCTGAAATGATGATGATGATGAAGCAAACATTAATTACATCTTCAGAAGGATAGATTAAAAACCTCTATGCAATACTTGATACAATATCTCTATAAACTTAGGACGATGCTATGCGTCTAAGCTTTATGTTGACCTGTGAAAAAGAAAAAAAAATGAGAAAGCTAGCTATCTAGCGGCGAGCGTAGCTAGCATGCCGCGACAGCGGCCAACGAGCGCTAGAATTAAAATATTAGTTGAAAATTTGTCTCTTTAAAATTTCTAAAATATAGGAAACAAATAGTAATATAAACCAGGTGCATTATGAGTAATATTATGAATTTTAAGTTTCGATCATAAGTATTTTATGTATTTATATTATGTATTTTTACCCAGAGTGATCATCACGATGTAAAATGGTATGAGAAATATTTTCGGACGTCCAATAATACAAATTTAAATTCTTTGCTTCGTACATAAATAAATGGTTTTAGAAGAGAACTATCTACTAAACACTTAAAATTTCAAGCGCGTAAGCAATAATAAATCTTAAGTTATGAGGTGTCGACTTGGGATAATTTACGTGAGAAATGAATATTTTGCGGGGTTAAGTCGTTGTGTGGTACCACAATCAATCACTGAACAAGTCACCATATTTATGAAGCACTATTTCTCAAAAATATTCACGATGTGAAGTAAAAACAGGAAAGTTCACAGAGCCCGATTCTCAGCGTGCCGCTAAGTGCCGCCAGCTGTCAAACAGTTGCCAAAAAACGGTTCTGCTTTTACGCATCACGCATCTCTTTTTATCATACAGTGTTGCTGCTAGTAGCATCTCGCTCGCTCAGCCGTTTGTTCCTCTATTCCGTAGGTATATTAACTTTATGGATCCACCCCACTTGTAATGACCCCAGGCCCAATTAGCTTACGCTTATGGTTTATGTTCAGAGGGTGGTGGTTACGGTGCTTGATAAGGGGTGTGGCAAGGGAACGTTGACACAAATATTTTAAGATATTTTGTAGTAGCAAATAGGGCGATTTTTAGCATGAACGTAATGAAGGCTTTTTAAAAATCGCATCCTAATATTTTAAAAATAATCATAGCTTCTAATGGATGCAATGATTTTTCTCATGACTTTGGAAAGCGATGACTGATTGTAATCGAGATAGATATGATAAATGATTTTAATATTAATGAATTAATTGTGTCGAAATATCACCACCAATAACAATAAAAATTGTGAAAAAAGAAAGGATATTTAGCAATTATGTGGGCAATTTGTTGGCATTTTTATTGATTACCCACTTTACAAACAAATTGATTGTGTGTACGTACGGACGGACGAAGTTCTTTCCTTAATCCTTTAGTTTAGACAATTTTTTTTAAGTACAAGTACGGTGACATGTATCATTCGGGACGCGCTCCGAACTGGGCCGAAATCTTTTTGCCGAAAGAGTGCCAAAAATGAAAAATATTTGTGTCATCTATTTATTTTAGTATATTGTGTCTTTTTCTCTCTATTATTATTATTAAGTCTACTGTCAATATTATTTGTCATGTTGTCTCTTTTAGTTTACTTTTCTTCTATTCTCTGTTGCCGTGCTTTGTACCCCTGACTCGGTCTATACGCTGCCGAAGTACGTTCAAAAAACGATCATCATGCTTGGGCGATGGATTGAATCTGCGTTGGCCCGGTCCGGTTTCCGGCTGGGTATAATAGACCAAACCAAGCCTACCGTCAGGGTCGCTGTTGAAAATCAGCGTCGTGAAACGTCCCTGGCGGTCACGACAAATGCTGAGCGGGGCCTTATTGACACATTTTTTATTTTTAATCCTGTTATGTATATCTTATGTATTCTGTGTGTCTAATAAATTATTTTTCAACACAGTTGCTCGTAAATTTACTCTTATAATACCGTTTTTAGTTTCATAATTCATCATACTACGCACTTGTGGTGTAATAACATTATCGCACTAGTGCGGTAATGTACACTTTTTTTTAAATTTCAGCAAAAGTTTATGTCTAAAAAAACATTGAATATTTTACGAATATTTTAGGGTTAAGATGACAAGTAAATATTTCATTTTATCAAATTGTGTATTAATAAACACAAATTAACTTAACTATTATTTTTAGAAACAATAATTTGTAGTTTATTTTATTTTTTATATTGCTGCTGCTCCGGCTGAACAGCCGGTTCTTCCTGTGCCTTTATTGATCCTGCACGCGCATTGAAAGTGCGGCGCGCGAATAAAATAAAACTTACGTGTCATTTTTCATAAATATTTGATAAACTTGTTGCTGTGTGGATAATTACTACCATAAATGTCTACCTGAAATAGTGAAGACGAGTAAAATATTTTTTCTTCTATTCTCTGGTGCCGTGCTTTGTACCTCGGCTCGGTCTATACGCTGCCGGAGTCCGTTCAATAAACGATCATAATGCTTTGGCGATGGATTGAATCCGCGTTGGCCCGGTCCGGTTTCCGGCTAGACCAAGCCTACCGTCAGGGTCCCTGCTGAAAATCAGCGTCGTGATACGTCCCTGGCTGTCGTATGCAACTTGTGTGCATTGATAATTATACACTCGGCTTCCATACCGCGCTCGCCTGCGGCTCGCGCTTACAATAATGCCTCGTGTGTAATAATCAACTTTGCACACTCGTCTCATAATGTACTATTCTATTCTATTCAATTAGAAATGTTACCTACTTTAATAATTATATTGACTGTTATGGGCTATTAGCTTCAACGACGACAAGATAAGATCGTGGTTGGTAGTGTCCTTAGTTCATGGGTTTGGAAGACGTATTACCTTCACGTGGGTCGTAAAAAAATGACACAGTTACGTTTTCAGACTGGACGAGAATAGACAAAAAATCAACCCAGGTCGGGTAGAATGGAATTGGCGGGGGCGGGGTGGCAGTACTTATTACCGGGCTAGATATTAAGGACTCGTTAGGTTTCTACAAATCTGTTTCTCGGAGTTTGAACACGGGGAGTGTTCAAACTCCGAGAAACAGATTTGTAGACTAGACTGGCCCAGCCATAGTTTAGTTGAAGTTAATACCTACTAAAAATTATCGTATTTTTATTTTTTTACAAAACTACACATGCGAAACAATCGAACGCAACTAAATCAACACCTTATTTCGTTTAATTTAGCACTAACAGTTTTTTCGTCGCTCTGTATAATAGAGGCGTATTGATGAAGCATAACTCGTAGAATTAAATCGCACGACTCTTTTACAACTTCCTAGTGATACATATAATGCAATTTATATGTTTATTAAAATGTTTTAAAAAACATATTCAGCTTCCTCATATATGGTCTCTTCCTTAATCAAACGTGGATTTCGGTCACGAGAGATATACATCTAAATATAGTTTTTTCAGACTTCATCTGTGCATTCTATAAGATTTTTTTCATTAAATTTGTGTGATCATAATTATTATTCTACAGAAACCATAAATGTAATTAAAAAATAAGTATCCATACAAGTCGCCAAGCTACAAGGATAAATTCGCTACGCTTGTAAATATACATTTTAATATAAATTGACATGGTGTATTGTCGATATATACCTATATGATTATTTAGCACTTCTGAAAACAATTACATTATACTTACATACTATACTCTTTTTTTGTCTGTACCATCAGAGGTGAAAATAATAGTATGGGTAAGAGTAGGTAGAACTGTAGCGCTCAGCTTCTTCGGAGTTTTCACCGGCAACCTATTTTAACTCCCGACCCGAAAAGAGGGTTCTTATAAGTTTAACGTGCGTATTTGTGTATCGGTCTGTGGCATCGTAGCGCCCAAACGAATGGACCGATTTTGATGTAGTTTTTTGTTTGTTTGAAAGATGGTATTACAGGGATTGTTCTTAGCTATTTTATAAAGATCTGCTCAGTCGTTTGAAGGTTATCAGCTCATTTCCTATTTGAGAAAAGGATTATTAGCTCGTTGCAAGCTTTCACAGATCCGTTATATACTTTCGTAGTATTTCCAAGACAATGATGACTGAGAGCTTGAGTTGATGCTGCACATCAAGAAGTATGCGGGATTTCCAACTTCTCAGAAATTCACAACAGATACAGAGCGTTTGAGGTTATTATAAGTATGGTCTCAAGGTGTTAGATAAATATTGATCGAGGCCTTGAGCTGATGCTGCACATCAAAAAGACTGCTGGGTTCTCAACCCCTTGGCGACGCGAATGACGCTTGGATCAAAACATTACTAGGTAACATTTCTTGTAATAAAGTTGAAGGGCCAAAAAGTTAACAAACAGGTTTATTGACTTATCTTTTTACATCAATGAATAGGTAACCTACATATTATTTTTGACGTTTTATATTATGTTGCTTTTATGACAAGGTTTTTTTTAAATTTATTAATCTAAAAACCCTTGGCCCTTGAATGTTACAACTAACATCTATAAATAATATGTATTTTTTTTGTGTGAATTTTAATGACAGCTTTGTATTAGTCGGCGTGCTCTGTAACTTATTTCGTGTACTTGTGCATTTATAACCGAACGGTTCTAAAATAAAAACTAAAAAGTGATATTTGTAGAGAATTTTAAGTACTTTAATTTCTGTGAACAGGCCATGATTCACTAAAAAATAATAGTATACGTTGCGTCAATGTTGCGTCACGAAATTTCGTTAGCAAACCTCAGATTCTGATTCCACACCCCAAAATACGTCACGGATGAAAAAATCAGAACTACCCCAAAACTTTCCTAGTAAAAACACAACTTCACTGAACTACTGAATGTCAGTTATATATATTAATATAGTTTTGAGTGACAACGGCAGCTCATGTTCAGTAATACAGAACCCTAGGTTGGATAAACGCCCGATCGATTAACTGCAGTCTGCATTCGCGAAGTGTGTGGAATGGGTATGATGTGTGGCGTTTGGGTGGGCCTGTGTTTATTGTTTTGAGTGACAGCTGCAGCTTATGCGCAGTAATGCAGAACCCCAGGTTGGGTAAACGCTGGATCGATTGACTGCAGAGTGCATGCGCGACGTGAACATTAAGAGGAAGTCCTATACACATTATATAGTAGAGCACATTTAATCACAGATTGGAAGCGGCCATTTATCTGGTTGACAAAAGTAAAATGTCAAAATTTGTTCCACAACGATAAGAGATGCAGAGTGGCGCTGTTACAAAAAGCAATCAACACTGATAAAAAAGTAAAATGCCACTAAAGCGTCCACGCCCGCGCGAGATAGCATTAAACGACTAAAAAAGAAGCACAATAACTTACGCGATTCCACGCCGTAGTTCTAGGAATCGTCTCATTTTCGGAAACATCAAATCATGGCGCACAATCGGTTTTGCTTGAATTTATAGCCATTTCGACTTATGTTTACTAATAAAATTTTAGGTTTTCTTGTGAAATAAACATTACATTAATTGAAAAATCACACAATAATCTACAGGTTTCCACCTGTATTTTATTGTGTGGTTTTTCAAATTTACAATAGTAGCTCGTGATAACAAAAAATCATTGATATTTAAATGGAAATTTCTATAAGATTACGTTATTTTGAAGTTAAGTTGTCTGCTATATTAAAAAAAAAATAGTAAAAAAAGTGTTCAAGCCATCTGCAGATAAATCATATTTTCAATTAAATGGTAAATTCGAATGTTCAGGGTAACTTGTACTTTCTTGTCTAACGATGGTCAAACATCTTGTCTAACGATTTTTCTAAAATAAGGGTAGTAAATATTGGTGATTTACCTTTATTATTGAATTAAAATGAAAAATCCCTTCTACACATGCAAGAATATAAAACTATTTATATATTAGTAGTAGAAAAAAGATAATTTATAAAGTTAGAGCTTTAAAACTAATCAGAATTGAAAAAATCGGAAATTATTTTTTCAGACACTTTATATTAAAGTATTTGTTTTTATTGCATAATGCATGCCCTAAAATGGGGTATGGCGACCGCGGGCCCCTACGCCTACGCTTGCGCTGTTGAAGCAGTTTTCGCTGCTACGCCCTATCAATGTCTTTAACGTAACGTACGTACAAGGAGGGGTGGTATTACATAATTAATAGTAAATTGATACTGTACAATCTAAATATCTTAATAAATTGACTATATTTTTAAGTTTATCCAAAATTTGGTTATAGATCTCCCCCTAATTTTTTAATTATATAAGGCTCTTTTATAATGAAATAGGTACTTTTTCACGCATTTTAATTTTTAGGCATGTATTTTTTTGTACTTTATATAACATTTAGATTATAATATCGTAAATAATAATAGAAAAAATCACTAACCATTGCCTTCGCCGACCGAAGACCGCTGAAGCACTAAACTAAAATAAAAAGCAGGCACCGAGAGGCGTGCGAGGGTTACAACAGGCGAACTGAACTGACGACTTACTGCAGTCTCATTGCAGATGCAGCGCGCGCATCGCGACTGCAACGACGCAGATGCAGCGCGCGCATCGCAACTGCATCGATCGCAAGTCGCAGCGTGCGCCCTGCACTTTGTGTCGCGGTGTTGCTATCTCGAGTCATCGCCACAGACTATAAACTAGGCGCTTCTAATAACCTAGACTCTTAGTAACTAACTGCTAGTAGAGCCCGTTTACTCGACTGCACCTTAAGGCGAGGGTATTCGGCGTGTTACTCTAATTGCGGGGGTGGGTAACTCCCGTTACTTACTCCCCGCGCGGCCGGGCGCGCGCGGCGCGTAAGTAACTGAGCGCCAAATTTGAAATAGGCTTTGAAATTTCCTATCATTAACCTTAAAGAGCTCAGACTATAGCCCAGAAGTGTATTTTTATTTAAATATTATGTTATCGTAACCTCTATATTTTCTAAGCTAAAATTATAAATTATCCCCTGATCCACTCACGGCAATTATGACAAAATTTCAATATTATAAAAGTTTATCGTAATATTAAAGCTAGGTTATACCTATTATTGTTTCATTTTGATATATTTATATTGTTTTGTAATATGTTCAATACTCATACGGTGTAATTTTTTTTACGTCGACTCCAAAACTATGAGAAATAAAGAAAACACACTCAAAGTTGTATCGGGCTCGATTTTGATGAAAACTAAAACTGAATTATTAGATGTTTAAAAAAAACTTATTCCTATCTGGCAATCGAACTGAAATCGAAAAAGCCGGCCAAGTGCGAGTCGGACTCGCGCACGAAGGGAACGTAACGTACGTAAAAATATCACGTTTGTTGTATGGGAGCCCCCTTAAATATTTAAAGTATTCTGTTTAGTATTTGTTGTTATAGCGACAACAAAAATACATCATCTCTGTAAATTTCAACTATCTAAGTATCACGGTTCATGGGATACAGCCTGGTGACAGACGGACAGGCGGACAGCGGAGCCTCAGTACCTAATAGGGTCCCGTTTTACCCTTTGGGTACGGAATCCTAAAAAGAAAACAACCGGTATTATTACACCATTCGATAGTGTCGATAAGAACAAAATCTGGGAAGTAGTGACATACAGGAAACTTAGGGAAAACCTAATTATTAACAACACTGCGTGGTGGGTCGTTCTTCGCACTTATTTGGTCAATGCTTTGCACGGGCGCGTAGGGTTTGTTCCCCGGAATTGTTGGTACTGAAATAACCGTAATTCCCGGGAAAATTTATTGATTCGAATACCGGATGCCTCCTACGTAAACCATCATAATGTTTTAAAACCCAACTTTACAGGAGCACCATCTAAAGATATTATTGGGTGCAGTTCTTCTGTCTTTTGCCTAGGAGTACAAATTTTTACTATCTATAGTCGAAGTATAGCTTGTTATCACAATATATTATACAGCATGTATTTGTTTATATATTACAGTTTCAGAGATATTGTTGTTACAGTACTTTACGGCGGATAAAACTAATCTCAAAAATGGTAACTCAACAATACGATTATTTAAGTAGTATAGTAGTAGGTAGCAAGTAAACTATTAAATAAGTATAATACCAATTAGTATTTAAATAAGTATAAAGGTAGAGGTAAAATTAGTATTTAACCAAAATTGCGAGGTCTTTAATTTATTTATAAAAGACTATAATAGCGGTTGCTTATTTCCGATAATACATCTTATATTATTCAGCGCCAGTTATTGTGAAATTTCTCGTATTCCTAAAGAATGGTGCATATTTTACGATTTTAAAGTAGCCTATGTTTATCAGAAATAATTTATGAATCTAATGGTGAAAGAATGAAATTGGCTCAGTAGTTTTGGAGCCTAATCGTCCATATAAACAAACAATGAAACCTATCCTCTTTATAATATTAGAATAAATCAACAAATTAAACTATGAAAGGTTCTTACTTTGTAGAAAGTGATTCACATAATAATTATATCCGTAATTACGTTTTGATCTGGTAACACCGACCGTGGTCACAGGTTGACTGGTGAGCCAAAAAAAAAGTGACAGGCTGAGTCAGCTTGTGACCACACTACCACTGTGTAACCCGGTCAAAACGTCAGGCAAAGGATGTTATATTTTGTTCCTAAATTATAATCGCGTTAATTCCCGTTTCATTTATTTTAGATTTTATCTCTTTTTTTGGTAATTTGTACGTAAAATCATTAAAGCAATATAAATCCTCCTATCAATTGTTTCTTATTAATAACAAAACAAATATTATTTTTAGCACATATATTTTACGGGTCGCCAGAGGCCAGTCAGATTCCATCCATAAAAATATCCGGTGCTTGGTAAGACGCGATCTTCAAAGCTGAAACTCCTGCCTCATATAGGATATAAGGCGCCATGCAAAATATTTGTAAACTTATTATTCTTGGTTGTTGAGCAAAACCGGTGTCAAAAGTCTTTTACCAAAGAATGGGGAGATCGCATTTTACAAATCTAAAAACCTAGGATGGCAGAACTATCACAGCAGTTTCGGAAATTCTCGCCTAAATCTCGATCTGGAAGTCCTCGAACTTCTATGGCCGCTTATATGCCTCGCATGTCCTGAAACTTCCACCTGACGCGAATGACCCCAGAGCCACGCTTATACGCCACTACAGCGATGGTTTCCCAGAACTAGACATAGACGAAATTGAGTCCGCTCTCAACCATCTTAGCTAGGCAAAGCTGGAGTCACTTCAGAACTTCTAAAAGCAAGAGGGCTACCCATCCTTGGGGAACTAAGGAGATTGTTCAACCCCGTCTTAGGCAATAGGACTACGCCGAGGGCGTGGAACGAGGGCGCAGTTGCTCGGTTTTTCAAAAAGGAGATAAACTCTTAAAGAACTACAGACCGATCACGCTCCTGAGCAACGTCTATAAGCTATTCTAAAAAGTCGTCACAAATCGTCTAGGCGCAAGAGTTGAAGCCCTCCAGCCAATAAATAAAACAGTGTCTGGGTTTCGACCGGCGATAATTTAGGGGCTATTAATTCATCTATCGACAAAAAACCCGTCATGTTATTACAGCACTGGAAAAATGTAAAGAGATTGAAATAAAGAGAAAAGGAAAATGTTCAATTTTGGCCTGCGCGTGGACAAGATGTTTAGGGAAAAATAATATTTATTCTCCTATTCCCTGCCCTTTTTGCAATTCTTTTAGAGAAATATAATGTTACCTGAAATTATTTTATATATACTTTTCCCTATTCGCTATCATAGAATAATAACTAAATTAGTCAAGTCAGCGTTCTTAAAATGTCTGGTTAACGGCAGCGAATATAGAAATCAGTATAAAGTGCAGATAAAAACTGAATTAGATATGTATTTTTAAAAGTAACATTCAATAATTAAAGATTTTAGACAATATTATTTTTATCTGAATATAATGTCCGTGACTTCTTTGAGCTTCGGCCTGAGCTTCAAACAATTTGGACACTGTCATTTAAGTACTTATAAATATGATAATAGTTGTAAGTTCAGACGCCTCAGAATGGCGGGTATATGTCCTCAAACGATAATGACAATTTATACAATAAACAAAATACATGCGCTTCTGTAGCAAAGTTTCCCAAAGTAGTTGTTGTATATGGTCATATTTGAAATTGGTTTCTAATTGGAGCAAAAAAAAGAGTAAGGATCAGTAGTAGTATAAGAAGTAGAATGTAGGCTGTGCAGTACCAGTGCTGAAACTGATTTTTGAATCCTCAGTACAGTAGTCAGCGAGTACCGGGAAATACCGAGAATGCGTTCGATACGTTACGTTCGATACCGGATAAAAAACTAAGATAATAATACTGTGTTGATTAGTCGTGCTCGTGTTAAATAGCTCAGTGTAAATTACAGATTTTTTACTTAAGATTTATTCACAAAATATAGCCATTTTTGTGTAATCTTTTCAATCACCTTAAAAATTTAAATGACACCTTTGACGAAGGGGAAAGGGCGTTCTTCTGTTTGTAGGTACTTCCGAGCAGCGGGAACCATAGGTTACTTGGAGCCATGTATTTTCCCGGGAAATCCCAGTTATTTCAGTACCGAGAATTTCCGGGAAAACTCTAGTCATGCAAATTTTACTTCAGACCAAAATTCAAGGGATCCATTAGCGTTATATGTATGCAACGGCAACGGTATGCGGTGAAGCTATAAAGCTATGACATTGGATTCGTGTAAATTTTGTTTGTAAATATTATTTTAGTTTTATAAATAAATTAAAATAAAAAAATATGTAAGAAACCTGTATGACATATTGAGATCCCTCATTTGAGACCAATGGCATTAACTCCGCCTACTACACATTTTGTACTTAAGAATAAAATAAATAAACGCGTAGAACTTGTTGATGCCTCTCATTTCAGACCAAACACGAGGAGGGGTCTATTATCGTTAGTTTACAAATTAAAGTAAATAAACTAATTAACCTAAGAATCGTGTAGAACTAGTCGTTTCCTCTTTCCTTTTGAGACTAAACACGGTCTATAGGGGCTTATAATCGGTTGTTTACTAGTCATAGCAATTACGAATTATTATAAAATATATATATAATATACTTTTACATTTTAAATTGTAAATTATGTATGTACTTTAATCGTATTACTTACAACAAATTTACAGAGTATTTCTTGTACATGTAATAATTTTGTATTTTCATTGATGTAATACCAAATAAAGTAAAATTGAGGTTGAGGTATGCCTAGCTCCACACAAAAAATCTAAATATTAACAAGAATTAAATCTCGTAGCTATTGCGATGGTGTGCGGGGGGCGGGGGGAGTCCGAGCGCAACACAACACAGGTCCTACCTCGGCGACGTCCTACTGGACACTGGCGGGGCGGCTTGCACGCCTTTTGTGCATGGTTTTCGAGGTTTTTTAATCTTTGGTACTTAATAACATAACAAAATTGCTTTTTTTTGCACCGAGACACTAGCAAATTTTGATCTTTAGTAAACTGCTTAATTTTTACATACTTGTATCATATAAAATCTTTCCAGAAAATCGATCTAGAAATCTTAAAACGACCTATTATTAAGATTTTTTTCTATCGAGCCAAGTTATTATTATCGTGTTTTGGTTTCACCGAGACATTAGATAAAAGATTGAATATTTTAATAGTTTTTTTATTTTTCTTATAAGTTCCTTATTTTTGTTAATAAATCCTTAACCCACCATACTACTCTGTCAAGAAAGTACCGGGTTTTTTTTATCACCTTCAAAGTATGCTCCCTCAGAAGCGTTACGCCAACGAATAATCCAATCATCAAAACATGTTTAAACGCTTTTTTCGGAATCAAGTTCAGTTCTCGCCGCAAATTCTTCTTTATGTCTTCTACCGAATGAAACCAAGTGCCACAAAGTGGTAATTTGAGTTAAGGAAAAAGAAAGAAGTAGGCTGGAGCCATATCTGGTAAATAAGGTGGCTGCTTGATGGTATTTGTTGAGTTTTTGGTCAAAAAATCATTCACAATGATGGCCTTGTGGGAAGGCGCATTATCGTGGTGCAAAATCCAAGAATTTTCATTCCACAAATCTGGCCTTTTTCGTCTAATTTGCTCACTTAGACGCCACATAACGCTTAAATAATACTCTTTTTTATCGTTTTCTGGCATGAATTCTGAGTGCACAACACCGCGACAGTCAAAGAAAACAGTCAACATGACTTTGCCTTTCGATCGAGTTTGGCGCGGTTTCTTCGGTTTCGGTTCAGTTGAAAGGCGCCACTCCGAAGCTTGTTGACTAGTTTGCATGTCAAACTCGTAAACCCACGTCTCGTCACCAGTAACAATGCGTTTCATGAATGTTGGGTCGGAATTGTCTCGTTCTAGCATGTCCTCAGCGACTCTTTTGCGATTGAGTTTTTGGAGAAAATTCAGGTCTTTTGGGACATATGATTATTTAAAATGGTACGAATCGACTCGTGTGACACAGAAAGATCGACGGCTAGCTCTCTTAAACATGAATGAGGATTTTTAGTCACTATTTCCTTCACTTTTGAGATGTTATCTTCAGTAGCAGACGTTGATGGCCTACCAGAGCGAGGCAAATCTTTCATCACATCTCGACCGCTTTTAAAAGCTGTGTTCCACTCATAAACACGTGTTTTAAGTCGATTCACCGTAAGCCTTCTGTAGCATTTTCAGAGACTCCAAACACGAAATCCCATTAGCGATGCAAAATTTAAGACACTCTTTTTTCAATATTTTTTTCCATAATGAAATTCGCAATACACGTTTTTTATACCATATATAGTAGATATGGTACCTATAACTAAAAACAATACTGTATAGACTTAACTGCACGAAATTGTGAAAATTAAGGTATTTTTAAATAACTTTTTCTAGACGCTAAATTGATTAAATACATTAAAACCACCTTTGTAGGCTAGCCAGTCTGATCCTGGATCTAAGTCGCCGCTTTGTAGAAATTTTGAAAAAATACCTTTAAAATAAAAAAAATACACATAAAAGGTAATTTAAAAACATTTTTTTTTTCGATAACTTTATCAATTTTACGCATGTAACAATGATTCTCACATGAAAATGTTTGCAATTCCGCAGATCGCCCCTTTCTTAATATTTAGTATAAAAATAATGAATATGAATATTTTAAGATTTGTTAATTTAAAACACAAACGCCTGATATATTTTAAAACGAAACATTGCTCTTATTAATTTGCTAGGTGCACTTAATTGAATGGTGTGATGCGTATTTTCAAAAAATTCCTTAGTGAGGTCAAGCACATGAAGCACAAATATTATTTCAATCCAGCCTGCCAGCTAATGCTCATCCCCGAATTCTTCCCCGATGTCCCCAACTAAAGGCAGCCGTGTTACAAATCTATACTTTGCAGTACATTTTAGTGTTTTTGCTGTCTTTCAACTCAAATGTCAAGTCTTATCCCGTACAGAGTAGTGCAAACGCAGAGCATGCAAACCAATAGGTACGTAGCTAAAACATAATAATATGATAATCAAATATGATAAACATAATAATATGTCATCAATAATGTATAAATAATGAGAAAAATTGTAAATTCAATGTTTCGCTCACTTTTTCGTCAGCTGTGAGATTTATTATAAGCAAACGGTACATATATTCATTTCAGGCTAATTTTAAATGTTAAAATACCTACTTGGAAAAAATTTTTTTTTCAAGTATGTATTATAAAATGTTGGTGGTCCGTATCAGATGGGACCGGAATCCTGGACCATTGCATACTGGGTAAGTGCTTTTCCAACTAAGCTACTGAGACGTTAGCAGAGCTGACAAATTTTTCAAGTGCCAAAAGAATCACAATTTTTTTAAAGCGTTTCTCAATCAATAGTTAAATATTTGCAAAAATATTTCTATCGGATATTGATGGTATTATATCGCAACATTGACCATAAGCCCCCAACTATAAGAGTCAAAAAATAATATGTAATTTATTCGGTAACTTTTTGGCCGTTCAAATTTATTACAAGACATGTTACCTAAGTTATATTTTGATCCAATCATCATTCGCGTCAAGGGAGCGCTTGGATTTTCATTAATGTTGCTGGGTAAACATAATCATCTTTTTGGGGTTCCGGCGTCCTGACAAGGAACCCTTATAGTTTCGTCATGTCCGTCTGTCTCTCTGTCTTTTTGTTTGTCTGTCCGTCTGAGATTTTGCTTGGAGACTGTTGACTCTAGAAAGTTGTTATTTTGTGGAGACATGTATATCAATCACGCTGACAAAACTGTAGAATAAAATGATGAAAAATACACCGTGACATTTTATTGGTTGTTTTCCCGCAGTAAAATGATTCTATCTAAGTAGTACAATATATTGATGAAGTTTTTTTTATTCAAATCACCAATAGGCATTCAAATTCAAATCGCCTGCAGCGCGTGCGATGCAGTTTATGCTGTATTTCTTTGTGCGGGAGCTTTTTTTACTTTAAACATTTTGTGCGGCAGGCAGTACCCCAATACGTCAAATATCGTAAAAGAAAATGTCGTTTCTCACGCTTTCGAGTTGATTATAATTTTTTTGATAAGTTAGGAACATTTTTTTTATTATAAAAAAATAATAGCTCGCATGGTTCGATAGTACTACTAAAGGTGAATCGTTCTGCCGCGGGAAAACAACCACTAAAATGTCTCGGTGTATATTTTTTCAGGATAGCTCCCATACATGTATCGTGGGGGGATGATTAGGTCTAACAATGGTTAGGTTGAATGACTAATAGATATTTTAAAATGAGGCCTTTCGTCCATTAGGTCATTTAAACTTAGGCATTTTATACTAAAGTCCCGGCCAAACAGACGCGTGCGCGGCGTGGCGTGGGCGTTCAGATCGTGCCATAGCATTTGTATCGACGAGTTCACACCGGCGCGGCCAGCGGCTGCGTGCATTAGCGTGCAGCTTGACATTTAGCTTTTGCACGCGCGGACATAATATAAATTATCACGTTTAAAGCTACTATTTTTTTCCGATAAGCAATGAGTGAACCCAACTAGGTTTTTTTCTTTCCTATATCTTCAAATAGCTCAGCTCGGGTAACCGCGTTGGCATCAATTAATGCGAAACTAAGATAATAAATAAATTAAAACTCTACAAAAAATCTTTGTTTATTTAGTAAAAGGGTTGAGCTTTTATATTCGTAGTATATCGGCAAATAATCTAATAAAAAATAGTTATATCATACTTACTACAACATCATTAGATACCTTTATTATGACTAACATTCATAATCTTCTTTGACTTCATTCATGACTAATCTCTTTCTTGTTAGGTTTATACATTTTCATTACATTTTCGTGCTAGGCCTCCTGAAAGCCTAGTGTCCGCGTGTTAAGTGTGAACTGGTCTGCACGTCCACGGCCACGCCACCGCGCACGCCCACGCCCACGCCCTTGCGTTGGTTTGGCCGTAGCTTTAGGTCTTACAACGGTTAGGTCTCATGACATTAGGTGTTTTGAAATTAGGTATTTTGTCCATAGGTATTATACCTTATAGGTATAAACCTTAGGCAATTCAACGTTAGGCCTTGTAACCCTCTAACTATTGACTAATAAAGATTCTGTAGTAGAGCAAATATTTATACAGGGTGGCCAGAGAAGTGACGTCGACGTCGTTAAGATGATGTCGGACTCCAGACGGATTTCCAGTATTTAAAATAATAATTTTTTGACTTTTTAATAATAAAATTTAAAAAAAAACACCTCGCTTCGTCTTTAATGGCTGATTTCAGCGAAAAGTAGCCTATGAAGTACTACTTTTTAGGGTTCCGTACCCAAAGAGTAAAACGGGACCCTATTACTAAGGCTCCGCTATCCGTTGTTGCTCCCATAGGAAAAGTTGTTGTATATCACCAGCTGATCACGAGGTTTTAAGGAGTGTCCCATTCTTTTGTACACCCTGTATAGAAAGTCTTGTTCCTAACGAGTGTACAGGGTGTAGCGTAAATAATTGACAATACTCTACCTGTGGATTGCCTTATACTGTGCGGATAGCCGAAATATATACATATATTTATTTATATATTTATATTTATAGGGGTGATTGAGATACCTTCAACACGAGGCACATAAAAACTATTTTTGGAAGTCACTTTTCTGGCACAAAGATGTGTAAGTAGGTATGTAATTATGTCCTTTACCGTGGTCGTCGACATCCATCCTGTCTACATGGTAGTCTCCGAAATTACTATAGTATAGTATTGGCAAGTTACTAGTCAGTTATTAAATTGGTATAGTTTTGGCAAGGTTTCCCTGATAGACTGATCCACGAGGAATTTATAATCGAAGACTTAAGTGCACCTCGAGTAAAGTCAGGTATTCATGATATTCAAATCAAGATTAATTTTGGATATATTTAAAAATAAGACAGTCATTTACATATATCACAACATTTATTTTTAAACAACTACAATTTTCTATATCTTTTCGCATTAACGTTGTATAATCTAATCAATTTATATCTAACTTAAATTTCACTTATACTCTAAAATCGTATGAGTACAAGGTCATATTTTAATAACCGACTGACTTTTAAGGGTTGATTTTGCGACTCAAATACAATTTTCACTTTAGACCAAAATAATGTTAAATCTATTAAAACACCAATAGAATCCAATACATCAATAAAAGATGATTTGCTTTTTAGTGTAGGAAGTGATTATTTTTACCAGTTAGATTTACCTTGGAACTTATTTACACCTTAAGATGGGTGAAATATCTAAAATCTCGTAGGTATATGATAAACAAATTATGAGAATACCTGTTACTTAAATCCAAAAACTAAATATACGATTTTACTAGAAGACGACGTAAGAAACATTTCGAATTTAATAATTGATTTCTCTCTCTCTCTCTCTTATTAAATTCGGCATAAGCTCTTTCGTTACTGTTTTCACACAAAACAAGGTTATGAGAATATAAATGTTTTGACTTGAGTATTATTTTACTAATATTTTATTAGCATTAAACTCATAAAAATATGTTTTTGCAGCAATTAGAGGTCGTCTGCGCGAGCGTGATTGTATTGTTATGTAACCCCGTGTCAAGGCCATTCACGCTTTTTAATGCTTTACATATTGATGTTTTCCGAATAGTATTGAGCCCTCTTAGCCACGTAAAAGTTAAACCTACACCACACGCAACAACCTGTATGTAATAAAAGCCAGACTCCACTGGTGTGAGCAAAGTATTTGAAAATTATCTTGGTCTGCAATATCAATCAAGTAAAAACCAACACTATTAAAAAAATAAATTATAATCTAAGATACGTGTTATTCGTGCGAAACTATTTGGACACATTTTTGACTACGAGTAGAACATCAAGTTACATATTATATAGCAATATTTATTTTTACACAACTACAATGTTTTCTGTCTTGCTCACATTGACGTTATAAAATATAACCTAATTCCTTAAAAACTAAGTTACATTAAACTAAAAGTCATATTTTATTAGCCAACTAAGTTTAGAGATGTGATTCTAATGCACGAATACTATGTTGTTAGAATTATAATTAAAAATAATATGTTTTTTGCCGTATTTAGAGGTCATCCGCGCGAGCTCGATTGTGTTGTAAACCCTCGTCAAGGTCATTCAAGCTTCTTATAACCTTAACATGTTTAAATTTTCTGTACAGTATTGATGCCTCCTGAGCGCATGATAGTTTTACCTAAACAATACGCTACAACCTATATGCAATAAAGGCCAGACTCAACTGGTGTGAGCAACTGTGCCAGAAAAGTATCTTGGTCTGCAATATCAACCAAATAAAATATTTAATTTCTAATAAAAATTAAATAAAAATCAAAGATACCAAGTGTTATTTGAGCAAAACCATTTGGACATAAACAACATTTATTTTTACACTATTTTACAATGTTGCAAGGATTGCATTGATAATTATTTGAATATGCGTTTCTAGTTAGAAGGGTCTTGACAGACCGACATATAGATAAACGGACAGACAGACAGAGAGACGGACAACGAAGGGATCCATAAAGTAAAAAGAAACTAACCTTTTGAAAAGGGAACCATGAAAACCCTATTTTTATATGATGATTTGAGATTTAGGGAAAGTGGTTCTTTTTTAACATTTAAACGTTGGTTACATAAGAGAATCTCTTCTCAAAAGGTAGACAGCTAATTAAAAAAATACTTTACTACTAAAAGACATGAATACGGGGTGTATAGGAGAATAGGAGACTCCTTAAAACCACGTGATCAGCTGGTCATATGTATACAAAAACTTTTTCTATGTAGGCAACATAGAAATCGAGATTTTTGTTAGCAGCTCCATACAAGCTTACTTGCATACCTCGATGATAATGTATCTGAAAATAAAATAATGATTTAGATGTTGCTCCCATAGGAAAAGTTGTTGTATATCACCAGCTGATCACGTGGTTTTAAGGAGTGTCCCATTCTTTTGTACACCCTGTATAGAAAGTCTTGTTCCTAACGAGTGTACAGGCTGTAGCGTAAATAATTGACAATACTCTACCTGTGGATTGCCTTTTAACTGTGCCGAAATATATAATTAAAAAGTTACACATGTTTCGGGATTTGGATATTTTTAGATATTAATAAAAAGGTGACCTTATTTATTGATAATACGACATGGCTAATAGATGGCGAAGTACAAATGAAAGAATTGTAAAAATTGTTATAATACATACACAACATTTTTAGCCTGAAAAATATATAGCGCAGACTCCATAAAAGTAGAGCACATTTTTCTGTAGGGTAAACAATTCAAAAATAATGTATAAAAACAGATAAATTCTTTTAATTTATGTGTGATCATGGCATCGCAAATAAATTATCACTTAAATTATAGTAACTTTTGAAAATTCAAAAATGTCTATCAATATTAATCTATCGAATCGAATAGTTAATATTAATAATATTTCGACTTTTTAAAATTCCTATCCGCAGGAAGGTATTACATTAAGCCACATCCTGTATGTAATAAAGGCTAGACTCCACCGGTGTTAGCAGTGCCTGAGCGGCAAACAATGAATCTGTCTAAGAAAACGATCAAGCGAGCAATTACTACTCTACTACAAAAAACAATTATGTGAACAACATTTCTACAATCGAAGGTGGAATCAAACCTTTAACCAACACTTATAAGATACACTAAGCAGTGTAGCCGTAGTTTCGGTTATATATAGTAAAGGGATACAAAATATAAGGACCTATTTTATTAATTAACTTCCAGATAAGGAATAGATTATACAAAAAAATACAGAAGTTCGGAAAGCCAAAATTGTGTGATTAGAGCTTAAAAGGAAGTTAACTTGTATTAAAACAGGACCGAGTATAACAATTTTGAGAATAAAGTATACAGCTCCAAAAATGGATTTTATTTAGCCCGCTAGACACGGATTTCAAAGGGTCTCAAAAACTATTTAGGGTTTTTTATCTAAATTTTCCAATCTCAAGAATGTATACTGGGTTATTGTTATTTCACTAATAATATCTAGGGCTGGCTTAAAGATAAGAAAATACCCTGTATGTATAAAGTTAAAAAGTGATAAATTTTGATCTTATGTTTATAATTATTTGATCATATCATTTATTTATGAACGACATTTGAATTTTTCACAATGTTATGTAATTAATAGTAACTAACAAGTTCCCTGTTAGCCAATATTAGAAGATAATAATTTTGTAAATTTTGTTTCTTTAAAAAAGAAAAAATATATTTTTTTTAAAAGTTTAACTTAGTTAATACGATACGTGTATATCATTGGGCCAACAGTTTTAATAAAATCACTAGTATCAGTTTAGGTACTATTATAAATCGATGTGTATCATACAAGTTGTGCGATAGCGGAAAACCATATCCGCAGACAAGCCACAACACTAGGATTCGATCCCAATGTTATGGTTACGAGACGAAAATAAGTTTGTTTGATTCGCCCAAGCCGCCCAACTAAGAGTTAGCAAGTACGTACCCCCCGGTGTAGTTTAACCAGTGTACTACTTAAGCTAGAGAAATACCGAAACAAAACCTATTTGTTGAAATATCACTCCAATAGATCGTTAAAGTCTCATTATTGAAAATATTTTATTGTTTAGTAAACATTCGATAGAGATAAACTGACAACTTGTTTCGGCTTCTTGGGGTCTTGTTAAGGCGTGCTTCTATGTAAGTCCGTTTTTTTGAACGATTATAAGAAGTTACTTTACTGCTTTAACTGTAGTTAAGGTCTATTGTTCGACGACCGTCTGGTGTAGTGGTTCGCGCTACGGGTTACAATGCCTGGCGGTTGCAGGTTCGAATCCCGCGAGGGGCAAATGTTAAGTGTGATGAGCACGAGCATTTGCACCTAAGTCATGGATGTTTATAAACGTTTTTAAGTATGTTTATCCGTTATCATAGCACAAGCTTTGCTTAGTTTGGGGCTAGATAATTGGTGTGATTGTGCAAACAATTTATTTATTATTATTTATTTCTTTATAGTTGGGTGTGAACCCAAGTATGAAAAGACACGGTAACAACATGAGCGAACTGAATCAAACATAATTCGCTTCGCTTTTAGTGTGACCTGCGCTATAGAGCAAACTAAAAACCTTGGTCATAAAAGGGAGCGGTGCAATGAATACGTACTGTAAAGCCGTCTTAAGCCGCTTTAGGTAGGTACTGTAGGTAGGATGGAAATGCAGCAGGCGTTTTAACGTTGCGCTTTTACAGTGACATCTATTCACAGAGCAGAGCAGAGTTGGTGATCTAATTTGACGCTCCACTGCACGACTGCGAATTTACGCCTTCTAAATCGCCTTAAGCAAAATCGAATGCTAAATATTAAAAATGTTGGCCAGCTTTATGTTTTACGCACAAAATAATGTCTAACTAGAATTAGGTTACTTCATAACATATACCACGATACACCTATACATTTAGTTACATGCTAGATAAATACATGTTCATTAACAATTTGTTTTGAGCGGAAGATATCTTTACAATTCTATAGGAATAAGTCTCTTATACAGGCTGTAACGTAAAAATTGAATACACAAGCCGAAAGTATTTATGTAAAATATCATATTTTTTTTAAGCATCTTGCCCGATTCTTATTTAAATGTTAATTCTATAATTAAGGACTACAATGTTTTTGTGTGACGCATGTGGGTGGCGTAAATGTATTTCTTTTATGTTATTAGAAGTCAAACTGTAATATAGTTTGTATAATTTATTTTATTACAAAAACCGGGTTAATTATAAAGTTAAAGTAAAAAAAATACAATTCTACCTTTTAAGTAAAAAATCATATTTTGTGATTTCGACTCAAAACCACGGACTACTCGTATAAACATTTGAATAAATTTATTAAATATTTATGTCTAAGCAGGCAAGGTTTAAAGTGGCAAAATATGATAAACCTGGACCAGCCGCGCCTGTCGGAGACCGCGAGGTTAGGAGTCCATAAGTTTGTATGTGTGTACAAGATGAATGAAAGTAAATCCCACACGTTTTTTGTACAATAACCAATTGACACATATTTTGGAATACGATATTACTAACTAGTCATGTTACTGTCGCTCATGTAAGTATATACATATTTTATAGGGCTTGATATTCCGCTTACGTTACACACTATATCTCGTCAAATTAAATCAAACGTTTTATTAGACACAATTTCTAATAATACATTGAAGTTTCAATACTTAATTTTATTTTTCCAAATTCGGTATGTTTTTCACATCTATACGAATTCTTATTTATAGTTTTATCAATACATGATTTGTCCTTCTCTTGTGATGTGAAAACAGTTATTTAAACATGTAAATCTATTTAATGTTTCCTATCATTTTTAAGGACTGGTTTGAAACCGTAGTAGTTTTTAAGGTAAATTGTCAACAATTACTAATACCGTTAAATATACATTCTAAATTTAACTATCATTTAGTTTTAAAATTGATATTACCTGAATTGGCACTAGCTAAATACCTATGTCTTTGATCTAAAAGCCCATTCACACTACATAGAATAAAGTTTGGCTGTTTTGACACTTAAAAATCTGTAACCCTTCAAAAGTCGTAAGCTTCCAAACAATATTCCATTATAAAAGTTACAGAAGCAGAAGACAAACAGACGATAATCACAAATAAGTTGTCAGACAGACGATAATCACAAGTAAGTCCGTGAATTTAATGAACAAGCCGTAACATATTACATAAATAATTATTAGCAATCACTAATAATACCAAAGTCGTTTTGAGGCGACTGCACTTAATACTACTAAAGTCGTTTTGAGGCGACTGCACTTAGTACTACTAAAGTCGTTTTGAGGCGACTGCACTTAATACTACCAAAGTCGTTTTGAGGCGACTGCACTTAATACTACCAAAGTCGTTTTGAGGCGACTGCACTTAATACTACCAAAGTCGTTTTGAGGCGACTGCACTTAATACCACTAAAGTCGTTTTGAGGCGACTGCACTTAATACTACTTAAGTCGTTTTGTAGGCGACTGCACTTAATACTACTTAAGTCGTTTTGAGGCGACTGCACTTAATACTACTAAAGTCGTTTCTACTAAATTTTTAAAATAGGTTTTAGAGCTTATCGAGAACTAGCTCCCGACTAACAATGGAAACGGCCTATGCCTATAAGTGGGACATATAGGCCTGTATTCTTAGGATAGGAGAGTTACTATTATCTACTAGTATCCTTACATCTTAATGGGCAGAAGAGGTACAAATGACCTACTAATATCTTGCCACTATATTCAAATAATTTAAAACGGGCTCCGTCACCTAAAATGCTTTAGTTTCCATAGAAGGACATAGATTATATTTAAACTTTTCTTTTTACCTAATTATCTTATTTATATTAAATTAATGTTTAACTTTGTGGCTCAATCAACAAATAAACGAAATTAGTTAAAATTTAGCTCACATAAAGATATTGATTGTTTTTAACACATATTTTTTATATCTTGTTTCTGTAAGATGTTTTTTTTCTTTTTGGCTTTATGATAATATTGACGCAGACGAAGTCGCGGGTAAAAGCCAGTTAGTTTATACGTGGTTAGCACTTATAAACTCCGCTTCTAATCAAGTCTTAATGAGCTAAGGTTGACCATTAACAGATTTTAATGCCTTAAAATGTAATATAAGTAGTTTTAAAGTTAGTCTACTAAATAAAATAAAAAAAATCGGTGAAGTTATAATAACAATTATTGTAGCCTATAATGCTTATCCACTGATAATCACATAGCCGTCACTATATTTTGAACTTTATGCTCTTGAGTTACGATTAAAGAGAGTGTTTATTTTTTTATACCAGTTGCATTTATTATATACTTGTACCTGTACTTTGGTATTACCCACCCAAACCAATACTTTGGGTAGATTTTTTCTATACTTTTACATTAGTACTTTTACTTTAGTCCTAATTATAGATATAATAAGCAACATAAATTCTTAGCCTGGTAGTTGAATATGTTAATCAATTTATTGTAAAAGTAAAATCGCTACAAGGATATATTTTCTAATTTTATTTTTTTATAGCTTATTCGCGTTATAACACGTAGTTTGTAGAAGCCATGCCCTATCCTAAAGCTTAGACATAAGTGATAAATAAACTGCATCAAAAACTAACATGTCATTTTAATTATATTACCTTTTCAACAATGGAGTATAACTAAGACGCCCCCCCCCCCTCCCCCACCTCTTTCCTAAATAAAGTTTTAAGTAAATAGAATCCAGTTCAATTACAAAGCAGAAGATCTTGATTACGTTTTTTCATCTATTTGTGCGAGTGACTAGATATATAATAAGTCGAGTCTACATCGACCACCTTGACACTCCTGAGGTATAGTAATAGCTCCTCGGGATATTTAAAGCCTGAATTCTTAGCGACATTGCGAATTTCGTCGTCACAGATCCCATGGATTATGCAGTCCACCGCTCTCGTTCCTTTAATTCCACATCGATAGAGAGCGAGCACCTTGCCATGGTAATACTGCTCAAGGGTTTCCTCATCGTCACTTGTCTTGTAAATCATCTCTGGCAGCAGACTGCCGAAGTGTTGATAGGCGGCGTATACCAGCACTACCTTCGCTTGCCAATGTTTCCATTTGTAGTGCGCGGTGGAATGATCTGCGGCCCACCGGCTCGCGCACTTCGACAGTTCGGCCATAGCATAATATACGGTCTCGGTAACATCCCAATCGAATAAGTACCAATATGCGTTGATTGACCTCAGCCACTTAGTAACCATCGTAAAGGTGCTGTTGGTATCGAAGCCGGACCAGATGTTTCTCATATTATACTGCCGCGCGAGATTTCTGTTTATACGATTAATCTTCGTAATCGAACGGTGAATGTTTCGAAATGTACTTATAAAAGTTTCTAAGCACGAATCTGGAAACATTATATCGTTGTTGATGTATGTGGTTGCGCGAGGCTCCAGGTATTTATTTTGGGTGTAAAGATTGGCGGTTTCGGTGGCCACGCACTTGTTGCGTGACCGTGGGCGGGAAAGCGGCGAGCGAGAGCGGCTCTTGCGCGGTGTGGGGGTGGCTTCTTGCAACCCAGGGGGCGAGGCGGACTGGCTCTGACTTTGCGTACGAGATTGTGAGCGAGATCTCGAAGGTGAGCGGGACGGCGAGCGTGAAGAGGTTCGCAATCTCGAACGTGACCGCGGACGACAGCTTTGCTTTTCTGGCGGTTTCTTGTCGTTTTTGCTTCCCTGCGGGTCCTGCGACCTGCGCTCCGCGTCCCGAACGAGTGGGCGTGCGCGGTGCTCTTGCACGACCGGCGGATCTACTGCCTCTATCCTTTGGAGCTCTTGTCTCATTTCCAACTCCTCTTCGTAGTCTTCGATGGACCATAAAATATCGTCTGAAAATTTAAATAAATACTTTCAGCAATAGAAAAACATAATCAAAGATTTTTTAAATATCCAAATATCTAATTGAATTACCTGAGATGCCATCTTCGTCTGAGATGTCTGGAATGCTATCGCTATCCATTTTTCTTGAAATGTCTTTTAGTTTTGTTTTAAGTCAACTTCTTAAATTATGTGGATATTAAACATAATTAAAAAGTCATCATTATTTTCTACGTTTTGGCACCTGCAGGTTTATTTGACTTTATATGTAAATTGTGAGTAATGTTTTTATATTATTAAACCGACTAAACTAAAAACAATTGTTATTTTTGTTGCCCTTAGTAGACCGGTTGGCGGTCGAAAGATTTATATACACACACCGGCATATTTAGCGGAACATAAAAAAAAGGTTTGATATCAGTATCATATAAGGTTGCTGGCTGGTTTATACGTCATTTAATTTAAAAAGCAATAATTTCAAATTAAGAAAACAACTGAACATCACATTTTATGCAATTGTTTTAATTTTATTCAAATACACCTTATCTGGAGCGAACTTCGAGTATTTCTTAATTCTGAGTTTGATTTAAAATTTCATTGAAATACTGTTTTTTGTTAGTTTTTTTAATAACGCATCTTTTTGGAGTTGAGGACTGAATTATGCCTGACTTAACCCCAACGGAGATTGCCAGGGCACTCGAAATGCGAAGAAATGGTCAAACCTACAGAGTGATATCCAGAGATCTTCGTCGACCAGTTTCAACGATCCATCGCAGTATCCAACGGTTCAGGGAGACCGGTACTTATGTGAGAAGAGCAGGACGTTTCATTCGGCTTCGTGTACGTAGGAACCATTTGACGGCCGTCCAAGCCCGACATGAGTTAGAAGCAGTGCGGGGTGTAACCGTAAGTGAGCGTACGGTACGAAGAAGGTTCGAAGAAGCTGGTTTGGGTTCATTTGTGCCCGCAAAGGCTCCAAGGCTCGAAGTAAATCATCGTAGAAACAGGTTCACTTTTGCTCATAACATCGAATTTGGAACGCGAACCAATGGAGTAAGGTATTGTTTAGTGATGAGTGCAGAATTCTCTTAAATCAAATTGACGGCAGGCAAAGAATATACAGACGCAAAGGAGAACGATACATTCAGACAAATTTTGAAACTACAGTTGCATACGGTGGTGGATCAATAATGGTTTGGGCGGGCATTTGTTTGGGAGCTCGCACAGACTTGGTAGTGATTGACAGAGGGAGTCTGACTGCAGACCGCTATATCAGAGAAGTTTTAGAAGAAAATGTCGTACCGTTTTCCCCATATATCGGTGACGATTTTGTTTTTATGCAGGATAATGCTCGGCCGCATACCGCTCGGGTAACTCAAGCATATCTTAATGATATGAATATCACTGTTATGGAGTGGCCGGCGAGATCACCGGATATGAACCCAATAGAGCACGTTTGGGACTTGCTGAAAAGAAAAGTTAAGTCCAGATTTCCAGCTCCTGCCAACGTGGGTGAACTGCGAATCGCCGTAGTTTTGACTATCCCAGGAGACCATCGATAACATCATTCTCAGTATGCCTAGACGGGTAGAAACTTAAATAAGAGCACGTGGAGGAAATACGCGATATTAATCACCATTTTTCTAATTTAATAAATTGTTATTTTATTATCAATTTTCACTTTTCCCGGTTACATAAAAAGTTCAAAAATGTACCATTTTTCACAAAAAGCCTTTACTCGCAAAATGTGTTCTTAATGTGATCTCGTTTTAATTAAAACAATTTTTAAATAAAACCATATTTTTTTTAATTATGGACTTTTTTTGTGTTCCGCTAAATATGCCGGTGTGTGTATAAATGTGGTACAAATAATATAATATTTGTTTTGTAATTAATGGATTATGCAGTCCACCGCTTCAATTCCACAGCGATAGAGAGCAAGCACCTTGCCATGTTTTCTTTGTAACAAATAATAGAATATATGTTTTATAACAATAGCGTGATTTAGTAAAAACTTTCTGTTTTCATAAAAAAAAACAGAGCAGCAACATTGTAGAAGAAACAAACCTACAAACATATTTTTATACACTCGAAGCCTATTCTTAAGGTTCCGTACGGACCCCGGACCTGGACCCATACAAACTTTCATAATCTGCTCGCGTTCGGAGAGGTTGTTTTTATTGGCCAGTTTTTTTTTTAATTTGAACGTAACGAGTAAACTTGATAGGTAACTTAATATTTGGTGGGAATGAAGCTGTAATAATAATAAGCTGAAGGTATTAAAAATACGACGTCGTTCATATGGCATCCAAACTATTTTGACTCATTTACATCATAAAATGATACATGCCAGCCACGATTTAATAATCACTACGATTTCGGCAAGCTTTAGATAGTTAAATAGTTATAAAGTAAGTAAAGAGATTAATTTAAAATAAAAACTAGTTCTATTATTTAACATGCACTTGACGGATGCCACTCAAAAAAAACAACAATAATATTATTATAAAATCTTCTTACATTATTAATATTTTTTTTATGAAATTCTATTTGATATTCGTTACCAAATGAACTCTAGGCATGCCGGAGAAAACAATTTAACATCATGCGGACGACATGATGACCATAGGTTAAGTACTTGGATTCTTTCCTTCTAAAAAAGTTGCGAAACCCTAAAGCGATAAGTTTTAGTTCAAACTAATAAACTAGTCAGTTGTTTTAAGAACTACGGTCATCTTATATTTTCAGTACAAATAGAGAGGAGTTCGGTATCTAGGTTACATTATGTTTATGAGTATCTTTGTTCCGTAATAACTTCTAAATGCTAAAAAACGAGAGTGCCATCCATTTCCCTATTGTGCAGTTGTTGTTAATTTTTTAAACGCCTTTAGAGTAGGTAGTGATTTGACACTAATTACACGAATATATGATTTAAGACTAATTACACGAATATATTATACAATTTATATTATACGAGCCGGTTATTACCTTTTCATAAGGTAGAACTTTGTTTTAAACTTAATGTTTTGAGGTGCAAGAGTTTTTTTTTAACAAATGTATATTATTAAGTTTTGCCTTGCCTACTTGCATATTTTACAGTTGTACAGGCCGCGTTCTAGAAGCTTCTTTTAGGAGCATGCGTCCAGCCAGGGTCCCTGGATCCGCAGTTCTTGATTTATGGGCACTAAATTAAATACAAAGGTTTTGGATTTTGAAGATAGAAAAATGCAACATGTTAGGTAAAAGTCATGGTGACTACAGTACTGACGTAAACGCGCATGCGTGAAATAATGCAACATGGGCAGTGGGCGGAGCATGGCTAACGTAACTGTCGTCTGCCATTTTTGAAAATTTGCGACAATTTACACTGAATCCAAGGGCTTAGACAAATAAACATCCGATTTATCACATTCACTAAGCCCTAAGGAATTAACAATAAGTTTAAATAAAACATAACATTCCAGATTTAGCAAGTGGAAGAAACGCAATAGAGACCAATGCAAATCAACGTAGCAAAGGTGGGCGGAGCACAAGCAGACGCAACCACAATTTTTACATACGCAGTACAAAAACATGACATGAAATTAAATTAAATAAGTCTTTCAAAATATTTACTACTAAATCAATTTTATTATTGGATATAATAAGATAAAAATATTGAAATTGAATTGAAATATTTAAATAAAATTAAATATTTTTTTTTTACGTTACAAGCTTTTATGTACTAACCAGTGTTAAGCAAGAAAGATTAGACTATTCTAAGTGATCATAAGTAGGCATTTGTTTTCTTGGTGAATCGTTTAAGTACTTGCCTACTTGAAAGCTTGTCGCTGTTATAATAACAAAGGTTAGATTATTTTCATGAAATAGGTATTTCATCATAACCATGCACGATTAATGGTATGTGTTCCACAGGAAAATACTAGCTTGATAAAAAGAAGGTAGGTCAGCGACAAGCTTTCAAGTAGGCAAGTACCTAAACGATTCACCATGAAAACAAATGCTTGTTATAATCACTTAGAAGAGTCTAATCTTTCTTGTTTAACACTGGTTAGTACATGAAAGCTTGTAACGTAAAAAATATTTTTTATTTAATTTTATTTTACTATTTTTCGTCGTCTTTTATTTCTGAATTATAATTTTTAAATCATTTACAATAGTACAAAAAATATATCGTTATTCTAAACTATAGTTTGTTCTGTATTATTTAAAGTTATAAACGAACCACGATTGCGATGAACATGATACGCTAAGCCAAATTGACGTTAATTATAAAGCACTAATTTAATTCAAACTCCATCAGACCCTTTATCACCATCACGACGTCACGAACTAATCATCAAGACCTATTTAATGAGCCCAAACACGATATGTTTACGTCAACTGGAATCCCAGATTCTAAGGTCAGATTCAGTCTCCATCATCATCCTCTCACAAATTATTCGCCAAGACCATTTTAATAAGCTCAAACACTACTAGAGGCTAACGGCAACGTCGAGAACTGGAGTCTTTGATCCTTAGGCTATGTCCATCATCATACCCTGATCATCATAATTTTATTACAAATTATTTACCAGGAACAATTTAATGAGCCCAAATATGAAAGTTTTAAGGCAACTGGAATCTCAGATTTTGTCTATGGCCAGATTCAGTCTCCAACACCGTAATCATCATTATCACCCCATCACAAACTATTCATCAGGACCATCGTAATGGGCCCAAACACGACAGGTATACGGCGACTGGATCTTTAGACCATATGGGCAGGTTCAGTCTCCATCATCATATGCTGATCATTATCATCTTGTCACAAATTATTCACCAAGACCATTTTAATGAGCCCAAGCACGAAAGGTTTACGGCGACTGGAACCTCGGAACTTATGGCCAGGTTCAGTCTCCATCATCATACCCTGATCATGATAATTCCATCACAATCTATTCATCGGGTGAACTTAATTAACCCCAAACACGATAGATTTACGGCAACTGAAACCTCAGATTATATGGTCAGGTTCCGTTTCCATCATCAGATCAGCCCCATGTCACCATTATATTGCATTGTCATCAGACTTACGTTAGTATGCAAAAGTTCAGCTGAATCGGGTTCCGGGAAAGGGTGTCAATCACGATTAGAAGTTTGTAACCGTACAGACAGAGATATGTAAAAATATTACGGTCGTGAAACTAAGTAAAAGCTTGTAATTATAAATAAAAAAGGCATTTATGCACAGAACAATTAAAATGGAAAGGGAAATGCAACCATTTCCTCGTGTTAAAACTAAGCCGTCCACCTTTTTAGAAGCAGAAATTAAGCACCTAATACAATGGATAGAATGCAGATTTGTTTAAATAATAGAGCTGGAAAAGAGGGGCAACTAGACCTAACTAAATCAATATTCTTTCACTTTGGATAGGTCCACTATTTATTTAGGAATATATGTGGACTTAAGCTTATCTGGTTTAAGGTCAAGTTATGTTAAACCTAGGCGCAGGCGCGAACGCCTGTGGCATCATCGAGTAGGTATCTAATTTGAACAACACACGAGAAAGTCCGCCATTTTGGCAGAAAATATGGATATGGATACATTTCTTTGTTATACCTGCTGGGCCACAAAGCTAAAATGTAATGGGTGACAATATTTGGAAATAGTGTGGAATATAGGTGTGTTGAAATAATAGCGCTGGAAGAGAGCAACAACAGGACCCAACAAAATCATTTTTTATTTATTTAGAGCACTTCCACTATTTTTTCATACAATTGGGCTTAAGGTCAAGTTATGAAAACAATACGCGCAGGCGCGGTTCCACCTGTTGCGTTCTCGGGCATAAATTTTGAGCAATACACGAGTGATTCCGCCATTCTGGCAAAAAACATGGATACATTTCATTATTAACTCCTGGGTCACAATGCAAGAAATATATAATGGATGCTAATATTTAGGAATCGCCAATGCAAAACAATAGCTCTAACTAACAAGATAAAGGGAAAAGGGGACGGCGCAACAAAATGCAAATAAACTAGATTTAAAAATTACAATAAAATGATTTGTAGCCGAATAAATATTTAAAACAGCCAAGCAAACTTATACTTACAAATCACGCCTGCAAGGAAATCACACAAAAACACAAGTTAAGAAATTTGTAACGATGCTATTGCTCTAATTAGTTATAAATAAGTATTTTTTTAGGTTGTGATTTTTATCAGTTGTAACTTTGAGATGTATTGATTAAAAAGATACCTATTATTTATTTTGGGTTTTATTTATTTATTTTATATATATTTTTATCGACTTATTTTTTTTTCTTTAGTTCTTTTTACTATGTAAATGTCTAAAGATTTTATTTCGCATACACATAATTAAAAATCAATGCAGGAACTGAACATAGACTGAAGTAAGACTAAATGACAAGGTGTTGAACTGGCAAGGGCTACAAAACGACTGATCCATTTTGCCCTGGGGCCTAAAGCTGGAGGCCGAAGGTGCTACCTACGCACGTCACACTGGATTGATTAATTTCCATGCGCGCGCAGCAATTTTAAAATGGTGGAATGCGTGAAGGACATCGGGACAAAAAAAACTGAAGAGCCTTCCTAAATAAGGCACGTAAATATTAAGTCTTTAAATCTACGTCTTTTAAATTAAACATACCCACGTTGAAATTCAGCTCTCTAGCATTTTATACGCAAATAAAATGGCTGTGACAGACTTAGTAGACACAATTATAATTTTTGTTACATTATAAAAAGACAGAAAATTTTGTGCGCCATATTTGCGCGAACGAAGCGATTAGGCGGGGGAGAACAAGATGAAAACATGGACATCGCGATTCGCAACAGGCATCCCAATAATTAGAATCCCCTAAAAGGACGGGACCAATTAATTAATATTCCACCATCAAGTAAGTAGGTATATAGAATTTGGCTATTTTGTAATAAAGAATAAATTCCTTGTTATGTAAACAAACCACACATGCGATGATGTGTGTCATCATTGGGCATCCATTTTGGATAGGTCACAGGAAATATTACGCGCAGGCGCAAACGCCTGTTGCATCCTCAAGCATCCATTTTAAATATGAGAGAGGATAACTAGTATATTGTTTTGTAACTTTCATGGTTACAAACATTAGTTGTAACAGTGCCATGCAACAGTGCCGAAATATCGGTAACTCGAAAATAAGGTACATGGTAGCAAACTCGTAACAAACTATTCAAATGAGTATAACTAGGTTAAGACGGCGCAGAGAAGTACACAAATTGATGAATAAATGGAGACCCAGAAGTTGTGACATTTTGCAATAGCGACAATTTCGAGAACAATAGCATGTAAATATTCAATGGCGAAACATGTCGGAACTAATATTTTTATATTATCTTATTGTACCATGTTTGCACGTAAATAAATACAATTAAATTTGAGCAAAAGGCCGGAGAACTGGGAAAAGAGGTCATAACTTGACGGTTTGCTGTTAGAACAAAACTTAGAACAAAATTCAAAACGTTACCGGAAAATCAAATGTTTTACGTGCAGAAGAAGAGAGAGAGAAAAGAGCTAAGCTGTATACTTACGACAAGCATTGAATTCTCACTTTCACAAACATACTTAACTAACGTAATTTAAGTATTTATTTAATAGATTAAGATATTTTAAATGGTTTTATTTTATGTAAGTTACTATCTCGGACAGGAAATTTTTAATTTTATGTTATGTTAGTTTTTTAAATGTAGTAAGTATTTGGTAATTATCAACTTTATTGGCAGCCAGCAGCTATAATAGTTATAAACACATCTAGATTTTACCAAAGTAAGAATACGACTTATAAGGTCAAACACATAAGAAATGTGTTAAATGGACTAAGGTTTTGGGACGGCTGACGTATCTACCCACGCCTGGGCGACCTAGAACCCGGATCGATTAGTTGCGTTGCGCGCGCTGCACCTGGAAGCTCGATAGGTACTTTAGACAGAAAATAGACAAGAAGAAAGTTTGTGCACATGCGCACTTTAACAGTAAAGGAAAATACAGTATGCTCACTACACAATATTAGAGACACCGCGCATTACGTCGCGTCACGTAATCGCAAGGGATTTTGCGAACCTGTTGAACGCTATTTGGTAAGCAAACCTACTGAGTCTCTATTAAGCTAGACCGATTAGACTCTGAATCGAATGTTTGATTGCGAGCCATGCATCGATACGAACAACCCACGACGAGGGAGGGATATGCCACCATTTTGAATATGAGTTATAAAAATTAGACTCATTTTAGGGCTTGAATCAATACTGCATCATAGCAATAGCAATAGCAGTCATATCAATACAGGAGAATAATGGCATATTCGCAAACACCGCGTCATGACGTGGATGTGCTATCCAAATACATTGCGTGCACTGCATCTAATAAAGAGTATAAACTACTAGTGACCGCGCGCAACAGTCAGGAAATGGTGTCAGTTTGATAATGTAAAAACAATGTAATTTAATCCTCTCGGTCAGTTCGCGCACACATGACGTGTGCCGGGCCTATTGTTATTCAATTGTTATCTTTTTTCCTAGCATACGGATTAAGCCACAATCGTGCGTCTTTGGCGTTAGGCCGGGATTAGTGTAATAATAGCTATTGGAGTACCTATACCAGACCAAAATTTAGGGAGATGTACATTGTGAATTGTGATTAAATCAAAAACAATTGCTATTTACTGAAAATGTGCCAGACAAAAAATGGTACTAGTAAGGAAACCTACCTTATTATTGTACATACGCGCTGCAGAAGACATAATAGATTTAGACCAGAAACAACTAGCCGACTATAGACAGAGCACGAACAAAAGAGTCAGTTCAACCAATACGCAGAGACAGAGAGCCTAATGACGACATTTAATATAATGACATTAAGTGCACATGCGCCTCACTAGCTACAGGAAGCAGCGCGCGCAACACTCGAACGCTAGCATAAGATAATACATAGACCGAATACACAGAATCGGGGGGCGGAGCCTTGCCGCCATTTTACATACTGAAAATCATCCGGGATCCATCGCAATCACGTTTGAGGCACATGCGTTTAGGCTACACTGGGGTGAGACTGAAGTTTGAAAGATATTAATATAATTAAGATAGGCAGGCAGAGTGACTTGGAGTGTGCTCTTCATTGATATAAATTAAGAGGATAATCTATAAAGACATTGCGCAACGACTTGCACATGCATCGATAGTTATTTTTCGCGCCGCCATTTTGAAAAGTTTTTGAGTCTACCACACTATTATTAGCATAAAAGATTTTTCTAGGATACGGATGACCGTGATGCAGTTGTCTGGTGGTCAATTTGTGTACCACCTGGACCGATATACCGGTGCAAAATTGTACATGTTCCAACACCGAAGATACATAATATAGGCCAATGACATAACAGCCAGACTAGATGCAAACAACTCACAAAAACTAAAACAATATAAGACCGATGCGATTGGTTCAATGTTTTTTTTTTATTATTACTTAAACTACTGTCTGCGGACTCTTGGTCCGCACTATTTATTTTCTTATATATTATTATTAAATAAAATATCTCGCCCTTTTTTTTCTTTTTTGTTGTTGTTATTTATTATATTCAAGGGTTATTGGCTGTTGTTTATATGGTTTTTTTTTATTATTATTCTTGTTAATATATTATGGTAGTTCTTTTAGGTTTAATTGTTTTATACATTTTAATTATTATTATTATTCTAGATACATTGTTATTGTCGTTCTTATTATTTATTTTACATTATTTTATCATTTTCATTATTGTTAGTATATAAAGGCAGTAATTCTAGGTTTTTTTTTGTACATTTTGACTATTGTTATTATTTTAAATACATTGTATTCTTTTTGCTTAATGCTTTATAATTATCTCTATTTACATTGTTCTTAGCATAAGGTAGTGTTGGTAGATTAAACAGTTTTGGCTGCTTCAAATTAATGTCGGCCCCGCAGGGCTCCCCCCACGGCGCCGCAGACTAATTATGTTTTGTCTTGTCCAGGTTTTTGGGGAAGGAATTGTTCCAGGAACGCGATGATCGTGTCCCTTACTCTCTTGTCCCCGTTTTTAATAGCTATTTTCAGGTTGTAGTCTATTATTTTGCGGTCGGTAAGCCCTCTACGCGCGTGAGATAAGACGGGCCGTGGCATCGTCGTTTGCGCAGTCTGTGAAATAGACACAGTTTTTGGTGTGTCTGGAGATGGCTACCACCGCGTGTGGGATGCTAGTAAGTATTTGTGATCGAGCTGCTGTGGTGCGGATTATATACACAGTTTCGAAGGTGAGTCCCTGTGATTCGTGGATAGTTAGGGTGCGGGAACCCTCGTTGGTGCCGAATCCCTGGCTGATTAGGAGTCCCTTTTTAGCCTGGGTGTGGACAAGGAACAACGTGTTGTCCGTTTTAGGAATTCTCGCTCCCGTATATCCCCTTAGCGCAAGGGATCTGACTGTGCCCTTGGCCGAGTATATGATCGTAGATCTCGTTGAGGGCATACGCTACGTCCATTGGATTCCTCCACGTGCACAGCAGCTCTTTTGTAATGTTTTTGATGGTGTTGGGTCTGTTGTATTTTAGCACGAAGAGGTTGTTCCTGTCGATATAGGGTAGTTGGTTGTTGTCCCCTATTAGGAGGGCTTTGCTGGCTTTCACGATTTGGATTGCTAGTACTATTGGGCCAAAGTGATTCATAAGGGCTTCGTCCACCACTAGGCGTTTGCACGATTCTTCCTTCTGAATCCCGTTGACCAACAGCGACGCCATGGTTCTGACTCGGCGTTTTGCTTGTTGCTCTCCAATTCGCGGTTCCAGCTTTTCCCTCAAGTCCTTGGCGGCTTCGGTGGTTGTTGTCACTATGATGTCTTCTTTAGTGTTAATCTGAGATATCACCCAAGTTTTTTTCCCGCAACCAGGCACTCCATTTACCCAGGTGAATGTTGGTTTCGTCCAGTGCTCCGGTACTCTGCCTTCTGAGTAGTCTCCTGAGACGGTTTTGGCCATCTCGAGATTCCTCTCGTCTATTTGATTCCCCCGGTGGAACCTGAAAGCGGAGTTCTCCCTCTTCTGGCTGTTTCGCTTCCTCCACCTCCCTCTTGAGCCCCATGTTGCCACGCTCGTAAGTTTGCAGTATTTTACCGCAGATGTCTTCATTTACTTTACGCGTAGCCCTGGTTACCGCTACGAACTCCAAGAACGCGTTGAGCATGTGTTCCCTCGGGGTTCGATGTTTAAGACTATTAATAGTTCAGTGAATTTGTGCTCAAAAAGGCTCCTAGAGAGAAAGTTTTGGGGTGCAGAATCCGAACCTAAGGTTTGCTAACAAAATTTCGTGACGCAACATGACTAAATCGCAAATAAGTTATAAATTTCTGCTTTTTTACGGATTTTTGCTTCGAACTCGGAAACTATTAACTTTTAGTTAATGGCCTATTTACAGAAATTAAGTACTTAAAATTCTCTACAAATATCACTATTTACTTTTAATTTTTAAGAATCGTTCGGTCGTTAAAAATCGGCATATTTCAGGGGTCTTTGCAAAATCCACATTTCTTTATTTATAACTAGCTTTTTCCCACGGCTTCGCTTACGTTAGATTTGATTTTGAGTAAATGAATAAAGTTTTACTCAGTAAATAAAAAAACTTTGAAACAGTTATTTGCTTATTTAGTTAAAGGATTAACCTCGCGATCTTGGTGCTCCATTTTAACTTTGAACCCCCGTTTTACCCATTTAGGTGGTAAATTTTGTAAAATCCTTTTTTAGTGCAAGCCTACATTATGATAGCTATATGTGTGCCAAATTTCGGCGGAATCCGTTTAGTGGTTTGAGCTAAAATCCGGAAAATAACATAATTTTTTTAATTTTTTTGCGATTTTGTCAATGTTCCGTCACGAATTTTTATTAGCAAACTTCAGATTCGGATTCAGCACCCCAAAATACATCAAGAATGAAAAAAAAAACAGAACTGTCCTAAAACTTTCCTAGTAAAAATACAACTTCACTGAACTATAATGACAACAACATTTTGTGTAATTCTATTTTATTTTAGAGTTAAGGCCTAGTCGGTTAATAATTATATTTTTGGAATATGTATATGTCGTAGATTGGGAAAATCGGATTATTGCGAAAATTCTAGGACGATTGCAGAAAACAGGAGAATTGAAATATAAGAATGAATTTTAATTGCTGATAATAAGCAAGCTATTTTCAGGATCATTGCAAAAATCCAAGTTCGTTTAGGACGATTGGAAATTTGAACGCTTATTGGCTAATATAAGAGTCGGATTCTTCATTCTGGTTGGTCAAAACGTAGCTTGCGAAAAATCACATTGATTTCGCTACTTTGCATTTGCACATCTGCATCATTGCTAGAAAACTATTGTTTATTTTTCTTAAGCTTCAGCACAGACACACACTACATTAAAACAAATTTTGTACTAACAAAAAAAAAATATAAAGTTGAGTTTCTATGTTTACATCACATTTCACGTTTAGTCCACATGCGGTCTAGACAAGGCTCGTCCTACGACCTTAATCGATACCTATTCGTTGAATTGTTTGCATTGCGCGCGCTGCATCTGCATACCAGTGTTGGCATGACATTGTCCGCCATGATGCACCAAGAGACCGCAGGACTCTCGAGTAGGGCGACGCTATACTATATATAACGATGCCATTTCTACTAGACTTTAATAAGTTTTTTGTGCCCACTATGAAATAAAACTTTAAAATTTTTGTTGCTTGACTTATTGATTTGAAACTTCAAAAAGCTTTGTTAGTTTATGATACTTATTTATAGAATATTTTGATAACAAGCATCGAGCTTCTTCGACGATGGAGGCTGAAGGAGGAAATTTGAACTTACTAATAGATACTAATAAAAAAACTTCGAGTTAAGGATTGTTTGATTCGTTTTAACGAGTTTCATACATATAAAATCGCCTTTTCTAGTTTTTAATACTATGCTTATATTTTTTTTTATTTGCTCGTATTATTTTATTAGTATTTTAAAAAAATACTTTGGTGTGCCCTGTAACAGGAAATTCTGACTTTACTTTTTGCATTGCAATATTAGGAATAAATGGGTAAAGTCTTCTTTTATTTTTGCATTAGCAGGCTATTTTAATAATGAAGCTTTAGGTGCGGCGTTTGACATTAAAAAGTTTGAGTATCATTTTTTAAACCCTACTTTTTATTCTAATTCTACACAAAAAACAAACACTAATTTAAGCTAATATTGTACCAATTCAAAGTAGAAAAAACGAAAATCTTACTTTAGAACGACCGAATCTAAGTAATAAGCGTTAAGTTTGACATTTAGTGCACATGCGTTCTAGAACTTAGATTTTAGTCCCTAATAAATGTATTTGCACTGCGCGCGCTGCATTGCGACCCTGTTTTGGCGTTTGTCTGCCATGCATGATCTAGCAGGATACCGAATACACTATTACGACGCCATTTAAGGGAATACGTCCAGATCTGGCGAATGCGCAGCTGTACGAGCAGAGAAAGCGTTCCGTTACTGTAACCGTTGGTAGGCCTCTTTAGCGCAACTCATGCGAGGTTTGTACGGTGCGCGCGAACGGCACGCGATCTGCGCGCGTGCATTTCTAGTTCGCGTTCCATTCCAGGTAGCTCACAGGTCGCGCACGTGCAGCTCGCGCGATCTCACAAACATAAAATGCTCGGTGCGCGCGAGCTATTCGCCAGATTTGGACGCAGCCTTAGTTATATTAAAATAGCGAAATTGATTTTGACTCTCTCTTACGCTTACTAAACAGATTTTAAGAGCGCGCGGGTCTATTGTTATTTCTATTGTTGTCTAATTTTCCGAGCTTAGGTTAATGAAATTAAAATCTGAACTGAGTATGGAGACACATTAAACCTTTGGGACGAGCACTACATTATTTTCTTAAGTGAGTAAAATAGAAGATGACAAGCAAACTGTATTCAACTCTGACGAAGCCGCAGTCACGACTAGTCAAAATATATTAAGGACCTCACGCACATGAAATGTCTGGCACTGTCACTATCGATATTGAAATCAAAAATAATTGGATCAACATACTAGACAACAAACAATTACACTTAAGGATACAATGAAATAATAAACACATTCTGACAACGATTTACAAATGCTAAAGCAAATACAACGTAACAATAAAGAGGGCGCCACAATCTCTTTCATCTATTTTTAACCTAGCAACACAACATTAACCCGAAAGAATGATACTGCGGTGGCCGTTAAGATACATATATATATATATATATTCACTGAGAAATTTTAGTAATTGTTTTACCGCGGCAGCACGATTTACCTTTAGTAATACCATAGAGAAATAATATAATACTATCGACCCATGTGAATTATTTTTGTTTTTAAATAAAGTATATTTTTCTTCTCAACTAATTAAAAAATTAATCATCAAATCAAAAGCGTGAGGAACGATAGTTTTTTTACGGGATGTGACGTATTTGTTTACTGCATGACGCACAAAATAAATGTTTTAGGTAAAAGAAGCTCCCAGCACAAAGTAATACAGCATAAACTCGACGCACATCGCACGCGCAACGTACAGGCGATTTGAATTAAAGAAAAATAAAACTTAATTTATCTATTGTACTATTAAGATAGAATCATTTTACTGCGGGGGAACAACCACTAAAATTTCTCGGTGTATATATTTTAGGGAAATTAATCCCAGATTTCTTGTCTTTTAAAAATACAAATAATATAAAGATTATGTACTGATTCATGTGGCTTGAGATAAAAAAATATATAGTTTACATACCCAGTATTCACAGAATAGTCCCGAAAACGTAGAGACAGTAAATTTTACAAAACAGCGGGTTTTAAAGTTTAATCTATTTCGAGCCTAACAACACATTAATTTCAACGCAGGATGATGTACCGAGATGGACGACAAGTAAGAAAATGGATGCGATTTGTCTAAGACGAAAAGCGAAATTAGTTTGGATAGATACAGACAGTAAATTCACGGTGTAAACACGGCATTTTGGCCAAACGAAAGTAATAAACCATGACGTCACTGACGATCACAAAACGACTAGCACACAGGCGTTAAAATCCTTATTTTAATTAGAACTTTAGTGGATTTGTATATTTTCTTTAAATTATCTCTAATTTGTATTATTAATTCGATGTTTTTTATTGGCCTCACCGAAAAAGCAACAGGTCAAACAATGGGCGCCACAGTTATTATTGTCAGTCTCAAGAAACTTTTTTGCGAGTGTTTATACTTATTTTGATAATTTTGTTGTTATTATTATTTATTTTAAAGCTTACAATGTTACCACACTCAATTTTACCGGTCTAAACACTATGCAATCAAAACAAAGATGTAAACTGAAGTGACTTTGTGGTAGCACAACTGATCAATACTGCGCAGAGGACAAGGCACCGCGCAGGTCCTAGGAGCATTGGGAATCGCGCATGCCCTAAAGGTAGGTCCACACTGACTACATGCGTTGGACCGGATCGCGTTCCATTCCATCGCTAGTCACGCTTAGTATACATATTATACAGCGATATGAGGGTAGCGTTCACTCGTTTTAGGGGTGGAGTGTGGTGTCGGTGCAATAGGGGAAGTTTGAGCGAACGTCGCGACAAGTATACTACTCTAGTCAAGAAAGTACCAGGAAAAGATTAATAATACAAAAATGTTAGTTTTTCGTCTAAATTTATTTTATCACCTACAAAGTATGCTCCTTCAGAAGCGATAAACGTACGCCAACAAATAATCCAATCATCAAAACATTTTTTTAAATCTTTTTCCGGAATTGAGTTCAGTTCTCGCCGCGAATTCTCCTTTATGTCTTCTACCGAATGAAACCGGGTGCCACGAAGTGGTAATTTAAATTTAAGAAAATGAAAGAAGTCGCCTAGAGCCATATCTGGTGAATAAGGTGGCTGCTCGATGGTATTTGTTGAGTTTTTGGTCAAAAATTCGTTCACAATGATGGCCTTGTCCCACAAGGCGCATTATCGTGGTGCAAAATCCAAGAATTTTCATTCCACAAATCTGGCCTTTTTCGTCTAATTTGCTCTCTTAAACGCCGCATAACGCTCAAATAATACTCTTTTTTATCGATTGACCTTCTGGCAAGAATTCTGAGTGCACAACACCGCGACAGTCAAAGAAAACAGACAACATGACTTTGACTTTCAATCGAGTTTGGCGCGGTTTCTTCGGTTTCGGTTCAGTTGGAAGGCACCACTCCGAAGCTTGTTGACTAGTTTGCATGTCAAACTCGTAAGCCCACGTCTTGTCACCAGTAACAATGCGTTTCATGAATGTTGGGTCGGAATAGGCTAGTTGACACCACCAATCAATTGACATACTTTTTATGAGCTGTCAAAACGGATATCTTCCTTAGAATTTGTATGGCAATATCGGATTATGACGTCACTATCCGATAAACACAACTGCCTTACTTTTTTACGATTTTAAAGCAATCAAAAATCAGTTTGTCTCTTAAATGAAATTGTACTGATTTATTAGGCCTAAAATAAAGAGACAGTTTTAATTATTGATGCCTTAGAATTATTTATGAATGGGGTCAACATCCCTATTGACTCGTACTAGCATGTCCTCAGCGACTCTTTTGCGATTGAGTTTTTGGAGAAAATTCAGCTCTTTTGGGACTAGCCGAGCGCAACATGTTTCATACCCAATTGATTATTTAAAATGGTACGAATCGACTCGTGTGACACTGAAAGTTCGACGGCTAGCTCTCTCAAACTTGAATGAGGATTTTCAGTCACTATTTCCTTCACTTTAGCGATGTTATCTTCAGTAGCAGACGTTGATGGCCTACCAGAGCGAGGCAAATCATCCATCACATCTCGACCGCTATTGAACGCTTTGTACCACTTATAAACACGTGTTTTTAATAAAGTCGATTCACTGTAAGCTTTCTGTAACATTTTCAGAGACTTCGAACACGAAATCCCATTGGCGATGCTAAATTTAAGACAAACTCTTTGTTTGATGTTTTTGTCCATTATGAAATTCGCAATACACACTAGATATGGTATAACTAAAGACAATACTGTATTTAATCTAATTATCAGATGTAACTCAAACTTCGCGCCAAAATGGAAAACAGTTGTGCCAATCCAACAACAAAAAAAATGAATTTGGATACATAAACAAATCATCAATTCCTGTAACATTTTTGACAAAATGTATGTATGTGACTGTAGTTTTAATCCTAAGTGTATTCATTATGGTGTGACGTCTTGGCCTCGATTCAGGACCGTTCGATAGCGAATTGACATCCTATAAATAAAGCGACAGTAATGCAAAATCATATATACCTAATGTCAGGTAGCTTTCCGGCCGACCATTTGTTAGATTTTTTTTTGTTTGTAAAAACAAGGTATTTAGTATTTAAATTTAGTGACTATGAAAGTTTAAATCAGTGTAAATTACTTCTTTTGATACCATAGACTTAGCATTATCTATGTTTGATACAAACTGAACAAAAAGTGACAGACTGACTAATTTAGAACTGTCAATTTAAAGAGCTGTGAAAATTTGAATATGTCTTATTTTAATGGGCATTGTCCAAAAAACAATTGTTACTGTTTTTATATTTTTTTAAGAAAACATAGAGCATTTTAAGTAACTAATTTAAATATTTTATTAAATTGATGCGTAGTTATTTTTAATATTTTTGAAATTCTAGGGCTTGTGACGTCATCACTGGCATGATAAGGCGTGATGAGTTTGACTAGAAAAAAAAGAGGTTGTGCTTTGAGATCTGTCAACGTCAGATGGGATGTGTCAAAATCGTAAATAAAATTGTAAGATTTACTTAGCTCGCCGTCTTATATGATTTGAGGTTAGTATGTTTAGCTGTCTCTTCCTGTCACCGTTATCACTGACAAGGACGACCAGCTGGCTTAGTACTCGAAAATACGCCAGGTGGTCGCGAGTTTCGATCCCGTAAGAAATGTGCATGAGCCATAAGCATATGTCCCTAAAGTATGCCTATATACGTCCCACTGCAGGGCACAGGCCTCACCTCAACTATGAGGTAGTTTGGGCCATACTCCACAACGCGGGCCCGGTGCGGATTGGTGGAGGGGTGTTGTAAGGCCAGTGACTAAAGCTTACTGTCAGGTGTTATCAATCTGCTTTAAGGCCTCTGACTAGGCTTCACGACGAATATCAAGCGATATTGGCCGGGACCAACTTTTAACGTGCCTTCCGAAGTACGGAGATGCTCGTGATAAATGTCACTAAATATGGTTGGAATGGTCAACCATCCACTCACGACCGCGGCGTTGGTTGCTTAACTTTAGTAATCGATACCAAAGCGCTGCCGCCACTGAGCTACGAGCACCTCAATATACATATAAGCATATGTACCTAAAGCTGTAAAATTGTGTTTACGAATGTTTTCAAAACGCCATTTTACAACCTTTGCTTAATTTAAGGTTAAATCATTGGTGATCGCTAAAACATTTTAATATTAAAATCCTTTGATTAAAATTACATCTTCGTTCAATGAATGACCAAGCCTAGGTCATTGGTCCATTGCCACCCAACCGCTGGATTACGTTATTAAACGATCTTTTACAAGACACTTGTCATTATTTACGACTTAACAAAGGCAGCGGGGCGGTGATTCGCAAGCAAAGGGAGTTAAATTCCTGTTCAGTTCAGAAAACTTACCTTTATCAATTGACACAGGTCTGTGTGTTGGGACGCCGTTGGCATAATACATTGTAACACGACGATATTGGTGTGTTGTCTAACACATATTTATTTATATGTTTACAGTAGTAGTATATAGTCCACATTCAGTTTAAAATAAATCATACCGCAACAGTAGTATAAAAATACCTTCCACGCAGGGGCGTGCGGTGCGTATAGGCAATAAGCAGTGCCTACCTAATAAACCAAATGAGGTAGGCAGTACGTACTTACAAATGTGTGTCATTAATAAAAACCACTGATTTTCATTAATAAAACACATTAGTTTGTACCTACTGCCTACCTCGTGATAAAACCAATGCCCGCCACTGCTTCCACACTTCCAAAAGCCTAGTTAGTGTGATTATAGAGTAGATTAAAACGTTTTGTTGTTGTGCCGCTAGGACACGTTTCTATTCAGCCTATTGCAGGCCACTGCACAGTGCTGGACGTATGCTTTAATCACGTTTACTTTTTGATAATTTTATGCGATGAGATTATTTTTAAATCTCGCTCACGTCGTTCCAGTACACGCAATGTACGAATCACGGTGATAAGTGTGGATTCACCTTTAGGCACCTATTGATCGCAAACAGCAGACGCTGTCTAGACCAAAGGGGAATCTAGGGGGAAATAAAATCGCGCACAGGATTCTTTCACTGGCTTCTTTCAACCCCTCCACTGGGAATAAAATCAGTCAAATCAATAAACCACTCTTTAAGTACAGTCAGCCGTAAACATGATTACCGCGTCTTTATTGTATTGTCTTCATAAAAAAAACAATGTATTTTATAAGCCATGTACCAATCTTTTTTTACAAATAAATATTTTTGATTGTATTATTAAGAGTAACGAGGGACATTTAGCTGACTTTACGAAGAACTATAATGATTAAGTTATTATGAATGAAATAAAAAAAATACTATGAAATGCACTTAAAAATATTATTATTTAGGATTTCAATAGCTAGTATTAATGTATAAGTTTCTGGTGAATCTTATAAAATAAAATAATCAAATGAAGACAGTAAAATTCGCTAGGGCTTGCGAAAAAACACAGCACTGTGTTTGCAAAAAAACAATCAAAATTGCGCCTTGCTAAACGAGAAAGTAAAATAAAAATGGCTTTTTATTGTGTTCTTTTATAAAACACCAAAACACTGCTGTGTTTTGGTGTTTTATAAAAGATAAATAGATTTAAAATACATACAAACACAAAACAAAAAATGGGTATGGTAATAATGGTTAAAACACATTAAGAAAAGCTGTAAACCAAACTTGGTAATGCATTATTCATATGTAAAAAAATGTTATCTTTAGGTAATAGGTTATCTTATTTGCTAAATACTTTACACTCTTGATATTTCAGCTCCACTGTGACTTCATGAGAAACTTTAATGATACAACAAAACTAATTACAATGTCAAAAAATGTACTTACCAACTATTGTGGCTTTACGGTGTGTGTTGAGATCATGAAGCAGATGTGCCAATAGCGTCGGCAGCTTACTAGAACCGCTTGACACAAATTTGGTTTCTTCTTCCATGGTCATCTGGAAACATTATCATAGTCAGCCTACATTTGCGAAGAAATTAGTTTAGGGCTGGCCAGTAACTGTCGTAGCTAACAAGTTAAAAAAATGTATGACATACCAGATGTTCACCAAGTTTTTTAACAACAGGTTCATACTGGACCGTTTTAGACCAACTGTCGCAAACAAAGCATAAGTTGAAGACATACACATTACGCTCATATCTTGAGTTATCGATTCTGATTGGGTATCCTACTATCTTGTGTCCTAATGCATTTCTGTAAACGAAAATTATAATTAAAATATGAACTCATCCTTTCTGAAATAATTCAAATATAAGTCCTATTTAAAGTAACTTACATTGTCATAGTGCATTTCTGTATTAATGGCTTTGGAATGATGTAAGCACTGATTGAATCAAATACTTCCTTAGAAATATAGTCTTCGGGAAACTGAAACAAGAAATATTTTAAGAAAGATATAGTTTCAAAAATCTTGATATCACATGGTATGGCATCAACTGAGCTACTACATGAAGTGATCAACTTTTTTATAATAGTATTATCATGGATATGAACAGCATGTATTTGCAAAATCAAAATTATTAGTTGTTTAATATGTAGTAAATTCAGTAAGCAATGCTGGCAGCTATTGTGGAGTGATGCTATTGTATGGTGCTGGGCAAAGACAGCAATGATCTGACAGGTTAATCAACAAGCCAAGCAACTAGCCACCAAGTAATTATCAAACATTACACTAGGTCATTTGTGATTATGAAGTATGCAACCAGAAAAATATAATGTTGATCAATCAGCATTCTCTTCCTTCCTACTTCGGCATATAGTAGACTTCATTAAATCAAATTAAAAGTGTGATTAGAAGATAAGGCATGATTAAATTTGTAACTTTATTTTCTACATTGACTCGACCGGCACAAGGGTAGCTCCACAACCCTAGCTTGTTACATTTTAATACATTTAATAACAGAAAGTATTAACAATAGGATACCGACCATTGCTTTATTTCTTGACATGAGTAGAGCATTCGACTTTGTTCCACACAAGAGACTGCTAGAAAAACTAAATAGATACGGTATTAGAGGTAGGGCTTTCTATTGGTTGGAAAGTTATCTCTCGAATAGACAGCAATGTACGGAAACAGCAAAAGTACTCGAGTCTAAACGAACTACTGTCAGGTCTAAATATCGAATAAACGCCTGTGCGGTACCACAAGGTAGTGAGCTGAGACCTCTACAGTTTTTGCTGTACATTAATGACCTGCCTAGTGTAACTAAACGTAAATGCTTTATGTTTGCAGACGATACCACAGTGTTGATAAAATGTAATGACCTAAGTAAATTTAATGACGATATTAATGAAACAATAAAGAGTCTGATATAGTGGCTTTGTACATATAAACAATTTCAAAATAAACATCGAGAAGACAAATTCCATCCAATTTTCTACTTGCAAGGCACAACCATTAGATTTATTGTTCCAATATGGCAGTAATACTATTGACTTTAAAAACGATGTGAATTTTCTCGGCTTTACAATAGACAAATATTGTGACTGGAAAGCACATATAGGAAAACTATGCATGAAAATTAATACATTTATATACGCACTACAATGACTCAGTAATATTTCATCCATGGAAACTGTGTTATGCATATAATGGTTATGTGTCGTCACTACTTAACTACGGTACTTCATTGTGGGATAGGTAACTCGGTTGATATAAAAAAAGTTTTCATAGCACAAAAAAAGTGTATCAGGGCAATTTGCAGAGCACATTTTATGGATTCTTGTAAACCATAGAATGTGCTTTGAAAATATTCATACAAGTTAAAGTTTTGCCACTACCATGGTTATACATAAAGCAAGTGTGTATATTTGTATGACAACACCCTTATATTTTATAACAAGAGGTCAATATAAAAATAAGCCAACAAGACATCAAAATAGAATAATGTTTCCTAGCATAGGACTGCAATTATTTAAACAAAGCCCCTATTGCATGGCTATTAAAATATATAATAAGTTACCTGATTTTTTCAAAAATTTGCCTACAGTTATGTTTAAAAAACAGTTGCATGCCTGGCTTCTGAATAAATGTTATTACTCAATGCAAGAATATTTTTATGACAAATAATAAATTATTGTATCAGCTAGTTTTTGACATGTTATTGATAAATTTAATTTAATAAACCTTTTGACATTGTAATACTAACTTTAATATTGTTGTAATTTCTTATATGTACATTTGATTTCAACCTTGTATATTTGCAATTGCATAACTTATTAAGTCAAACATGTGGACATAATAATTGTTAAATATCTTGTATTTACCATGTTTAAAGCAAATAAATATTTCTGATTCTGAAAACATAGCCCAGGACCTCATGAGATGACAACACCAAGAACAGTGTACTTGTCTCTTGGTTAAGGAGGTCATCTTTATAGAAACATTATCTACACTATTTACAAACTCTAGTTATTATAACAAGCACAAAATCCTCACAAACACTACATCACCATCAGCTTTTGGAAGTCCAGTGCTGATTGACTTTCGTCATAGAACACCATGAGTGGCTTTTGCCTTTTTTTGACCTTGGCAGTCTACCTGGTGGGAAGCTTTTCCACTCAGTCTTTTAAATAGTAAATAATTCATATTAGAAAAAATACACTAACCTGACATGAAATTTTTGGGCCCGCCACAGGGTGGAATTCGCCCAAAAATATACATCGGATGGGACCCTCCTGTCCACATCCTTCGTAGTAACGAGTCTCCATGGCCTTTGAAGACATTAAGCCGAGTTTCGAATCCATGCCGACCTCATAATCGTGCTTAGCAAGTACACTTTTTCTTTGCACTTTTTGCATTTGAGCTAGTTACCGGCACATCTTGACAAGACACAAATTAAAATAAATATTAAAGTTATGTAACTGCTTCAAAATAAAGTTTTGCAAGACATCTATTCCTATTGATCTTAATTGTAACTGAAGATTGATTTAATGATTTTCCAGGAAACAATCAGAAGTTTGTCAGAACAGAAGTGGTAGGTAGGTAACCTACATAAACATACTGCAAGACATGCATACTCTGATTAATCTGTGAAGCCACTCTGCAAGCAAGCAAAGCAAATATTATTGACTCAGATTAATTTAATAAGATTATTCCGTCCGTGGACATGTCACGTTTTCTCTCTATTCATCTGTGCTTTGTTAGACACTGACCTGTTTAATTACTTGGCCGGCTGTCCTTCGTTCCGGATTGTGCCAAAAGCACTGTCAGTCAGCGCGAAACCGACCAAATATAATAGGGTTTTTTGCGTACTAGCTACTACTACATACATTAAAATGGATTTGTGCTAATAGTGCTTTGGAAGGCGGCGTAAGGCGTGGGCGGTGTGGGCCACTGACGGCCTTGCGGTACAAAGGGGCTCGCGCATCACAGCTGAAAATAAATATTTAAAAATATGGAAAACCCAAAACTACATTATCGCGCCAGCCTGGGGCCTTTGCCCGCGTACCCTCGTGCGCGGTGCCCATCCTAGAATCCTCTTTGCCCATCTGGTATATCCTCAGCAGCAGATATTGAATCTATATTTGTACTGCAGAAGAGAGCTGTACGGGCAATTTACGGCCTTGGACCCCGAGACTCCTTAAAAGAACTGTTTAAAGAAATTAATATACTTACAGTAGCATCCCAATTTATTTATGAAAATATAATGTACATCCGCAAAAACCTGTCCTTATTCCTTAAGAAAAGTGACATTCATAATCTTAACACACGGAATAAGAATAAGCTTGCCGTTCCTAATTTCAGACTGCATAAAGTGGGTAATTCGTTTATGGGAAAATGTATTCGCTTTTTTAATAAATTACCAGCGTCTATTGTAGAACTGCCCCTGTTAAAATTTAAATCGTATATTAAAACAACTTTAATGAAAAAAGGATATTATACTGTTAATGATTATATAAACGATAAAAATATTTGGAAATAAATACTGCCCTGCTCGCACAGGTACATTTATCTTGTAATGTAAAATATATACTATTTAAAAAGAGGCTGACAATAGTGACCGAGTTTCTTGCGCTACTTCTTCTCGGCGCTAGCCCAAAATTGTCCTGAAGTAGTGGTAGGGAAAAAAAATATTGGGACGTGTAAAAGCGCTTAGTTTAAGCCTATTTACAGAAAAAAATTGGTTTTAATGGTTTTAATGGTTTTTAATCCCAGAATTTGTTATTATTCAGGCATTTTTTTTCAGTTTTTAGCGATATTTAATTCATTACATTCTGCGTGCCGCTGTTGCTGTCGCATTCGCCAATGCTGTCACCGTTGAATTGCCGTGGCCTCTTGTGCAATATGTATAAAATTGTCAATAAAATTTGAGTAGTTTCGCTGGCACTTCTTAAATTTAAATAATAATTACCTACTTTTAAACTTTCGCGTTGCATAATTTAAAACTCAATGAAACGGGAATGAACGTGATCATAATTTAGGTACAAAATGTTACCTCTTTTGCCTGACCTTTCGATCGGGTTACATCGACCGTGGTCACATGCACAGTTTATCATGTAGTTTTACCAGATGTATGGTAAAGGATAAAAATTAGCCTGATGAGACTTGTGAGAAAGCAAATTTTTTCGTAGTCGCTTTTCTCTTCAAGTTTCTACGGTAAAAGTCGACCATCCAATAAGCCCAACTTAGGACTAATAAAATGTGTAGCACTATAGGCGGCAGACGCCCTGTTGCAGCGGTTAAGCCCTACCAAAGCAAAAACAGATGACGAAGGGCTGGCCTTGAAAGTTCAGCTCGTTAAACATGTTATGCTTCCGCTATTTGGGGGTGAATCACTGCCTGGCTCTATATAAAGCTGCAGAGAACAACACCAACATCTGCGTTCGATGCCACGAGGTCAGCCACAGATCCGCTCTAGGTTTAGATGCCATGAGGCTTAAAGGCTTGCTTCCCTTGCTCCATACCGAGCTGACCGGGTAATTCTGGCGGTAGAGATGAATCTTCCAGCTAACAGGGCCAAGAGACACCGTACAGTAGTTTGTTCTTAATGACACCTAGTCTAAAGGGTAGGAACCAGTTAAAATATTTATCTCTTGCCTAAAACAGTGCAAAGAGTATATAAACAATGTATAACGAAACTCAATCGACTAACCAATTTTTGTCATAAAAGGGTTTTGTCATAAAGAAGGAATACGGAATAACCAATTTTCATTGAGTTTATTACTTTATAACATGCGATTAATAGGTATAGATAATTATTATAATAATATAATGTGTTAACTTTGAAAAACAAGATTTTTTCAATTAGTTTACCAAAACTGTCTATGTGTAAAACTCATGTTTCTCTGTATTAAAGTTTTGTAATTTTATATTTTAGCAAAAATAAGGACATTGAATATTTACTGACATATTAATTATGGATGTTTTATAATAATGCTTATTGTGATATAAAGAATCAATCCATGGATTATAAAGTAAACCAACCAAATTTATCAAAATATATAACGCCATACTGTTTTTTTTATTGTATGAGTAGATAAATAACAACAAAATGCTAAGAACCTAAGCCTTAACTATTTTTAACTAACTATATAATATACCCGGGTGGAATCCCAACTCTAAACCCGATCGAAACGTCAGGCAAACGAGGTAACATTTTCTACAGTCAACAGCACGTCGACCTACCCCAAAAGTCAAAAATTCTCCAATAGATTTTCAACTTGAAGCTTGACATTTAGAGATCATTTTCAAATGAGAAAATCTGACATTGGTAGGTCGACGAGTTGTTGTCCGTACATAAATTATGATTGCAATAATTCCCGTTTTATTGAGTTTTAAATTTAAATAATAGTCCACTACAATGAAATACCTATCATTCAAAATTTAAAAAACGCAAAAAGAAATCGCATATTACGGTGGGTATGTAAGTACACTCATTTACCTCTCGTACTGCAAAGTCTGCTCTGGAATCTAACTAATATCATATCTTGTCACTCGCCTGTTAACGGCTTTCCGGATAAGGATAAAGAATTTCACACTTTACTACACAATTCTGTAATACAAAACCTTTGGTTTTTACAAAAAAAAATTCATATGAATGTTACGATAATATTATGCAATTTTAGTCGGTTTACGTCCTGGAGTATAAGTTTGTTCTTGCACGATCAGAGGGCCTCGCAAAATTTACCTTGCCCACATATTTTTAGGTCTTGCACCGCCAGTTTAGAACAAGGGATAAAATCACCTGCCCCATGCTCTAAGCTTTTATCCCTCCTTGCCAGTCCAGGTATGTGTACAGGTCAGTGATCAATTAACATTAGTCAGATCAGAGACATCTAGCGTTGAACGTTAGAACTTGCTTGTTAAATAGTACCTTTTGTGTATCGTGTCCGATAGAGTTCGGGAGCACATTCGGGAGGCTGGAAACACCACACGCTTTTTGTAAAAGAAGATAATCGAGCGAGCTAGAAGAATAATTGAACCATATACAATGAGTTAAGTACACACATCAACAGAATCTAGGGATACCGTAATCCTAAATTATTTACGACTTTATTGTTTAAAATCTTTTTAATTTCCATAAAAGTTTATATATAGATTGAAACCTTTTTAAATCTATTTTCAAATTTGAAAGAAAAAGAAAAAACAAAATACGGCGGTAAAATTACTGTTAGTAATTTCTTCCGTCAAGAAAAAATAAAATTGTTTTATTGATATTAATAAAGCTACGGCCAAACCAACGCGGGGGAGTAGGCGTGCGCGTGGGCGTGCGCGGTGGCGTGGGCGTGCAGGCTAGTTCACACCAAACACGCGGACACTACGTGTTCAGGAGGCCTAGCACGAAAATGTATCTTTCGCTCGGATGTAGGTACAAACCTAACAAGAAAGAGATTAGTCATGCATGAATGAAAGAAGATTAAAAATGTTTGTCATAATAAAGATATCTAATGATGTTGTAGAAATCATGATTTAACAATTGTTTTTGTTTATTGCTCTTGTTTATCGATATAAATAGCTACACATTGTGATCTTTTCCAGATAGGACTTGCGCGAAGGATAAAGTACGTGAACTTTGGAAAGAAGAGACAACATTTTATATTGGTAAAAGCTATATGAGGATTAAGACGTTGGCCAATCTAGAGGCCATGATTTAAAATGGGATTTTTTTTTCAACCAAAAGAGGCTGAATGCTAGCATCTAGAAGTGGAGCACTTGGAGAAGGCGAAGCGATTCAGATGTCATAATTTTAATATTGGGAGCTAAAAGGTTGAAGAATTTTGGCGACAGAAAAAACGGACATAAGAAGTGATATGGCTATTAATAAAAAAATCGCACTTGGAGAGGTTTAGTTTCAAGACAATTTTTTTTTAAGTTTTCTATTCTTAACAAGGTCTTGAAAAACACAATCAAAATAATTGCCTCCTAGAGTGCCGTCATCGAGATACCAGACATTTAATTTGGAATTTAGGTGTAAAATAATAGGGTGAATTCCTAAACTAAAAAGGTCCTAGAAGAGGGTCGCCTTATTGAACACCAACGGCAGATTGAATAGTGTGATAATTACCTACTTTTAAACTTTTGCGTTGCATAATTTAAAACTCAATGAAACGGGAATAAACGCGATCATAATTTAGATACAAAATGTTACCTCTTTTGCCTGACGTTTCGATCGGGTTACACCGACCGAGGTCACAGGCTGACTGGAACAGCGATGTCTTAACTCCGTATGAGAGGCAGATTCTTCATCTACCCTCATAATATTATTTTCACGCCAAGTACCGTCACACACTACACTCACTATGTCCCTATTCTGCACACTAACCGCCGCGTCCGTATACAGGTGAGCACTCGATCGCGAAAAAAAACAAGTTTAAAAAAAAGTGTGATAATTGTAAAGTAATTTTTAAGGACTATAGGCAAGGCGGTCTTGTCAAGGGAGTTCAAAGCATTCCTCACGTCATCTTTTAAAAGGAAAATGTCGGATTCGCTATCAGAAAGGAAATTTCTGACTGCGTGCACTGCAGCTTTGCAACCTCCCTTACTGCCAAAGCCCAGTTGAGTAGGTTGGAAGGCCTCTTTCAGGGGTGTGAGAACTTCCCTGCAAGCTAATTTAGCTGCAAGACGGCGAAAAGTAGAGCCAAAAACAATGGGGCGAATACCACCGTCTTTTTTGCTAAAGGCACATTGCACAAAGTCTCGCTCTAAAAAGAAAAGGGGCGAAGCTATCTAAAACTTGACCAGACAGAAGAAGGTTGCAAAGCTTAGTGATGTTGGATAGTAGCGTTCTGTCGGCGTCAGCGGCAGACACACTCACCAAATCTTTCAGATGTTGAGGAGTAATGCCGTCGATGCCGCCAGCAGAACCAGCTGGAAAAGACGTAATGGCAGCTATCATCAAAGACCTGAAAAGGTTGAGCGTCTTGAGGATTTGGGAGAGAGTCGAGGGAAAGGTTAGTACGTGAGGAATGATTACTGCGAAGGCTCTCGAAAGTTTCCCGATTAGAGGGGCAAGGGTGTCGTCAGAAAATAGGATGCGGGCCGCATTCTTAACATCAACATCCATTACCTTGTTCTCCACCGTACGAAAAACATTATGAGCTTTAAGTAGACCAAAATGTTGAAGTTGGGCGGGGGTTGGGTTATGGGTGGTGTTGTCTTTCAGAGCGCGGGTTAAAGATTTTGAATTTAGAGAAACGTTGATGTAGGAAAATAAAAAGGTAATATAATAGACTAGCTATGCCCGCGACTTCGTGTGGACTACAGGAATTTGGTGTGTCTCATAATTCAGCAACATTGTGCTCTACACTGAAGCACGCATCAAAAATGAGATTTTTACTTTGGATTTGAAACACACTGGTTGATTTATTAAAAAACAAACAGACGTAAAAGCGTTACTCTGGACTTTCATACTTTTCATCCACAGGTCAAAATCTCGAAAACGCTATAATTTTTTTCTCAATATCGGTTATTACTATTCACTTCATAGGCCGAAAACCCCTCGCCTCTTGGGCGGTAATGACCGGCAGATGCACATTTGGAGGGTTCAGGGCAAAAGAGAGAGAAATCGGCGGATGATGTGTGCGGTATCAAGCACCACCGCTTTCTGCATTATTGCTGGAAGCGAACCGCTGATAAATCCAAGCCTTTTCAGGTGTGAACCTAATGTGGCTGGGATTTACCCGTTTGCCGATATAACAATTAGTACGATTTCAGTGGACGCCACTTCCCACATTTCGGTAACCGAGTGTACAAGGTCCAAGTACTTGCGTTGCTTTTCGGTCTCGGCCTTCACAAGGTTCTCGTCATGAGGGATAGTGACGTCCACTAAAAACACCTTCGATTGCGCCTGGTCCATCAGCACTATATCGATACATGTAATCTAAATTGACGTAAAGCACATTTTGGCTAAAATGAGTTATGAATGCCATCTTACTCTGATTTTTTCCCCTTTTATTCTGGCTAATCAACGTTGCTATACGATCATTAATAACGATTTTAGGCACATTGAAAAAGTAACGTAAAGAACGTTTAAACTGTCAAATTCAAAAATGTTGGGTAGTACAAAACGCCAAAATCTTGTTTTGTTTCTAACACCCCAAGCATTAAATAAAAATATGCAAAATGTGCTTTAAGTCAAAGTTTGTTAATCACCTCTGTAAACAAAGTAGGGCGTAAAGCACACTTTTTTTTAATTATGTGTTTTACTTCCATTAACATAATAGAAATTGCCTAAATTTGTGTTTTACACCCTATATAAGCATCAAAAGCGGATGAGCCAAACGCGAGAAAATCGAGGACGTTTGTCCGCGATTTATATACATACATACAAACATACGGGTCAAACTGAAAACCGTCGTTTTGAACGGATTCTTGCGGATGCTTACGGATTCCGGCAGCGTATAGACCGAGCCTAAGGTCGTTTTTTATAAAGGTTCTATAAAATATCGGCCGGAAACAGATTATTATAATCCGAGCCTTGCAGATAAGATAGATTACAAATCAAATCGTGCTTATTATGGATGGGACTTCAACACTTTTTACTCGTTTACAAAAATTATTTTATTCATTCACATAATTTAATTTTATTCATTTAGCCAGGTGACAGATCTTATTAACAATACTGGCTACGCTTAAGAAGCTATAAAAGGGGTAGAAAACATCTGTCATGGCGTCATCGAAAGTAAGTCGAACTGACATTTGGCTGTCTTATGAATCTGAATAGGCACTGACTGAACTTGATAAAGAAATGGAGTTCATCCCTTGAATTATCGAGAAGTGTGAAGGGTAAATGGTTGGAACCCATTGTGCCTATACCATCAACAAAAGCCTGGTTTGAGACAGGAAACAAATTTTTGGGCAGAAATTATACTTCCACCTTATCTCGCCTTAGGATAGGTCATGCCAGAATCCCTTCACATCTGCATCGCTTAAATTTATTAACATTTTCAACTTGTCCACATTGTAATTCAATTAATTGTGACATTCAACACATTATTTTTATTTGTCCCAGTTTTAATCTTCAACGCCTTTTATTTATAGCCTAGTTACAGACAATCCTTAAAACACGGACGTAAAAAAAATAATAATATTTTTTTACGTCCGTGCCTTAAAATTATTCCAACTGATTCTCAAACCCTGTTATGTAAGGAAAATGTATATAGAATTTTGTTTGATTTTGTAAATAGTACATTTGGTAGAATTTAATTTTCATTTTAATGTTTCACTTTTTGTAAAATTCTGCTTTGTATTTTGTTTTGTTGTTTTGTATCCGTGTTGATAAATTTGTTTTTAGTTAGAATGTTATTAATTTGTATAAATTTGACTTAAATGTATGTATGTTCATAGGTTTATTTTGTACTGTTTTATTCTGATGCATTGTTTGTTTTGGCTGATGGACCTGTAGCCATGCCTTAAAAAAAAAAAATAGGCACTGACATAAGGCTGCTTGACACTTTGGACTTCAATGTCATTTCATAAATATAGTATGTTTCCTTCTCTGACTAGATGGCGCTATCTGCGCAAGGATAGATAACTTGCCCATAATTCTTAGAACATTAATTTTCATTACGAGTAATTTCTGCTTCGTTCCGTCAGAGAATGCCAAACCCATTGTATATAAGTCAATGGCCAAACCACCGTAAGGTTTACAATTGTTTAAACTCTTCTGTCAAAAAATATTGTCAAATTTCTAAAATCGTTCTAACGTCCTCGTAGCTTAGTTGGAAAGGCACTTACTCGTAGTATAATGAGACGTGGGTTTGGATCCCACCTAATGCGGTCTTTTTTTCAAGTGGTTATATTATCTTGAATAAATTTTTGTGCGCATCCATAACTTTTTAAAGATATTAAGTACTATATTTATCTTCATTTTAGTCGGTTGCTGATTTCACTAAAGTACGATCCTATTTTTTATAAAAACTGATGATGGCGAGCTGTGACCCATTTTCTATTTCTTATTTATTTTATGAATATTATGTAGAAAAATATGCAAAAGTTTAATACTGTTTAGTAATTGAAAAAAAATGTTTTAAATCTAAATAAACAATTTTCATCAAAATATTTTAATCAAGTCTGGATTTCGAAAAAATATTGTCACTGACCAAGATTCGAAGTCGCGCCCCGTGGAATATCATCCCGAATTCTTAGCACATTGGGCATCGATACTTGACATCAATAACGAAATTATTAATTAGGTTTTAACTTGAAACGACCGTTTATGACATATTTAAGTCATTGTAAATTTTTGTTTTAAGCAATTCCATGCAAGGTTTAATTGAAGATAAATAACACTTGAAAAAAATCATCGACCTCAGGTGGGACTCGAACCCACGTCCCATCGCATGCCGGGCGAGTGCTTTACCAACTAAGCTACCGAGGACGTCACGTGACAAGATGAAATTCCTCAAGTGTTTTTCTCGCTGTCAAAGCCAGCGTATTCTGATCAATGTTGTAGCTATATGTATAGCTGAGTAGTATACTACCGTCAACAACAAAAATTTACAATGTTTAAGCATTTCTGATCTTAACCAATAGTCAAATATTTGTAAAAATATTTCTATAGGGTGTTGACGGTAGTATACTACTCAGCTATACATATAGCTACGACGGTACCACAACACCCAGACCCGAGCAAATATAGAAAAGATCGTTTTCTACATTGACCCGACCGGGGATCGAACCCGGAACCTCAGAGATGGCGGCGCCATTTAAAGTCCGGCGTGCTCGCCTCTCGGCTACGGAGGTCGTCATTTGTAAAAATATTTCTATAGGGTGTTGACGGTAGTATACTACTCAGCTATGCATATAGCTACAACATTGATCAGAATACGCTGGCTTTGACAGCGAGAAAAAACACTTGAGGAATTTCATCTTGTCACGTGACGTCCTCGGTAGCTTAGTTGGTAAAGCACTCGCCCGGCATGCGATGGGACGTGGGTTCGGGTCCCACCTATGGTCGATGTTTTTTTTTTCAATTTTTATTTATCTTCATATTTAAGTCATTTAGACGTGACCTTTGGACGGGACACACAAATGCCTTCAAATAAAATTCATTAATATTCAAAGTTAATAAAAAAAAATGGAATCGTGAATAGGGTTACCAAACTGTCGTTTTTAGATTCACCTTAAGAATTTATTCCAAAATTATTGCTTTTGGGATCAAATAAAAATCCCTTAAAACTATTGTTTTTACCTGTAAGTTATTATTCCTAGGTAAACCAAACGTCGATGCAGCATGATATTTTCAAAGTTGGAGCGTAAGCTTGTAAATGATATGCCATGCAATATTTTGCAAAGAGTAAGTTGTGCCAAATGAAACATTTGATTAAATAATGTTTGTTTAAATAAAACATGACCAAACAAATATTTGTTAAACAATAATATCTCAAAAATAAGATATGCTAACTAAAAAATTGCAATGAGTTGTTTTGACAAATGTTTTTTGCCAAATAAAAATTTACGTAAAAACGTTTTGAGAAACGTTTTCTGGCTAAACATTAGTAATCCATATATTCCTCTAAAAATTGATTTTTCAAATCAATTATCATTATTAAAACAAATCCCCCTAATAAAGAACTACAATACTCCAACTGGTAGCCCTACAAACAAATATTTGACAGTTGTCGAAAAGCTACATTATTTTGAAGCTTCTTGCTTTTGACCGTTAATTACCAGGGAGTATATAATTACTCTTTAAAAAAATACTTATAACTTAAAATTTGGTTTTCCTTTATTTATTTATACAAATTAGTCAATTAAATAATAGGAAATGCATATTACCTCTATAATCAACATAAATGGCGTGTTTAGGTTTTTTCAATCCAATAACTGACGTTGCGTTTTCATAAATGATAGTGTAAGTTAAAACCGGTAGGCATTATACAGAAAATATTTTAAATTTTAGTAAAAATGATTTGTTTTAAAATAAATGTCAAATTCCATTAACATTCCATTTTTACCGACTTCTAAAAAAGGAGGAGGTTCTCAATTCGTCTGAATGTTGTTTTTTTTTTTGTATGTTTGTTACGCGATTACGCCGTCAATTATGGACCGATTTCAAAATTTATTTTTTAGTTTGAAAGGGTATACTCCCGAGGTGGTCCCTTTAACACGAAGTCAGAATCTGATGATGGGATCCTTGGGAAATCGAGGGCAACCCTCAATTTTTATAGGCACCCATAATGATTTCCATATATTTTTTGACTCAATACTGATTTTTGGGTCTGAATCATCATGTCATGTTGCTGACCTGATGATGGAAGCCACAGAACTTCTTAACGGATAGGAGTTAGAAGATAATACTGCTTTTTGTCGACAGAACGTATTTTGCAGTGTGTTTAGCAGATGTGGAGCTTATGAGGTACCAGACCGCCAATTTTTATTTACTGGGGGCGTACCCGCACACCCAGTAACGTAAAAAATTAAAAGTTCCTTTCTTAAATTGACTTGGTATTAATTGCAAGACCTTATCCTATAGTTACGACACAAAAATAGCCGCCGTTCTGGTTGGAGTGTAGGAAAACCCTTTCCTAAAGACTTACAAATTTTCGTCGATATATTGACCCAATATAACACCTTATTTTTATCATACCATTCGATGAGGGGTCCATGGAGGACCAACATTGGCTAAGGTTACTTTGCTGTTAAGTCATTTTTGGCGGAGTTGGAAGGTGAAAACTAAAGCTTATTTTAAAGGCGTCTGGGACTTGTAATAATTTCGTCGAAAAATTGATCATTAATAGCACCCTATTTTCATTATACCATTGGGTGGGTGGTCCACAGAAGAACAACATTTGTCTAGGTCACTTTGCTGTAAAGTCATTTTTGGCGGAGTTAGGAGGGGAAAAATAGAGGACTTAACACTTAAAATTGTAAAATAAAATAAGTTTAATAAAAAACTAAAAACCGACTTCAAAATGAAACTAAAAAGCGAAAAATAATATTGACTAAAACATACCTAATCAGTTCTATTTGGAGTCGGTGCCAGCCATCAAGAGCTAAAATGTGTTCATTCGCACCGACTCCAAAAAGAATTGATTAGATATGTTTTAGTCAATATTATTTTTCGCTTTTTAGTTTCATTTTGAAGTCGGTTTCTAGTATTTTATTAAACTTATTTTATTAAAAACAAAAGTGTTAAAAAAGTGTTTTGAGGACGTTTTTATCAAGAGTTTTCGTTCATTGAAATCAACCCCAATCCTTATGAGCCTTGTATCTAAGTATTCGTTTTTAATATGTACTAAACCTACGATATATGGCGTTGACCAGACATGCTAATAGTAATAATATAATAATATTATTATAAAGAGGAAAGATTTGATTACTTACTATACTTGGAAAAATGCACAATTCCTTAAGGATACGACAAAATGTCATTATAGATGAAGCTGATTACTATGAGATGTAGTTCACAAGGAAAGATTAATGAGAAAACAAATATGTTTCATGATTATGTTTGGATAATACTTATAAGGATAAATAACAAAACAACAAGGTTTTAAACCTTCTAATCTTTTTTTAGAGATTTATTTACACAACAGATTGAATTTTCATAACATTTTATCAACAGCTCCAACTTTTGTGTAGAAACGACAAATGGCTAAATGAAAAAATAAGCTACTAAGTGAAACTAGGTACTCATTAATACATGGCGCTAGCAGAATCCTAAACGACTTTTTTATTAGGCCCTTTCTAAATTATATTTTTACGTAATAAATGTTTTGTTATTTTATTTTTCTGACACAAGCAACGTAATTTTTGTGTTAAATTATACGTTCAAAGCCCCTTGGCACTTAATCGGTCATTTTTTTGCCAATACAATGGCGTTATATGGCATTTCTGGTGAAATCTGGGTTTTTTTGGCCATGTCTTTTAAGCAGAAATTGTGACGTTAACTATTAACAAGCCCCAAGGCCAAACCGTTAAATTAGTAGAGATCGACCTACGAGAAGTATGTTTTACTCATGGACAGCTGTACGTTGGGCTATCTCGGGTCGAAGCTCCTGAGCATTAATTTATTTTGCTGCCACAGAATAAAACAACATCAAACATCGTTTACAGGGAAGTTTTGATCCAATAAAATTTGATGGTTTTTGTTTACGTATTTTTGCCCTCGATAAAAATACAGTCGAAATTCCAAATTAAAAAGTGCCTTTCTTATTAAGAGTGTTTCGCCGCAGGCCCGCAGCCCACAGCTTTGCTTGATATGACACATACCAAACATCGTAGTCCATGCAAACGAAGTTGCGGGCACAGCTATTTCTATGTATAAACTAAAGAGCACGCAAATGAAGTCGCGGGCAACAGCTAGTCAACAATAAAGTCAATAAATAGGTAGTTTTTAAAAATCTAAGCGCGTCAATCAAGTACTGTTTCTCGAGCTGTCCAAAGCTAGTTATAAGCCGCTCCCACGAAACCTTCCGTCGTTGGCTATACAAACACATTGACCTAGAAGGCAGATGATAGAGCCTCTGCCCGTGAACCGGGAAGTATGCACAAGGTTAAAGTCACGCATGCGCGTTGCGCACCCCCCGATGCTCGGTGTGACTTTGCACTGGGGGTGTGGAAGCGTTTGCAGGCAATTTGCTAAAACCAAATGCCACACGATGCTTATTAATTAGTTCGTATGATATTCAATCTAGTCTGGAAACCTTTACAGGCGCGCACAAGTTTTTTTTGGTAAATTCTATAACAATAGGATAAATGGCTTGAAATTGCATACGAAACAAACAAACCTTTATTTAGATAATAAGATAATAATTAGAAAATAAAAATACGTAAACGTATATGTTTTGTGTTATATATATATATATTTTAAAATAAATATAAATTAATAAATATTGGACAACATCACATACATTGCTCTGATCCTAAGGTAAGTAGCTAAATCACTTGTGTTTTAGAAATCAGAAATAACGAGGGTACCACAACACCCAGAACCGAGCCAATATAGAAAAGTTCGTTTTCTACATTAACCCGAACGGGGATCGAACCCGGAACCTCAGAGATGGCGGCGCCATTTAAATTCCGGTGTGCTCACCTCTCGGCTACGGAGGATAGCTTATGTACGCCTGTAGTGTGTTGCGTTTAAAATAAGATTTAATATTAACGCAAGTAACGTAGTAGCGGGAAATTAATCAAACTTAATTAAATTTTACTTGATAAAATATTGATATTTGTACAAAATCAAACATTCCAGTTTTACGGATATAATTTAAATTTTCTTAGTTTTAAAATTACGCCAGACTGGATGCAACAAAAGTTTACAAAAACCACGTCCATTTACCTTATCCATAAAGAATTTCTTCCTGTCATTTAATTTCACCCGCGCCCAACAAAGTTACCATTTTCAGCTGAAGTACAGTTGAACGTCAGTACAAGGTCTGATGGCGCACAGCGCGCCCTTCCCGGCCCACACAGATTTCAATCCGCGTCTACAAACCACCACGCGTCTGAGCTGTGAAATTGCGGCAACATACCGTCTTACGCTTCCTCTGCGAGTAAACGCGACATGCCCTCCGCGGCGCTTATGAACCACGCGCGAACGAATCAGTGATGAGTGCCATCATCGTAGAAGCAAGTTCCTCCACCATTGATGATGACCTTTACACGTAAGCATAAGCTTAAATCTCGTAGCAACTACCGAAAGCGTCGTAGAAATTCGTAGCTCGCCGTAGTTATGTAGAGCCGGGCGTGAATTTCAAGGCCATGGGCGGGCGGCTCAATCGATGGTGTCCTTGATATCGGAGCTCCGTTCGATACGATTTCATGTTTTCATTTATATAATCAGGTGCCTGTTATAATGTTATCGCTTTTCTATTGAATACGGTACAGTTGCATAGATTAGTTTCTAAACAGTTTTGGCTCAAGGTTGCCTATGTCATTATAGTTATTTACTGAATACTTTACCATTTTAATGTATTTTAATATTATGAAAATAAAAAAATATTTTGTGATTTTGAAGTGGGCAATGTATAAACAAAAATACACATTTTCCGAAAGGCCCGATATAGATAATTATGGCGTTAGGTCCAGCGTCAAAAAAAAGGCAAATACTACGCGGGTGAAGTCGCATGTAAAAGCTAGTGGTTTAATTAAGTGTAATTTATTTCCGTAGCCCTCTTTTGAAGTAAAAAAGTGAACAAGTGATGCCAAACGTATTGTTTTTAAAACAAAGCTTGTTTAGGCCATTGAAAAATAATTTTAACTTAATTAGATAGAATTGAATTTGAATTTTAAGTTTACAAAATTCGATGGCTGTATCTTTTGACTAATGATGTTAGTTTTATGTCGCACCGCGTACAAAACGTTTCTATTTATTTACTTAATGTTCGACTGGCCGAGAATGCCACATTGCATTGGGTTCACATTTTGTACGGTTTTAATTAGTTTTAGTATTATTTTCTATTACACAAGTGCTTTAGCTACTTACCTTAGGATCAGAGCAATGTATATGTGATGTTGTCCAATTGTCCAATAGTTTTTAAAGTCTATCCATTAACATATTCGGGTAAGAACTTTTACGACAAGCCCTAAGGCATTATACAAAACAACATAAATACATTTTCTCCTCTCGAATTACGGGAATTATAGGGAAAACGTTTTCCGTTCAAGGCCAGACCTTAAAGGCGGGAGAAAAGTGGGGAGGGCCTTAAAGGTTTTATTTTTAAACATTACCTTGTAAAGGCATAAATTAATGAATTATTTGAAAGGGGCTGGTGAGGCAAGCTTGAACGTCATATGATTCGAAGGGTGGCCCTTATTATTTATTATTTATTCACGATATAATACTATCATTTAAATATAAAAATTGTGAAGGCCTTTAAAAGAAAATGTATTTTATGTGTGTTGTATAACGTTCTCTCTCATATAATATACATGATAAACAAAATTCAAGTAGCAGTTTTACTTAAGACTTTGATGAATAAAACGTGTTTTTTACACAGAACTACCATATGGTAGTTATAAATATACGTAGAGGTCACGTGATTGCAAATGCGTACAGGCAGGATCCAGAATTTTAGTATTCAGAAAAAAAAATCGTACGTTATGAATGAGCTCGATAGCGGCAATGGATAAAATCATGCTTATTACAAATAATAATACGGGATTCTAATCGCAGTGCGAAAAACAACGCAAATCGAACTATTAAACTATGTGGGGTGTTTTAAGTAATAACCGTGTTACTGTACCTTGACCAACATTAAAATACTTTTTTTTAATTGGATATTGGATAAAACATTAGTTTCTACATAAATACACTGCAATCAAAATAATCCAGTAAAATTAGGCTGTTACATTTGTACTATTTATTTAATCAAAGTTTTCGGCAGTTGATTTCCTACGGCTTATCAGTGTTTTAGGCATATTTCGCCTGTTGCTGAAATGTAGTTTCAAATAAATAAAAAAGCGTTTTAGTTTTTATATGCTCAAGTAAGGAATAACGATCCTTGTGTTACGAGGAACCAGATGAATATTTTTTCCAGGTGCGTCTTCCAGCATCCCCATACAAAGGAATTTTAGAAGAGTTCGTTTTTGAATTGATTTAAACCGAAAAGCCCGGGACATTTTGTGCATCCATGGGCCACTACGCCAATTGAGTCGTATTTCTAGTTTAATAAACAAGATTGAAGATATTACGTGTTTGAAGATTAGCACATGATATGGAAATAGAATACCGAATGAAATAGCATGTTCTTAAGTATTTGTCTTTGTACATATTTTTACCCAGTTATCTAGTATTGATTGACATTTACGTACAACTAATACGATTAGCAGGTTTCAGTTTCGGGTCTTAGAAATAAGAACATAAGGCTGGCTTTCCAAGACGTATGCTACGTTGTTAAGCAGTAAGCGAAGTCAAACCTACGCTATGAAACATTGTATTGTATCACCAAAGATGTCGTGTAGCGATGCGTCGCTAAACTACTTACGCATCTTTTTCTCACATTCTAATCATGCATTCTTATCTCATATCTATTGCCTACGAATAGATTATATAAATTCTTAGCTCCAGTAACCTCTTTTATCATAGTTAATATAAACTAAGATGCTATGCAATGCGACACAACACACATTACAACAAAACATCAAAGAGTAGATATGCCGAAGCGTGGCCTAGTCGCGTAGATCGAGAAGCGAACTGACATTAAAATGTTTACATCGTAATATGTAAGTCGCCTCTCATCGCATCACAACTCGTCGCTAACCTGGGACACCAGTCAAGCTATAGAAATCAAGTAACTTACTAAAGAGACCCAGTAGGTTCTGACCGAAATCCGTAGCTTAGCATCATAGCACATCTCCAGAGGAAAACCAGCCTTGGACTAGGTATACTTAATCTCTAGAGAGTTCAGCTAATACCCTCGAAAAGGGGTTAAAATGGGATTAACCTATAGCACTTCCTATATTAATTGGCACTTTTAAGGTATAGTAGATAGAAAATTCATTTGGAAACATTTTCTACGAGATACTTAGCACCTTATTTAAAAAAAAACATTCAATTCTTTATCAAGTCTTACTAATATTAACCTCGAGGGGCTTACAGTGGTCTGTTACTAAAGTGTTCCATTTTCCACCTCCTCATTTCGTCATCATTAAAATCTGTTAATTATGGAACTTTTCAAAACAACACAAATGAGCCCAAACCATAGAAGATATTAACTGAGTCTGACTATAGCTTATTAATATCAGTTCGATAATGGGTATTGATTTATGACCTACCGGATTTAACATACATATAAAATTCTTTAATAGCATTGTATGAACATGAATTTCAAAATTTTATTTCATAGTTAAATTACGAGTGATACTAATAAAAGTGTGTTTAAAATAAACTTTAGTAACTTGCTTATTTCATTTAAAATAAGACCTTAGAATTCTAGCCATTCTATAACTGATTCCTAAACTAAAATAGGTTTAACTGTAAAGGCCAGGCTACCGCTAGATTCTATTAGTGAGTATAAGGCTGAGGTCTCACTGTGTACTTGTAATACCAGGTGGGCTTGCGCACCACCAGATTAATTTGGTACGAGGTAAAGACATCTTTCTGTCTCTTTCATTGTCATACAAACTGATAGCTATAAATTAATTTCAAATATCGTAATAATGAATAGTTTGAGATTAAATTCGCTAATACTGACATGCGCAAGTGGGCCTTAGAACTGTGGCCCGCCTATTGCCACTTTAACTTTGCTATTCGAAGAGCTACCTATGTCCTTTTACGTGAAGCGTAAAAAAAAGAATATTGGGTCATTTTAGGAAGACCATAGTTTTAATCTTGATAAATGTACAATCCATTGTGCATATTGTGCATACCAAAAGCTTCTTGTGAGAATTCCAAATATGTTTGTTATAACATTTTAAAACAAACGATTTTCAATTCATATAAGACAATAGATTAAAAATGACCATTACCTCGTAATTTCCGAAACTACTTGACTTAAATGAATGAAAAATTAAAATTTAGTTCTTTTAAGGATTACAGAAGAACCTAAAGGAGATACGAAAACTCTACCCTTAACTCGAATTTGTCTACTATTTTTAGTTCTCCGACGATCTGTGTTAATGTGCCGACAGTGTGGGGCTAGTCTACGAGCACGATGACGTTTTTAGAAATTCTACTTTAGTAGACCCCAAAGGCATTGGTTTTATTTTGAGGTAGGCAGTAAATACTTACCTACTTAAGTTTTTAAATATGAATATCAGTGGTTTTTATCAATGGCACGTTGTATATTTGTAAGTACCTACTGTCTATCTTATTTCATTTACCAGGTAGGCACTGCTTTATTGCCTAATGAACACCCCTCAGCCGGTTGGTTTTAAGTTCAGCCTATTAACATAGCATAGTTTCATGCCCAACGTACACTTTACTATCATACCACCCATCTATCTGCCGTACCTACCCAAAAACTAGTGTACGACCGAAACACGTTTTTTGCCGAAACAGAAACCGAAACCGAAGGTTCGGTCATGGTTGTAGTTTCGGCCGAACCGAACCTGAACCCTTTATAAACGTGATTAAAACATTGAATAAATCTCAGTGGGCCGTTCTTTCCATGTATACAGACAACAATACATCTCGCTGGCTTAATATTACAGAGTGCAACATTTCACTTTTATCGAATTGAAATTTAAACATACACTGTCAAAGTATATAATATATTTGCCTGGCCCTTTCCCATTTTATTTGGGGTCAGCCCTCCGTATCATGCGTCTCCAGGTTGCTCTGTCCTGGGTCATCTCTTTGCTCACTTGGGCCTCCTTGAGGTTCTTATTTACTATGGACATCCATGTGATTCGGGGTCTTCCTCGTCCTCGGGGTTTACTTTCGATATCTAGCACTTTTCTGGTCATGTGATCGGATGGCCGCCTCATAATGTGTCCGTACCACCGCAGACGGCTCTCCTGTAGTTTATCTGGGATAGGTCTCACTTTGAAGGTGCCTCTTATGTGTGTGTTTCTCACATGATCCAGCCTAGTTACACCACACACACAGCCTAGTATACACTGTCAAAGTAACACTAAATAAAACATCTTCTCGAAAAATTTCCAAATCGGATATATTTCGTTTTGTGTCACGCCTCGCGATGTGTGGTGACGTCATGACTAGAGGTTAACTAAGACAAGACTAGTCTAAGACACTACTAAGAGGTAGACAAGATTAAGTCATGTTAAATAACAATGCCCTCCCCGGACCGGCTTTCATCGAAAGCGTGGTGCTCGAGATTGTCAAGGACTATGTCTACCTCGGACAAGTGCTGCAATTAGGTAGAGACAACGAGCGGAAAATCGCTAGGAGAGTACAGATTAGCTGGGCAGCATCGCTACTGCCACAATGCTTAAAAGCCAGGTATTCAATCAGTGCGTCTGACCGGTGATGACCTGCGAAACCAAAACGTGGAATTTGACCTGACCAGCTGACCCACCAACTTCTCGTCACTCAGCGAGCTATGAAAAGGAATTTCTTTAAGGGTTAAAATACGAATCAAAGTCATCAGACGAAATACTAAAGTAACGCACATAGTCCAAAAATGTAGCAAGCCTAAGTGGCAGCGGGCTGGCCAAATTTGTCGCAGAAGCGATGAAAGGAGGACTTAACGGGTTCCCAAGTGGAGACCACTCCTTGGCATACGTAGTGTAGGATGTCCCCCGGCCCGGCCGGATGAAAAGAGCGGAAGATGGTACTCTTTCGGGAAGTTTTATGTCCAGCAGTCGACTCCAATAGGCTGGCAAGATAATTATGATAAATAAAATAAAGTTAATTTACAAGTCAATGTCAAAAGAAATACTTAAGGTTACATTCATTTACTCATTATTTTATTACATATACTACACATACACGCAACTAAGATAAATTAGATTTCGTTTAATGAAATAAGTTAACTTTTGCACTAATATTATATAACCAATATAACGAATAAATCTGTTTGAAAAATGTGATTTAGGTGATTCAGCAAACGGCGTTGTCAGGACGCCATCTAGCCAGTCGTGCCGAGTGCACCCGACGTTAGCCAAACGCGGCTCAAAAGTACGATGTTGTAAGTTTTGGCGTTGTCTAAAGGTTCGGCGGTTTTTGGCGGAAACTGAACCTTTGGCCGAAACATGATTTTTAGGCCGAAATTGGCCGAAACCGAAACCGAAACCTTGGTCGGATACTACCAAAAACATAAATTATCTCCGTAAAGAAAAAAAAACGACTTAGTTCCACTGTAATAGGGATTGTTCATATAGTTTGCCTTCTGTACTTACTAACTATAATAGAATTTGTAAAAAAGGGGAAATTTCCCGCCGCGACTCCCCCTAATCAAAGAATATTATACACTACGCCCATAGTTCATTTTTTAGGGTTCCGTACCCTAAGGGGAAAACTGGAGTCCGACTCGCACCTGGCCGGTTTTTTTCTTAAGCCGACCGACGGACAGCATTTATAGTTTATATGGCAAGGCGCGGCCCCGTAGGGCAACCTGGCCATTTGGCCCAACAAAAGACAAAGGGAATGAAAAAAATGTTGTAGGTACACAAAGAATCGTTCACCACCAAAACATAAAATCAAAGGAATACCTTTGTTTTTATGAGTAAACATAAATTTTCTTCCTTCATCATAAGTCACTGTAAAGTCTTTAGAATTATACCTAATCGTTTTCCGTTCAGTACGTATCAATTAAATAATACGGTTCAGTAGTATGCGAGGAGAGCCGACAGAGTGACCCGCGCGGCGCCTGCGAAACGAAATACGGTTGGACGTTATGGAGGCCGCGACGGACACTGGTGTCTGCTATTTATTTGGATATCTCGGAAAATAATTCGTTAAACTTTGTTTCCCTAAGACGCCCATTATTATTAAGTCTATTTCTGAGAACCGGTATTTGCAAAAAAAAAACCTCAAAAATTTTTGGACGATTCTCTACTTGTGGCCCCAGGAAAAAGTATACTGTCGGACATACGGTATCCGTCATGAAACAATAAACTATCGAGTGATCGTTCATTGTTTTTTGTTTGTCATTTTGTAACGTTCGCGTTACGATTTCGATACTTATATTCTTGTATTGATCCAGCCGAATTTGTGAATATAATATCACCGCCTGCATATGTGATTTTGGTCAAATGTTTGCAATTCAAGTGGTCATGGCCAGACCCCTCGGTGGGTACCAGCCAAAATGAGTTAAAAAAAGTGTTCGTCCTTGGATGTTTTGTCTTCCCAGTAACCCACTAGCCGTCTTTTTTTGTTTATTTACGTTATAGCATTCGGGAATTTGCGTTGCGTTTGTGGCACTGGATTTCGGATTGCTGTGACCTTGCTTGGAATGACAAATAATGTTTATAAGTTTGAGAAGATATAGCCTACCTACGCCGATGCGTAGTGTTAGATGGCCGGAAAGGTACTGGAAAAATTTCAATAATGATAAAATCACGTTTCGGAAAAACTGACGGTTTTATAAATATTTTATTAATCGAGATCTTGAAGTCACTTTACCTTTTGTTACATACATCCGCTCGAAAATATATTAGCAATGTTTGTGGAGGGATTCCGAAGCATCCATATTATATGGACGTCATTCTGTAGATATTTTGTGTTACTTATTTTCATTGGAACTTTGAATACTAGGATTAAAAATCCCCATGAAATGTACACTATATGGGGTATTTCAGTTACTTTCCTAGAATATATTATATGTACGTACTTACTGCTAGCTTATGCCCACGACTTAAATATTTAGTTACAGAGGAATAAGGAATAAACACAAAAATGAGATATCTCTAATATAAAAACCACATTCAGTCGAATTCTCCTTCGCATCCTCCTTTTTTGAATTCGAATGTTACATACACGTGTCGTGTACCGTACACGTTACACTTACTTAAATTTAATGAATATCTTTATGTGTGTGTATACTTGCACACAGTTATATTTATTGTAGTAGAATGTTATTGTCCAATATCACCTTCATCATCATCATTTCAGCCACAGGACGTCCACTGATGAACATAGGCCTTCCCCAGTGATTTCTGTCATCGGGGGGTTTTTGCCATACTTGCCATATTTTTTTTTAAGCAAATTTAAACTACTTTTGTAAAAGTTTCGGCACTATAGGTCAGTAAAATAAAACAATACAATTGTAATTGGGCACGACTGATAAATACCAAAAAAAGGAGTAAGTATAATTAGTAAAAATGAAAAACAAAAATTAAACTAATCTGATCGTCAACGACTATGGAGTCTAAGCAGGCATACTCAAGGGATATGCTGCTAATATTGTTCTCCTACATAAAATTTTATAATAATTCACGGCAATGCCGTTTTGTCGTAAACACAGAAAATAAGTTTAGCTGTTCAGAAGAAGAACCCACCATCCATGCAGTTTGCGTTGGACACTTCGCTGGTGCTAACAAATAAGCAGAATGCACCAGGTGCAGGAGGGAAATTGATATAGACTATGTAGTTATTCCAAACAACAAATTACGTAAGGTCCAAGAGAATTAGCAGATAATACTGTTACGTAGTGGTTTGCAATAATAGTACATTATGATAAGAGTGTGCAAAGTTGATTATTATACACGAGGCATTATTGTAAGCGCTAGCCGCAGGCGAGTGCGGTAAGGATGTCGAGTGTGTAATTATTAATAGACACGAGTTGCATACGACGTTTTTCAACACAATTGCTACGAAAAAAAACAAATCAAAAACTAAAAATACCTTCTCCGAATATGACGGCTTTTTGCTGTATTTCCATTGATTGAGTATTTCGTAAGCAGCTAGGTATTTTTCTCTGGATTTTGGCGGCAACAGCAGTGGCTATCACTCGCGTTTCGTGCCTCGATAAATATTTGCGGCGCGTTAAATTGATATTTTACTCGTTGAAGACGATTATATACTATTTGAGGTAGATATTTTTGATAGTAATTATCCACACAGCAACAACTTTACCAAATATTTATGGAAAACGACACGTAAGTTTTGTTTTTTTCGCGCGCTGCACTTTCAATGCGCGCGCAGGTTCTATAAAGGCACAGAAAGAACCGGCTGTTCAGCCGGAGCAGCTTACATACCGGCACTAGTGCGATAATGTTATTACAGCATAAGTGCGTAATATGATGAATTATGATACTAATGGTGTTATAAGAGTCAATTTACAATCAACTATGTTGAAAAGAGTATTTATCTATCTATGTACAGACATAGATAGATAAATACTCTTTAATGCACACCACTCAAACAAACAGTACAATGAAGTGATCTCTTCCAGAAAACCTTCAGGTAAAAGATAGTTAGAAATGGTCGAGAGGGGGAGGCGTTGAAGAATCTAAGAAAGTTATAATAATTATAGAAATATATATAGAATTTAACAAAACAAATAAAAACATACTTGTAAAGGTGTTTCAAAAATATCTGCTTTGGTTGTTATAGTTGAATGTATTACATAGATTACCATAGTGAAGAAATGGCAAGCCCCCACGCCACCAAATTTTATGTATAAAAAATTATAAATTTAATAATAGCACTCGAATTGCCGAGAAAACTTCTGTTCATAACGTTGCTTTCGTAATCTAGCTTTCCTAACTCTAAATTTATTTTGGATTATACATAGAATAGTAAACGTTTCGTCAAAGGCTCTTGGATTTGAGTTATGCAACATTTATCGTTCAATGGGTCCATATTGGCTCTCATAAAATTATTTTTCATATTTTTTATTTTATACTCTTTATAAGTATATTTTTTTCTCATAAGTACTTTTTTGTTCATCAATTTTTATAATTACCATCAGAACTCATAACAGACATTTCTCATATAATTTTTATTAATAGGTACTGTCTGTGTTTTACTACTAAGAAATGTTTCAACCATTGACTTATATATTACTTCGTAAGGACAGGGCGGACCACACGTCTGGGTGTTGGACCTAAAGAGACCCGAAAATGACCCGACCGAGGCCGATGTGACGTAGTCAGTGGTCGGCGGTCATCGGGATCTGACATTTGTATGAAAAAATAAAAATGCCTAGATGTTCACTGAAAGGTTGCTTAAATTACGACAGAAAGGTCATTAAAACAAATTCTAATATTACTTCTCACCAATAAGCCGCATATTTGATAAACACTAAACTTATTTACATTACTTTAACAATTTCTAACTTCTTTGTCAATTTTACGAAGCAACGCCATATTTACCGTGCAAAACCGATACAACTTTGTAGCGGCGTGCATTAGTTGTATGGTTATAGTATAGCCATAATAGTGCTCACAGTGCACTAAGTGCAGTCCAGTACATGCGATGTAATATAAATATTTTATTTTATGATAATTTATTGAATACTTATTTTAAGTTTACGTGATGCACTATGAGTTAAAAATTTAAAACATGCAAAAATAACAAAAGGCAAAAGTTTTAAAAAAAATGTTTTATTTAAAGGACAGTGAAATGTAATAAATAAAAATATAAATTATCTAATATAGTTTTTTTTTTTAAAGTTTTAAGGTATGATTCCGTATATAAAAATAAATTGTATCCACAAACACTCAATTATCTAGCCAAACTAAGCAAATCTTGTGCTTTTGCGACTAGATACAGATAACAAACATATTTAAATACATTTATAAACATACTTAAATACATTTACAAACATAAGTACTTAAATACATTTATATTTATTGATATTCATTCTATAGACACGAAAATTAACGAAGTAAAATAAACGAAGTTCCTAGGTTTAACTATAGAACAAGACGTGAATTGGAAAACGCATATAGATAATGTTTGTACAGCAGGCAAGAGCTTTGGCAAGAGCTGCGCGCGAGCCGCGCGAACGCGACTTTTAAACTGGCTTGAATGTAAACCAGAACCGCACGCGCGCAGCTCGCGCGCACTGTACAAGTCTTGCATGAGTTGCGCTAAAGAGACGCACCAATCGGTTGCAGTAACGGATCGCGTGCCACGCATGTGCAGCTCGCGCGCGACCTGCGCATTTGTGGCGCGTTCGCTAGATCTGGACCTATCCTTACAAAGTCATCAAGTTTATTTATGCCTTAAAGCAGGTTAGATCTGTAACAAAAACTGCGGTTGCTACCTATCATGCATTGTAGGTTCTAAATTACGCTACAGTTTACTGCTGTGGGGCAATAGCACTAATATAAGTAGAGTTTTTATTGCCATAAAAAGATGCATAAGAACAATATGCGGTGTCCCTCCACGAACATCATGTCGTCCTCTATTTGCACAATTGTAATTACTAACATTGACGTCCCTGTATATATTTGAAACTTGTGTATTTGTAATGCAAATTATGCATATTTTTAATAGGGCATTTGACATTTATCCACGGAACACAAGAAATCAAAATATCCTGGTACTACTAAAAACTTCAATAACAATGCAGTATAAAAAAAATGACAATGAGTATAAAAAAATCTTCAATAATATACCTACTAATGAATTCAAAACATTGAATAATAATCAATGTAATACAAAACTGAATAAGTGGCTAATCTCACATACCTACCATAAAGGAGTTTTTTTAAATAATAAATATTAATTTCAACATAATTATGATATGACTGACATCTATGTAATTTAATTTAATGCAATTTTAGACTTAATTTTATATTTAATTTTAGTTCAATTTTATATTTAATTTGCATACCTCGTTTTGGCTAAACATGCTTGGCACGATCATTTTAAAACACCTATGCATACCGTGTTTAAGCATATAAAGATTATTTTATTTTACTTTAATCTATGTTGGACGTATTTAATTTAAAAAAGCAAAAAGTTATATTTACTCTGACACTACTTTAAATATAACATCTGTGCAATGAAAACTTTTTTCTTAGTTCCTCTATCGTTTTATGCCGCTCTTACAAGGTTGCTATTTGACCGCTGACATCAAAGTCTAACAGATGGGGTTAGTGTGTCATGTATGGAGGAAATGCAAGGGGATTTGTTCTGTCAGCCGTATCTTTACTTTTTACATCAATGGTTTCAACTCATTTTTTTTTTATAACAATCTTCTCCATAACAGTCAGTGATCATAATTTCTTATTAATAATGGCAGTACTAAGAAAGTATTTGAATTCATAATAATATTATTGTTGAATTATATTTTTCGTGTAAAAAATATGTCATTGTAAACCGTTATGTATCTATATAGTACGCTGTCTATGTTCGTTCCGTTCTCTCGGTTTCGAGCTTTGTGTGGTCACTATTCTAACCTAACCTAACCCAGATGAGATTTGTGACAAGTATATTAATTACAGTATACAATAACAAGTAAATTAAGCTATACATTGATTTGACACCCTCAAGTGGTTTTCCTTCGTTTGAAGCGAATTCATTGTAAACGTAAACCTAACAACGGTCTTAACCGTTTAACCACTATAAGGTATCTGACCTTAAAATTAGGCCTTCCACCCGTAAAGTTATATAAACTAACCATTAGGGATTTAACTAACTTAAGAGATAACCAGTTTCATTTTCGCTTATGATGTAAAACTATTTGAAAATATATATTAGTGCAAACAATTTTATGTTTTAAACATTATGAATATCAATAATTAGGAAAAATAACACTTATGATTAGAAATATAGGAGTACAAATATAAGTCGCGTTGTATTACTAGTGATATTATGAATTGTGAATATTATGATGAATAAGAGTTTCGATAATAAGTATTAAAAAATATATTATGAAGAGTGATCATTATGATGTTAAATAGTATGAGAAATATTTTCGGACTTCCGATAATAGGACTTAAAAAGTTATGTGAAAAAGGCGCATTTATTACAGGCAGGACATTTATTTATAAAGCGAAACACTTTTTTGCGCGTTTGCTCAATGTCACCTTCAGTAGTATGCGTCGCAGATCTTAAAACTCAATATGGCACTCATAACTATATTTTACGCGTAGAAAGTAGTATTTAAAAATTCATATTGAGTTTCTTTGCTTCCACACTAGTCAAGTACAGTAGCATGGACTACCGTAGTCTCTGCTGAAAACACTATTGGACTAACATTAAACACAGCACGGTACCTTGAATCTGTATCTTGAAAAAGTAATGCGATAGAGAAAATAGTCAAATTCTGACTTTAAAATCGAAAATTGACAGCAAAAAACAAAAATAAAGCAATCTACTGTCAGTGCTGCCCATAGGTTTTGAAACTTACCATCTATCGGGCGATGACTGCGCGATTATTGCTGGTTGCTAATTTTTAGAACACAATACTTACCTACCTTTTTTATCACGAGAGGACCGGCGATGTACGGCGCGTCTGCCCATGTCATGTGCCGCCCTGTGTCAGAGTAAGTTCGAGAATCACCTTTGATCCATATTCCGAGGTATACCCTGTATAAGACATTCGTTATCTTGTCGTTAAAGTGCTAATATGCTTAGTTGTAAAAGTGCCTTATGCCTATGGCCGTTTTGCAGAAAAAAATGAGTTTGACTTTAGGAATGTTAAAAAGAAAAAATCCGCCAAGTATGTGTCGTGCCACGCGTAGTAGGGTTCCGTCGTTACAACAATATATTTCAGCAATTACTTCATATAAGTCACTTTTAATGTTTTCCTCTAAGATTTTTTTTATATTTTTTCTAATAGATAAGTTAACCGACTATTACTTTTTAACTAACTGATATATCTTAACAGACCGAGTTTTTACGCTGCTTCTTCTCGGTGCTTGCCCAAAATTGTCCATAAGCAGTGGTAAGGAAATAAAATTGGGACGTGCAAAAGAGGTTAGTTTTTGCTTATTTACAGAAATAAATTGGTCTTATGATTTTCCTTACAAGTTTATGAAAGCACTATTATTATGAATTTCGCCAGATTTTTCAAGCCAATAGTTTGGCATTTAGAGGGGGAGAGGCCCGTACGCGCCCTTCTCGAACAGAAATTAGCACTTAAAGTTTAATATTTCGCAAACGGATCCATAAATTGAAAATAGTCATAGCAAAACCACGGATGGACAAACAGACAGACAGACGGACATTACGAACTATTAAGATTCCTTTTCAGAACTACGGTCCCAAAAAAGATAGTTTTCGACTATAGTTTTAAGAACTGATTAGAAACATCTGAGTATTTATTTTGGTAATTTTTAATTACATTTTATCTCTTAATCTCTCAGTCGTTGCCTCGTAACTTGTTGATTCTATTATTCAAGACCATGACAGTGGATGTGCTCACAATATTGTCCCGAAGTAGTGGTAGGGTAAAAATAAATTGGGACGTGCTTTAGCTACACGCTTCAATTAACCTATTTAGAAATTAATATTTGTGCTAGTTTTATTGTAGTTTCTGGCACGAGTTAAAAAAAAATGTTATCGTTTCATACAAACTTTTATTACAAAAAAAGTTTAACTTCAAAATGAAACTAAAAAGCGAAAAATAATATTGACTAAAACATACCTAATCAGTTCTTTTTGGAGTCGGTGCCAGCCATCGAGAGTTAAGTTGTGTTCATTCGCACCGACTCCAAAAAGAACTGATTAGGTATGTTTTAGTCAATATTATTTTTCGCTTTTTAGTTTCATTTTGAAGTCGGTTTTTAGTTTTTTCTTAAACTTTTTTTATTTTACAATTTTAAGTGTTAAGACTCCTAACTTCGCCAAAAATGACTTTACAGCAAAGTAACCTTAACTAATATTGGTCCTCTATAGTCCCCCTATCCAATGGTATGATAAAAATAAGGTGTTATATAGGGTCAATTTTTCGACGAAAATTTTTGTCTTAAAAAAAGGCTTTACCTACACTCCAACCAGAACGGCGGCTATTTTGGTGTCGAAACCATAGAAAAAGGTTTTGCGTTAAATAACAAGTCAAATTAAGAAAGGAACTTTCAAATTTTTTTTCGTTACTGGGTGTGCGGGTACGCCCCCAGTAAATAAAAATTGGCGGTCTGGTACCTCATAGGCTCCACGTCTGCTCAACACACTGCGAAATATACGTTCTGTCGACAAATTGCAGTATTATCTTCTAACTCCTATCCGTTAAGGAGTTCTGTGGCTTCCATCATCAGGTCAGCAACATGACATGATGATTACCAGATCCAAAAATCAGCATTGAGTCAGAAAATATATGCAAAACATTATGGGTGCCTATAAAAATTGAGGGTTGCCCTCGATTTCCCAGGGATCCCATCATCAGAATCCGACTTGGTGTAAATGGGACCACCTCGGGAGTATACCCTTTCAAACTGAAAAATACATTTTGAAATCGGTCCGTAATTGACGGCGTAATCGCGTAACATACATACAAAAAAAAAAAAAAAAACAACATTCAGACGAATTGAGAACCTCCTCCTTTTTTTTGAAGTCGGTTAAAAAAAGGATTTTGGTGTTCTTTTAACAATTATTAAATTTTCTTGCAGATTCAAGGAGGAACCATGCTCGCCATCCGGTAGTTCTCCTGGTAAGTCAGTTTTTTTAAAACGACTACCGTTTTTATACATTGATTTATTATTACTCTTAAATACTCAATAATACCTATGTAAATTTTACAATAATCAGTTTAGTAGTTTTGGCGTAAAAGCGTAACAGACAAAGTTACTATCGCATTTAGAATATTATAATAAGTAAGTATTCAATGATTCATATAATTATGTCTGTTATGACCTGTTTCTATGTTATTTCCGAGAACAGCTTGGAGTCCCACATATCCAGAAGTTTCGGGAGCTTTTCCTGAATTTTAGTGCGAGGCACTTGTAAATTTCTGCTGGCATTTGCAACCGGAATTCCATTCATAATTGCGTTAAGGACTTTTGTCTGCATTGGCAAAGATGTTGCTGCTACCATAATTTAAACATTATGCACATATCATACCATATTGCGGTCCAAAACCAATCAAATTATTTAAAAGAAATGCCTTCGACGGGTTTAACTATTTTCTCACTCTGAAAATAAAGAGGAAATAGAATACTTGAATAAGAACATTCAATCTATATGTTAAAAATAAATGGCCCAAAATGGGGTTTCTGTGTACCCCAATTTTGGCCAGCTACGATGGAGATTTCTAAAATTTTTGTTCTATTTGTGGCCACCTGTCATTATATTATATTTTAAACATATAGCGATTATATAACTTTAGTTCTACATAGATAATATATTTTTGTATACAATTAACATAAACATTAGAGAAATAAACAAAGATATCGAAATTAACAACTGATTACTCACCCGCTCGCCTTAATTTTTTGCTAAGAAAGTTACGCATTTTACGACCGACTACAAAAAAGGGTTGCTATGTCTATGTCTAGTTTGTTATATCACAGTTGTTAACGGGGGCAGTATTGCTATTAGTCAGTGTATAAATAACCGTTAACAGTAGAGTAATTCAATTATCTATCCCTTAAGTATAACAATTTGAAGTCCCAAATGGCCACAAAGGGGTCGGTGGCCACAACCGGGTCACCTGCCCTATGCTCATGTAAACAAACAACTTTGCCCAAAAAACTTGTGACGCGACTTATTTTGTTAGTGCAGGTACTTGTCGTCCTTGATCGTTAACTGTAAGTTTTGGTACACCATAATATAGGTTTAGAAAGGTAAGTTTCTAGGCGAAAATTTGTTTGACATCATTATTAATGATTTTACACTAATAAGAATTCCCTGGAAAAGCCTGTATTTTCATCAGTTCATGTTTCGCCCTCTTACTGCTAGACGGCCTAACTTATTCCCGCAGACTACAAGCTGGAATGGCGAAAGGCAAAGCCAGCAAAGCGCTCGGGGTACAGACGTTAGTTTCTCAACTCTACACCAGATGGCATGTAAACAAAATCGTGAAAGTCGCATTCAATGTAGGATACGAATTGTGAAACTTTTTGACTTGATTAAACATAGTTACACAATATTAATAGGTACTTACTTAATATTTAATTAATCTCTAACACAGTTAAAAAAATGATTGTTTAAGTACTCAAAAATCAAAATCATTTATTTCTGTAAATTGGCCATAAAAGGGCCCTTTTACATGTCCCAATATTTTATTCCCTACCACTGCTTCGGGACTATTGTGGGCTAGTGCCGAGAAGAAGCAGCGCAAGAAACTCGGTCACTACTGTCATTAAATAAATATTTTACAAGATTTGTTGTGAGTTAAGCAGTTTTAAATCCACACATTTTTATTATTTATATATATTTACTAACGGTGTAATAGCCCTTTTTATAAGAGTCCTTTTAACATGCAATTTGAATTCCTTTACAGACATTTCAACAATGGATTGTGGTAATTTATTAAAAAAACGAATACAATTGCCCATGAAAGAACTTCCTACCTTGTGCAATCTAAACATTGGAACAGCAACTTTATCTTTATGCCTGGTATTATTCTTATGTATGTATGTATTTTTCTTAGAAAACAAGTGCAGATTTTTGCGAATATATTAGGTTGGGAAAAAAGGCTTTTCGCATTATAGTATGTATGAACTTGTAATAAAATGTAGTACTTTTGTATCTGGCTGGTTTTGGTATCATTAAAAGTTTAAATTTTAAAGAAGATAATTCCGAATTCTAATTAGGAAAATGTGTGTTTTTCATTTGTTTTTCGTACTGTCAAGATTAGTGAATCTAATGAAGAAATTCGAAACATTTTAAAATTTTACTACAAAAAAGGTAAAAATGTAACGCAAGCCGCGACAAAAATTTGCGATGTGGACCTAGTGCAGTGTCTGTGAGAGTAGCACAAAATTGGTTTAAGCGTTTTCAATCCGGAAATTTTGATGCCAAAGATGGACGTCGCTGGTCGCCCTATTACGGATAAAATTGATGCCATTTTTGAAAAAGTGCAGTAACATCGGCATGTCTGTAGTTACGACGTAGCTAAAGAACTGGAAATTGACCATAAAGCAGTTTTGGCGCATTTGAAAAAAACTGGGTACACAATTAAGCTCGATATTTAGGTACCCCACGAGCTCACTGGAAAAAACCTAATAAACCGTGTAACTCATTTGTGATTACTTATTACGAAGTAATGAAACTGAACCATTTTTGAAGAAGCTGATAACTGGTGATGAAAAGTGGATCACGTACGACAAGAACGTGTGAAAAAAGTCGTGGTCAAAGGCCGGTCAGGCTTTACAGACTGTGGCGAAACCCGGGTTAACTCGCAACAAGGTGATGCTGTGTGTGTGGCGGCTGTGATTGGAAGGGCATTATTCATTATGAGCTGTTACCACCAGGCAGGACCATCGATTCTGAACTCTACTGCGAACAACTGATTAGATTAAATCAAGAAGTTGAGAGAAAGCGGCCGGAATTAATCAACAGAATGGTGTGGTTTTTCATCATGATAACGCTAGACCTCACACATCTTTAGATACTCAGCAAAAATTAAGAAAGTTTGGCTGGGAGGTTTTAATGCATCCGCCGTATAGTACTGACCTTGCACCTTCAGATTTCCACCTGTTTCGCTCTCCTCAGAATTCTCTAGGCAGTGTCCGGTTAGCATCGCGAGGACGAGGACTGCCAAAACCACTTGTCGCGGTATTTTGATCAGAAGCCTTAAAATTTCAATATAAATGAGATCATGTCCCTACCTACAAGATGGGAAAAAGTTATCGAACAAAATGGTACCTACATACTTTAGTTAAATGTAAATAAACTATATTAAAAAATGTTTTGAATTTTCTTAAAAACTGCGAAGGAACTGTTTTCCCAACTTATTACATAATATTTTCAAAAATATATTGTGAAGCGACTGCAAGTACGTTAATTTCTTTAAATAGTTCTCTTGGCGAATCTTGGGGTCGAAGATTGTAAGTAGCCCGAACAGCTCTCTTTTGCAGGACAAATATGGTTTCAATATCTGCAGCTGAGCCCCATAACAGAGGTATGCCGTATGACATTAAACTGTGAAAATAACTAAAATACACAAAGTGGCCGTTTCAACATCAATCAGTTGTCTTATCTTTCTCACGGCATAAGCAGCTGAACTAAGTCTTCCCGATAAATCCTCAATATGAGCACCCCACTGCAAACGGGAATCTAAAGTTATTCCTAAGAACGTTAAGGAATTAGTCGTATCTAGTTGTTCATCTCTTACAATAATATGCGTTGGGACCTGTCTTACATTAGGAATTGTAAATTTAATGCATTTAGTTTTGTTCGCATTGAGCAAAAGATTGTTGGTAGTAAACGAATGCAATACTTGTTAGAGGGCATTATTGACAACGCCATAAGATTCTTGGCCCCTTTTGATGTTGAAAATCATTAATGTATCTGCAAACAATACCATCTCACATAGATCTTTTGTAAAGTAAGGAAGGTCATTTATATGTATATAAGAAACAGCAGCGGTCCTAATATCGATCCCTGCAGTACACCCATAGTTAGAGGTGATCCGAAAGACTCAGCTCCATTTATATACACTTTTTGCATTCTACCTGTGAGATATGAATTTATTAAATCTAAAGACTCCTTTGAGACACCAGTTTTTTTAAGTCCGGTTTGATGATCTACACAATCAAAAGCTTTTGAAGGATCACAAAAAACACCATAAGCATCTCGCTTACTCTCCCAAGCATCAAATATACATTCTGTCGAAAAAGTGGCGGGAATTGATGATTTGTTTATGGTTCCAAATTTAAAATTATATATTTTTTGCAGTTGTTAGATTGGCACATCTGTTTTCCATTTTAGCGCAGAGTTTGAGTTAAATCTACCCAAGGTAACCCTTACCAACAGTTTTTCAGCTGAATATAGTATTTTAGTTAAAAAAGATTCAAAAATATAGTATGCTTAAAAACAATATAGTAATTAAAGGGAAAATGAAAAAAGGCCTGTTTATCTTTTACCTGTTTATTTTTTACATTTAAAACTATATTTTTTAGCCCTTCGTGCATCTTTCAATAGTTTGTTTGTTTTTAATAAAAGTGTCATAGGCTTCTTGACATTGAATGTTTACATTTATATAAATTAATAGCTTATTTTTTTATCAGTGAGACGCTCGCTCTATTTCTGTCATTCCGCCATTTCGAATTCATGACAGAAAATATCATTTGATCCTTTCTGTGAATGCTGAAGTGGCGGGAATAGACAGCAGGTGAGAAATAATTTTAAATAAATTTGGAAATTGATTTTTTGACATTTTAAAAATGTACACCCATTTATCTGCTGTGTTTTTTTCGGTAAATTCACTGGAGTCTTTGATTTTAGTAAAAACTTCGTTTAGAACGGTAGTTTCAGTATATAGTTCATCCATTTTAATATTCAGTTTTTGTAATTTTAATCATCAAAGATCAGTGTACAGCGTACAGAATTAAAACTGCACAAAAACCAAACAAACAAACAACCACTAAATTAATAACAGGTTGTCAAATTTTACACATGACGTAGTAATTTGGAGGCTTTTGGAGCGAATCACATGACGAGAGATACGTTCGATTTTACGCACATTGCTTTAATCGAACGAACGGAACGCATGGTAATTGAAAGTGCATTCACAAATTGCAGAAAGTATTTGTTTCTGTTAGTTTTTTGTTGTAAAATAATGAACATTGATTCACTGTATGAAAATATAGTATTTTGTTGTACTACATATTTGTTCAACAGTATATACACTCGCGAGCAATGAAAAAGTTCCAGTGACATATATAGCACCAAATTACTCCTAAACGGAAAAGGCTAGCTTAATGACGCCGTCTGCAATATTGAAGTAAATTTAACAGCGCATCAGAATATTTAGATTTCATTGAACTTTTTTATTTATGAAGCTAGGTTCTATGTCTTAGGAGACATTAAGGTGTTTGTCGGCATTTTGTGAGTGGAAATTTTTCATTGCTCGCGAGTGTAGTACAGAGCCCCGAAATACAGTATAATACTATACATATATTATAGCACGGTTGGCAACCCTAGTTACATCTGAAGATTAGATTAAATACAGTATTGTTTTTAGTTATACCATATCTAGTGTGTATTGCGAATTTCATAATGGACAAAAACGTCGAACAAAGAGTTTGTCTTAAATTTTGCATCGCCAATGGGATTTCGTGTTCGGAGTCTCTGAAAATGTTACAGAAGGCTTACGGTGAATCGACTTTATCAAATACAAGTGTTTATGATAGATATAGTACAAAGCGTTAAAAAGCGGTCGAGATGTGATGGAAGATTTGCCTCGCTCTGGTAGGCCAACAACGTCTGCTACTGAACATAACATCGCAAAAGTGAAGGAAATAGTGACTGAAAATCCTCATTCAAGTTTGAGAGAGCTAGCCGTCGAACTTTCTTTGACACACGAGTCGATTCATACCATTTTAAATAATCAATTGGGTACGATACATGTTGCCGCTCGGCTTTCAAGAGTGCAACTCCAGCATTGGTTGTGCTTTTACCTTTCTTGAAACCATATTGTTTATTATTTAGTAATTTATTCAGAACAAAATGAGATAATAGTTTATTGAACACAATTTTTTCAAATATTTTACTAAGAACTGGTAAGATAGATATTGGTAAAAAAATAGAGGGGCCGCTTTTCTCACCAGATTTAAATAAAGGCATTATTTTACTTAAGTTCATTGAAGTTGGGAATTTTCTATCATCAATAGGTACATTTGTTAAAAATGATTGTGATTAAGATATGGGGCAATAGTAGGTATTTATAATTGTACTAATTATATTTAACTTAGATTCACCATAGGTCTTCTGTGCTTTTTAGTTTTATTTCTCTAAATGCTTTTATTATTCCATCGGGATTTATATATTCTAAAATTTAATGGAACTTGCATTCGTAAATACTTGATTTTAGAAGAGATTCAGCTAGTTCAGCAGAAGAAGCAAGATCTTTAGTTATAGAAGTAGCTATGTTTGAGAAGAATGTCTCAAAAGTATTTGCAACTCCTATGTCTGAGCTTATTTGCTTAATCCCTAATTTTTCACATACAAGTGGTATTTATTTTTTAGCTACATTCTGACATTTCGAAACGAATTCAAAACGCAGAGGTGCCTATTTTTTTGGTAAAAATATAAACTGCCTAGTATTTTTTTGTTTTGTAAGCATAAATAATCGCAAATAGCTACTACAACTGACAACCCGGATCAGCAGCTTAGGTACTCGGAACCCGCGACTGACATCACTGCGACGCCCGCTTAGAATTCTTGTTGAGGCGTCCGTCGATGTCAATGTTTAGACATTTTTACTAACAGCTTTAGCTAATGCTCAAGCTCGTTCTTACACATGTGCGATGTATAAAATCATACAGATGAAACGTTAATTGTGTGAAAGAGATGGAGTGAGTGAGAGGAGAATCGATTGCGGATTTGAATGTGATGACGGATGTTTTTCTATTGTTTTACGAAGGCATGCTGCTGTAAAACCTGATTAAACCACGTAAGTATGCGTTGAAAACTTATGTTATAATTCCTTTATCCCTACATTAATTACTGAGGTGCCTCATAGGGACACCGCCCACAATTAGTTCCTTATTGTTAAGTGCCTGCGCATCAAAATATCTACTTTTTATTAGTCGCTAAGTCGCCGGCTATTGATATTATTATCGATAACAGGGAGTCACCAGAACGCGATGCAGTTGGTAAATGACAACCGTTCAGTGCAGTGGCTCTCGCTGGATCAGGGTTCGAGTTCCGTGAAATAATTTTGTGAGGTAAACACGAGCATTTTACCTCATGTGTTTTAATTTGAGTCATTAATGTTTTAAAATTATTTATGTATACGTTGGCTAAGTGGAGTCGCCATAGTACAAGCTTTATTTAGTTTAATAATTGGCGAGATTGTAAAAAATGGAAAAATCCAAAGAATGACAGTGTCGGCCGATTAAAAAGTCTGCAGATAGTGTGCGGTGTTCTTAACAGTTGTCGTATCGGAGAACAATTCTAGCATATTGTATGGATAAACATAACACACACGCTTTGCTTTCCTTTGAGGCTTTTGTTTACGCCTGATTTATTTTTTAATTAACAATTAATGCGAGTGGTCTTGTTAACACTTATCACATGGCAATTGGCATAATCACCTTCGTACTCGATACGAAGTAAAAAGCTCAGCTTTGCCAGAACTGCGGCAAAAAGCTCCCGCTCACAAATACTATGAAATGATAATGTATGCGCTTATGTATTTCCTTACAGTGTAAGCGATGCGATAAGTCATGTTTGTTAATTTATATTCGTAACTACGCAACGTATCGTCTAAAGAAAGTGTATTTTAGGTTGCATTTTTTATGTTGTATTCGTTTAAAATAAAAGACTGCTTGATACTTGTTTACATCTAACAGCAATTGATTGATTTGAGGATGTAACGGTGGTTTTATATTTCAACTAGTTCACTTTTCGACCACAAGTCAATTGACGCTTAATCGATATCCAGAGTAGGTACCAAATCAATGATTCTTGATTTCGATTCGATTTTGCTCGTAACTCAAACTCGTCAAGAGTAAGCCTGTTGATTTCATCTGACTTGCTAAAAGCGCTATTCCTCGCCCTATTAAAAGAAGTTGAGATAAGTTACTGACCTGTGACTACAACGTACGTTGAATATGTTTAAGACTTTAAGTTCGAAGATAACTACCTATTGAAATTATAACAATTTACCACGTATTTTAACATATGCCAGTCCCATACATTTTAATATTTTCAAACTTCGGTTTTGTTTCGTTTCGAATATAGTTTTTAATTTTTTGCCTTGGCTAAGCCACAAACGAGTGACTCGCCCGTGCAAGTTGGACAGTAGTTCGCATTCGAGTTACTTTAAATTTTTATGTTTTCACTTGTCTGCTCACCCCGCAGCAACTCGCACATGGTAGCAGCTCGGCTGTCATTTGCATTGTTTGGACGCATTTGGCAGTAGCTCGCCAGTACTACCCAGACAGCTGTGAGTGTCGGTATCGCGACAACTCGCAAGGCTGGGCAGCAGCTACTTGGTGTGGTGTAGACAGCAAATGCAAGCCAAGGCAGGCTAGGCAAGGCTAGGCAGCAGCTCGCACTGTGTAAACCAGCCATAACGTTATTGAATCAGATGTAGAAATGTAGTAGATCACAAGACTTACCGCATCTTAGGTCACACAAACGTCCTACGAACAGGATGCAGCGTTAGGAGAAAAAAAATAACTTAACATCAGTGTCTTATACTTTATAGCCAAGCTAAGTTGTTGTGTGCCCGAACTTTACTATGCAGGGTGCATTGCACTATGGGGAATTGTTCCTGGCAATTGCGTGATCAAACTCAGTACCACCTATCTTTCACTATGGCTGCCCTGTTCTCTTTATGAATAAAAATAAATAGAGTATTACGTTATTAGATGAAATTGAATATTCATTAAACAAGTTTTAAATTATATGAAATACCTAGTACTGACGACGGTATCAAATAAATAGAAATAATTTAATTTTGATTAAACGAAACAAATCCATAAAAAACTACTGCTTAAATGTAATTTAAATAAATAAACCGTTTGGTCTTGAATGTATTAAATATTTGTGTAATGAAAACGAGCATTTGTACCTTAGTCATGGTAGTTAAAACTATATTAAAATATATAATATCTATTTACTATCCAGTTGCCATAGGTCATACTTTGCTTAGTCTGTGGTTAGAATAATTGGTATCATTATTGGAAAAATAAGAAAAATATTTCTATTCCGTGATTTTTGTGGCTTTCCCGTTATAATTTTCCATCAATGCCAGCCAATCAAATAACTGGATAAATAAATATCTGTGATTGGAAAATTGTTTTCAACAACATGTTTACGAGCTAGTTATTCATAATTATAGTAACTAACCATAGTTAGTAGATAGTATCATGGAAGGTCTGCTTACAGTGGATTACATTTTTAATGTAGCTCTGAATAAATTATTGAAAGCTCTGTAACTATATGTCATTGCTAATATAGCAAAATGTTGTAAAGTTAGGCATGTACCTAACTCTCACACACACAAACACAACTGAATTAATCGCATTTTTTTCGTTAGATGCATTCGGCTCTGATGAGCGTGCGTTTACCTTATAACACCAAGCGCTGTTATCCGGCTATTCAGGTTATATAGGTTAACCGTAAGGCTTCTGTAACATTTTCAGATACTCCGAACACGAAATTGTGCCAATCTAACAACAAAAAAAAGAATATAATTTTGAATTTGAAACCATAAAAAAATCATCAAGTCCCGAAACTTTATTGATAGAATGTATAGTCACCAAGCTATGCTAAGTTTTTGTCTAGCTAATTGAAGTGATTGTGCAAACAATTTATTATTATATAATTATATAACAATTTATTATTATTTAATTATAATTATATTAAATTAAAAGCTTTTATTTCCAAGGAACTATTTTATATTAATCAAGCAAAGCTTTGGAGAGGCCTGTGTCCAGCAGTGGACTGATATAGGCTGGTGATGAAGCAAAGCTTATTATGACGACTAGATAAAGGATAAATATAGGTACTTAATTACGTTGATAAATATCCGTTACTTATGTTCCAAGATCCGACTGTAGAATTAGTGCACTCATCGAGTATTTGCTAAGAACTATTTTATTTACGCATATTTATGATAAGGAGAATATACCAATATCTACCAGGTTGCCTATCAAAATGTTGCCGCTAGTATTTTTATTAAATTATTGTGATTTGATTTTTGGGAATGAATTTCATTCACATATCCCACACGATGTGGTAGACGATGAAAAAAAATATCCCCACGTTACATGTATGGGAGCTACCCTAAAAAATATTTATTAAATTTTTATTTGATCACTTTGTCGGCGTGAGTGATTTACGTACCTCCACAAAATTACAGCTATCCAGTGTCAACAGTCTCCAAGCAATACCTCGGATGGACAGACTGACAGACGGACATGACGAAACTACCCAAAAAAATGATCGCGCTCATCAGAAAAATATTCGCCTCTTGCGGGTTTTGAACACGCAACCTCTTGGACAATAAAACAGTCTAATTTGTAGTCTGGAGCGCGGATCAATGCAATGCTATAAAGCAAGTTTTGACTCAAAACAAACAGAGTTTGTATTGACAGAACTCAAATACTTGTACGGCGTTTAACATAAAATATATATATATATGCATACTCCATTGTTATAGTCTCGAAGTAAGGATTCATTGATTGTGATAATTTAGTTTATAATTTCATTGTTCTATCTATGTGAGAGAAGAAATAAATAAATATTTATTATTATAATTTTTTTCTATAGGCCGAAACCTCTCGCCTCTGGGGCGGTAATGACCGGCAGTGGCACTGTTGGCCAGGATCAGGGCAAAAGAGAGAGAAATCGGCGGACGATGCGTGCAGTATCAAGCACCACCGCTTTCTGCATCTTTGCTGGAAGCAAGCCGCCGATGAATCCCAGCCTTTTTAGGTGTGAACCTAATGTGGATGGGATTAACCCGTTTGCCGATATAACAATTGGTATGATTTCAGTAGACGCCACTTCCCACATTTCGGTAACCTCGTGTACTAGGTCCAAGTACTCGCGTTGCTTTTCGGTCTCGGCCTTCAAAAGGTTCTCGTCATGAGGGATAGTGACGTCCACTAAAAACACCTTCGATTGCGCCCGGTCCATCAGCACAATATCAGGCTTATTCGCAAGAATAGTCCTGTCAGTGATGATGGGCCGGTCCCAGTAGAGCCGGATACTGTCACTTTCGAGTACTGGCTCCGGCGAGTACTTTTAATAGGGTAGTCTCTGGCTCACGAGACCGTACTTCAGGGCGAGCTCTTGGTGGAGAATTTTGGCTGCTTGGTTATGCCTGTGCAGATACTCAGTGTTAGCAAGAGCCGAACAACCCAAAACTACATGACGGGGTGATTCTCCAGGATGGCGACAGGCCCGACAAATGTCCACTGTGCCATCCTTTATGATGTACTTCCGGTAATTATTCGTCCTGATAACCTGGCCTTGTATCGCACAAGCAAACCCCTCGGTTTCCCCAAAGAGGTCTCCAAAGCGCAGCCAATGCACGGAAGCTTTTCGGTCCACGTGGGGCTCGTGTAAAGCCTTGAAAAACCGTCCGTGCAGCTCTTTCCCTTTCCATACGGTTTCGCGATCAGAGACACTTAGTATCGCCGGCGACTGCCATGACTCGTTGGCCGGATCAAGAGGGTGAGTCCTTTATCACATTCTATGACATCACAATGCTTCGTTGTGTCGGTCTTTGCCAGGAAATACGCTCTGAGGCTTATTATTATTATTATATTCAACATCCTTATCAACCAGATAGTGTGTTTTTGCCAGTAGCGTCTCCTAGCATAAACTAGAGTTAAAAGATTTCTTAAATGAAGCGAATCGACTTATTGTACCAAGGCTAGGTGTCAATTGTCATCATCATTTCAGCCCTATCTATGTTGTCCACTACTGAACATAGGCGGGAGGCCTTGACTTCCAAACTGGCCGGTTAAAAGTGGCCTGCATCCAGCCTATCTGTCCGGCCGGTCTGGCCTGTCCAACCTTAAACAGGCTTTCCGTCCCCTTGTGCTTAAACCTTAAAATACTTCGAATGGCCTCGTGTTTAAGCTTATCATTAATTCAGAGCGTCTTAACATCAGTGGCCTTTTTGTATCCTTGGAGGTTCGATCGGCATCGATCGTTACTGCACTCCTTCCTTCTCATGTCAATTATAAATAAATAAACGAATAGCCCGTTGCGGCACGGTAGATAGTATTACCGTGGTTGAGGTAAGGACGCAACGGTATCGATGAAACTGCATTCAACTTTCCATTCAAAAAGGTAGGTTTATTATGGCATTTTCTTCACATCTTATGTGGTATAAGCTCCCATTCTGCTCCATTTTTTATTTAAGAAATTCTTTGACTTTGCTACAACAACCGTGAGTAAATCTTATGGTTTATAACTTTGTTTAGAAATGTTTTTCGTTTGTTATTTACACATATCGTATTATTTTATTACTCTGTCAAGAAATAATACACAAAATGTTAGTTATTCTCCTTTATGTCTATGAATGAAACCGGGTGCCACGAAGTGGTACTTTGAGTTTAGGAAAAAGAAAGAAGTCGGCTGGAGCCATATCTCGTGAATAAGGTGGCTGTGCTCGATGGTATTTGTTGAGTTTTTGGTCAAAAATTCGTTCACAATGATGGCATTATCGTGGTGCAAAATCAAAAAATGTTCATTCCACAAATATAGCCTTTTTCGTCTAATTTGCTCTCATAAACGCCGCATAGCGCTTAAATAATACTCTTTTTTATCGTTTGACCTTCTGGCAAGAATTCTGAGTGCACAACACCGCGGCAGTCAAAGAAAACAGTCAACATGACTTTGACTTTCGATCGAGTTTAGCGCGGTTTCTTCGGTTTCGGTTCAGTTGGAAGGCGCCACTCCGAAGCTTGTTGACCAGTTTGCATGTCAAACTCGTAATCCCACGTCTCGTCACCAGTAACAATGCGTTTCATGAATGTTGGGTCGGAATTGACTCGTTCTAGCATATCCTCAGCGACTCTTTTGCGATTGTATTTTTGGAGAAAATTCAGGTCTTTTGGGACTAGCCGAGCGGCAAAATGTTTCATACCCAATTGATTATTCAAAATGGTACGAATCGACTTGTGTGACACAGAAAATTCAACGGCTAGCTTTCTCAAACTCGAATGAGGATTTTCAGTCACTATTTTCTTCACTTTTGCGATGTTATCTTCAGTAGTAGACGTTGATGGCCTACCAGAGCGAGGCAAATCTTCCATCACATCTCGACCGCTTTTGAACGCTTTGTATCACTCATAAACACGTGTTTTTGATAAAGTCGATTCACCGTAAGCCTTCTGTAACATTTTCAGAGACTCCGAACACAAATCCCATTGGCGATGAAAAATTTAAGACAAACTGTTCGATGTTTTTGTCCATTATAAAATTCGATATGGTATAACTAAAAACAATACTGTATTTAATCTAATTATCAGATGTAACTCAAACTCCGCGCCAAAATGGAAAATAGTTGTGCCAATCTTACAACAATAAAAAAAATATAATTTTGAATTTGGAACCATAAACAAATCATCAATTCCCATAGATAGAGCGTAGCGAATGCTAAGTCTATGTCAATTCCCGATACTTTTTTGACAGAATGTATAATCAGGAAGCAGTTGACACAGCTGATTGTTGCTTGTATCTTGCTGTTCCCCAATGGTTATTCGTTTTTGCAGTTCAACAGATGCTTGTCAAGTCTACGTCAAAATTGAAATCTTGAAGGACGTAATTAATATTTCTTTTCATACGTTTACGTACAATCCAATCATATTTCGTTCAAGAAACGTAGTAACACTGACTCGTTGATGTCTTTATGCTTGTATTTGATATTTCTGAAGAACTAAAATTACATCTATATACAAAACTTATACTTTTAATTATTACGCGTCTTGGTATGGTATCTTCTAGTAGGTATATTCAAACACTTGGAACAGTTGCGTGTTCAGACTGCATCGATCATATTATTATTTTGAATGTATCGATAGAATGTAGCCTTCCTTATTAGTAACTGCTTCTATTAAATTAACCAAGCTCTATGGACCTTGAACGACTTGTTTAGTTACAATTTATTGATTCTATGTGTCCACCTCTTGGGGACGTTACATTTCCTACCACTTTATATATAAGCATACATACAATGAAAATATGTATCACTTTCAGTACCATATATTTGTTTTTAGGAAAAATTAAGTACACTCAAAGTAATTTTTGGTGATTCTGTGGCTCAAAGCAAGTTTACAACCACGATTCCATTGTTTTGATTTTATAGGGTCCACTCACCATAACAAGGGTCCGAAGATGTAAGACCATGGCACCTCAGCGAGCACTTTATGATCAATCGTCACGACCTGCAGCGGCAGCGTGGAGTCTGGACAGTGGATTTCCACTAATTCTGAACTTAATCTCGGTTATCAGAGAATCTTACGAGTCAGCTCGTCGTACGCACTAATAGCACGGCTTTGCAAAATTTTACCGTCCATCAAACCATTGGAAAACCGATCATGGCAATAGAAGATAGGATTCAAATTTGCAAACCGTAAGCTCGAAACACGTTTTGTTAGAAGCTACCACTCGCAAATAAAAAGTAACATCGCAGAATGTTGGGTGGGACCTTACATTAAGGTACGTTTTCGTCTAATGGTGGATTTCTAACAGCTATGCAGGGTTCGGTGACCCGCTAAGGTTTGCTTCGTGCGCTCGCACAGCCGCAGCGGTGAGGGCAGCTTTTTATACTACTTGCATCCATCCACACACGTATTCTCTTATTAGATTTTACAAGGCAATAGGAAAAGATGGCAAGGAATAGATTAAAAGGCCAGGAACCTTGCAGAAGATTTGTCGATAGCAATTTTAATTTAAACGCACTTTCTTATGGTATAACTTGGACTGTTGCTAGTATATTTGGTAAAAAATAAGTTTCTATGTTCAAGATTTACGATCTGTTAAAATTTTACTTCGAGACCATATCAGTTTCATGAATACTTATGCTCAAAATATGAACTTATTGCTATCAACGTTAGCGTTAATTGTAATGTCAAAACGTCAATATCAATTTCGTTTTGTCAAAACCAAGTGATTACCTAATCACACACCTTGGCGGTAACCACGAACTCTTAAAACAATCTCAAATCTGTCAAACATTATCAAATCTTTCAAATTTTGTATGTAATGACGTACCAAAAATAGACAGATTTGACAGCTTTGAGATTGTTTTAAGAGTTCATGGTTACCCCGCAGGTCTGCAAAGCATATTCTGTTTCCCAAGACCTTTTTTTCTACAAATACTTCAAAACTATCTTTCCTATATTTTATTCACCGTGCGTACTAGGTGTAATTCTGATCACGGAATATTAAACGCGAGAATAACAGTATCGCTGTGCGGACAGGCCCTAAGCCTTTTCTTGTTTGTTTATTTACCTATGCAAATTAAGAAAAGTTGTTTATTCGCTAATCCGAGAATACTTAGTTCAAAGCGAAGGTTTATGGTAACTCTAACATTCAAATTGATTAGGTATTTATCTTTTGTGTCTACTGTTATTCACGATTTATTAAAAACTTAATTTCAAGATTGATGTTTTAAAAGTTCTTTTTTATTATAGTCATATTGACTGTTCTGATCTTCTCGCATTAATAAATTACAATGTTCCCTATAGACTGGCTCGGCTGTCCAGGTTTTACGACTAAGTTAGGCCATTTTTCCGCTATTAACAGGATTCAGTCACAATATAGTAAATTGTCATGCTTAACCAGCACCGATATTGACATGTCATATTCATTGCGCAAATTTAAATTAACTGTAGGTATCTGAATTGCTTAAGTAATCCCCGTAAGTAAAATAATTGTCTGCACATTATTTGTTTTTGGAAACGTTGTAAATTGTAATTTTTAAATAAAAAATTAAAAAATCTAAATTAGTCATAGTCATAAGTAGTTTGTTTTCAACATATATTTTTCTGTGCATGTCGTGGCAGCCTTTAATTAAGGCAACACTGTATCCTGTTGTTCAAATTGTTCTTTATTGAATGTAAAGTGTATGCTTTGTTGGTTGTCCTGAAATAAATAAATTAAAAATGCACTTTTATTAGTTTTAAGATAAATGTATCTATTATATATCTATACTATTATTATTATTATTCTATTTCTATCTAACGGGTCGAATTCTGTACATTGAAGATATTTTGAAAATTGTTTTTGGGGTGCAATCTATAATCGATACTGAAGCCAAAACTGCAATTATTTAATTCTTATCTGTCTGTCTGTCGCTATGTGTTTGTAAATCTCTGAAGATACTGCATGGATTTATTCGCGGTTTTTACAAAATAGATTTAGCTCAGCTTAAGGCATAATCTATAATATAAGCTTCGTTTCATTGAAATTTAATGCCGGTGAAAAAAATAACATTTTAAATCCGCCATGCGCCTCTTAAAATCTCATAGCAAAATATGACACTAGAATGATTGATTTCTACATAGAATAAGAAAGAACCGAAAATCAATTATAAATCTGTAACGGCTTAAGTCAGTTGAAAATATCTTTAATGTTACCAACATTAAAGATATTTTCAACTGACTTCGAAATAAGGAGGAAGTTCTCAATTCATCTGAATGGGTTTTTTTATATATGTTTGTTACGCGATTACTCCGTCAATTATGAACAGATTTCAAATTTCTTTTTTTGTTTGAAAGAGTATACTCTATGCTGGTTCCATTTTTACTAAGTTAGGATCTGATGCTGGAATGACAGGAAAAATAATGGAAAATCCTCAAACATTTAGGCAAATAGAGTGTGAATGTTAACTTTTAATAACTTATACATCTTTGCGTCTGGCAGTAATCATATCATACTGCTGAGCTGATGATGAAAGTCACAGAACTCCTTAATACTTTGATTTGTCGACAGAACATATTTTGTGTATTGGGCAGTGCATTAGGCAGATTTGGCGCTTGGAGTTACAAAACACCATTTTTATTTACTGGGGCCTAACCAGCACTCCTAGAAACAAGAAAAAAAAGTTTCTTTCTACCTATTGAACGCAAATCCTATGGTTACAACACCAAAATAGCAGGCTTGGTTTTCACTGGACATTCTTCTGTTAGATCTTAATGATAGCTTTTTGTAAAGAGCTACCACTAAAAGTAAAAAAAAACGCATTTATAAAAAACTAAAAAACCGACTTCAAAATTAGCTAAAAAGCGAAAAATAGATCGGTCGGAATGAACACATTTAACTCTTAATGGCTGGTACCGACTTTAAAAAGAACAGATTAGTTAGATAGCGGATTTGAAGTAGGGATCTCAATATTAATATAGATGGATATGATTAGTGCAATTAGACTTTTTCAAAAATTTACAAACGATGTTTTTATTTATTATCGTATTAATTTTTACCCAATATTTTCGTTCCGATCGTTTAGTTCCGATAAATTACATTATTTTTGTGTGTAGAAAAAATAATAAGATCGCGGCTTCAAATAATCAGTGAATAGGTATGTTTATGTCAATATTATTGTTAGCTTTTTAAATTAATTTTAAAATTTATTTTTAGTTTTTTATATAAAATATTATGAAAATTGTTTTTGGAGGCACTCGTAATCGATACTGAAGCCAAAACTACAATTATTTTAATTTTGTATGTCTATATTTTGGCCGCGCATCACGCTGAAACTACTGAATGTATTTAAATGAAACTTGTCATGATTTGAGTTCATACTTCGAGGACATAGGATACTTTTTATCCCAAAATGTTTAAAATGTTTACTTAGTTGTAAATCAATAACGCGTAGTCCGATTTATCTATTATAGTAGATACCTGCATACTGTAAAAAAATGGGTTTACTTGGACTGGATTTGGTACCTATACTTTATCTTACAAGCTTAAAATTAATAGGCAAATTTTCAAATCTGACCACTCCAAAGAAGTCAGATATTACCAAAGGATAGTTTTTAACCGGCTTCAAAAAGGAGGAGGTTCTATGTTAGACAAGCGATATAGGTACTTCCAATTTGCTCCCACCATCATCATCATCTTCATTTCAGCCACAGGACGTCCACTGCTGTGATGGAATAGATAGATAAATCGTGACTATCATATTCAAAAGCCCGCTAACATCACTGTACAATTCAAAATTTGCCAGAACGTGAAAAAATAGTCTGATTTATTAGAAATACCGAGAAATCATTTTATAACTACCAATGTGAGCCTTGAATTATGAGTGTGTGTTGCAACTGTGGTGCAATAATCAAATACATAATCTATTTATGTTCAACTACAACACTAAGCTTAGTACGCGGCTTAACTCAAATAAATTATACGACTTATAATCTTTAATTACTTTTGATTTTTTTTATTAAGATTTTTCTTTCTGTTTACCCACAAAAATAAACTATTTTTATTAAAACTTGTCATCTTAGAGCGCCATTTGTTAACTTTTTGTCGTAGTTGCTGATAGATGATACAAAACTGTTACCTCATCAAACTATGGATTTTATAGCATAATGACTAAAGGCAATGTATTTCATCCCTTCATTGTTTTTACAGTCAAAAGTTATTTTTTACCAAAAAAAAACTATTGTATATTGACTACAGGTACTATTGGTAACGGATCGGCGGTTCTGATTTTCTGGCAAGTAGGTCGTTCTGTCCTACCCAGTTAACATAAAAATGAAGGTTTGTTTGTTTTTTTGCGTTTCTCAACCACTCATACCATTTTTAGGGTTCCGTAGCCAAATGGCAAAAACGGAACCCTTATGGATTCGTCATGTCTGTCTGTCTGTCCGTATGTCACAGCAAGTTTTTTTCGAAACTAAGAAATATACTGTTGATACTTGGTAAGTAGATGTATTCTGTAAACCGCATTAAGATTTTCACACACAAAAAGAAAAAAAAAAAGCAATAAATTTTGGGGATTCCCCATACTTTGAAATGAAACTCTTTATTTTTTTTCATCAAACCCATATACATGTGGGATATCTATGGATAGGTCTTTAAAAATGATATTGAGGTTTTTAATATATTTTTTTTCTAAACTGAATAGTTTGCGCGAGAGACACTTCCAAAGTGTTGAAATGTGTGTCCCCCCTGTAACTTCTAAAATAAGAGAATGTTAGAACTAAAAAATATATATGATGATGTACATAACCAGGCAAACTTCCACCGAAAATTGGTTTAAACGAGATCTAAAAACAAGTTTTTTTAATCCGTCATAAATCGTAAACCGCAATTAGATAATGGTACGGAACCCTTCGTGTGCCAGTCCGACTCGCACTTGGTCGGTTTTTTATATTCGAATAGTTTCATAGCTTGTTGTTGCTTACATGCTGGGTAAGGTGTTGATTTTCATACTGAATTGAAAAATACCAGGGAGCTAACCATGAATTCTTAAAACAATCTCAAATGATCTGTCAAATTTTGTACGTAGTGACATAAGACTAGGACTAACGTAACAGGCAATAGCGTGTTTTGCGCAACTATAAAATATAAGATTTGCAATAAAATTAAAAAAAAACTCAATTCATTCTTTAGCTCATTATAGATACACATGATTTACGTAAGTTAAACGTTGTACTATTATTCGAGAAACAATTAATTTATGGAATTTATCGATGTATGAAAGCAAATACTATCGATACTATAATAATAGATAATAAACTATCAGTGTTACCTAACTATCTTAAGACTATCGACGGACAACACTATCTATCTACCTGCCGTCACCGCCAATGTTCCACAAGATATGATCTCACAGTAGGCTTATTTACGACACGAATCTCCTTAATATCTTCTTTATTCTATCTTCTATATAAACAGGGTATCCCAATTGTCAACGATAAAACGGTACCAGATGGTAGGCCTGCTTATGGCTACTCAAACAAAATTTAAAAATAATACCCCTTTTATTTTTTAAAGTACAAACAAAAAATGATATTACTTTAAATTAATATAATATAATAAATAACATAATATTTATATTATTTGGTTTGTATCGGCAACCTCAATAGTACTGTTATCTACCACAATCCTAAAATATCCAAAAATGCCAGTAACTTTTACACATAAAATAAATCATAATTATTTTTCCCTAAAATTTTGAAAGATTTTTACTTTCAGTGCACTTTCAATGATCGTAGTGTAAAAAAAAGTATGGTTACTATCATGGCAAGTTTTTTTAAAAATTGACGCAATATCCAAGATTCTAAAATGGTATACTTAATACTTTAGGAAAACTAGCCACAAAAATTCTAGCCTAAGAGGGTAAAATAGGGGATGTAAGTTTTTAGGAAACTTTACGTTTATACTTATGGCCTATTTATAATATTTTATAAGAATGCTAATTTTACTGTTTTTCTTTAATTAAACTTCAAGCGTTTGAAGTGTTTTATTTATAAAGTGGGTATTGTGCACATTATGTTTATGCACAATTCACTCGATCTGTTTTACTGGGAGAAGCGGCGTCAGTTAGCACCTGTTATTTCTGACAAAATATCGTGGCTCAAGATTGTTCTGTGGGGAAGAAATTGCAAAAAATTGTAAGTGCCGACTTACCAGACACTTGGGCATAAAATTAATTAAAGGTGTTGCCAATCATAACAATAAACCGTCGTTTTATTTGTATTTTTTGTTTTTCTTATTTTATTGTTTGTTTCAGCCGGAAAATAAATTTTTAATTAATAAAAGAGGCAAATCCGTCAGATTTAAAGTAAGGATCATTTACGCTTATGTAAGTATGAAAATTAATTCATATGAATCTCAGTTTTTTTGATGAAAACACCCCCCATAAGGGATGAAAAAGGGGATAAATTTGTGTATGAAAAGTCCTTCGTTTTCAAAGTAAACATCACTAAACTTATTATTTACTTACAGTTACAGTTGCTTACGGCTAGGAACTCACTCAAAGTATAAATTTTGTATTTGAAGTTCATTAATTTCTAAGTAAGGGTTCAACAATGATTAGAAGTGTTCTTTGCGATTCATTGGTTTATTTTTAAATCTAGATTAGCGCGGGCGAAGCCGCGGTAAGCTGTTAGTAATATATAAAGAAACTCGAGTTGGTTACAACACTTATAACTTGAGAACGGCTGGACCGATTATCATGGTTTATAATTTGTTGGATTTGTCTCCACCCCGAATAGCAGAATAAATTATATAAAAAATAGGAAATCTGACGAAAAAAAATTTACTGTAAGGTGGTACGAAGTTCGCCGAGTCAGCTAGTAGGCATTATATAAAATGCGTAACTAACTCAATTGAAACCATATCTTTTCTATCGAAAGGCGTAAAGTCTACATACAACCACTTATTTAGGTCACCTCAATACAGTTGTACAGTTGGTGGGGAATAGCCCCGATCTCTAAGTAAGAATGCCATATTGACTGTAAAAGAATTAGTTTCTTATAATTCTAAGCCGCTTAAGGTCTTAAAGGCAACCTTACTATCCTCATTTTACATTTAATTTTTTTTTAAGATGTTTCAATAGTAGCTTTACATAGACTTTGTAATCTAAGGTTATTGTTTGAGTACATTTGAGTATCACTTCTCGGCTAGTTTTACTTATTTGTGGTTTTCTATTATGGTACAATTTAATTTATATGGATGATAGATATGACCACCTATCAACTGTCAGTTTACTGAATTGTCAAATGCGGCGAAATCCCCCTAAGATTCCGTGCATATGAGCCAACGATGGTACAGTGACAGTGACGGAATGGCGCAGTCTGTGGTGGCCACAAGTAAGTTGCAGAAACTATTACAAAAAAATCTTTCCCACACTAAACCGCCGACCAGCTGACATCAGTTTGTATCGGAAAGTGAAGTCCCTGGAAAAAGTTGTTGTATTTAAGCAGTAAGGTGATAAAAAGCTGCTAACCTAGAAGGAAGTTAACTAATTATAAATCTAATATGCTCTAATTTCTCGGTAGAAATGTGACACAATATTGATTTTATAAATTTAGAATACGGCTACGTACCGGCAAGCGCAGCGTGGGACGTGCACCCACAAGGTAGACAGACGACCTGGAAAAGGTTTCAGGAAACCGCTGGATGCAGGTCGCTTCCGACCAGCCGATCTGGAGTCACTGGGGGAGGCCTATGTTCAGAGTGATGATGATGAAATTTAGAATTATCTGTAACAAAGTTAGGAAGGTAGATTGATTATGCCCCACCTAAAATAAACATCGCTGCATCGTAACTACACTTGAGAGCAATGAATTTGGGATACTTAAATAATATTACTGTATCCGAGAAACTAAAAAAGCCAGCTGGATTAATAAAAAAAAATCGTGTTGGTTTGGTCCTTTTTGCCGACGGGTAAAATATCTGCATTTTATTTACCTCTATAACATTTCGAAGATTCATGTAGTACGAATTCATTGCTTTTGTTTTTGTTTTATTTCTAGTACCTCTTATTCAACGAGATCCATTGCAACGGTTGCATATCGTTAATCAACGTAGCTTACTTACAACATTTTTTTTTTTTTAACGAAAACAAAACTTCAAGCGACTGTTATAGGCATCCGACCGTCAACAAATTCGATTATTGGCTGGCCACTGACTCTGCCGGTAACGCTAGGGAATTTATCGATAAACAGATTATGTACGTTAACATAATAACGATGTAGCAATTTGAATGAATTTATAATTTTAACTCAAAATTTTGAATATTTTAAATATCATTATAGTTTGCTAGGATATAAATGTTTATTAATTTACAGCACTAATCTTTTTGTAATTCAGATTTAATAGTGATTAAATAACAATAAATATTATACCGAATATAAAAAAAATGATCGACTAAGTACGACTTACAATCTTTCTAGGCTATTAAGCACAGTTATATCATTACGTCCCGAGCTACCTATAAATAAATTTAAATAATCTTCTGATAAAAAAGGTACTTGAAGCTGGAAAAGTGTTTAGAATAACAAAACTTTAGCAACTTTCCCTGAACTAATAAACATTCTGAAACGAACGGTCTAGAAGTGAGGGCTGGCATACCTTTTGGAATTTTTCCCACGATGCTGAGTGCTGACCTAAATCTTACCGTACAGCGTAATAAGACGAAATATGCTATATTATGTCTACGAGTATTAGGTGGGTGTGGTAAATCAGTCAGTTGCATATTCAATCAAATTTTATTTGCAAGCAACGCCTGGTAAAACGAGTAGATGACAATGTTATAACATCTTTGCAGGCACCCTGAAGTGATAAGCTTTTCCCCTGGTTATAGAAGTACGACCAATTTTAAAATTAGACTTCACAATGCATGTTTAATCGTTAATATTAGCATCACTTGTAATCACTGTAAAACACGTTATCGTCATAATACAAGCTTTGCTTAGTTTGGGCATAGAGAAAAAGAAATACTGTATTGCTACTGTACTGACCGCCAGAGCCTCGCAGCGCCGAAGCTGTGACAGAAACCGTGCCTGCAGCGTGCATGCTTGCTTGTATGTGCCTGCTGCAAGTTTGCTTGCATGATGCATGCCTGCTGCAAGCTTGCTTGCATGCTTGTTGCATACTTGCTTGCATGCTGTATACTTGCTTACATGCTGCATGATTGCCTGAAACAATTATTTATCGTCAACAGGTGTATGCATTGTTCGGTGAAACGTTACTGCTATTAAAAGTTGTGAGACGAAAAATTATAATATGTACCGTTACTTATTGAAATATGTTTTTACGATTTGTTTTGTCGATAACATAATACTTAATTATGAAATATTAGTTCGATATACCGTTTTTCTGTTAATCAAAACAACTTTAAATATTTTTTTAATGAAAGTTTGTTCGATAATGTGGAACGGTGATGAATAACTATTCGAAAATTAAGAAAAATAGATTTTAAAAATCGTGGATTAGTTTTCTGTGAAATGCAATTCGATATCGTAAAAATCTGTATCGAATTCCGTAGATTCATTTTCGAAATCTTTAAATATTTTTTATGAAAATCTTTGTTTTTATCAATTTTTACAATATTTAAGTATATATTTATTTTTTTTATTTATTCAAGAAAACCAACAGCGTAAATATTAAACATAGATAGATAGTTATTGTACGATCAGATAATAAAGCTAGTAGGTACTAGGTTTTCCTAAGGCTGGGTTGCGTCACCTTAACTTTAACCATAACTATAACCAGTGTTTCTGTATAGTTTGATAGACTTTTGACGAATGTTAAAGTTAAAGTAAGATGGTGCAACCCAGCCTTAGACTATTTACACGTGTTAAATTGAAAAAGCTAACGAGCACAATATAACATTACAATTTGTACTCGCTTGCACAAGTCAAGCTCGGCAAAGAAGAAAGAAAATAAATTGAGGTTGCGATGAAAGCGATTTGATCACATAAAAACCCAATGAGAAAGGTAAAAACCTACACTGCAAATTAAGATCCCTACCCAATATTCGTTCTTATGTGTGTAAGAATAACTTTACCTTCTTTTAATGAGGAGTTACGAAGAAAAATACTAAAATAAATAAAATAAAAGCTAGTAAGGTCATAGAATTTGTATAATTTACAAAATTATATAATATAATAAAATTCTAACTTGATCGTAACATTTTTATCAATTTTTATATATAGTTCTTGCTTATACAAGTTTTACAGAATTTGATTACGTAGGTGCCGTGCCGCACCTACGTACCGTAGCAAGCAAGATCTGTAAAATTTGTATAAACATTTAAATCTTATTAATTTTTTTTATTGTTAAAATAAGCATAGTATCCCTGATTTCAATATGTGCACTTTATGAAAACTCACAATGTATTAGTTTTTATAAAATGTTACGCAATTTCTTAGTTTATGCCAGTCTGAATAACGGTCGGCCGGCCTGGGTGGACCTACGCTTATTGAATTTCAAGTGGCATTATTTATTCTTATTTACCGAATATTAGCCACGTTTATGGCTAGTTGCTATTCAGTGCTGGGACAACTGGTCTTGTGACGTAGTATTTAGATAATAAACAGACTTATTCTGGGTGTTTTAGTAAGGTACCTACCCTGCAACTTAAAAGATTGTAAGTAGTGCACACATACATAAACTTTGTCTTAGAAATAAACTTCAAAATTTAAGAAAAAAAAAACACTTTCGTTTATCGCTAACCAGCTGACATCAATTTGTTTTTGTAACATTGCGGTATTGCGGGGCAGCGGTAATCGAACCCGCAACCGTCTGGTTAGTCCGAAGCACGGACCAATGTGTTCCTATTTAATTTTATTGATTTATGAAAAGAAAATGTAGGATCATTCAGTAGTTATACGAATAGACTGTGTGGTAAACAATATAAGTTCTTGCTAGCAATTCATTAGAGAGGAACTTTTATATGGTCTTAAATTACAATTTTAGGCATGACTTGTGTCATGTAAATTTTCGCCTCGCCAAAAATATTGAATTAAATCAAACTATTTTGTTGTTTGACGTATACATGTTTTATATTCGTAAAAAAGCGGAAACCAAAATAAAAATTCAAACGCGAAAAAATTATACTGGTGAATTTCAAATGAACTTGATCATACCGACCGAATGGGTGTCGATTTGGGAAATCGGTCAAGTCGCGTTTTGGCGGCCAATTCGATTATCGTTTCCTTAGTTTTTTCAGTAGTTTTATATTCCAGATTCCTCCATTTGAATCTTTGCTTGACTGCCTAAACAAACCTACTTTCGTGTATTAGCAAACAAAATAAACTTAATTTAGTAATAAGTATTTTTGGTGTTCCTTGTGATAGGTACATGCTAGATGTCCAGTTTTTGATTCGACTATAACTCTGAAATAAATAAACCTATTTAGCAGTAGGTGGTATTATTAAAATTCTTAAATGTCATCATGGGGTACATGAGGTCAAAGTTTCCATAACGTGCTCCTTCTTGTTTTGGTTTAGCCTTAGTCGTAAATACATCCATATTGATAACATAGAGTTTAACACGCATCTCACGCGTTCGCCAATCAATACGAGATCGCAATTATCATTCACTATCACACAAGTGGCGGTTAGAGTAACGCGCCAGCGGGATAGAGAGACCCGGCCTTGCCGAATTCAAAGTAAGCGCGCGCGCAAGCTCGAAGGAAGAAAGCTCGAGATCTTCAGTATATTGCCGGTGGCGCGGGCCGGTAGACGCGAGCGCGGTCATGGTGCGGATATGGACCTGTGGAGCGCACGCCCGCCGACTGCCTGCCTACGGCCCGCCCCTACCCTAGAGCAGGACAACTTCGCGCTCGCCTTCTTCGACGCAAAAACCGAGGCGCCGGCGCAGCCGAAGCCAGGTACACATTTGCATTACCGACTCATTTTCCTGAAAACCAGTGCCCGTTGTTATCCTAGCTGAAATGTTTCCCGGTGGATACGGTTTTTGTGTTTTTCCACGCGTCGAAGGTTTTTACGTACAATAGGCGTTTTAGATTTCGGCATTTTGTTTACGAGGGTTGTAATCGGTGCGTATATGAAATAGACATAGGAGTTATGGAAGATGTGGCAGCGTGTCGTGCGTGCGTGCATGAGGCGACGCGACGGCCGATTAAGTTAGGTAAGTTTCGATTTACATGAACTGCTGCAGCGAGTGCAGCGTTCTGATTTTAAACGATATTATCGTTTATTTCGCGTAATATAATGTAAGCTTATTATTCGTATTTTAATGTAACTAATGTATTATGTATCAGATTTAAGGTATCGTTTCAATTTGTTAACATTCAAATCATTTTACCGGTAAACTTAAATCAATTACAAGTAAAGGGTTAAGGTAAAATTACAGTTAATTACTTAAATTCTATTAAATAACAGTATTAGATTCTAATTAACCAAGAAAACTATTATTCGTTTGATTTAAGTTTTAGGTAAATATATTAAATTACGCTTTAAAAATTACTTTTAAAAAATGTATAAAACTTTGTCTGTACTTACATTAAGATGTTCGTGTTACTATTTATATTTAATAATCCATTTGGTTGATACTCGTTACTGCACAATATAAAGACAATTACGTATCTATCTCTAATTATGCATTGTACAATCAATATTTCGCTCGCACGTTTATCTAAGCTAGCGAAATGCTACACTGTGAAAATATTTTAATTTGCCAAGTTATTTTATTTAAAGTCTTGCGAGTTGTGTTCTACTAGATGGACATTGCTAGCCCATATTTCGCCGTTACATACAAGGTACGTAAAATAATTAGGTGATATAAGTTTCTATAGTTTAAGTATTAACTGTACCCGCAATGAAGATATAGGTAAGTACGTACATATTACTAATATTTGGATTTAAGTTAAGGATAATATGTTTCAAAATATATTATGTTAAGAATTATTTTACTTCCATAAACAGGGCCTGTTCGTGATAGAGCGCCTAAATAGTGCCTTGCAAATGACAATCGTTTTTGATGGTTAGTTATCTGCGTAGAATTCATAATTAGGCCAAAAACGGTATAAAAATAACGATCTGTGAGATCATTAAAGCCTGATTTAAAAATATACAGGTAAACTATTTATGAAAGTAACACGTTATACCGATTACTACCGCATCTTATTCACTGCTAGAGCTGACCAACCGACTTCACGTCACTCAGCGAGGTTGGAAATGTTGATTCTTTTGATCTCGTTAAATAAAATTAAATAAAAAATATTTTTTACGTTACAAGCTTTCATGTACTAACCAGTGTTAAACAAGAAAGGATTAGTATTGGCAAAGAAATATGATTAGACTATGCTAAGTGATCATAAGTAGGCATTTGTTTTTATGGTGAATCGTTTAGGACCTGCCTACTTAATTTTACTATTTTTCGTCGTCTATAAAATTATTTATTTCTGAATTATATTTTTTTTGATCATTTACAATAGTACAAAAAATAGTTATTCTAACTAAACTATAGTTTGTTCTGTATTATTTAAAGTTATAAACAAACCACGATTGCGATGATCATGATACGCTAAGCCAAATTGAAGTTAATTATAAAGCACTAATTCAATTCAAACTCCATCAGACCCTTTATCACCATCATGACGACACGAACTACTCATCAAGACCTATTAATGAGCTCAAACACGATATGTTTACGTCAACTGGAATCTCAGATTCTAAGGTCAGGTTCAGTCTCCATCATCAACCTATCACAAATTATTCGCCAAGACCATTTTAATAAGCCCAAAGACTAGATAGCGGCTTACGGCAACGTCAGCAACTGGAATCTTAGATCCTAAGGCTAGGTCCATCATCATACCCTGATCATCATCATTTAATTACAAATTATTCACCAGGTTAAATTTAATAAGCTCAAATAAATGGTTTTACGGCAACTGGAATTTCATAACCTATGAGCAGGTTCAGTCTCCATCTCCCTGATCATCATCACCACATCCCATCACAAACTATTTACCAGTACTATTGTAATGAGCCCAAATATGATAAGTTTACGGCAACTGGAACTATAGATCCTATGGCTAGGTTCAGTCTCCATCATCATACCCCGATTATCATCATCACAAACTATTCATCAAGACCATTTTAATGAGCCTAAACGTGATAGGTTTTAGGCCACTGAAACCTCAGAGTCAATGGTCAAGATCCATCTCCATAATCATACTCTGATCATCATCATCCCGACACAAACTATTCGCCAACACCATTTTATTAAACCAAAGCACAATAAGTTTACGGCAACTGGAACTTTAGATCCTATGGCCAGATTCAGTCTCCATCATCATACCCTGATCATCATCATTCTGTCACAAACTGTTTGCCAAGTCCATTTAATGAGCCCAAACAAGATAAGTTTACGGCAACTAGAACTATAGATCCTATGACCTGGTTCAGTCTCCATCATCATACCCTGATTATCATCATTTTATTACAAACTATTCACCAGGACCATTTAAATGAGCCTAAACGCGATGGGTTTACGGTGACTAAAACCTCAGATTCTGTGGTCAGGATCCGTCTCTATCATCATACTCAAATCAACATCATCCCATCATAAACTGTTTGCCAAGACTATTTAATGAACCCAAACATAATAGGTTTACGGCAACTGGAAAATTAGATCCTATGGCCAGATTCAGTCTTCATCATCATACCCTGATCATCATCATTCTGTCACAAACTGTTTGCCAAGACCATTTAATGAGCCCAAACACGATAAGTTTACGGCAACTAGAACTATAGATCCTATGACCTGGTTGAGTCTCCATCATCATACTCTGATATTAATACAAGAAAAATAATACAAGAAATGTAAGACAGGAAAGGCTGGTAATACCAAAAGTCAAAAATTATTATGGAAAAAGAATGTCAAAATTTATAGTACCAAAAATATTTAATAAAATAGATTTTTTGAGGCAAAGACCTAAGTTAACTAAAATTACACTTAAATCAAAGCTAAGGAATTTATTTCTCGACGGGCAGACCAAAGTAACATTATGTAATAGACAATAATAAATAAATACTAAATAAAATAAAATAAAAATACATCAAATCAATTAAATTCGTATGCACTGCGAGAAATGAAATCCAGTTATATTGGTTATTCATTAAAAATGTTTAATAAGTACCTGCTTGCAATATGTCAACTTGAATGTTTCAATATTTCAACCTTCATCATGAGCAAATGTATTTAAAAATAGCCTTAAGATAATTATAAATATAGTTATTACATGTATGTGTAAAAAATGAGTGCCTCTCGCCATTTAACTTTACAGTTTGGCGAGTACATTGTCTGTAGCATTTTATATGTGTGATGAATGAATTAAAAAATATATATATATTCATCATTCTATTACAAACTATTCACCAGGAGCATTTAAATGAGCCTAAACGCGATAGGTTTACGGTAACAAAAACCTCAGATTCTATGGTCAGGATCCATCTCCATCATCATCTTAATTGCATGTGACTTCTTCCACTTTGTATTGCGCTCTTATTTGCTTTCACTCCTGTAATTTTTGTGTTTGCGTGTTGGCTTGTTTAACTTTTACATTGCGAATTCTGGGTAGGACTTGACCGTGACTGCGTTTATTGAATATTATAGTGTCCGTCCGATAACCTGTCAATTGTGATTTATTTTTCAAGATACATTAGGTACATATTTGCCTTTATATTAGCTTATGGGCATCACGTTAGTTCAGCGACAAATGTTAACTGAAATGTTTTTTTTCCTTTTGTTGTTTAAATTAATTGGTATAAGCTTTTAGATAAAAAATTAACAAGCTTAACGAGTGTTAGATAAAGACAGGATATAAAATTCGCCGTAATTAAGAAAACTAATTTCTGCATACTAACGTCTAAGTAACAAACATACAAAATATTGCGTTCGTTATTATACCTATGAGTCTACTCTTTGTACCTAATTATTTAATATTTTATCTATATTGTATTACGTAGAAGAAGTAGAATCTCCAGAAATATATAACAATTAATGCGAAATACATAACGATTATACAGCAAGTACCAGTAGTTGGAACATGTTGACTGTTCAATACGTTGACGCACAACTACTTACGATTCGTATGGAAGCTTCTCATGGCTATGACATCAAATGATTGTTTTGTCGTCATCATCAAGTTTCAAATCAATGAGTAGTGTTTTTTTATTCGACTTCCATGATTTGATTAGATAGTATTGTGTTAAACTTATAAATTTTGTTGAAAAGTATACCATATATACAGACTCGTACTATTTTGCATTTACTCGTAGTAAGGATAATTTTAACACAAAACACTGTTTCGAAACGTCAGGCAAGTAAAACGTTACATTTGTACCTATTGTGATCGCGTAAATTCCCGTTTTAACATCTATTAGATTTAAATAAATTAGGTTATTTAATTACACAATCACTTGCGTAAATACGCCGACTATTCTGATTTATACATTAACAGTCTATTCTACAGGACTTCTCGTCGCAACTTTAAATTATTTGATAATCATCCATCACTACAAATGAATTAAGCAGTAATAATAATTATCAATATTTTAATAAATATTTAGCAGTTAACAAAAGAACAAATGGTTATTAGTCCATCACGTCTTATAGGTCAGCAGTCTAGTGCTATGAATAACTGAGTATTGAGTACGGAGAACCAGTTTAATGTGTTTAGTGTGTTTTGTGTTATAAAAGCTGCCCTGTATTTTTTACTATGTGCAGATTTAAAAAATAATATCTATAGTTAATTATTTCTTGCGTTTATTCTATAACGAATGTCTAAAAATTCCCTATACGAGTAAGAAAATCCATACGCAAATAGTAGTGCAAACCAAAGGTTTGAAAATAATCTTATTTAAACTCTTGGTTTCAAAGCCCAGATACAATTAATATGGAAAGTGCAATAAAAATCTAAACAGAGAATCAATACCTACTTACATTCCGATTGCTTAAACCCTTTCTGCGGGCATTTGTATCAGAATTTCAAATAAAACTGCCTAATGTAAGTAAGTAGTCACTGTTGAAGCAGATTCAATATAAGCTTAGGTACTTTGAACCTTTTCATGGGGTGTCACCCAGATTTTTTTTTGGGAAGTTTCTACTGAAAAGACTTTCAGTAGAAACTTCCCAAAAAAAAATTTATCTAAAGCCATTAACAATCATTAAATGGGGGTACCTATTACCCATAATAAATATAAAAACATAATAAATAATAATGGTTTTAGATAATTATCTTTTTGTATTTATAGTGTCTGTGAATAAATATATCATAATATTTTCCCAAAACTCAGTTATTTTACCGCCTACCCCAGACAGCCGGCTGTGGCTTACTTAGTGATTGTCTTTGCCAACCAGAGAATTGAAGGCATTCCCTAATTTGGTTCGTAGCGTAGTCGAGTCCTTAGTCCTTGAGGGCGAATAGCGCTTAATTTGTCGCTAGAGGCGCTAGTGTAGATGATGGTGTCTCTAGAAATATCAAATGGTAATATTTTCTTTTACCAATCTTTGCTCTTTTCACGGTTTTTATAGTCCGGAGCACGAATCACTAGACAAAGTCAGTCATAAACCAAAGCTATCTAATGCTAAAAGTTGCTTGTTTAATTTATATCTGTTTATATAATAACTATAAAAAGTTAGATCCTAGGTAGCACTTTTCCTAAACTGACTTTCACATTACAAATTTATTACAAAACATTAGAATGAGATCTATGATCTTACTTTCTACTGCGGCAGTAAATTGTTATGAGTTATTACACAAACGACTTTCAAATCAAGCCTTTACAAATTTTAAACTAAACTAATTGTTTAATTTTGTAACAATTTTAAAACAAAATATCATAAACCCAGATTAAATCTGCCGTCAGATTAAAAATTCCTAATAAGTAAACAGTTCATGCAACTAAATCATCACAACAATAATGTTTAACGTTCAACGCAACCAAAATCACCAACTAATTACTCTTCAGATCGCGTCGTTTAGAAAACAAAACACTGCCGAATTGACCATTCCAAAGTCGTTAACAATAAAGTAAACAACTCTACAGACCTACCAGTCTGCCGACTGATCGTCTCACTTCCTATAAATCGAGTCGGAAGTCGAGCGCGGTAATACTCGATCGCCGACCGGCCGCGGGTCGTTGACCGGACGTTATGTAATGAAGGTAAGATAGACTCGGAGGTTCGCACGCGAGTCTGGTCAGAACAGCCAGCTCAGATTGTAGCTATTTGTAAGGAGAGTTCATTTCTTGCTGTTTAAGTACAAATATGGCATTGCACTTGCAGTATTCGTACGTTGGTGTTAGAGCCAGCTATAGTTTTACACATAAGCAAACGACACGCATCGGCGTTGCAGTAGAGGAAAACAATAATTTCCGTAACTTAAAGTCAATTCATACATCGATATCGGGGAAAACATGGGTAAAAGTAGCACAGGATATAAAACACATGGAAGAAATTGGAGGGGGCCTATACCCTACCAAGGGGTTCCGATAGTATAAAATAAATAAATATACTACTCTGTCAAGAAAGTACCGGGAAAAGATTAATAATACACAAAATGTTAGTTATTCATCTAACATTCTAATTTATTTTATTACCTTCAAAGTATGCTCTTTCAGAAGCGATACACTTACGTCAAAGATCCAATCATCAAATCATTTTTTTTCCCGAAAGCGAGTTCAGTTCTCGCCGCGAATTCTCCTTTAAGCCACGAAGTGGTAATTTGAGTTTAGGAAAAAAAAGGCTGGAGCCATATCTGGTGAAAAAGGTGGCTGCTCGACGGTATTTGTTGAGTTTTTGGTCAAAAATTCGTTCACAATGATAGCCTTGTGGGAAGGCGCCTTATCGTGGTGCAAAATCCAAGAATTGTCATTCCAGAAATCTGGCCATGTTCGTCTTATTTGCTCTCTTAAACGCCGCATAACGCTTAAATAATACTCTTTTTATCGTTTGACCTTCTGGGAAGAATTCTGGGTGCACAAAACCGCGACAGTCAAAGAAAACAGTCAACATGACTTTGACTTTCGATCGAGTTTGGCGCGGTTTCTTCGGTTTCGGTTCAGTTGGAAGGCGCAACTCCGAAGCTTGTTGACTAGTTTGCATGTCAAACTTGTAAACCCACGTCTCGTCACCAGTAACAATGCGTTTCATGAATGTTGGGTCGAAATTGACTCGTTCTAGCATGTCCTTAGCGACTCTTTTGCGATTGAGTTTTTGGAGAAAATTCAGGTCTTTTGGGACTAGCCGAGCGGCAACATGTTTCATACCCAATTGATTATTTAAAATGGTACGAATCGACTCTTGTGACACAGAAAGTTCGACGGCTAGCTCTCTCAAACTTAAATAAGGATTTTCAGTCACTATTTCTTTCACTTTTGCGATGTTATTATTAGTAGCAGACGTTGATGGCCTACCAGAGCGAGGCAAATCTTCCATCACATCTCGACCGCTTTTGAACGCTTTGTACAACTCATAAACACGTGTTTTTGATAAAGTCGATTCACCGTAAGCCTTATGTAACATTTTCAGAGACTCCGAACACGAAATCCCATTGGCGATGCAAAATTTATGACAAACTCTTTGTTCGATGTTTTTGTCCACTAGATATGGTATAACTAAAAACAATTATACTGTATTTAATCTATTTATCAGATGTAGCCCAAACTCCGCGCCAAAATGGAAAACAGTTGTGCTAACCTAACAACAACAAAAAAAATATAATTTTGAATTTGGAACTATAAACAAATCATCAATTCCCGAAACTTTTTTGACAGAATGTATATATAAAAGAAAAATAAACTTAGCATCACTACTCACATAGATTTAAGTAAATACAAAATATATCACAGTTAGAGTTAAGAAATATACTGCATCTACAAACTTTTAAGACTATAATAGGAAATAAAAAAGACTTCATTATTATTATTATTATTTATAGGCCGAAAACCACTCGCCTCTTGGGCGGTAATGACCAGCAAATGCACATTTGGCCGGGTTCAGGGCAAACGAGAGACAATTTTTATTCAAGTTAATACATTTTCTTCTTTGGGGACGCTTAAACGTCCAGCAGTGGACTGCAATAGGCCTCAAAATATAGAAAGCTATAAGTAATAATTTGTGAATAGGCTGAGATGATGATAATAAAAGTAAATAAAAAATCAGGGCGCGTATTCGTCCATATTGATAGCGCGTTTTGCTCACCCACTTATATTCTGTTCACGAAACCATAATTTAGGTAGGTACTGTAAAAGATTTCTGATAAATAAGAAGACAGAAATCGACTCGACACTCGCTCGCTTATGAAAAGGACGACGCTATAACGCCAAGTAGGTTATTGAATTCTACGTCGAGTTAGTTTATTTACATTTTCCGTATGCAGTGTCCGTTTTCGTCTAGCTATATCGCTATCCCGCAAGCCGGCCTATCTGCCCTGCCGGTTACCATAGGTTAGGGATAGTTCTGTGGATCACTCAAGCTGTTGCGACTTAGTCAAAGGATCTTTAATGGACCAGAGCTTTGTGGACAAGCTTTAGCTGTCTGATACAGACCGCTTTCGAGAGTTTTGTTCTATAGGAGTTGGAACAAAGCGTTTGAAAGGAAATGTTGTGTTTAGTTTCTGCCTACGAGTATGTCTCCGTAGACTGAAATAAGTAGAAGAGAAACAAATAATCATGCCAACCTGTCAACCTGCTCCACCTCTCGTCGGTTCTGCGACAGACATGGCCAGCCCACTGCCACTTCAGCTTGCTACATTTTTGGACAATATCAGTCACCATATCATATATTATACACAAATAAATAAGCACTTGTTACAGTTAAATGAAACTACTTTTACGGATTATTTCGCGATTTATTAACATTTTATTTAACCTGACGTTTCGAACACTTTACAGCGTTCGTGGTCACAGGTAGACTAAGGTGTTATTCGTCTTTACAATATTTTGAAAAAACTATAAACTACCGTCACTCAGTTGATATTAATTTGTGTTCCTATCTACGCAAAAAGAGCTAACTGTATCTAGAGGTCTTGCAGTGCGGGGCCTAGCATGGGATTTCGTTAAAACAGGATCCCATGCTGGTGGTATTTTCCAACTATCTTCTCTATTGAAATTCGGGTGTCTTCTAATTTCAATTGCCTCCCGTAACATGCGAGGAACAAATCGTCGTTCTCTTGCAAGGACTTTAGGCTGGTCAAATCGTATGAAATGGTTGGGTGTATCTAAGGCATGTTCACACACTGCAGACTTAGTATTCCGTCTATGTTTGATGTCGGCTATATGTTCTTTTACCCGCACGCCTATACTTCGTTTTGTTTGACCGATATAGGAGAGCCCACAGTCACATTCCAGTCTGTACACCCCCGCATCTTGAAGAGGTATGTTGCACTTGACAGGTGGTAAAAATTGGTTAATCTTTTTCGGCGGCTTGAAGTAGGTTTTGATTGAAGCGCGCTTCAAAATGTTTCCAATCTTGTCAGTGACACCCTTCATATAAGGTAGAACAGCAGGTTGGCGTTCGACGGTGGAATGCTTGACCCGGGGTCTGGAAAATCCGTAAAAGTAGTTTCATTTAAATGTATCGTGTTCGCGTAAATAAAAGACAACAGTACACTTGTTACAGGTTAAAACATGCCGTCGAAGCTCTAAAGGGGGTATCCCGACCGCCACAAAGCGGTCAGCGCAGAGGCTATGGCGTCCTACTTCGAAATCCAATAGCAATTTATTGGGTTCTCAGTGTTTATTCCGGCTGCACACAAGGCACACAAGGTTTTACAAGTACGAAAAAAACAAACATTATACCAAGACCCAACTGCCTTTGCTTGCGTTTTTAGAATTTCTCAGGCTGTGGCAAAGTGTAGGGCTCGTTTCGCTCGCCCTGATAGTGTTACAATAATATCATCTTTAAAATTCTTTAAAAACTTAAATATACTAACGACAGCCTTACAAGATAGTCGCATAATGGTTACACATCTTAAGTCGAAGTACGAGTATATAAAATATATACAATTATTATACCATTTAAAAGAAATGATATAAAACTGACTATTCATAGTTTATTTTAACAGAAGATAATATGTGTTTCTTGTCTAGTTTGAAAATATATAAAAGGTTTGCAATTTCAACAGAACTTGCTTTAAATAATCCCATGCAATTTAAGATGACTGATTATGCCAACATGAGAAAATGACGTTAACTGACCTCACATCACTTCATGTAAATGTTATTGTATTATTATTAAATTTTATTGTAGTATAGACAACAACTCGTTAACCTTTCATCAAATGTCTAATTTCTTTAATTTAAGGCCACAATTAATGCGGTAAACGGTAATGTAGTGTGGCCGTAGCATTAGTAGTATAGTCAGCGCCACTATTAGCTGCACAATTCCATTCGAAGCTAATCTCGTGTCTAAATGAACCGCAGCCCGCTGGTATAATGAACGTCCAGATTAAAATGGAAAGAGGGATTAAGAGTGACGCTGACTGCACATCGTACTCTTAGATCAACAAAAGGCCTACAGGAAAATGTATCGTTCTTTCGGACGTAAAATCCTAACAAATTAAAATAACTGGTCACTTGTAGCAAACCTTTGACAAAATGTGACCACCACAAACTAGCCGTGTAAAAACCCGACCGTTTTCAATTGTTCATAAATTGTCAAAAGTTTGATAAAAGTTAATGGTCATTTTAATATGATAGGTTAATACGTCCGATCGAACAAAACACTTTCATAGTAGGCCTCCAGGTACGACAGAGTCGGCGGCATACCTGGCCTAGGTCAACAACAAATCGACACCTTGCCTCTTTCATGTCTAAGCTTGAATTTGGGTCAGTGTTTGTGATGTTGACCACAGGGAACTAAGTTTAAGCTTTAGAGTCGGGTTACATTCTTCATAAATAAAGTAAAAACACTTTATATTGAAGTGACTTCTTGACGTTGCTGTACCTACGACCTTATTCTTTTATTTTTGACATGACATAATTTTGACTACTACTATCATTCCTATTAAGTCAAGACAGATTTTGAAAAAACTGAAACTGAAACTTGCGAAACTGAATTACGTAACGCCACATTTTAAAATTATACTGGATGACTTTTTGTATTATCGTCAAGAAAATAAACGTGTGAGATAGGTAAATGATATAAGGTGATGAAAAAATGATAATTAAAAAAAAGTTTAATTTTTTTCCTATCAACTTTTTATCCCCACAATCATCTAATTCTAAGTTAATTTTGACTAACTGAACATGAAAAAAATAATATTGGTAAAGTAATAATAAAAATATGAAACCGACCAAAGCTCAAACGCATATTCACTGATGTATTCTATGTTTATGCATTTTTTGGACATTCCAAAATTTATAAAATCAGTTGTATTTTTTAAACACACTCACATAATATCACATAGTTTTAGGTACAGAATAAACAGTTATTTTTTTCCTGGCGGTAAAAAAGTCATCCAGTATATTTCTAGTATTGCAACACGAAAAAACAATTTCTAGATGTAAAATAATATGTGACGACACACATAGAGAGAGAGAGAGAGAGAGAGAGTCTCACAAATGCGACCACCTGTGACGAAATTCTTAATGGATAGCCCCATAGCCAGCAAAGTATTTCTACATAACGTAAACCGGCGACTTATTATTGCGGCGAGTATGATTATTGTTTCCAAATAAATATAGTTTGGCATCATTTCTCTGTATGTGCCCATTTGTATATTCGTGGTATTAGAACGAAATGTGCTTTCTGTTTTGTTGCTCTGTGGCTTTAACGCAAGACTTGAAGTTAGCAAAACTCAATCTTTGGTTTGAGACTTAGAGTTATTAGCTGACGTAAACTCAGTGAAATGGAAGCATTTCAGTGGGTAGTTGTATTATATAACATCTTACCTTGGCAAATAACTACTCGCAGCCACGGACGTAAAAAAAATACGGACGTAACCTCGTCTAACCATAAGTGAAGCATAATAATGGCCGCCCGTTTAGGCTGTGTGCGTGATTTGAGGGTTGCTATATAAACCATCAATTTCCCTGCTGTTTGGTGGTACCAATCGATCTCAGTTAACTTATGTAATTTACATATATTATTTAACAGAAATTTAAACGGTTGATCTATGTTGGCCTACCAAACATATTTTTTATGATCACTGTGATAGAAAATAAAACACATGTTACGTATGAAGAAATATATTTTTACACATGACAATAATAGTGATAAGGCTATGACTATCCATAAAATATACTCCTGAATAACAAAAATTTTGAAAACCCCACGACGCTTAATACGTAATTGAAAAAGGATATTTTTGCGTCGGGGTTAAAAATCAAAAATACGTTTACATCATATATCATAATAGTATAATAATAATGTTAAGTACGTATATTATTATTATAACTAATAAAGATGCGCTAAAATCCTTTATGTTGGGTCAACTTTTTGTACACTTGTCTTTTGTTGTCTAATGTACGGGAAATACTTTCTATTTTAGAAATATGATGGAACCGAACGTTCAAATACTTTTGAATAATGCATTTCATTAAACTTATTCTATGATCCGCTCCTGCTATGGCGTGAATATTTTCTATATTTAAAAAAGTTGTTCTGTTGTCAATGAACATTTCCAAAATTTTTGTCATTAGATACATATGTTGTTGTTATTTTTGTCTCTAGGAAACCTATGAAAACGACGTAAGAGATATTTTATATTAAAAGTATGGGGATCTTTTATTTTACTTTTGAGAAACGGTACCCAAAAACTAACAAAATCTGATTTCAGAGTCACATACATAGTTATTTGCATACAAATATAGATTTCCCCACCTTTTGGGGTAATTTTCCCGTAAATAAAGTGACAACACTGTTGAATTTTACCTCTAGAATTCTCGGCAAAGTCTTTAAAACATAAATAATTTTTTTTATCACGAATCGTAATAACTTACGTATGATAGGTGATTCCATGTGACTTTTTACTTTTGCTCGTGTAGTTTTTGCATGATTTAACAACACAAGACGGCATTTTTGATAAATAAATCGTTGACGCAACGAACGCATTTACTATGTGTCACTGGCGCTGTCACTCGGGGCGAAATGGCGGCGGGTTGGCGTACCTAGTGGGTATGTGTGAGTGTAGATCATGTACAACGAACGAAATTAGCGTACCTTGCATGCTTCACATTATTTTAATGTGATGTTACGTCCGTATTTTTTTTACGTCCGTGCTCGCAGCTGCATCGCAGTTTCCAACAAAGCGTTAATAAGTAAGACTTGGTTAGTTAACATAGATCTGAATATTAATCCTCTCATGCATCCGAGGGTCTACCACAGGGTCTGAAAGGAAATAAAATGTCAGTAATGTCATAATTGGTTTAGACACAATAGTACTAAATTAATTAATCTGATCCAAGTTGTCATTCTGCATTTGTCATTCACGGTGTGTATGTACCTCCTAAACGGCTCGACCGATTTTGATGGATTTTTTTTATAAGTGTTTGAGTGGTTTCTGAAATGATTTAGACTTAACATTATTTGGACTCGGTTGCAATCAGAACCAATCGAAGCTTAGGATTTCGTTAAGGGATAAAATCCGAAAATCCGAAATAAGGGAGAATATATCTATTCCAAATTACCTACAGTTTTTTTGTGCTAAGAATCTTCAAGCTTAGCTGCAACTAAAAACCGATCACTGGCAAATTATAGACTTACAGAAGTATATCATGTGTCACAGTCTCACAGAACCGTCAAAGCGCAAAATATGGCTCGCAAGACTTAAAATAGAAAAAAGTTGTAAAAATCTCGTTCCGAGTAATTTATTTCTAGTTGAAGCAATTTGCAACATGGCAACTTTGACCATTTTCCCCCTTTATAGTAACTTTCAATAAACTTTAGTGATTAGCAAGCGATAAGTTACAACGTTTTCTACCGCGTGACTTTTAATTTATTCATATTTCATTTTAATAAGAACTCAACAGAACTGTTTATCTTAAAGACTTAGTAACATGTATAATGAGCTTAGAGCATATGATAATAAGCTATGTAGATTGCCTAAAGCTCCTTATTTGACTTATTTAAGTTGTTTTGCATTCTTAGTACATACCATGATTTATGTTCATTTCAAATGCACTTAAATAAGTTAAATAAGTAGGTAAGTAGCTTGCAAAAATAAATAGTTGCAATTGCTAATATTAACTACACAAAGTCTATCTATTTATCTATCTAACATTATTAAAAGCGAAAGTTGGTAATTACGATGCTGATTAAACTTTTACGCAAAAACTACCAAATGGATTTGGATGAAATTTTGCGCTAATATAGGATATTATCTGGATTAACATAAAAAATACTTATTATCCCCATAAAGGTTCCCGCGGGTTATATTGAATAAACTAAGACCAAAGTATCTGGCAAAAGCTAGTTACCATATTTTTAAGTCTTTCAGAATAAATCTTATCTTATTCTCATAAACGTTGACCCAATTAGTAAAGCTGCCTCGGACGCAAAGCTCCGAGGTCGACGCCAACTTGCGGTCCGACTCCACAACTGCCTTAGTTAATACAGCAAAAGTGGACACTGATTAATCCCCGCATTCGAATGCTAGTTTATGAGGATTAAATAATAATATTAATTCAATTTTGTTAGCGCCTTTAGTACATTCCTAGAATTTTATATCCGCACATTCTACTATTATTATAAATGCGAAAGTTTGTATTGATTTGACAAAAATAACGTGCAAATATGATCTTGAATGTGAAGACTAAGTCGATCTCAGTACTCGCGCACTCGTGAAGCCCAACATTATTCCTAACTTAGTAACTTAGCAACTTAGCCTAACATCCCAACCCACTGAGCACTCCTTAGCAATCTAACATTTCCCATAGAAGCAAACCTTCAATGGAAATGTAAGAAGGTATATTATATTCTAGATAGAGAGGCAGATACCGCATCGCAGATGAGCGCGAGAGAGAGGCCCTAACGGTGAGTGGAGGTTCAACGATCGAATCGCGCGCAGTTTGTTGAACTACACTACAACCATAGCTTTGGAAAATTGTTAGGGTTGAACACGAATCAAAATAATTATGCTTTGGTAATTTACTCTACTTTGCACTCGAAATTGAACATAAAATTCTTTACCTGTCTTCCTTTTTTTTCAAAAGCAGTAAGCAAGATATTCTGAACAAAAGCATAGAAATATAATTATGTGCGGGTCCCGAAAATGTTAAAATCCCTTGTCTATAAGTTTTCATACCTACGCTGCTTTCTTAAAAAATATCTCCAAATAAAACAATTTATTTATTTAGAAATAAAAGAAAACTTGCCGTTCCGAGCTTCAGATTAAAGAAAGTGGGTAATTCATTTTTGGGGAAATGTATAAAAATCTTCAATAAAGTAACTAAAAACTCTTGTTGACTTACCTGTTTATGAGTTCAAAAACCACTTAAAAAAAATCCTTATGAAAAAAGGATACTACAAAGTTGAAGATTACTTGAACGACAAGAGTGCATGGACTTAATAGCCTGCCTAGCTCGCACTTATACACTATCTTGTAATTATATTTCCTGTAATAAAATCAGGCTGACAAAGGTGACTGAGTTTGTTGCGCCGTTTCTTCTTATCACCAGCCGATATGTTGTCCCAAAGCTGTGGAAGGGCTAAGTTATATGTTGGGACGTGTATAAGTGCCCGGAAGAGGGCCTATATACAGAATAAAGAATTTCATTTCATTTCATTTCATATTAATTTGAAATCATAAATCAAGTCATTTGCGCAAGGCATTAACTTATTGGATGGAGCATTTTATGCAGACTAAATTTGGCTGAATCGGAAACTAGAAGCTTTTATTGGATTTACTCATTTCCCCTCGGATTCAGGCATGAACATATCATTAAGATTGACTTATCTGTAAAACGAATTGTAGCCGGTCGCGTGATCGCTGTAAAGAGGTGAGCACGACGGGCTTGGCGTCGCCATATTCCGGGTTTGATTACTGGTCGGGTCTATGTAGGAATCAAACTTTTCTATTGTATCGTATCTGGGTGGTGTTTAATTTGGTACCCAACCTAACCTAAGAAATATAGTAGTGTTCCTATGTGCAGTGTATTCTGTTAAGATGTATATTTTGTACTGATTCATGTGATATTTAAATTAAGTCAGGCTGGATTCGATCAAACTTGAGTAAGTTGTAACTCGAGAGTAAACCACTGGCTTAATCTAGAAATCATCATTCTAACAACCACAAATCTAGGATAAAGGTGATGAACGGTTGATTTTGGCCGTGTAAGTATTATTCTGACAATAGATAATGTTAAAGGTACTTGGATCTTGTCAAACTGGCACTGTTTGCAGTTTCGCACAGAAACTGACAAGATGACAATGATTGGCATTGACACTCTTCTAATACTACAAAATTGAATTGTTGAGACATTTGAAAACAAACTAGAAGAAAATGGATTATATAATTTTTATTTCTCATTTACACTTAAACCACAGAACAACAACATTATGAATAGTATGTGCCATGAGTAAGTTGGAAAAACGTAAACGAAACTAAGTAGTTTGATATTCTCGTAATAGCTAAACTGAGGTAAATTAATGTTTCGTCGAATCCAGCCTTACTTATCTTAGTGTCATTTAATCTAGAGTAACTTCATCCGTGTGACAGCCCTAAGCCCTAAGGCCGATCTCTCGCGTGTCCCTGTCTGGCGAGCGGCTTAGAGCAGGACGCGCGTTCGCGGAAGAAAGCGAATTGCGTAACTTGACGCTCTATCTATCGGCGTTTGCGCATTGCCCAGTGCGAAGAGCCACGTGCCTTTTCGTGGCTTAGAACTTTTACATGTTTTAGAGTTTCGTAACACAAAACCTGTCTTCCAAGATCCTTTTTACCAAGAACGCGTAATAATATCCAGTTGCAATTAATATACTCGAGTCTGCAATTTCTGAACGCTATGAAAAAATCTAACACCTAAGTATTGCATTTAAAATATACTGTTTATTCCGTATTTTGATACTTGCAGGGAATCAAAACTTAAAGGATACTTTAGGTTGACGTTGAAGCAATGTCATATAGGACTGGTTAAGGTAAAAGATCGAAAACCTTTGTAGTTTCTACCTCCGTAACTTTTTTTTACCATTGCAGCAAAAAAATTTCATGATTTGATTCCCTTGGATGAACTGTTTACAAGTACAGAAATCTCGGCTCGTAAGTCTGACTTATATTTGGCGAGTTGTTTTACTACTACTTTAGTTATCGCAAGCCGTTCAGAAATTTTCGTCAAAATTTGTTTGTGATTATTACGTGAGCTCTGATAATAAACTCGAGTAAATTCCAATGGGACTAATATAGCGAAAAAACAAACATTATAGGATGCAATGAAAAATTACGCAAAAACCTTATACATGCGTCTAGCAAATGCCTCAGGTATCTTAAATACTGCAGTTTGCTTAAACATCACCTTTAAATCCGCGATTTTGCTATGACTTTACTTCCAGTAAATGAGCGCGGTAGCATCGTAGAACAAACTTACTCATCCGCGAAGTCGAGCGTTCTACCGATTTTTTACACAAGCATAAGACTATATGAATACTTTTTATTTCCGTTAAACTTTGCTGTAAAAATAGTAACATTTAAAAAATGGCCACACCCAGTGCAGGATCCCGTCACAATTTGTACGTAAATTTCCTTTTAACATCGTGCAGTAGTACATTCACAAGAAGAGACAGGTAGGTTGCCTGACTCTTTAGCTTCTAAAGCTTGTAGATTGTAGCTGTAACAGTTTTCATTTTGACTTCGTCATACACGTTGATTTCTTCAGTCCTAATTAAAGGAGGCAAATTTGTTTAATACAAACAACGTTTACTGTAGCATCGAAATCGAAAACAAAAATGCAGTTGCTCCATACAAACTAGCGTTTTGACGTGACAACAAGTATTGAGCTTTTGATACTGTACTCAAGATTTCAATGGTTATCCCATAATAAAATTGGTTTGTTAATTATTGAGATTAAGTAAAAATTACATTTGTAAATTTTTCACATTGTGTCAAAAACAAAAAAATATACTTTTAGGAAGGGGGTGATACTGGACTCTAACCAGAATTGCACTTTAAAACATAATTTATAGCAATCAGATCCCTGAATCGAAAAAAAAAGACATCTATAATATTGAACGAACTAACCATTAAAATTTTAAAAATATCAAAGATAAAAAATTAATAAAATACCTATCTGATCGTATATACATTAAAAAGTTTAGGTGTTAATGTTTTTTCGATAAAAACTGTATTTTTTATCTAATAAATGTTAATCACCATTGAAATCTTAAACCGAGAGTTAGACTAGAAAAAACTAATTCAACACTTTACATGTAGGAAGGAGGTAAGCATTTTTTTATAAGTTATTTCTACCACTTAATTATCGTGATTGAGAAGTAGGATTTATGGTACTAAGGTAAGATCTACCAACCCTTATAAAAAAGATTGCACTGTAAATGATCTTGTTACGATCGTGACGTCATATAGAATGAGTTTTTCTTATGTAACTTAAGTGTATGTTTATTTTGTATTACTCATGATAAAAAAACAGAAAACTACGCCCAAGCAACCAATATGGGTATGGCTACACGTAATATAATCGGGCCAGCATTGTCGGTCCGGCCTAAGTAGGTATATGTCGAACAACAAAGCCGACCCGAACAACTAGGTACCTACTTGGAACTTCATTGCATCCATCAACATACTACTCTGTCAAGAAAGTACCGAGAAAAGATAGGTAATACACAAAATGTTAGTGATTCATCCAAATTTATTTTATCACCTTCAAAGTATGCTCCTTCAGAAGCGATACACTTACGTCATCGAATAATCCAATCATCAAAACATTTTTTTTCCGGAATCGAGTTCAGTTCTCGCCGCGAATTCTCCTTTATATCTTCTACCGAATGAAACCGGGTGCCACGAAGTGGTAATTTGAGTTTAGAAAAAATAAAGAAGTCGGCTGGAGCCATAACTGGTGAATAAGGTGGCAACTCAATGGTATTTGTTGAGTTTTTGGTCAAAAATTCGTTCACAATGATGGCCTTGTTCCCACAAGGCCATCATTGTGAATGAGGCGCAATTTCGTGGTGCAAAATTTAAGAATTTTCATTCCACAAATCTGGCCTTTTTCGTCTAATTTTCTCTCTCAAACGCCGCATAACGCTTAACTAATAACCTTTTTTATCGTTTGACCTTCTGGCAAGAATTCTGAGTGCACAACACTGCGACAGTCAAAGAAAACAGTCAACATGACTTTGACTTTCGATCGAGTTTGGCGCGGTTTCTTCGGTTTCGGTTCAGTTGGAAGGCGCCACTCCGTGTGTTCCACACGTGTTTTTGATAAAGTCGATTCACCGTAAGCCATCTGTAACATTTTCAGAGACTCCGATCACGAAATCCTATTGGCGATGCAAAATTTAAGACAAACTCTTTGTTCGATGTTTTTGTCCATTATGAAATTCGCAATACACACTAGATATGGTATAACTAAAAACAATACTGTATTTAATCTAATTATCAAATGTAACTCAAACTAGAAAACAGTTGTGCCAATCTAACAACAACAAAAAAAGTATAATTTTGAATTTGGAACCATAAACACATCATCAATTCCCGAAACTTTTTTGACAGAATGTATATTCGGTTTTCCCACCCGGCTTTGTCGAGTAATGTCAGCCCGTATATGTATTCAGCAACACTTTCCTATCTCAAAGTTACGTAGTGACTGTAAAAAATATAACGAACGCTTAGTAGGTACTAACAGAACTGAGATTTACTTAATAAGAAAACTTTTTAAACAAATATACACTAAAACTAACTAACTTACGTATTTTACACTGAAAATCACTCTAAAGGACGTCATCATATTCGCGTGTAGCAGTTTTCGCTCGCAACCTGAAACTAGGGCACTGTATTGAATCAAAATAGTTAGCTATGGATAACTTGATCAGTATCGGGATTTCATTAATTTTGCAACGCTTCCAATTTTCATTTAATAGCAAAGCCAAAAATACGTTACAGCGTGTGGAAAGCGAAAAGTGGAGGTAAATAATGTTCCACCATGTCATTAATCTAAAGAGCATATCATTTAAATATTATATGCTAATATAATAATACATATTCCCTTTAAAGTACGTAAAATAATCAGTTGTTGATATTAATTTAATTGATTATAAATCGTGAAAAAATTTTCGCCTTTCCAATCTGCATACATCTACTAAGTAGATAACTACTTTCACTTAAATGTCAAGTTTATTTGTTTAACTATTTTTTGCGATTTTGGAAATGATCTGACTTTTCAGCCGTTTGCAGAGCATATGTTTCATGATTTCATTTATTTTATCATTCATTAATCAGTTCGAATAATTCTTGAATACTTTTGAAAAACATAAAAAAAACTAATGTTTTAGTTGGGAGTTGCATCCCATGCCAACGTATGATCCATTAAAGTATTTGTAAAATCATATAATCTATTGTCACAATCATGTTGCTAAATGTTTAAACATGTCTTTTAAGCTCTAAGCACAAGTTAAAACAGTATCACTGCTAGTAAAGTTGCCCTAGCATCCTCGGTACTTCTTCTTCTTCTACCTTCGTTGTCTGCAATTCCGAAAGACAAATGACAAAGTTGAGAGATATATAGAAAATGTTGTGACTTACAACCCTTGGGTTTATTGACTGAATAACCTTTTACTTTTAACTTGAAATATTCGTGAAAATTAGTGTACCTACTAAAACTAAAAAACATTAACTTGCCAGATTATGTAACTTAATTGTATGGGTGTATGTCTTGTTGGTTGTCCTCTTAAATAAATATAAATAAAATAAAGATTTTTAAAAATCTCTTTTATCCATAAAACCTCGTCGAAAGTTTTTACTAATTGCTGTTTATCCAAGTAAACGTTTTGTAAATTACATTATTTTCTTAACGTTATTTAGACAAAACATGATTATACTAGCAGTTGCCCGCGGCTTCGCCCGCGCTTATTTAGATTACTTCAAATATCATTGGTTAGCCTATACTTAGAAAATAATGAACTTCAAATACTTACAACATTTTAACCACTTTTACCCTTTTACCACACCCCTTAAAAGGGGTGAAGTATTGTAATAATTCCAACAACACGTATATCCTACCTTAAGAGAGTAAGTGAGTAAGTCCTAACCGTAAGCCTAAAAAATAATTTTAATGACGTTTACTTTGAAAACGAAGGACTTTCCATGCACAACTTTATCTCCTTTTCACCCCATAGGAGGTAATTTTATCAAAAACGCTGAGATTCTTATGAATTAATTTCCATACATAAGCGTAAATACTAAATTTGGAGATATGATATTATATGTATTACATATGTGTAATGTGATCGCCAAGACCATTCTTTTTATTCTGAACATGTGTATTGTTTTCTCAAAAAAAAATTTGTCGAGGTTACATTCTGAGATTTCATCATAAGCAATTAATAAAATTTATAAGTTATAACTATGGTGGAATATACAAACATTCATACATAAACTGCCAAAATCATTAGGGTTAAAGCCGGAAAGTTGCCTTAGTGGGATAGATGCCCCGGTTTCAAATACACAATGTTAGACATATCCCTATTGTTAGGGCTCTTGTTTAATTAGAATCGGTGTACATAACTGCAAGCCGTACGACAGAGTCCAATGGAAGCGAAAATCCTTCGCGTCGAGTCCTCCACGAACATCGAAATTATATTTGTGGCAAATTTCTACAGTTTTTTAGGGTTCCGTACCTCAAGAGGGAAAAACGGAACCCTTATAAGATCACTTTGTTGTCCGTCCGACCGTCGTGTCTGTCAAGACCCTTTAGTGCCGGAAGGCGTGAAAGTATCGAGTTGAAATTTAAATGATATACTCGAATCAACGGTCTCTTGAAGCTGTGAAAAAAATCAAACTTCTAAGTTAACTTACAAAAAAGATACGCCGTCCGACGTGTATGTCAAGACCCTTTAGTGCCGCAGGGCGCGTAGGTATCGATTAAAAATTTAAATGATATACTCAAGCCTACGGTCTCTTGAAGCTGTGAAAAAATCAATCTACTAAGTTAACTTAAAAAAAAGATGCGACCATGTACCTATGTTGCAATAAACGCATATTTCGACACTCTCAAAGAAATCAAAATGTATAGGGTATTTCCCGTTGTCCTAGAACTATGAAATTACGCAATTAGCACCATCCTTTACCACAAGTATAGGGAAAATCTGGAAACTGTATATTTGTAATTAACTCATAAGAAAACGAGGTCTATAAACAAGGAACAATTTTTGCTCCAAAGGACTTTGTTGAGACTCGCTTACGAATCAAAACACATTTGTTTTTTTTTCATTTTTTCAGTAATCAGCATTTTATCAGAATATGGGAACGAACATTTCTGCGCCCGGGAACGAACATTTCTGCATTTTCTGTGAAATCAATTTTAAAAGGACTTTTAAGATTTTTTCTTTGTAGGTACACAAGCCATCCTACAATCTTAAAAGTCAATGGGTAGGGTAAGCCTGTGAAATGAAGATGTACGCTTTGTTTAACTTATTCTAAATAAATATGAATACTATTCAATTTGGCAAGTTAAACCTATGATGTCGGCGGAAAACACTAGATGGCACATAATGCACGTTTTAAGTATATATTTTACTTCTGGCTGGTAACTTTAGGTAACAAAAAATTAAACTATGCGATTAGTGACTTTTGAATGACTCAAGTCACGTCAAAATAATTATCAAATTAATATCAAATTTTATAAATCATTGCTTTAAAACTTAAACATTATGTGGTAAACAAAAATTTGAAGAACGGTGAGAATGAATATTATTTAATAAGCTAAAAAAAGATTAAGTGTGATATATAATGTAATGTGTAAAAATAAAATATTTCATTCATCATTCGTGATTTTATATGAGTAAACTCGTTACCAAATTTTAAGTAATACTTGTGTTTATGAAAAAAGCGCAGGCTTCTGAGTTCTGATACAGATTCATGGACCAGCAATGGAATCTACATTTTGTATGAATTGTGTTTTGGTTTTTTGTTTTAGATTTAAACAACTTATGGCGGTATTCACTGGTGTTTAAATTAAACAGTTCATCAAGTTTTATTGAAAAAATCATTCAATCTTTTTTTTATAAATTAAAGGGCAAGTATCCGTACCGAAAAAGATAGTCGCCCCATATATTTTGGGTGATAGCTGCCTTTAGGGCAATCTATGGGCAACCATGCACATTTTTTTAAAGATTTTATATTGCAGGCGGCTCGGGGGATTTATACGCTAGTTGCACATTTTACAATAAATTATGATTTGACCCGACCGGGAATCCGAGTCACAGAGATTTTGGATCATGTCTAATTGAATAATAGAAATTATTAACCGCGTGAATTAATATCATTTGTAGATGAATGTTAGTAAGATACTTTAAAACTAAACCGAACGATGTTAATTATGTTAATGCAAAATTAACATAACTGGCGACAATTATAATAGACTAAAAATACGTAAAACGACTTACTCTACTACTACTACTAATATTTGGACACTTTTAATCAAAGCTAGCAAAAACAATTCCAAGTGTACTTATAAAATATACCACAAATTTATGCGAAAAAATACTAAGTGTGAAAATATTAAGTGAGTCACAATAGTAGTAGACCACGGTTCACAATCTTTCGACAGTTTACAATATCGCTAGATATATATAATCTAATGGTATTTACAATTTAAAGGTGACTGTATGTATTTTCCGTATTTTTTATAAATAACAAAATAGCAGATTGTACAACAAGTGCATAAAACACACCATTTTACCCGAGACGACGTTTATGCGTGGATAACTGGATAGTCAAGTCGAGGGTGAAATGGCTTTTACGTATGTACGTTATACATTCTGCTTTTCACTTAGATTGTGAGGAAATTAAATATCAATATTGGAAATAAAATATAAAACAATTTCAAATTGCAACACAGAGAATATACATGGACTTCCAGCCTATATACTTTTTAAGCTACAATAAGCCGAAAACAAAGACGATCGGGTTAAAAGTTTGCCCTGTAGCCTAACCTTTTTGAAAAACGGTCAAAAAGTCAGACGACATTTTTCTAAATTTTTTCACATTTTCCTGCTATTTGCAACCACATCAATTGGGATTTGGCATTGCGTTAGGGTGTGAGGCGGCAATACATTCTACTTGGTTTTTCACTATAGGACATGAGGCATCAAACGGTTAAAGTTGATATCAGAAATGCTTTTAACAGCGTAGAGAGCGATTCCATCCTGAATGAAGTCCTTTTTTTTGCGTCAGGGAAATGCGCATACCACTCCAGCCGCGGGGGCGGCCGGGGGTTATGTGGGACTCCGGACGTCTGAAGTGAGATGCCGTATACCCACTAAAAACCTGACGGTGTCCACCGGTGCCTTTAAGTGAGTAGAAACTACGGGTCAGCGCCCCGGGCGTTTACCCTGGGCATTCGTCCGCAGTTCCTCCTCTGGCTGTGGCTCGCTACACGCAAGCGCCACCCCCGTGTCGGTCGCCCTAGGCCCATCAGGGAGGGGCAATTGGGGGCCGTACTGCCTCCTACGGCGCCCATGGCGTCGGCGGCGGATCATGGGCCGTCAGCCAAAGGCTCTCGTTCCCTCTCCGCTGCTTCCTTCTGTGAGACAACCTTCTCACAGAAGGTAAGCACCGCTTGCCACGCCTCCTTGCTGTCCACCATGCGGGTCACTACCGCCCCGACTGAGAGGTCTTGCCCGATTTCAGGATTCTGCGCTCAGCTGTCCAGGCTGGGCATACCTTCAAGGTATGCTGCGCTGTGTCCTCCGCTGCCGTGCAATGATGGCACTTAGCGCTGTCTTCCCGACCAATCCTGCATAGGTAATTCCCAAAACATCCATGGCCCGTCAGTATTTGGGTCAGCCGATACGTGATTTGACCGTGCTGCCGCCACACCCACTTCTCCAGCACCGGGAAAATTGCCCTTATAGCACGGTGCCCATACTTGCTGCGTTCTAGCTGGTACTGCCACTTACGTAGGGCCTCTTCTTCGAATTTCATGCGCTCCGCCTGAACTTCCCGAAGCGCTGGTCTCTGACCTTGGGACCTTTGGTCTCCACGCCACTCGTAGACTGCGGCAAGGACCAGGGAGTCCAGTTCCCATGGCAAAGTTCCGGCCAGGGTGAGAGCCGCGTCTCCCGCTATGGTGCGATATCCTCTGACCACTCTTACCGCTATAAGACGCTGTGCTCTCCGTAGTTGCAGCACATTGTTTTTATTTAGGGCTTCGTACCACGCAGGGGTCTCTAAAGGGCTATTGAGCGAACGATACCCACATACAAACGCCTGCAAGTTGCGGAGGGCCCGCCGGTGTTGGGCAGAAGACGGCTGAGAGCGCCCGCTGTAACAATCAGTTTGGGTGCAAGGCGTTTAATATGCGCCTCAAAACTACAACGGCCATCAAGAGTTAGCCCCAGATATCGCATTGTGCTGCCAACCTCTATGCGTGTTCCACCTACTACAATATGAGCATCTGCCGGTAGCGTTCTACGAGCCTTGTGGAAGCACAGGGCTTCCGACTTCTCCAGCGCCACATCCTGAATGAAGTCATAGAGCAAACTCCCTTACTTAATCTATTTATTCACCATTGTTACGCTTTCCCAAACAATCTTTTTTTCACAGACAAAGTTATTCAGTCGCTGGTTGGAGCTCAGCAGCGATATCCATTTGGGGCCATTATAATTTTGTTTGGCTATTCAAAAGATTATATCTAACCTAAAAGCACCTTTGAATGTTTTGTACCTTGATGATGGTATTTTAGAAGGAAGCCCTGAGCTGGTTTTGGAAGATTTAAAAACGTTGGTTATAGCTCTTGAAGCGGTAGGCTTGAAAGTCAATCCAGCCAAATGTGATTTTTTTAGTGTGTGGTGGTTTGGTCTTGGACTCACTTGAGGAATTTGATTCTCTTTTGACTGGTATAAAACAGATTGACAAAGCGTCGTTCAATTTGTTGGGTACTGCTTTTTATTTTAAAATAAACCTTGCATTGAATTGCTAAAAACAAAAAATTTCAATACTTTCATTACTAGGAAATTTTACAACTTAAAATTTTTCCTTTCATAATAATTTTCTTCATAACAGTCAGTGATCATAATTTTCTTATTCATAATGACATTACTAAGAAACTATTTAACTCATAATTTTATTATTGGTAAAATATTTTTTTCATGTAAAATTATGTCATTGTAAACCGCTATGTATACAGTATACAGGGTGTAAAAAAAGGCTTAACGAAGCCTTAAACCACGAATTCTATACATAAAACCAAGTAGAATGCAAAAAAAATAATTGCTGGGAACTAACTTATATTTTTGGGTATCAAAAAAAAAACTTATATCTAACCCGCAATGTATAGCGCGCACGCCACAGACTATGCCTGTGAGTGTAAGCGGATCATGTTTCTTTGTAAAAAAGTTAAGTATTAACAAACGGAAGTAAAAATCTTTGAAATAAAATTGTAACTTTGACTGTCAATAACTCGGTAACCCGTCATTTCCCAGGTATAGTGTAAAAGAAAAAAAATATCGTAATAATACGTAGAATATGCGGTATTCGGCTTCGTTAAGCCTTTTTTTACACCCGATATAGTAAATTGCAAAATAGTTGATGAAACATCAATGTATACTTTAGTAAAGTCACTGTTAATTGAAAATAAGATATTCATGTTATTAATATTTTTATGCGTGATATCTCCTTATTGAGTGATTATTTTAAACAAAAATAAATAGGTATAGATCAAAATAGGGACTTTATTTAAATCGAAGTCGATTTAAATTAAGAACCTTTTTTGAGTTTACTCAGACGCCACGCAGTCTTGTCTGCGCTACCCCTAGATTATAATAAATTTTAAAATCGCGTAGGCGAGGTGGCCCGCGACCTGAGGAGCAGGTGGTTTTATCTATTGCGACGATAAGCTCGCGTGGGACCGCCAGAGCCTCGCAGCGCCGAAGCCGTGACGGAAACCGTGCCTGCAGCGTGCATGCTTGCTTGCATACTTAAGAAATGATAGTTAACTATATACCGTCTTTCTGGTAACCAAAACAACTTTCTGTGATTTTTTAAAATAATATTTTTATAAGTTACACTTTTTTAAAACATTAGGTAGTTTCATCATCATTAACTTCATTTAAAAATCAATTTTCATGTAAATAAATGAATTTGAATTTGAATTTGAATTTGAATTTGAATTTGAATTTGAATTTGAATTTGAATTTGAATTTGAATTTGAATTTAGCCCTTGGAAGTCCAGTGCTAGATGTATAGGCCTCCCTGTCCAATCCATTGTTAGCTGCTCTAAAGGCCTACTACGAAAGTGTTTCTTTCCTTCAGACGTTTAAACTACTTAATTAAAATTACCATCTAACTTGTATCAATCCTTTTACAAAATACAAATTTAAACTACGAGTAGCTGCTTACAATACCCGACGGTTTTCAATTGTTCATGAATCAAGGTTGATACAAGTAGATGGTAATGTAAATTTAATAGATACGTTCGAACGAATGAAACACGTTCACAGTAGGCTTTCGCCGGCCGTTTGAATCGAGTAGCTGCCCGCAACTTGGGCTAGGCCAGTAACGAGGCCTATTACAAAATTTTGACAGCTTGGCGATTTTTTTGGTGATTAATGCTCATTTAAAAAATAAATCGAAAATTGGAGGCCGCTACGAATTATAAAATAACAAAGCCAAACATATTGGTAAGTCATCATTTGCAGTTGCAAAAGTGGTATACATTTATAAAATAGGGAAATTACTTTTTTACTTTGTCCCAAAAGGTTAATTAATGATTTAACAGAAATAACTTATTGTTACTTGTAGGTTTTCCTTTTGTATAGTTCGTAGCGGCCACCGATTTTCGATTTATCTTTGACCAGTGGTTACCAAACAACCGCAAAACTGTCCCTAGGTCTCTTAACCAGGCCTGCCCAACGACGAGTCATACAAATAAATCGTAGTCGCCACTAGTGGCTGTTCCTAGAGATCCGTTTTTCCCCAACCTTGTCGTCAGTTCCGCATATTATAATGTACCTACCTGGCCTGCTCATTTTCACTTTAGCTTTGGAATGCAATTCAAAAGGTAAAAAAGAAAGTACCGGGAAAAGATTAATAATACACAAAATGTTAGTTATTCATCCAAATTTATTTAATCACCTTCAAAGTATGCTCCTTCAGAAGCGATACACTTACGCCAACGAATAATCCAATCATCAAATCATTTTTTAAACGCTTTTTTCGGAATCGAGTTCAGTTCTCGCCGCGTATTCTCCTTTATGTCTTCTACCGAATGAAACCGGGTGCCATGAAGTGGTAATTTGAGTTTAGGAAAAAGAAAAAAGTCGGCTGGAGCCATATCTGGTGAATAAGGTGGCTGCTCGATGGTATTTTTCGAGTTTTTGGTCAAAAATTCGTTCACATTAAGAGGCCTTGTGGGAAGGCGCATTATCGTCGTGCAAAATCCAAGGTGGTGCAATCATTCCACAAATCTGGCCTTTTTCGTCTAATTTGCTCTCTTAAACGCCGCATAATGCTTAAATAAAACTCTTTTTTTATCGTTTGACCTTCCGGCAAGAATTCTGGGTGCACAACACCGCGAAAGTCAAAGAAGACAGTCAACATGACTTTGACTTTCGATCGAGTTTGGCGCGGTTTCTTCGGTTTCGGTTCAGTTGGAAGGCGCCACTCCAAAGTTTGTTGACTAGTTTGTATGTCAAACTCGTAAACCCATGTCTCGTCACCAGTAACAATGCGTTTCATGAATGTTGGGTCGGAATTGACTCGTTCTAGCATGTCCTCAGCGACTCTTTTGCAATTGAGTTTTTGGAGAAAATTCAGGTCTTTTGGGACTAGCCGAGCGGCAACATGTTTTATACCCAATTGATTATTTAAAATGGTACGAATAGACTCGTGTGACACAGAAAGTTCGACGGCTAGCTCTCTCAAACTTGAATGAGGATTTTCAGACACTATTTCCTTCACTTTTGCGGTGTTATCTTCAGTAGCAGACGTTGATGGCCTACCAGAGCGAGGCAAATCTTTCATCACATCTCGACCGCTTTTGAACGCTTTGTACTACTAATAAATATGTGTTTTTGTTAAAGTCGATTCACCGTAAGCCTTCTGTAACATTTTCAGAGACCCCGAACACGAAATCCCATTGGTGATGCAAAATTTAAGACAAACTCTTTGTTCGATGTTTTTGTCCATTATGAAATTCGCAATACACGCTAGATATGGTATAACTAAAAACAATACTGTATTTAATCATTTATCAGATGTAAATCAAACTCCGCGCCCAAATGGAAAACAGTTGTGTCAATCTAACAACAGCAAAAAAAAAATATTTTTGAATTTGGAACCATAAACAAATCATCAATTCCTGAAACTTTTTTGACAAAATGTATATACAGTTGCGACAATGTGCGTATCCGAGGAAGCGCCTACACAGACCAGTATTTTTGTTTACGCGATATTTAAATTAAAAAAGCTTGATTATTGGTCTAAGGAATAAACATTGTAGGCAATGAACTCTTTTTACAAAGAAACCCTATAAGGTTTTGTTTCAGAAATTTTGGTTACGTATAGCGACAAAGGTACAAAGAAGTTCCTTGAAACTTTTTTTGCAAACGCGTCGCTCAAAGTTTATTTAAGTACACAATTTCTTCGAGTTTATGCATAAATAAGGATTCTTTTTTTGCTGAAAACATTGTCCAGCGTACACACTTCAGTTCTTCATGTTTTAATTTAGAGTTAACAATGTAAAATGACTTGTTTACCTTTAAAAACAAAAGTCTTTGGTTACTTGTTTTCATTGCGCACTCAGTCGTTAAGGTTTCAGATAAAGATAAAAACAGAACAATTGACGTAAGACATGAATATTTCACATGCAGTTGAAATTAAACATTTGTTTTGCTTATATGTCTTGCCTTTCGGCGTACAAATATAAAGTGCTACAATATTAATTTAGCCAATTAAACAGTTAAATTTAAATATATAGTCAACAATAATACAAATCCTTTCAGTAATCGTCAATATAAGTTAATATCAGTAAAATACAATATTTTTTTGTCAATTTAGTGTCTTTAAAATTAAATTTTGGCGATTTATACACTTGAAACATTTGAAATTCAATATAATATACACACAGAGACAACACAAGGCAATTATTAAGTCAAGAACATAAAATACAACTCATTGCTTGGAACTTATAGTTTAACTATCTAAAAAAAAAAACGATCTGTGGAATATAAATGTTTTCGTACAAAGTCATCTTACGAATATAATTTGAAAAAAAATCCTTACTTTCTCTAAAAACCAGAAGAATGTTTCTAGACCAAACATTTCTTTATAAAATATTTGATGATAAATTTGATTGCACCCAATTAATGAATAACATTTTCTTACGTACACCTAGTTAATCGCAACGTATTCGCGATACCTACTCGAGCTTATAAGCTTTTTGCACCCAAACAATGTCGAACTATAGCTGGTGCGCGCGCGCCTTTGCGTCGCATTATGCAATCGTATAATGACAATTTTCTTGACATAGATTTGTTTTGGCTTCCTCTTACGCAGTTCCAGGGCTAAAGTAGTTTTGCATCTAACAGAGTTACAGGACAGTAAGATCCAATAAAATAAAATTAAATAGTACACTTTACCTTTGGAATGTATAATTTTGTATAATATTTTTTGTGAATAGCGTAGTTGGTTACAAAATTGGTAATAGTATGTGTTTCATGTTTTTGTTTTAAGCAATATTTTGTAATTGTTTGTTTTTCCGAAAAATTAGAATAAATTTTTAAAAAAAATGGCCCAGTCGCAAATTGTCTAATTTCCGTACATTTTGTTCTCTGATTGTAAAGACATGAAACATTCCAATTAGGAATAAGAGATCGTGCTCTTTGCAGACCCACCCCCGGCTTAGTCTAGAAGTGGACAGCATTACTGCAATAGGCTGACATGATGATGATAATGAATAAAATGTAATGTTACACTTCAATATAAAAAGAATGCATTAAGTAATCATTTACCACACAAATAAGACGAATTATAAAGCCGTTAAATAACATAAGAAAAACTTCGCAATTATATCCTGAATAACAAATATATCCGTCAATCTGTTTGAACATTTTATTGTAAAATAAAGTGATTCAGCGGCCGGCGGCCATGCCGAGTGCACCCGACAGGGATGAAACGTGACCGAAAAGTACGATGCTCTAAGTTTCTGCGCGGCTGAAAGGTTCGGCTGTTTTTTTGGCCGAAACCGAAACCGAAACTGCGGTCGGACACTAACTGTAACATATCTTTGGTCGTTGGTGTCATTACTAATTTAATTTTTTTGTAAAAGTACATGCAGATATTCTTTATAAGCATAGAAATATGAAATTTTATTGCATAGCCACTGCTTTCGAGGTATACCCTATCTAATAAAAAAAAGAATTATCAAAATCGGACTACGCTGTAAAGAGATAAGCGTGGTCAAACATTACAATCAGTGAGTAAACAATCAATCATCCGCTGTTTTCCTACCCTTAGGGTTGGATTTTTTTTCCAAATTTATATGGGACCCCCTTCGGACTATACCCTTTCTAATAAAAAAAGAATTATCAAAATCGGACATAAAATATATATATTTGGTCCGATTTTATTAGTGTACACCCTGTTAACCTGTGACTATATAGGTGAAAAGCAATCGTAAAAACCAATTTTCAAATGTGTACCATAAAAACTAAAAAAGTTAAATACAAAATCAACAACATTGACTTCATATTGCATAAACTCGTCCTATCTTTGGTTCGTTTAACCATCTGATTATTGTCTTATTTCTTCCCCTTGTACAGAGCGAGAAAGAGTTGATGATAGGACGAGTTTATGCAATATGAAGTCGATGTTATTATTTTGTATTTTTATTTTTAACTTTTTTAGTTTTTATGATAGACATTTAAAAGTTGGTGTTTACGATTGCTTTTTACCTATATAGTCACAGGCTAACAGGATGTACACTAATAAAATCGAACCTTATATATACGCGTCGAATTGATAACCTCCTCCGTTTTTTTTCGTCGGTTAAAAAGATAACTGCACGGGCAATTTACAACCTTAGGCCCCGAGATTCGTTTAAAGAACTGATTAAGGAAATTAATAAACTAACAGTAGGTTCCTTAGATTATGTTTTACTTTATCTTTTTTCTTTAAACAAAGCGACAAATATAATTTTAATAGCCAGAATCAAGATAAACATACCTTTCTTCAGACTGCATAAAGTGAGTAATTCGTTCATGGGGTAATGTATTCGTTTTTTTTTTTAAGAAATTACCAGTCTCCAAAAAAGTGTTGTTGTACTACCCAATGTTTAAATTTAAATCACATAATAAGATGATTTTAACAAAAAAGGTACTGTTAATGATGATACAAAAGTGTTAATGATAATTTAAAGAAACATTTTTTTGGAATTAAATACTGCTCTGATTGATTGATACTGATTGCATAGGCACATATTACTTTCTCGCAAACACACTTTTTAAATATAGTCTGACAAGATAACCCGCAACGGGTCAATGTAGAAAATGAACTTTTCTATATTGTCTCGAGTCTGGGTGTTGTGGTACCGTCGTGGTTTCTGATGGCTATGACAAAAATGCTCTAACTACTTACTTTAGGATCAAAGAAGAAGAAGAAGATGAAAACAATGTATGTGATGTCCAATATTTATTTATTTATTTCAGATCAGCAGTACGCTGCGGACAGCGCCAGTACCGGCGGCAAAGCGGCTGCCCCTTGCAAGGTGTGCGGGGACAAGGCCTCTGGCTACCACTACGGGGTCACTTCTTGTGAGGGCTGTAAGGTAATTACAACCTTTAGCAAGTTGGGATTAGACAAAAAAAGAGGCTAAATTCGCAAAGCAAGATCTAATTCTGCATTTTTGGTATGTTGCATACATACAGAATAAATAATTTCTTAATTTCATTTCATATGGGTCTGTTTGAGTAGTGTAAATTCAAATTGGCAACTTCAAAAAACCTGTGAAAACTGAGAAAATTGAGAAAAACTTCGAAATTGTGGGCGTGTTTTCACTTTTTGTTCTCCAGGGCCAAAACTGTGCCTTTTTGCAAACGATGTTTTGTGCACTTTAATACACTTTTTTAAATTACCTACAACTCAAGCCTACTCGCAGCCATAAACTAAACTACTGCCATGAAAATCTGTGGTTTTTACCAACAACATAGGTACCAAAAATGCAGAACTACATCACACTTTCCGAATTTAATGTCTATTTCCTACGTCCTAGTAATTCAAATATTGTAGTTAACTTTGTTTTTAAGTGCTTTTATGCATTAACAATATCTGTATACAGAGTTTTAGGTAAATGGTATATTAAGCCAAAACTAGCCTACGTTGTATATGTATAAAAACCATGGCGTAAACATAAAGTTAACATTATTAAAAAATAAATATTTTCATACAAATCGGTTTTAAACATTTTTGTGTGTAAATGAAAAAAAAACATGATATCAAATTTCTGACTTCACCATACTAATATAAACTCTTATGAAAAAAAAAACGGGCACTAGATTTTTTTCTCTACTTCAATGAATATTACAAAAAAAAGGTTTTATTAATTTGAAGATGTATTATGCATGTTATTTGAAACATCCCGGCATGATTCTCTTAGTTCCAATTTTAAATTTTGAAATTAACAAAAGAAAAATAATGATTATTGTGGATTATTGTAAAATTGCTTTACTAATGGTGCGAATTGCTGTAACAATTTTTTACTGTTTAATAAGATTTTAAAACTTTTTGATACACGGATAACGGATATTATCTGCCAATTATACAATTTAATATTTCTTGGTACATTAAATACCACTTTCTGATATGACTGAATTGATTGATAAAGCGATAAGGGCCGGTAAATTTATAGCCCTACTTGAAGAAGGTTGTTCGCAAACTTACGTGTCTCAGCGGCTAAATGTGAGTCGTTCAACTGTCCAGAGGACTTAGCAACGGTATCAAGAGACCGGTTCGGTCAAAAGAAGACCCAGTTTGGGAAGAAAACGATGCACAGATCTAAGAGATGACCGCTTTTTGGTGAGTCCTGACCTCAATCCGATTGAGCATGTCTGGGATATTCTAAAGAGACGGGTAAGATCAGTGCAACCTGCTCCACAAAACATCAGGGAGCTAAAACAACCATTTGATAAACCATTTACCTAACACCCAGTATAAAAATCAAGCAGGCTTTCAATTCGGTTTAGCTAGAACACCTGGATGCAAATGACCAAGAGCTGTGGCGTTTTTATATTGAGGGCATCGTCCAGCAATGGACTACCATGGCTGATTATGGTTGATGATATTCATTTTTAATCGACTTCAAAAAAAGGAGGAGGTTTTAAATTCGCCTGAATGTTGTTTTTTTTATGTTTGTTACGCGATTACGCAGTCAATTATAGACCGAGTTCAAAATTTATTTTTTAGTTTGAAAGGGTATACTCCCGAGGTTTGCCCATTTATACCAAGTCAGATTGTGATGATGGGATCCTTAAGAAATCGAGGGCAACCCTCAATTTTTATAGGCACCCGTAATGTTTTGCATATATTTTCTGACACAATGCTGATTTTTGGGTCTGGTAATTATCATGTCATGTTTCTGACCAATCAAGCTACAGAACTTCTTAATGGATAGGAGTTAGAAGATAATACTGCAATTTGTCGACAGACCGTATTTCGCAGTGTGTTGAGCAGACGCGAGACGTGGAGCTGATGAGGTAGAAAAGAAATTTAAAAGTTCCTTTCATAAATTGACTTGTTATTTAACGCAAGACCTTATCCTATGGTTACGACACCAAAATAGCCGCCGTTCTGGTTGGAGTGTAGGAAAACCCTTTCCTTAGGACTTAAAAACTTTCGTCGAAAAATTGACCCTATATAACACCTTATTTTTTATCATACCATTGGATTGGGTATCCATAGAGGACCAACATTAGTTAAGGTTACTTTGCTGTAAAGTCATTTTTGGCGAAAATGGAAGGTGAAAACTGAAGCTTATTGTAAAGGCGTCTGGGACTTAAAATAAATTTCGTCGAAAAATTTACCATTAATAGCACCCTATTTTTATCATACCATTGGGTGGGTGGTCCACAGAAGACCAACATAATTTGTCTAGGTCACTTTGTTCAAGTAATTTTTGGTGGAGTTAGGAGGGGAAAATAGAGGACTTAGCACTTAAAATTGTGGAATAAAATAATTTTAATAAAAAACTAAAAACCGACTACAAAATGAAACTAAAAATAATATTGACCTAATCAGTTTTTTTTTGGAGTCGGTGCGAGTTCATTCGCACCGACTCCAAAAAAAACTGACATTTAATTCCCGATGGCTGGCACCGACTCCAAAAAGAAGAAAAAAGAACTGATTAGGTATGATTTAGTCAATATTATTTTACGCTTTTTAGTTTCATTTTGAAGTCGGTTTTTAGTTTTTTTTAAACTTATATCTCGGACGACTCGATCGGTACCATTATTCTCTAAATATTAGCAATCAGCGATAATCACGATTCATGGTTAGTGTGAATACCTATGGGCAGAACTGACAGTAGCTTGCTTTGTTTTTGCTTGCGATTTTAAAGAATTTATTGGTTAATTTTCGCTATCACATTGCTTTTGCAAGATTCGAAATCAGGGTAGTGCTATACGATAACGCAATTGGTCCCGGGTCCTATCGTTTCGAATTAATTTTGAATAAGTACCTTTTTACTAAAATATACTCAAATTGGTTGGGTGGGATTTAAAATAGTAATAATTAAGTTACTTTTATTGACGTTACAAATGGTAATAAAAACCAAAAATTACATGAGAGATAGCTTTTTGAGTGAGGTTTTTGGAAACTTTTCCGAAAATTCTTTTCTAAGATAAAACTAGAAAACTTGTGCAAAATATCGTCATTTTCAAAGTTACAAATGTATAAGTAGATATTTAGAAAAGAATAGAATTGTATTTATTTGGCACAAAATAAATAGAAATATAAAATAATTACAATTGGACACAAAAAATAATAAAGAAAAAAGAAATAATAAAAAATCGTGCAAAACAGACCCCCGCTCAGTATTCGTTGTGGCAAAAGCAACTTAGGGCTGCCACGACACTGATATTCTGCGGGAGCCTGTATTTAAGGTTCTTAATAAAGCTGCAACGAATCAGTCATATTTAATTATTAACATCCATCGAGATAAAAGGTTTTAAATTAGTGCACAAGGAAAAGAGGATCACTAATAATATTATTCTCGTATAGAAAACTAGCAAAGTAAGTTGGATTTTAATTTATTTATGGGGAATCTAACCAACCTAGCCATCCGTTCTGATCGTCACTTCTGTTAAGTTATTTTAAAGGCAGAAATAAATTACGGACGGTACGCTTTTCACGACCGGAACTTTTCCAGCGCGGTAAAGATCGTTGCAACTTCAACTAGATTAAGCTCCCACTAATATCAATGTAAACTTATTTTTAAAATAACGTAATTTATAACCCCGTATACGTATATAAAGATTTATAAAATGAAAATAACGAACTTCAAAACGCACCGTTTATTTAACTATTTGGTTCCGCTTTAGAAAAAGCTATATTCATCTATAATTTTAAATTACTAAGCGTTCGTTAAACTCACTGGCTCTTCACATATATGTGTGAAAAAAAATGTTTTTTAAATACGAATATACGAAACTTTAAGTTTTCAATACTGCTCTCATCCTATATTTTATGGCTATTAACTGTGTAATAATGTGATATGTAGAAAATGTACAAGCAACCTAGTCCTATTTATGTGTTATATTGGTATATGGTAAAGTAGCATAATGCTAATATTCTCCTCTTTCTCACGAAGTTTCAAATTTGAACCTGCCAAATCTAAATGCGAAAAGGGGGTAAGTTAGGAATTGAGAGCCATAATATTCCTTAATTTTCGCATTTTTTTCGTTTCAGTATTGTTCCAAAGTTATCTAGTTTTTTTTATTTTTTTTAAAACATTTTGTTTCAGAACGTCAATGTTTGTTTCGGACTTGAACTTTACAACGTGTAATGCTTAGGGTCAGGGATGAATTCTGGTACAATACAATAACCTTTTTTATGGGACCAACATCCAAAAACGATATCCTGTACAAAATTTTTGTTCACGTGAAATTATTTGTATAGTAATTTTTTATAATATTGGTACCGATGAAAAAGTTGCTGTTTTTCAGCACTAGGATCAACTTATAAGAGGTTTTGCTTATGTAGTGTTAAACGTTAAGAATATTTCATAATATTCTGCATGTGTGTGTGTACTCTGGAATATCATACTACTGGTTCAGAATGATTTTCTTCCTCCGGCGAGAAAACGGCTACCGGGCAGACAAAACAGGTGAAATATTAATTTTAAAGTATATTTAAAATATTGTAGAAAGGCTAAAGCTTAAAGCTATTTATGAAAATAGCTTTAAAGCGCAGCGAGGGTGTAATTCCGGCTTAATGAATGAATTTCACCCACCTCTCTAATTTGTATTAAGCCCTATCTGTCTGATATTACGTTGGTAATTTTCCTACTATTTGGTAAATAGACGAAATAATCATTTGCGTAAAGAGTTCATGTTATTTAAGTAATAGCCTAATTTGGCCTAAAATGGCAGTATTCGAATTTGGAATAATCGTCTTGACATGGAAAAAAACAGTTGTTTCTAAGATGGGAACCAAGTAACGTGAGCCAAACAGAAAGTGAAACGTCTTATAATTTAAAATAGTATAATTGATTGTAAATCTTATGATTCAACATTAGGAAACATATGTAGTTTCCATATTAGGTTTCAAAGTTAAGTGATTAACATGTATTTCTATATATAACGAATAAATATAAAAGTCATATCAATATTCTTCAGTTTATTTAATCTCCCCTGCACGTCCGTGCACCACAGTACACAGGAATCGTCTTCTAAAACATAAGTATTCCTAAACTATTTTCGTCTACTCAAAATCAAAATCAAAATCATTTATTTCTGTAAATTGGCCGTAAAAGGCACTTTTACATGTCCCAATTTTTTTCCCTACCACTATTCGGGACTATTGTGGGCTAGTGCCGAGAAGAAGCAGGGCAAGAAACACGGTCACTATTGTCAGCCTCTTTTAAAAATTAATTAATATTTTACAAGATTTGTTGTGAGCTAAGCAGTTTTAAATCCACACATTTTTATCATTTATATAATCACTAACGGTGTAATAGCCCTTTTTCATTAGAGCGCAGCTCATCGCGCAGCAGATAAAAACGACTAAGTACTTTTACATGCCAATCACAGATAGATTATTTACTATGATTTATTTATCTTAAAAAAGGTATTGTTATTAACGACTGGTGAGTAAATTAATGACTGGTTGAAACCCTTCAGCGCCCGCCCGCCCACACGGCTCGGGGGCGGGCGGCAGCGTAGCTGCACCGAGGATCGCTGCACACCTCAATCGCTCACCGGAAGCCGCGAACGTCTCCAAAATATATTAAAAATAAGATATTCATTTTCAAGTTGGTATTAAAAGTGAGTTCAAATTATTATTTTTTTAAATAAAATTAATTGCTTAACTTAAATAAATATTGATTTTTAAATATTTTTATTGAATTAACTTATAAGTTTATTTTCTTTAAAAAAAAATGGCGTAATCAAAATCGGCATCAGCTCCGTGTAAGGTAAGTTATTAAATACAGTGTCACTAAGATTTCAGCAAAATTTTATTTTTTTGTAAAGCAAACAATTATTTGCAAACAGAACTGTAAATGATTCTTTATCTAGAGCTAAGATTTGAACCCCACTTATACCCCCCTAGCTTCAACTAACTAACATCAAGCGTAAAACAGTCACTTGTTGCATGTATAATAGTGCGATTGTTATTTTTTTACAGTATAGCTTTTATATTATTTTAATACAACAAAAGTTAAAGTAACTAACCGTGCCTACGTGATAATATTAAGCTATATTTAGTGTTTCAAAATGTACATAAATGCATACAATGTTTATTTACACTACAATGAATTTTAAACTTTCATGTTGTTTTTTTTCAAACTTACGTCGTTTTACGAAACGTCGGCAAAATAATAAGAAGAGGTACGTGTTGCATAAATACCCGTGTTCTGTATAGTGTAAGCATACAATGTTATTTGAACCTTTATTAATTTTGATGATACTCCCAGAAATTAAACCATTCTCATCCATTTAGCAATACTGATTAAATAAATATTTACTATGCTAGCTAAGCTAACCGAACGGAAGTAATATTTCCATTTCATTTTATGAATCGACGCTATGTTTATATTTGAAGTAGAGTATTAAGAGGCCCGTATTCTGAAACTAGTCTTAGCATGAGATAATTGGAAATAACGTTTTGAAATCTCAAAATACCTTTATTTTTCTTATCCTAAATTTAGTTTTCAGACAATGTGCCTAAACTTTTCTAGACAATGATTCCGTTTTGTTGAAATAATGCCCTCTACGTATTTTTCGTAGAGGTATTTTCGTTTGTCAATGTGATTTTTTTAAACTTAAATTTTAGGAACAATGCATTTACTAACAAGACTAAGTCAATATTATTTGATTGCATACTTGATTGATTCAATATAGGTATTTATTTGTTTATGCTAACTATTATAACTTGATCGAATTATGCAAAAAAGAAAATAATGATAGATGCAAGTATCATACTTGTATAAATTAATAAATGCACCCTAGTTTTTAGTTTAGTCAAAGATAAGGTTATTTTATTCAATTTGGCGTCAACCAAGAGAAATACACCCTTGGTTGGCTTACATTTTTGTATTACTTTTTTGTATTGTGGTAACTTTTGCATCTAGAGCGCAACTCTGAAAAATGCAATTTTAAATCTGTTCTGAATCCTGACCTAATTCCCGACCGAATTAAGGGCGCGCTTCGTTTATAAATGGTCGATTCCGGGTTGCATTTCCTTCTATCAAGCGCTGCACGCTGCTGGTGGCAATCCCTTAAGGCAATCACTATAGTCTAGTTAGGTTACATCAGTAGTGATTAGTATTATTTATTTTTAACCAATTTCAAAAAGGAGGAGGTTTTGTGTTCGACTGTATATTTTCGTGTATGTTATTTTGAACATTTGTGAACTACTAATTGTGAACCCAAGATCAATAATTTTTTTTTATTCGAAAGCTTAAACTTCCTAGATGGTCCATTATCACCAAATCAGAATCTAATGATGGGATCCCTGGAAAATTGAGCGTAACCTTCAAATTTTAATTGATAATTTTGACTGATATTTCAATGCGTTCAGCGTTGCATTAGAAAATACATGATAAACATTGAGTGCCTATAATCATTATCTCATGTTGCTGAGCTGATGTTAAAAGCCACAGAACTCCTTATAGGAAGGATACGACTTACTATGAAACAATGCAGTCGATCTAATTATTCGATGACTGCCTGATACAGGTATTATTTCTTAATTTTGTAAACAAATGGTTTATAAACGAATAAAATATTTTTGAATTTGATTTTGACCATTGAGGTATAATGTACATTTTGACTTAGAAGATAATACCTAGTGCGGGTTGTCGACAGAACGTATTTCGTAGTATTAGGCAGACGTGGCGCTTACGAGGTACCAGACCGCCAATTTTTATTTACTGGGGGCGTCGTACCCGCACACCCAGTAACGAAATTTCACAATTTATTTCAAACGAAGAATTCTACGACTAGAAAACAATGATATAATAAAATAGTTTTTTTTTATTAAAACACAAACTACAAACCGGTTTCAAAATAAACTAAAAAGTGAAAACTAATATTGAGTTAAATACACCTAATTAGTTATTTTTGAATCGGTGCAAATGTTTATTTTGGAAATCTCCATTTCACTTTTTAGTGAATTTTTTAAGTCTATTTTATTTGTTTTCCAACACTTTATGGATTTTACAATTTATTTGTGAATCATTCGAACCCAACTGAGAATCTGTTATTATAGAAGAGGTTTCAAAAGTCAAATTTATCAACAGAAGCCTGGTCTTGTTAGAAGTAAGCCTACTTTATTATATTATGGTGTCGCTGGTTTACGCCCCCAGTAATAAAACAGCGATTTTATTACTGGGGGCGTAAACCAGCACTCCCAGAAACGAATAAACAGTACAAAAATTAGTTTCTCAAATTGACTTAGGAACTGAACGCAAGACCTTATGATGACATTTACGACACCATAATATAATAAAGTAGGCTTACTTCTAACAAGACCAGGCTTCTGTTGATAAATTTGACTTTTGAAACCTCTTCTATAATAACAGATTCTCAGTTGGGTTCGAATGATTCACAAATAAATTGTAAAATCCATAAAGTGTTGGAAAACAAATAAAATAGACTTAAAAAATTCACTAAAAAGTGAAATGGAGATTTCCAAAATAAACATTTGCACCGACTGAAAAATAACTAATTAGGTGTATTTAACTCAATATTAGTTTTCACTTTTTAGTTTATTTTGAAACCGGTTTGTAGTTTGTGTTTTAATAAAAAAAAACTATTTTATTATATCATTGTTTTCTAGTCGTAGAATTCTTCGTTTGAAATAAATTGTGAAATTTCGTTACTGGGTGTGCGGGTACGACGCCCCCAGTAAATAAAAATTGGCGGTCTGGTACCTCATAAGCTCCACGTCTGCTCAACACACTGCGAAATACGTTCTGTCGACAAATTGCAGTATTATTTTCTAACTCCTATCCGTTGAGGAATTCTGTGGCTTCCATCATCAGGTCAGCAACATGACATGATGATTACCAGACCCAAAAATCAGCATTGAGTCAGAAAATATATGCAAAACATTAAGGGTGCCTATAAAAATTGAGGGTTGCCCTCGATTTCCCAGGGATCCCATCATCAGAATCTGACTTGGTGTAAATGGGACCACTTTAGAAGTATACCCTTTCAAACTCAAAAATAAATTTTGAAATCGGTCCATAATTGACGTCGTAATCGCGTAGCAAACATAAAAGAAAAACAACATTCAGACGAATTGAAAATCTCCTCCTTTTTTTGAAGACGGTTAAAAATAGTTCGTAAAATTTTTTTGGCCAATTTCCTAAAGTGTTGGTAAAGTGTAGTTGCGTCAATTTAAAAAAAAACATGCCATGGCAGTGACCATACTTTTTTTACACTACGACCAGTCAAAGTTCACTAAAACTAAAAATTCAGACGAATTGAGTACCTCCTCCTTTTTTTGAAGTCGGTTAAAAGACAAATTCAAGTTGTTGTCTTGGCTAAGACTATTATGTCCCTAAAGATATCTTGTAGATATCTCTCAAGGGTCAGGTAAGAAAAAGTGGGCACAGTATTTAAGAAAAAATTAAGACAGAGTTACAACTATTGTTAAGACAAACTTTAACCCTATTTAAGACAGTGGTTTTGCAGAGCTCTTAACTCGGACTTTAAGATATCTTGTAGGTTGATTTAAGATTAAGAAATAGGCTTTGAGATAATATCTTTAAAACCCAGTTAAAATAAAAATAAAAAAATTTCACAGACTCTATCTTATCTAAGTTCTACTTTATGTAGTAGAATTTTAAAAAATACATTCTGTTAAAAAAAATTCGGGAATTGATGATTTGTTTATGGTTCTAAATTCAATTTTTTTTTGTTGTTGTTGTTAGATTGGCACAACTCTTTTCCATTTTGGCACGGAGATTGAGTAACATCTGATAATTAGATTAAATGGATTGAAGCTGGCCACAACAGAAATATAAATAGCTATTAAATCTTAATAAACTAATCCATTTATTCTGGCATAAGTTGAAGTTTTGTTTACATTGTCGTGTCTCATCTTTCACGTAGAGATCGGTGTCTGTTGTCATCTTGTAGATAGAGACTTTGAGGTAACACATATGAATAGTTTTGTCACGTGACAAACAATGATGTAAATCTTTTTCTTCTATAGGTAAGAATGCGTCCTTTTGTAAATTTATTGCCACGTATTTTTCAATTGGAGTTATTGATAACATAATATCTTATCGCCTACACTTTTCGGGATGGCAATAAGATTGTATAGGTCGTAGTTATCTCGACTTATTAGTGGGATTCGTATCTCAAATATCATATAGTAGTCAGTGATTCTCGCTCTGATTTTCAACAGTCGGTAAATGCCGTCAATATTGTTCTGAAAGATGTTGATTGGGAGAGTTAGGTCGCTTGTTAACTGTCTCGAAATAATATTAAGTTCATGTTGAAGTTGTTGAGGATCAATGATATGTTTGTTTATTTTTCCATCGTACACGTTTGTAAAAGTATTGATTAACGAATCCTGTATGTTTCTTAAGTGTGTCAGCAAATTGTTAGTGGCCATAGCGACTATCGTGAATTGAGACATACTTTTAGCTAACGATATTTCCGATTTCATCTTCTTTAAAATCGTTAAAAATCTTTTATACCCACAAATAGCTGTCGGTATTTTATCGATACTTATGACGTCACCGCTAGTTCAATCCCTAGTGTAAACATACAATTTACTATTTTACCTCATATTTATTGTAATTATGCCTTTAACTACGGAATACACAAACACACAACAAACAAAGTTCATATTCTTCTGTAAAATCTAAGTTCCTTGTCGATTATTATTAGGAATTAGACACAAATTTGTTTCAAAATATTTTCATCAAAAAATGTATTTACCTGTGAAATGTGAATTTATTAGGGTTTTATTTTCTTGTCACATCACAATTTATAATTGAACAGGACCCCATGTCTACACAAATAATTAAATAAGTTTTCCGTTTGTTATTTTGTATATTCTAATAAAATTAATTTTGAAATTGAGATCATATAAAGTCAGTTATATATATTTTTTGTGTCACATAGGTACATTGACATCTGTCTTTTTATATCTTGTAGGGTGCCCGCAAGGCTAAGAGCATTCAACCAACAGGAGACGCCATTGACAGGCATTCCCCTCTGCCACAATATGACCGTCGATCACAGAGGTTATATAAAACTATTTGCAGCGCGTTCCGCCATCATTGGCAAATCACGGTGAGCGTGGAAGGACAGCAGCTAAAAATGCCAAATTACGCCGTGTGCTCGTGTTAAAAAAGATCAGAAACATTATATGTGCTAAGGGACAACGTAAATTTTGATCTATAAGTTATATTAAGTCTCAATATTAGCAAATAATGCCTTAAAATTGCAAAAACCTTATAAAATTCGTCAATCAAAAAGTGATACCAGTAAAAGGAAAAAATCCTATTAAGCGTAATTTTTTATACTGAAGTACCCAAAATTGAAATCACACTGGTATTTCACGTTTAATATTTTTAATAATACACACACCGGCATATTTAGCGGAACACAAAAAAAAGTCCATAATAAAAAAAAAGTGGTTTTATTTTAAAATCTACTCACTACACTTCTTTTGTTATTTAAAGTTTCATTTGTTTTAATTAAAATGAGATCACATTAAGAACTCATTTTGCGAGTAAAGGCTTTTTGTGAAAAATGGTACATTTTTGACCTTTTTATGTAACCGGGAAAAGTGAAAATTGATATTAAAATAACAATTTATTAAATTAGAAAAATGGTGATTAATATCGCGTATTTCCTCCACGTGCTCTTATTAAAGTTTCTACCCGTCTAGGCATACTGAGAATGATGTTATCGATGGTCTCTTGGGATAATCTCCGCCATTCCTCAACTACGGCGATTCGCAGTTCACCCACGTTGGCAGGAGCTGGAATTCTGGACTTAACTTTTCTTTTCAGCAAGTCCCAAACGTGCTCTATTGGGTTCATATCCAGTGATCTCGCCGGCCACTCCATAATTGTGATATTCATATCATTAAGATATGCTTGAGTTACCCGAGCGGTATGCGGCCGAGCATTATCCTGCATAAAAACAAAATCGTCACCGATATATGGGGAAAACGGTACGACATTTTCTTCTAAAACTTCTCTGATATAGCGGTCTGCAGTCAGACTCCCTCTGTCAATCACTACCAAGTCTATGCGAGCTCCCAAACAAATGCCCGCCCAAACCATTATTGATCCACCACCGTATGCAACTGTAGTTTCAAAATGTGTCTGAATGTATCGTTTTCCTTTGCGTCTGTATATTCTTTGCCTGCCGTCAATTTGATTTAAGAGAATTCTGCACTCATCACTAAACAATACCTTACTCCATTGGTTCGCGTTCCAAATTCGAAGTTCCTGAGCAAAAGTCAACCTGTTTCTACGATGATTTACTTCGAGCCTTGGAGCCTTTGCGGGCACAAATGAACCCAAACCAGCTTCTTCGAACCTTCTTCGTACCGAACGCTCACTTACGGTTACTCCCCGCACTGCTTCTAACTCATGTCGGGCTTGGACGGCCGTCAAACAGGGGTTCCTACGTACACGAAGCCGAATGAAACGATCATCCCTACTCGAAGTGCGTCTTTTTCTGCCTTGTCCTGTTCTTCTCACATAAGTACCGGTCTCCCTGAACCGTTGGATACTGCGATGGATCGTTGAAACTGGTCGACGAAGATCTCTGGATATCACTCTGTAGGTTTGACCATTTCTTTGCATTTCGAGTGCCCTGGCAATCTCTGTTGGGGCTAAGTCAGGCATAATTCAGTCCTCAACTTCAAAAAAATGCGTTATTAAAAAAAACTAACAAAAAACAGTATTTCAATGAAATTTTAAATCAAACTCAGAAGGAAGAAATACTCGAAGTTCGCTCCAGATACGGTGTATTTGAATAAAATTAAAACAATTGCATAAAATGTGATGTTCAGTTGTTTTCTTAATTTGAAATTATTGCTTTTTAAATTAAATGACGTATTAACCAGCCAGCAACCTTATATGATACTGATATCAAACATTTTTTTATGTTCCGCTAAATATGCCGGTGTGTGTATTAACTACAATAGATGCTTATTGAATTAATATTATATATCACAGTTAACAAATTATGATTCTTGTTTAAGTTTTGCGCATTTTATTGAACTTAATAATTACCTAGTTTTAAAAGTATCAATACTATAAATATTTGCATATAATCGGTCTAGTTCAATAATATAATATATTTGCGAACTTCACTTTATTGTGAAAATTTGAGATTTTCACTGATACCTACGCTGGCCACCCTGCAGCAAAGTTGGTGATGAGATAGCACAAAAACAAAATATCGATATCGATTTAACCACTTGACCTTTAGGTCACCTAGATTTGGGATTCCACCTGGACGTCTTTCCAAAATGGGAATATATTCGGTAACATTCACAATGAACCCACCCGATGAGATAATAAACGGGTGGATTCAATTTTATTGTTTATATGAATTTATACTATAACACAAAAATAATATTAAGACTTAGGTTACAAGCGTTTTTGTTGTTATTTATTTACACATACAATAAAAAACAGTATGCTGTTATAAATTTTGTTTAATTTGGTTGCTTTACTGTACGCTTACGGATCTTATTTATATTACAATAGGCATTATTATAATGTGTCCATATTAAGATGTCAGTAAATATTAATTTTCATTATTTTTGCGAAAATATAACATTACAAAGGGTGACGACAAAATCTTTGAGGCACCTTAAATATCTTATCATTAATCTTAGGCTCGGTCTATACCCAGTCAGAAACCGGACCGGGTTAACGCGGATTCAATCCATCGCTTAAGCAATAAGGTCATCTTTTGAACGGATTCTTAGGGATGCTAACGGATTCCGGCAGCGTATAGACCGAGCCTTAAACTCTAGAGAATCGTGTGTTTTGTAACAGATTATTTATTATTTAAGCATATTTTATGGCTCGGACTATACCCATTCGGAACCGGTCCGGGTAAGTACGGTTTTAATCCATCGCTTAAACAATAGGGTCGTGTTTTGAACGGATTCTCGCGGATTTGATAATGTTTCGGATAATGATTTTTATTAATTTTTATTTACCACCTTCTCAATTACTAAATAAGTCATAAAAATGAATCCATTCCAAAGAAACATAACTTTATATTATAAAGTATCCGAGCCAACCATCTCCAGTCACCACCACAGACAGACCCAGACCAATAATACCTATTTGAATTCATTTACAACTTTATGTCTTAGCAAGCAAAAAAATAGGTATTATGTTTTTCCTATATCATGATAGCACTAATATTTGTTAACTTTTTCTTATGCAAAAAGAAAATGTTTTTCCTTTGACTTTTCCAAATTCCACCTTCTAACTTTCCCTCAATTATATTTACGATTTTTGCGGGTTATAGCCCAGTATTTTTTTATCATAATTTAAGACAATTCACCTGAAAACCAAATGATACAGGTATTTCTTGCAGTTTTAGGCTTGGACTTTAACCAGCCGGAATCTGTTAGAATCCGCTAGAATTCGTTCAAAAACGACCTTATTGCTTAAGCGATGGATTGAAACCGTACTTACCCGGATTTCCGGATGGGTATAGTTCGGGCCTTAGACTCAACCATACTGACGTATATTAATAAATAACCCTGTAGATGTTAATGAAAGCCAAAAGTCATGTTTCTATTTTACACATAATAAAGAGTCTGAATTGAATAAAACCTTATTATAATACTGGCAGAACTCATAGATAAAAATTATCGATAGTGTTAAGCGCTATCTTCGTTTATTTAAAACTGACGTCACACTCGTGCATGGATAAGTTGTCCTTGTGTGTGAATATATTTGTGTGCGTCTAGTTTAAGCTAGTGTTAGATATTTTTTGTTGTGTCGAACGTAGCAATGACATCCAAAATGCGTTAGTGTTAATTTACTATGTGTGCGTTACTTCCTGCCCCCCGCAAGAAATGACAGACTTTTTCGCATAGAAATAAGCGAGCTTGTCGTCTCCTGTTGGTTAAATGCTCTAAGCCGCAAGGATATGATGTCTCTTTTCCACGCTTTGTCAGTCTTTAAGAGCGTAGCGAATGCTAAGTCTATGGTTTTAAGTGATTCTTAAGTTTGACTTAGCTAATAACAGATTACTGGTCATTCCACAGTTTTCTTTACTTTGAGATAGAAAGAGGTTTATGCAACTAAAACTATTCAGTTTTTTAGTTAGTTATTATTTACTCGACGAAGTATTTAGTATTTACAATTTGACCAAGCAAATGTGAACTTAAGAGCTTTAAATTCAGCGGTAATTAGGTAGGTGGTAACCACAGGTGAAATAAAAAGTTATTATTATTAAATTAATTACTTGCAAGTGTATTCAAGTATGGCTTCAATCCATTGTGCGAATATTCTCTACTGCCGCAATGTTTGACGTCTTCAGATTTTACTGCGTTTAGAAGAGTTCTAGCGTCTTTCGGGACAATACCCGAATCATACTCATTAAGAATCTGCAATAAACCATCGATTGCAATATGTAAAATATTGTAGTCAATAGACCAGTTTCTTATAAATTGGTCTTTAAAATTAATCAGAATTACTGTGCTCCAAGTACTGCAATCTCCAAATATTCTTGCATTTCTTAGTCACCTTAATCTAAAGTTCTCATAAACGACACTGAGGACTGAGTCAAAGATGTCATATTACTAAGGCTGTTTTTTTAAAAAAAGCAAAGAAATCTCTAATAGAAGAACAACAGACCAATCACGCTCATGGGCCATGTCTTTAAGCGGTTCGTTTAAGGTTCTGGTCATAAGGAATAGTAATGTTCCCTAAAAACACCTTCGATTGCGTCCGGTCCGTCAGCTCTATTCTATATCAGTCTATTCTCTGTATTATCTGTATGAGGTAGTCTCTGGCTCAAGAGACTGTACTTCAGTAGAGCTCTTGTGGAGAATTTTGGCTGTTTGATTATGCCTGTGCAGATACTCAGTATTGGCAAGAGCCGAACAACCTGAAACTACATAAAGCAGTGATTCTCCAGGATGGAGACAGGTCTTACAAAACATGTCTACTGTGCCATCCTTTAATGTATTTTCGGTAGTTGTTCGGACGTTTCATCTGAAGCAGACTGTCGGTTACTACAATTAGATCTAGTAAACTTTTACAAATACTGTACAGATAATAATCTCTACTTAAATCTTGACAAATGCTTTGTTATCAGTTTTACCCATGAACGGGACGTTATTAATTAATTTTAATTATAATAGTAGGGTAGATAAATACAGAGTGTAACGTCGATACGGGACCTAGGTGTGACTTTAGACACCCAACTAACTTTTCTTAAAGATATGCAAACGAGCATATAAAAATTTAGGTATGATTCTCCGTATAGGTAAGCTTTTTAGACGTTCATGTACTTACAAAATTCTTTTTAATTTATTCGTAAGAAGTATTCTCGAGTTTGTTAGTGTAGTATGAACACCATACTATTATATTCATATTGATTGTATAGAGAGAATCCAAAATATTTTTCTTAAATCCCTTTCTTACAGAACGTACACATTTTAGTTACCTACTCTCTGTAACAGGAAACTTTATCTTAACTTAATTTTCTTATTTGAATTACTAAAAAACTACTTAAATTAAATGTCCTAACTTCTTGCAAAACATAAAGTTGCGTGTACCATTAAGACGTTGTTGCCCGCTACAAGCTTTATTTAATGTGCGTTTTGCTTGTACCAATTATGTTAAACACGCATTTTTCAGATGGGTCTGCAAATATTTTTATGATAAAATTATAAGCTTAAATAAGCGAAGTTGATTCTTTTAACGATTCATTGTATACCATTAAAACCCGTTAGGTCCAAGCTGTTAACAAGCTAACTTGTATTGCTTTTAACTTAACTTGCTTGCTTTAATCTGGTTAGAAGAGATTTTTTTTTTAAATGTATTGTGATCTCGGAATTCTGAGATATTACTATAACATGTATTGTATTTGGCTCTTTATGCGTACCATTGTCTGTTGCGTTTTGGTAAGGAACCTAAAAGGTATTATTCTTTCTCTATGCTAAAAGTAACGTTTTTTACAACGTCATCCGATTAAAATTTTATGACGTAGATTAATTTGGGTCCTAAAGAAACTGGAGATGATGGTTCGCATTCATTTAATTGGGTCAAAAACTTGATGATAGTTTTTTGGTCGAGTGAGATAAGTTTAATTATTATTGTGGTCTTATAAACTGTTATACCCATTTACTGGGTAGTATGTCCATTCTTTTACCTCGCGCTATAATACTTTTGTAAATTAAGGAAGACCTTTAATTAGCCTTACTAATATTATAAATAGTTATTGTATAATCATTATTTGTAACGCCGTTGGTTTTCTTAAAAGTATTACATGCCTACCTATGTTTGGAATATTTAGGTCCGACACCGCTGCTTGTATTTTATACTTTGTTAAAATTATATTAAGGAACATCCGATCGAGTCTGTTATCATACCGAACTAGTTTTTAACATGTTTATATATGACTGTATGAGTTCTAAATAAATAAAATAAAATAAAAAATAAGAACATGTTACAAAATAAAAGTTACATTGAATTCGTCGCTGCTGTACTCGATGACGGGGGAAATCGGCAATCAAAAGGTAGCAAACGTGTAATTACACTTTGAGTGCTTCGACGTTTCAGTTACGATTAACTCATTACGTAGTTCTGATTACATCATTTTAAAATATCCCTGGTTCTATACCGGGTGTTTGGAAAAGGGTATATCAAGCCGAAACTATCCTATGTTAACATAGGTATCAAAAATTAGCATATGAGCCAATAAATAGTATGCGTGAAGTCATAAATTTATAATACTCATAAATATTTTCAATTTTTAGAATCTGATTAGCAAGTATGTTTTATTCTTCAAAAATTATATCATTTTTCTGACTTCACCACAGTATTTATAATAAATAAATAAATATTGGACAACATCACATACATTGCTCTGAACCTAAGGTAAGTAGCTAAAGCACTTGTATTATAGAAATCACAAACAACGACGGTACCACAACACCCAGACCCGAGCCAATATAGAAAAGTTCGTTTTCTACATTGACCCGACCGGGGATCACACCCGGAACCTCAGAGATGGCGGCGCCATTTAAAATCCGGCGTGCTCGCCTCTCGGCTACGGAGGTCGTATTTACAAGCATATGCTGACATAGTTTCGGATTGATATAACCTATACCCTGTATAATAAGAGAATTTGTGGGCTCAGATCTGTAGGATAGATTTGTTGAATGTTAAGGTTCCATACCTACCTCAAAGGGAAAAAAGAAACTCTTTTATGGGATTATTTTGATGTCTGTCCATCAGTCTTTTAGGACCCTTTTCATTAAAACCTTTCAATATTTAACTGTTTTAAGTGACTTATTGTCTCGTAGACAACTTGCTTTAGATCCGATGGCGTCTTGGAACCTGATTCTACGGGAAGTGTACATAGCCTTCACTGAATGTTTTATTGTCTAATCAATCAATTTACTCGACACTGGTAAAAAAAAAACTACATAGATATAACATAGAGATGTCTGATTGCCATAAAAAACGGATTGAAATTAGTTTTAAAAACTGATCTATATTAGAGATGAGCCGACTAGTCGCCGACCGACTAACCGGGAAAGCCGACTATTCGGCATCTTCAGTAGTCGGCGACTAGTCGGTGACTATTCGGCAGAATGTGTCGATTATAATCGGCGCTAAAATTGAATGAATGAAAACAACAATTTTACTAACCGCATATATTATAATCATCAAAAAAACAGTTAGGTAACGTAATAGGAACTTAGTAATCAGTCTGTAATTCAGTAGAAAACTAGGAATATTCTTTAACCTAGGCACATATCAAAATCAAAACTCTTCTTTTTTCTTAACTAGAGGCAAGTTATGGTGGAGGAATGTCAGTGTTTCGGCTCGATCGGGAAGTAAACGATTCTTTTCGTCTCATAAATGTTGCCAGCTTCCGAAAAGAGACGTTCACTGTAAACAGTGCTGGCAGGACAACATAGATAAACTTTGGCGATACGAGCCATTTCAGGATATCTGGAACGGTTCTGATGCCACCACTTGAATGGGTCTTCATGACGTTTGATGACAGGCAATGCGCAATAAGAATGAAGCTCGTGAGCCGAACTAGATTTTTCGTCGTCAATATTGTGCACTTTTCGTGAAACTATACACCGTGAAGTTTGAGATACCCGAGAAAATTAACTAACATACTCAGATATCGATATACATCGAATTCGGCGAATATTTTTTTTTTTTTATGAGAAATTTATTTATTAGGTTCCTAACATTCCTTAAAAAATATGCACTATAAAAGTCTTGCTGATTCAAATAGTAATAATTATCATTCCAACATTAACGGAACCAAAATCCACTTAATTTTCGTCGTGTAATATTGGCGTACGGAAGGAATAACTATGAATGATTTTTTTTTTCATTCATAGTTATTCCTTCCGTACGCCAACGCCGTACGCCGTTCCGTTTTTTTTATTCGCCAAATTCGATGTATATCGATATCTGAGTATGTTAGTTAATTTTCTCGGGTATCTCAAAATTCACGGTGTATATGGACTGTCATTTCTGAGCTCTCGGTATTGTTTTTAGAATTATTTGAATCGCTTTCATTATTTGTATCGCTGTCATCATCGTCACTAGTAGAATTCTTTATAGCTTCCAGTAAAAATTGAGATCTAACAGTGACCAGATTATCAGTCTCAAAAAACTGTAATTTGTATCTAGGATCAAGCATTGTATCAAGTGAAAATAATTTATTTTGTTCCAAATTTTCAAATCTAGCTTTCAAGCCGTTTTCTAATACTGCTTTTATCTCCATCAATTGTTCGTCTTGGTCCTCATCCATATAGTTCTCGAGATATGTTTCCAATGTTTTCAGGTGAGGAATAACCTCTAATATGGATGAACAACTAGAACTTATCACCTTTGTAACCTCTTCAAACGGCTTGAGTAACGCAATACATTTTTCAAGTAGCTTCCACTCGCCGGTCGACAAAGTATCAAATTAACTGTATTTTCTGTCACATATAAAGAAACTGAACGTTTTTGTTCAAGTAGCCAAGAAAGCATGTAATAGGGAGAGTTCCATCTTGTAGAAACATCTTGAACGAGCTGATGTGATGGTAAAATTTAGTTCGTCTTGTATGGCACGTAGTTTGTTTTGAAGAAGAAAGCCAATCACCCCCACGATAGTATGATCTTAAACCTCTATAATATGAGTGTCTCATTTTTACGTAACGACTTGAAGTCAAATAAGTTATTTTTGTTATAAGTTATATAAAACAATAATAATCTCCACCACCACCTTAGGTCGATGATTTTTTTCAAGTGTTATTTATCTTCAATAATAATCTCACTAATTATCTAGCCCCAAACCAAGCAAAGCTTGTTATGGTGACTGAATACGTTTATAAACATCCATTACACCTAGTGTAGTAAAAGAATTAAGTTCTATAGTCTTAATTCGAAACTCAACTCATTTTGACTCGAGACTATTAGTCCTTTAAGTCTTCTTGTCATGTCATGAGAGATACAATAGGGTGCATATCATTTTATTTAATAATATACGGCATATTTTTATTTCGAGTAGAAGTAACCGTGTGGTAACTAATACTGGCTCAAAAGTCAGTCCCGATTTCTTTTGAAAAGACTCAGTCACGTCACGACACGAGATCTCGTAGTCATGACTTACGTCTTTTTTAAAAGACTTAAAAATTTTAGCTGGATTCGGACTCAAGTCTTTAAAAAGAACTGAGTTTCCAAAAAAGAATTGAAGTCCCATTATTATAAAACTATAGGACTAAAGCCTCCTACAACACTAATTACAACACACAAATATTTTCTGCTCCTGAACTTGCTACGCCTGGCTTTTTAGTCTGGAGTGCGAACCACTGCACCAGATGGTCATCGATGCGAAAGTTTCGAAGCTATTTACTCTAAACGAAATCAGCAGAAATTATAGTTCTCTTTTAACTTCCTTTTCTCAATACTGTTTTAGTGTTCCCGAGGGATGATGATTCCTCATAGGCTTTATCCTAAGGTCTAAGTAGATGCAGCCAAAAGTTGATGCGAGTATTATATTATACTATGGTCTACCTCCATAGCCAGTTGTAAAAACTGAACTAATAACTTTTGTTTGGCAGTCGGGTAAATATAAAAATCACAAAATTAATACGAAAAAGAGATGATTTTAGCTAATTTCGTGCAGCGTATAAAGCGACCGCCTGCAAATAAAAGTTTACAATTGGGATCCTAATTTTTCGCATCTTAAAATAAGTGTACCTACGTATTTGACCAATCATTTTGTTTGACATCATGTTTCAAAAAATACGAACTAGTAAGTTTTTATGGAGCAATAACAAAAGTAAAGCAACTTGCAGCTGAATACATGAGCCGGTAGTAAAAAATTTAACTCCGTAAAAATCCTGACGCAATTGAATTAAATTTCGCGGTAAAAGCCGCGGGGCGAAATTCGGAAAAATATAATGAGATCGACGTTTGAAGATTAAAATATGCTGTCCAGTATCGGCTACTAGACTATGCATTGATTGAATTTGTCTCCGTACTGAAGAAGTCCCTTAATTATCCGTGTGAGCTAATCTGTTTATAGAAGGCAGCCGTTACTGACTGACTGATCTATCAACGCAAATTTAGCACACATATAGCTATTACGATGTAGTTGTGCTCTGAGAACTGATTTTCCAAAACTCACCCCTTATAGGACTGAAACGGGGATTTGTCGCGAGTGAAGCCGCGGGAATAAGCTAGTAACTTATACAATGTGATATGGGCGGTACTTCTAAGCCGTTAAGGTTAAGATCGATATCAAATTTTATAGTAAAAAAAAATATTTGGCGTCAAAACAAATCTGAAAAAAAAGTATTTTTAGAAAATAATTTAGCCTATCAAGCGGCAAAGACCGTCCGTCCGCTCAGTAACAATAAAATTTTCATTGTGTCTTTTGACCTTCACCTGACAGGTTAATAAATTATTTTATTTCTAGCCGACAAAACCCTAAACATCAAAAATGAAGTTGTCGGTCAGTTACTCTATTCTTTTAGCTATCTTGTGGTAGGTATTTCTTTCATGTTTCTACGACACATAACATTGCCTAGTGGTTATTGCCTAGTGTTAAAAAAACAAAATGCCCGCTATTCAAAGGGGTTTGAGGGTTTGACCCCCAAATTGTTATTTTTGTCGACAAAATTAGATATCGCACTTAGCCTTAACGGGTTAGAAGTACCGCCCATATCACATTGTTTAAGGTACATGGGTACCAATAAACAGACATGCTAATAATTTTACATAAAATACATATTTTTTTTAACATATTGTGTATGGCAATCAGCTACTTCGTCCCAATTCACTGACGTCATACTGTAAACTTTACAAAATGAAAAGCACAGATACCGGCATACACAAATACCAAGATAATCAAGATTTCAATTGTATGTAAGGATGTATGGGTGGATGTTTGTTACTCTTTCACGCTAAAACTATCTGAATGGATTTTGATTAAACTTTACAGTAATCTAACTTACTAATACGTACTGTTTATAAAATATTTATATTTAGGCACATTCTAAAAAAAAATTAATCTTGTAAAATAATAATTTTATCATAAATAAAATTTAGACATTTTTATTCGGATTTTGCCAAGATGGCAAACTTATTCTTGAGTATAAAAGTTATCTGGCGTTTAAAATGGCCCTTAATAAGAACGCCCAAATTGTTTCATTTTTTAGGGTCTTAACCCTACGGAGAACCGTGTATTGAACGTAGTGTCATAGAGAAAAAGTAGTATGTACGTGCGATCTTCGGCAGGATGTATGTCGGTGAAGCACTTTTGAGTACGCCGCTGTAACACGTACCGTCAAAATACATATTACATATATAGGGTTGCTACAATCATTGTCAAGTTGACGTAATTATTAGTAAAAAAATAGCTATGTTCTTATTATAATTTATCACGAGCAAGTGACATTTATCACGAGCATCTCCGTGCTTCGGAAGGCACGTTTAAAGTTGGTCCCGGTTGATATCGCTTGATATATTAGTCGTCAAGCCTAGTCAGAGGATATTATGGTGGCTTGATTACATCTGACAGTAAGGTTGCCGGCCAGTGACTAACGTTACAACACCCCTACACCAATCCGCACTGGGCCCGCGTGGTGGAATATGGCCCAAACCACCTCAGAGTTGAAGTTAGGGCTGTGCCTTGCAGTGGGACGTAATAAAGGCATACTTCACTTAACTTCATAAACATCAGTAACTAAACCTGATAGGATTCATATCTTGTTTAATTTTTTGGTTTAAAATGGTCTTCCCAAGCACTCAACACTATTTTCTTTTGTTCAAACAACAAACAAACATGTTTTTAGTAAAATACACATATTTTCATTTCTGTCTTAACTGCATAAATCAGAATTGAAATTATGTTTATTTTACTAAAAATTATATTATCTATTTTAATTTTAATTATCTATTTTTTTACTTAATAAAATTCAGCACTCAGATCTTTTGTTATAGTCTTTAGGAAATGTTAACCCCTTTCGTAAAATAAAGTTTTGTCGAACTTTTAATATTGGTTGCAAACCGTAGATAAAGAAGATTTAACATCGGACACATTGTAATGTCTGACCAAAACTATGAAACCGTAATTTTTTCAAGATATATAAGGTACATAATCTAATTTATTGGATCTAGGCTTATTTAACTTGTATCTAATTACATAAAAAAACACCTAACTTGTTTACAACAAAAAACAAAGAAAAAACCTTTTTACATTTCTTGTAGGCAATTTATCCTAAAATCCCTAATTTCCACGAAATCAAAAAGATGATGTTGTAAAGGTCGGCATGGCTCATTTTCTTGCAAAGGCAGCTTACAGTTATTAAACACAAAACTTGTTATACAGGCTGTCCCGGAGCTGTATGGATTAAACCGTAGAGGTGCATAGCATGGGTGATTCCCGAACTTTTTGGCTACACAGTTTTTGAATTCCCTATTAACAGAAATGATAAACCTTAATATTTAAATCAATTGATGAATAAGTGAATAAATAAATTAAAAGAGTAACTATTATCATGCCCACTATGCGTTGTTCATTATCAAAGTGCTCTTCAGACATTCGATATAAGCAGGATGATAATAGTACATTATGATACGAGTGTGCTAAGTTGATTATTACACACGAGGCTTCATTGTAAGCGCGAGCCGCAGGCGAGCGCAGTAAGGAATCCGAGTATGTAATTATCAATGCACACGAGTTGCATACGATGTTTTTCAACACAAATACGAAGAAAAAAAACAAATCAAAAACTAAAAAAATACCTTCTCCAAATATGACTGCTTTTTTGCTGTTTTTCCACTGATTGAATGTTTCGTAAGCAGCTTGGTATTTTTCTCTGGATTTTGGCGGCAACAGCAGAAGCTATCACTCGCGATTCTTGCCTCAATAAGTATTTCCGGGGCGTTAAATTAATATTTTACTCGTCTTAGTAAAGACGAGTATAGAGTCTTAGTAAATCAAATAGAAATTTGAGGTAGACATTTTTGATAATAATTAAACACACTGCAACAACTTTACCAAATATTTTATGAAAAATGACACGTAAGTATTGTTTTTTTCACACTTACAATGCGCGCGCAGGTTCAATAAAGGCACAGGAAGAACCGACTGTTCAGCCGGAGCGGCAGCAATATAAAAAATAAAATAAACTATAAATTATTGTTTCTAAAAATGATAGTTAAGTTGATTTGTGTTTATTAATATACAATTTGATAAAATGAAATAATTATTTGTCATTTTAACCCTAAAATAATTTAATATTCGTAAAATATTCAATGTTTTTAGACATACACTGTTGATGAAATAAAAAAAAAGTTTAAAAAGTTTATTACAGTACAAGTGCGTACTATGCTGAATTATGAAACTAAAAACGGTGTTATAAGATTTAATTTACGAGCAACTGTGTTGAAATAGTACATTATGATACAAGTGTGCTAGGTTGTAGGAAGCCGAGTGTGAAATAATCAATGCACACGAGTTCCATACGACGTTTTTCAACACAATTGCGAAGAAAAATACAAACTAAAATCTAAAATATCTTCTACGTTTTTGCTGTTTTTATCTAGGTTTTGGCGGCAACAGGCAATCACTTTCGTTTCGTGCCTCGATAAGTATTTCCGACGAGGTTGAACAACATTTTACTCGTCTTCAGTATTTAAAGTAGACATTTTTATAGTAATTAACCACACAGCAACAACATTACCAAATATTTAGGAAAATAGGTACGTAAGTTTTGTTTTTTTCACGCGCCGCAATTTCGATGCGCGCGCAGGTTCAATAATGGCACAGGAAAAACTGGCTGTTCAGCCGGAGTAGCAGCAATTTAAAAAATAAAATAAACTATAAATTAATGTTTCTAAAAATGATAAATTAATTTGTGTTAATTATTATACAATTTTTTAAAATGTAATATTTATTTGTCATATTAACCCTAAAATAATTTAATATTGGTAAAAACTTCAATGTTCCCAGACATTAACTTTTGCTGGATTTTTTAAAAAAAGTTTACATTACCACACTAGTGCGATAATGTTATTATAGCACAAGTGCGTAATATGATGAATTATGAAACTAAAAAGCTAAAAACGGTGTTATAAGAGTCAATTTACGAGCAACTGTGTTGAAAAAGTGTTGTGTGTTAGTTTTTAGTTTTTTCTTTTCCTGACTCTAGTGCCGTGTTTTTGTACCCCTAACGTCAGGGTCCCTGCTGAAAATCAGCGTCGTGATATGTCCCTGGCTGTCACGTCAAATGCTGAGCGGGGGCCTTTTTGACACATTTTTTTTTCTAATCTTAATTCTTTTGTATTCTATGTATGATGTGTGTGTCAAATAAATATTTTTCTATTCTATTTTTCTATAATATTCTAAAAAAAATTTTGTAATACCTCAAGGGTATATAAAACGCGTTTCCAGTCTATTTATATCAAAGACAGATGTAGATAACAATTAAAAAAATATAACAAACATTTATGTGTGTACTAAAATTTCGAAATTAATACGGACCGGGAACCGAATCCGAGATCCTTTGCACCCCAGGCTACTCACCGCGCTACTGTAACAATCGATCGTAAAATTGTAAATCCATCACGATTGATGTAAGTATCATTGTCTGTTTAGACACTAGTTTTAATTAAATAACACATAATATTAAAGTCCCAAATTAACTCACCTTGTATTAGGCGAATAACCAATAAACATACCTACCTAAATGGATTTTTAAACATCCGTGATGACATTTTGCACAAACATTGTCCACTTTCGGCATTCGAACCCACAACCGCTTGGCTTTTTAATCCGGAGCACGACCCACTAGACTAGACGTCGCCATGCTGTCGTCAATTCGACCGGTATTTAAAAAAATTATAACAAACAAAATCAATTCATTGTTACATTTCAAACAAATATGCTGGCAGGGTATTGTCATTTATAACTACAAAACGGTTACAGTCATGACAAAATACTTACAATAAGTGCATTGTACAATACGCGCTAAAGATCACTAAAGATTGAATACAAATTAACCCACTTTAACCCTACAAACTTTCCGCTTAACAGTAAGCGAATAAACAAAATAGGTAGCTCGTGGTAGCCCTATGCATATTGCATACGTACAGTATGATGTACCTACCCACGCATAATAACACAGATACTTCTCATCTCTGCCTGCCAGTTGCCACTAGCCATCCAGCGCTTGGCGTGAAAGGTCGTACCATAAGCAGACGTTGATACAGTTTAGTTTCAAACTAATAAAAGTTTTTCAGAACTCAGAACGCGGTCAGATATTATACTTTATGCACCGAAGTCGCAGCACGTATGTATTTTAAATCTGTTTAATATTTAAAATTTGGGCCGACATAAACTTTTGGACAAGTTTTGTGTGTTCTTTAGGATTTAATAAGTAAAAGCGAAGATGTGTTTTACTTTTGTTTGTAACAAGTAACTCGTACCTGACCCATTTGCTGGTTAGTGTTAATTACTAAACAAAGGGTAGTTGTATTTTTTTTTGTTCTTACAAAATTCGTGTCATTAACTTGTTTTTAACATCGACATTTTTTGTTTTTTTCTGAGACTTTCCAGTAAATACATTATAATTTAATATTTTTTTAAACTGGTTATTATTCGTTTATCATAATTTTATGTTAATTACACTAGAAACGTTGTACCATGACAAGTTAATGTCGTCTTGTAAATTCGTAATTCATCATCATCAGCCTTCAAAAGACCTTTACTGGACATAGGCCTCCCCTATAAAACGCCATAGTTAATGTTACGCCAAATTAAATGAATTATGTAACCATATAAGCTAAGTAAGTGAAGGAGCATGATGCGTTAGTTAGCCCAATAGTAATATTTAGTATTCGTTATTTGCATAAGTACATGGTATAAAAGATGTTACAAAAAGTGTGCACATGTCTTGCCAAACTGTCAGCATGCATATATCAATAATTCAAGCTGTTTATAATATAAGCTTTAAAATAAATTAACATCATTTAAAATTATTAATGTCAAACTATAAGCACTAAGAATAATATAATATAATACGATTGTCAAAATAAATCCTATGTCAAATTTAAACTCACGGTCAATAAATTATTTTATATTATAAATTTTTTGGACTACTAAGAATTTTTTTCTTAAATAAATTAATTTTAAGTGGAATTTTGTTGTATATCTGAATACACATCGAAACACAACTATTTCTGTATTTAGCATATTTACCAATGACACTATGTACCAGTCTATCAGGGTGTCTTTTAGTTCTTGTGTTCATATCCTTTGCTTTCATAAATAATTCATTATGTTTTTTAACAAAACCAATTTCCAAAATGTAGGTACTGTGCAGGCAAAGGGAGCAAACCAAGCTCAATAAAAGCCCGTATACAAGACTCGCCAGGCGGGATCCTACACATAACTCGGATGCATTTCTTTTGCGCTATAAACGCTCTGTTTCTTCCCGTATTATTACCCCATATAATAACCCCATAGCGTAGTATAGATGCTAATACGCGTGGTAAGTAGTGATGACTGTTTAGCTGTTGGTCACTTTTTCTAATTTTGTTGAGTGCGTAAACGAATGATTGACTATATTACATAGGTTATCTATGTGTAGCTTTCAATTTAGGTCTTGATCAATAATAACACCTAGAAATTTGGTGTACGTGTGTAATTTCTTTGATTTTTTTCAATTTTAAGTGTAAATTGTATTGGGGATGTTTAGAATTATTAAATTGAAAAAAAAATGATTCTATAAGATTAAGTTTTAAGTCATTTTTCTCAAGCCATTTCATAATGTTGTCAATAGTTTTATTTGGTTGCGCCTTTTTTCACAGGTCCCAGGGGACAAAAGCTGGACGAATTTCTGGACATAAATTTTTAAGTCCTATTGTCGGAAGTCCGAAAATATTTCTTATACTATTTTACATCATAATGATCACACTTCATATTTTTTTATAATACTAATCATCGAAACTCATAATCATTGGAATTCATTATATCACTAGTAATACAACTCGTTTATACTAATATTTGTTTTCATATATTTCTTAATAATAAGTGTTATTTTTCCTAATCGTTGATATTCATAATGTTAATAATCATAAATTTGTTTGCACTAATATTTATTTTCATATAGTTTTTAGTCATAATAAGTGAAAATGAAACTGGTTATCTCATAAGTTAAATCCCTAAGGTAATACCCGGGATAGTTTTAATAACTTTACGGGCGGAAGGCCTTATTTTAAGATATATAATAGTCGTTAAACGTATTAGAACCGTTGTTAGGTCTACGTTTACAACGTTTTAGTCATCTCACGCCGGAAAAGCACTTGAGGGTGTCAAATCAATTTATGGTTAAACTTATCACAGATCTTATCTAGGTTTGGTTAGGTTAGGTTAGAAGAGTGACCACACATAGCGTGAAGCCGAGCGGGCGTGCCGCGGCAGCGGCCGGCGAGCGCTAAATTACAATATTAGTTCAAAAATTGTGTCAATAAAATTAGTACTAGCACTCTACTATATAGGGTTACATTGCAAAGAGGTGCCAAATTTTAAAAATAAGATCTAGAGGTGCATTCTTATAGTATTTGTTTCAATTTGAACCTCTATTAAGCGCGGACGCTCCTGCTGTTAAAAAAGTACCTTACACCTTATCATTTTGTTTGTTGTAGCTCTCTTCCACGGTGAAAACTTTTTCATCCGAAAAAAGGATTTCCCGGTGCTTTTTTCCCGCGTACCGCTTCAACAAAGCGCGGCAACTCTTCAGTCTCAGGTTCATTAAACGAGCGTCCAAACGATGTCCTGTTTTTCTCCGATATGCCCTAAGCCCTAAGTCTTCATTTAACACCCTTTTCACCGTGGTCCTGCTTAACTCCATCTGAAGGGCGAGCAGTTTCTGCTTACGTATGGGATTTCTTTGAATTCGCGCCTTCACAGCTTTTATCACTGCTGGATTCCTAACAGAGCGAGTGCGACCACTTCTTGACCTCTCATCTACACTAGAGTCTTCATTGTATCGTTTTATGGTACGATAAACGAATCTTTTGGTTATATTCAAATTTTTCAGTAAGTCGAAAATCTGAATTGACGCGTAACCGCAACGATGCAACGCCATAACCGCGACACGGGCTTCTTTAAGTGTCCACTCCATATTTAAAAATGAGAAAAATCCTAAAAAGTACTCATTTTTTTCATGAAAAATTCGAAATTATCTTCAATTAACGATTTTGTAGCCAGCATTCTAAATTCAAAAGTTTTTATTGTGTGACAGAACCTATGACCTGACTATGTAGATAATCAGCCTGCGACAACCCACCTTAGGCCTCATCCCAATATTTGCCACCTGATCCTAAGCTATGCTTTTCCGTCCGCTACCAGCAGCTTGGAGTCTGTCATCGCTCCATCTTGGTACCGCAGCGTTTGCCATGTCACATTCTTTAATATTATACAGAATGTTCGGTAAATGGAATATCAAACCGAAACTAGCCTATGTTAACATATCCATATAACTACCTACACACATCAAATAAGTCTAAGCAACACATACAATTTTCAATTATACAATGTGTTTTCGCATTAATTCTTTAGTATTTTCTTATATATATAATTTTTGTATGCTTTTTTGATATTAAACAACAATTGTTTTTTATTTTTTTTAATAATCTTCATTAACAACTGTATGTACGTAGTACAAAGTAAGGTGCCTAATCAACTAAACTTAAACTAAAATTAAATGGTTTTACAAAAATTGCAAAAATTAATACAAAGTGTGGCCTCCTCTGTAATTATTGAGAACTTGCTGGCACCGATTATTCATAGAATCGATGAGACTGTTAATGTTATCCTGCTCCCAATGAAATTTTAGTAAATCCATCAGTTGTTGGGTTGTTGTCACTCCATCCAAGTCATTTAAAACACGTCTCTGGAGCATGTCCCATGCATGCTCGATGGGGTTGAGGTCTGGCGATTGCGCAGGCCAAGGCAATACCAGGATGTTTTAGTACTCCCGTGTGTGCAACGCTGTATGCGAACGCGCATTGTCATGCATCGACGTGAAATCGGAGCCAAGCGTTTGTGCGAATGGACGGACATAAGGCCTTAGAACATCCTTAACGTAATTTATTGCGTTCATGTTACCATTTACAAAAACGAGCTCAGTTCGTCTGTTCTTCATAATACCCGTCAATACCATAACTGTTAAACCATTGTATGGATGCACTTCCTGAACGCACTTCAGCCTTTAGTATTTCCAGGACGACGGTACACTCTTACCCTTCTAGTATCAGGCTTGAACGCAAATCGAGACTCATCGCAAAATAAAATAATATATTTTATATAAAATATTTTATCCCATTGTTCCCGGGTCCATGTAATGTGTTCCCTACACCATTTATTTCGACGAGCGCGATTTCCGTGACGTATCAGTGGGCACCTAATTGGCCGTCGTGCTCGCAGGCCATACTCATGCAGTCGATTACGTACAGTTTGGAAGCTAACTCGGGCGGTTAACATCGGCTGGCGTCTTGCAGTCAGTGTATGTATCGATCTTGCCGTGTGGTTGTACACCTTCCTCGACCTGGGTGCTGCTCAGCAGGATCACCCGTGTTAGTTTAACGCTGATAAAGACGGCAAATAACGCTTCTGTTGACACCAAAATACCGAGATACCTGAGATTGACTTCTTCCCGCTTGCAACATCTCTACAGCTCTTTTAATTTCATCTGCGTTCATATTACGTCGCTCGATGACGTAAAAAATTCTCAAAATCCAAATTTGATACAGAATACTACTTTTTAATAAGCAAAGAAAACGCTATAAAATTCGAACAAATGGATTCGCTTTAAATTTATGAATAAAAAAACAAATGATACTCGATTTTTTTTTACAACCAGCCAGTATGTCCTCTAGATCAAAAAGTTTACATATTACCTACTTGGTAAAAAATGATATAATAATGGATAATAATTTGAAATAGTATGTGTTGCCATAGAGAAAGAATAATACTACGTAAAACAGAGGGACAGTTTTGGTACTTTGAAAATCTCCACCTTAACTCGCGCGAAAGACAGCGAAGGTGGTGAGTAAATGGAACTAAAATATAACTACGCTATCGTTTGTTTCCCTCTCTGACTAGATGGCACTATCTGCGCAATGATACATAACTTTCCCATAATTCATAGAGCATAATTTATTTACATTTTAATGTCTGATTCGTTCCATCAGAGAATGACAAACCACCATAAGGTTTACAATTGTTTGCACACTTCTGTCAAAAAAATATAAACTAACACTTGACAAATTTCGAAAATCGTTCTAACGTCCTCGTAGCTTAGTTGGCAAGGCACTCGCTCGTAGTGTAATGAGATGTGTGGGGTCGGATCCCGCCTCTTGCGGTCTTTTTTTTTCTAGTGGTTACATTATCTTGAATAACTTTTTGTGAGCATCCATAACTTTTTAAAGATATTAAGTACTATATTTATTTTCATTTTAGTTGGTTTATGATTTCACTAGAGTATGATCCTAATTTTTATGAAAACTGATGATGGCGAGCTTGACCCATTTTCTATTTGGTAAATTGATTATTTATTTTGTAAATATTATGTAAAAAAATATATGCAAAAGTTAAGTACTAATTTTAGTAATTAAAATTTGTTTTAAATGTAAATAAACAATTTTACATCAAAATATTTTAATGCAAGTCTGGTTTCAAAAAAAATATTGTCGCCGACCAAGATTCGAAGTCGCGCCCCATGGAATATTATCCCGAATTATTAGCACTTTGGGCATCGATACTTGACAATCAATAACGAAATTACTAATTAGGTTTTAACTTGAAACGACCGTTTATGACATATATACGTCATTTAGACTTGACCTTTGGACGTGACACACCAATGCCTTCAAATAAAATTCATTGTTAATCAAAGTTGATGAAAAAAATTAGAATCGTGATTAGGGTTACCAAATTGTCTTTTTTAGATTCGCCGTAAGAATTTATTCCAAAATTATTGCTTTTGGGATCAAATCTCTCTCGCGATCAAAGCAAAACTTTCTTAAAACCCTTTTAGCCATTTCAAACATTTTTTACCGGTAAATTATTTTTACAAGGTAAAACAAACGTCGATGCATCATGATAATTTCAATGTTTGAGCGTAAGCATGTAAATCGTATGCCATGCAATATTTTGCAAGGAGTATGTTGTGCCAACTAAATCATCTGATTAAATAATATTTGATTAATTCGTAACTAAAAAATTGCAATGATATGTTTTGATAAATGCTTTTTGCCAAATGAAACATTTGCTTAAAATAAATGGGTAGTAATATTTTGGGAAACGTTTTCTGGCTAAACATTGATAATACACATACTTCTCCTAAAAATTGATTTTTAAAATCACTTCCCAAATAATAAAACAAATCCCCATATTATAGAACTACAATGCTCCAACTGGTAGCCCTACAAACAAATATTTGACGGTTGTCGAAAACCAACATTGTTTTGGAGCTTCTTGCTTTTGACCGTTAATTACCAGAGAGTACATAATTACTCATTAAAAAAAAAATCGTATATTTTAAAATTTGGATTACCTTTATTTATTTTTATAAATTATTCGATAAAATAATACGAAATGCATATTACCTCTATAATCAACATAAATGCCGTGTTTAGTTTTTTTCAATGCAATAACTGACGTTGCGTTTCCATAAATGATAGTTTAAGTTAAAACTGATAGATGGCATTATACAGTAAATGTTTTAAATTTTAGTTAAAATAATTTGTTTTGAAATAAATGTTAAAATTCTATTAACATTTAATTTTTTTAAAACAAAAGTGTTAAAAAAGTGTTTTGATAACGTTTTTATCAAGAGTTATCGTTCATTGAAATCAACCCCAATCCTAATGAGCCTTGTAGTGACATCTATTCGTTTTTAATATGTACTAAACCTACGGTATATGGCGTTGACCAGACATGGTGTTGCTTAGACTTTTTTGATGTATGTAGTATGGTAAAGTCAGAAATTTGATAAGTATTCTAATATATTTTTTAATACGAAAAAAGAATTTAGAATCAGATTTGAATGAAAATATTTATGATATAAAATATCTGGATTTACCATAGTATTATAGTTACATGCACATATTAACATTAGCAAGTTTCAGCTTGATACCCTTTACTAACATCCTGTATTTTTCCCAGTTCAATAAACCCTTTTTAATTCGTATCGCTACTACACTACTGCTACACTTTAGTATGAGGTTTAGCTCATGATTAAGGCTTGTGATTTCATTAAGTGGGTTAGGACGACGAAATAGATAGATCTCTTTTTCTTTATATGGCCAGGGCCATAACCATAACCTCTTAAAACAATCTCAAAGTTGTCAAATCTGTCAATTTTGGTATGTCATTTCATACAAAATTTGACAGAAATGATAATGTTTGACAGATTTGTGATTGTTTTAACAGTTTATGGTTAGGGCTCAGGGCCATAACCATGAACTCTTAAAACAATCTCAAAGTTGTCAAATCTGTCAATTTAAGTACGTCATTTCATACAAAATTTGCCAAAATGATAATGTTTGACAGATTTGTGATTGTTTTAATAGTTCATGGTTAGGGCCCTGCCCCCTAACCATGAACTCTAAAAACAATCTCAAAGTTGTCAAATCTGTCAATTTTGGTACGTCATTTCATACAAAATTTGACAGAAATGATAATGTTTGACAGATGTGTGATTGTTTTAACAGCTCATGGTTAGGGCCCTGGACACCGTTTTTGTACCCTGGCTGCAAACTCGAGGATTTCGTTTTAGTTTTTACGGTGGATGATATAAAAATATTTTTCCAATCCCATTTAACATCTGAAAACTAGTAAACATCGGAAAAAAAAGGAATGCATTGATGACACTCCGTTTATCTTCCACATTTTAAGTGTTTCTTCTGGATTTCTGTATTTTATGTATCTATACTGCTTAATGCAAATTATAGGTATTCGGATACTACTATTATAACTATATTATCATTATTGTTAATGCTTCTGTGTGTTCTCCAGGGCTTCTTCAGGCGAAGCATCCAGAAGCAGATAGAGTACCGCTGTCTCCGCGACGGCAAGTGTCTGGTCATCCGGCTGAACAGGAACCGCTGCCAGTTCTGCCGCTTCAAGAAGTGCCTTTTGGTTGGCATGAGCAGGGACTGTAAGTATTATTATTGTATTTTAATGCTGACTATCTGCGCTAAATGTAATTTTGCGTAAAACATATTGGGACTATTATTTTTGAAGCAGCCTTACATCGGACCAAAACATGTTGAAAAAACAAAGTATCGATATAAAATGTGTCGCAGAAACACGCCATCGCACTATCGAGGCATCGATATAACAAGCAAGAAAGAGCTTCGATGACACGAAGTTAACCAGCCCTGACAGACTTAATTGTCTAATATTCATAAAACCTGATTGCAACGACATCTTCGGGATCTAATTATGAATGAAGCTTCAAGGAGACCTAAACACTGAAAATTATAAAAATCCTAGAACTCTGCAATGCTTTGGTTCTAATTGTGAATCTAACTCGAACTCAACTCACACACAAAAAAGAACAGCAAAATAGGTTGTTTAGAATAAATCAAGTGACATACACACGTACTGAATAAATATGTAAGGGTAGGCTTCTTTTAGCGCTTTTCTCCCCGTAGTCGAGGTTCGCCTGACCGTGATCCGAGATGCGATAAGTCTCAGTTTCACATTTGCAGTGATTACCATCAGATCTTCGAAACCTTTAAACAAAGAATCCATGAGCTCAAAGCCCGTAATTTAACAGAGCGGTTCGATCCAGTACAATAAAAAACGATACCTATTCTCGTAAAATTAAAAAATGCTATTATAGTCTGTAATGCGATTAAGCGACTGCAAAATGATTTTTGTCCCATTTTTGGTCGCATTACGATTTTTTTGTTAATTTTACGTTTTTGATAGTATTGTTTATATTTTATTATAACTGGACTGCATTTGGACAGCGACCTGGTAAATTACAGGAATATATTATGGCTTCTGACCACTTTTGGACCATGGCTGCACAATAAATATGTGTCCATAAATCTGTATCTCAATGTGCACGATTCCTTACGATTTTTTGTCTTAGCGCCGAGCAAGTGGTAGGCACTTGCTTTGAGCTATTTTTGTCTATATACTCTGGATTTCTCCTCTTATTATGGTACTTTGACGTTGAATAAATAAAATTATTTCTAAATAATCTGCCTACACCGTATTAGCAACCCTCGTGTTATGTTGAAGGATTATATTATTATAAGAATTAATTAGTCAGTTAAGTAGTAGTATTTCGTAACCAATTTTTTTTATAATCTGTCTAAGGCCTAAATTATAATTTAAAACCTTCCGAATATTACAATCTAGCCTAAATAGATTAGTGAGTAATTAAAAGAGATTGCCATTTCTTATGTTCCATAATTTTTGTTGTGAAAGCGTTGTAGTTGTATGATTTGAGAGTTACTCTGTTTGGTACAGCCCCACAGCTGTATACCATATGTCCATTCATACTGGTATAAGAACGTGTTTATATTAAGTTAGTTTAATTTGTAATGACAGAGAGGAGGGCTGGTTTTGCTGTAAATTGTTTTGGTAGCATTTTGTTAAGTTTATTAGACCTTCATGCCACACTTTATTATATGCTTGTGCAACGTCTAGAAATATGGTGGTGCATACTTTTTAACTTATGAGGTTCTTTAGATAGTACTAACTATTTTATGGACTTGGTCTTAGTGGAATGCTTTACCCTAAATCCAAACTGATGATCTGTGATAAGTTTTTTTCCTGTATAAGTTTTAGTCTTATAAGTAAGAGTTTTTAAAAAAGTTTTGACATAATTGGAAGTAGTGATATGTGTTCATGGTTCTGCTTCATGTGGTGGCTTTCCAGATTTTGGTATTATTATGACTTCTGCAACATTCGAATGAACTGGAACATACTTTAGTCTGAATGCAGCAGCAGCGTTTATGAGCGTAGTGAGTTTTATGATTGTCTTACGTGGTAGGTTCCTTAGAACTTCTCCTGTGATACCCTGCTTTTTTTGGTTGATGTTAATATTTATTTCAGTAAATACTTCTTTAGGCGTTACTAATTTAATTTCTAATCTGTCTTTGGATAGTTTACTTAATAATAAACTTTTACTAGTGTCTTCTTCGTTTGGCTGAATTTTGATATTTAAAAAATGTTTTCAATTTGTCTTGTACCTACTTTATTCAATTCTAAACCATTCATCTGATTATGATAAAACTGTGGTGAAATATATACGCATACCATGTCTCTAAATTTCAAAAATACCACGGTTATGACAACTACTTAGCAGCTTCTAAAAATCTACGATTAGAGCGTAGGTTCCTCATTTTCATCAAATTTTAACTTATAGTTAATTAATATTGGATTTCTTAGTATGTAGTAGTAATTAATTTGACACTAATTAATATTTAGTCATCTGATTGCGTTAACCCCACAAGCCCAGCAAAACCAGACACACAGTTTTTTGTTCAACTTCAACCTTATTATTTTATCGGAGCAACTAATCTATGTGTAAATTCTAGAATTACTTATGACGTCAAACGATGTTAACAAAGTTACGAACTAAGTTTCGTATAACATACATTTGGACTTTTTCAGTTCCGGCTAAAAACGCTTGTCTCTGTTGATACCTTATGTTCCGGACCCGAACTTAGGAGGTCGTCTTTAGCGGGTAGCTTGTAGTCTGTACCTTACAATTGAAATGAAAAACGATTTACTTTCAACATAAATACCTATCTATATTTTTAAATTTTAGGATCATAATATATTAAAGTAATTTTAATTAAAACTGTTACCTACCGGTAATATTATACAGCATGACTCAGTCATTCTCCCATAATTATTAATGTCGTATGTGACATAAACTCATGATTTGGTTACAAATGCTTATACTCATCACGCAAACTTGCCGCTGTGGGATTTGAACCCTTGACCGCTGGCATTGTATTAAATTTAGGTACGCAAAACCACTAGACCAAGGCTGTCGTTTTTGTGTTGTTTTTCTCTCAGAAAATTAATCCAACGCAAAAGTGTAACAAAATTTCTTACGAATACACAAAATACGGGAAATAATAAAAAGCTATAATTAATATATGAATTGTGTACAAATAAAAGTTGATGACCATCTTTTGGCAATAATACCTTTGCTGTAAGCGTACCAGTTGGATTAGAACCAAAAAATCCTTTTTTTATATAGTTTTACACGTCCCTATGATTTTTTTAGCATACAGCTTTTAGACAATATTGTGGTCTAGCATGGGAAAAAAGCAACGCTTATTGAATTGCTGTGTATAAAAAAAAAATTAAATTTAAAAAAACCCGCGATTTAAAAAAAGACTACATATATAAAAAGTAAAAAATTATATGTAAACTATTTGTTAACTTTTTGGCCCTTCAACTTTATTACAAGAAATCTTACCTAGTAATGTTTTATTCCAAGCGTCATTCGCGTCGTCACAAGAGCCCAAATACGCTGTATCGGCTGAAAGTTGCCAGGGTGTTTGGAATCTCGCAGACTACTTGATGTGCAGCATCAGCACAAAGTCTCAACCATCATCTATTCCATTTAATTACCTACAGTACGAAATCTAAACCTTACCCTAGCATGTCATATTTAAAGTCATGGTTACCTTACCATGTTCTTTCAATATTATTTAAGTAATACGGTACCAAATTTCGAATCGATAGGACATATGGAAGGTAGTCAGATCCCCTCATCAACTATTGAAGAGCGGTGATCTTCCAACGGTTGATCAGGTCATGTCCAACTTACCATATACTTTTAATATAATTGAGGCAACACGGTACCAAATTTCTAATCGATCGGACATAAGGAAGTTATTCAGATCCCCTCATCAACTAGAAAAGGGCTGATAATCTTTAAACGGCTGAACAGATTTTCATGAAACATGGCTAAGAACACTCGGGATAAAATTATCTATGACACAAAAAGATATAATCGAAAATCGGTTCATCTGTTTGGGAGCTACGATACCACAGACAGATACACAGACAGACACGTTAAACTTATAAAATCCCTCTCTTTTTGCGTCGAGGATAAAAAATAAGTTTTATCAAATCATAGGTACACTAATATACACAATACCAACATATATTGCGTTTAATAAGTTAAACATTTTTTGTGTTAAAATTTTATTGACATATTGTTATTGTTTAGAAAAACCGGCCAAGTGCGCGTCGGACTCGCGCACGAAGGGTTCCGTACCATATCTATAAGAACGGCAAAAAATTCACGTTTGTTGTAAGGGAGCGCCCTTAAATATTTATTGTATTCTGTTTTATAGTATTTGTTGTTATAGCGGCAACAGAAATACATCATCTGTGAAAATTTCAACTACCTAACTAGCACGGTTCATGATACAGCCTGGTGACAGACGGACGGACAGACAGAAAGGCAGACAGACGGACAGCGGAGCCTTATTAATAGGGTCCCGTTTTACCCTTTGGGTACGGAACCCTAAAAACATAATAATATTCTAACAATGACCCTGAGCAGGGTATTACGTTTTGCTATAAAAAGATGCTTTGACATACATAATTAATTTGGTTCAAACAAACCGAAACTAATGCGATTGGACATCATATACAGGGTTGCATTGCAAAGGGGTGCCAAATTTTAAAAATAAGATCTAGAGGTGCACTGCTTATGGTATTTGTTGTCAATTTGAACTCTGGTATGCGCGGATGCTCCTGCTGTTAGAAATGTACCTTACATCGAAAAGGCTAAGGTTTTTGCGAGCCATTGTGACTATTATTGCATTGAACTTTGCAGTTCTAGGTAGCACAGAGATAGTGCGTGCATATTTTTTATGAATGAGACAAGATTATCCACGCGTACCATCTTTGAACAGCGGATAGTAATAAAAAATAATAGTTTGTTTTTTAGATCGTTTATATCGTAGATCGATTTAGTTACTGATTCTGAGTGGTCCCTGAAAATTTGGCACACCTTTGCAATGTAGCCCTGTATAGATTAAAATGTTTGTCTAGACAAGATTTAACAATATTGCTTTAAGTTAAATATTTAATGGCTTCACTACTTACCAATTTATTTTCTATTATCCAACCGAGAGAAACATTTTAAAATTTTCCACTGTGACGAAGTGGAAAAATATTTATATAAGAACGTGGGCAGCAACCCCCTTAGTTAGAAAGCTAAGAGAAAAAGCCTAAGCAGTAAGGTGAACTAATTTGCTAAGAAACTGAAAGTATAAGTAAGTACACATGCATTTTTAAGAACAAAGGTCACGCAAACCATCCTTTAAGTAAAGAAACTGTAATGGTAAAGAATACAATTTTCATTATTTTAAATACAAAGCAGCAAGAATAGTAAGGTAAATGCAGGTTAACGAACCCCCCGAAATCTGCATATATTACTGAGGTATAACATATTTTCTTGAATTTAACTATGAACAAAGTGTAATTTTATACAAATGAAAACACATAAATAAAGATTATTTTTCCCTTTATCGTATAGTCTGTCCCAAAAATTTGTTTAACTCTGGCAGCCCCACGAGAAACAGTAATTTTGTACTGCGCACAGCAGATGCTTTTATCATAAGGAGTGTTCTCGCCGAACGCACCGGCCGCCGCTATACGCAATTTGTGCCGAACGTAAAAACACATATTTTTTTCAAGAACTTCGCCCGCGCTGATCAGATTAAAAAAACAATATAAATTTTAAAGGTAATCCAATTACCTACAATAATAATAAAAATAGTGATTAACAGGTAAATAAACGGTAAAAAACAATATTTGTTAATCAATTAATCGCAAATATAGCGTATTCTGTATTATATACGTTGAAGCGCGCACTTAACGCACTCTAGTAGTCTGTCGCTCGACTGTCGATCAAAGATCTCAGAGCGGCTGACAGCTGAGCTATTTGCTCGTTGCAGAAAGACAACAGGCAGACAGATTAACAAATAGACGGGCGGAGGTCCATCCACAAGTTTCTCAAACATTTCCAGACAGCTGAGATATTTGCCCAAACCTGAAAAACCAGAGAAGAACCAAAGTCACCGATATTGCTTTCCGAATTGCTAATCTAAAGTAGCAATAGGCAGGCCACTTCGCTCGCAGAACTGACAACCGTTGGGCTCAAAATAGAAAAAATACAGAAAGTCCACTCCCACCGTTCTCGAAAACAACTGCCTAAATTGGGCTGACTACCAGGGTTGCTATTCAAAATTTTTTAAATAAGTTAGTGTGCTTTATTACACCGATTCATCGATTAGTTTATACATTCATCTTATCATACTTCCAGGCCTAAATGGGAAGCCAGAGCAATATTTACTCTCCCCAACATTGCTTCTTCAATGACTGTCGTTTTTAACAGCGTCGGCAGCTGCGCGTTGACAGAAATTATACGTACTACATTACTTACTGTTATATATACAGACATTTCTATGTGACGTGTTTATCCTAGCAACGACAATGTAGAAAAAATACTTAATGAATAATTAATATGTTTATTATCTTAATTTCAACGCTTACCTAAAACACTGGTGTTATACCAGCGACGAAATGTTAAGGAAAATTTAAATGCTCATTTCTGCTGAATGTGTAATGAAATTAATGATTGATCGCTATCGAAACCTATCTTTACCTACTAACAAGAGAAAACCTAGACCAAGTTTTATATACCTTTCAATATTATTTGGAAATTTGAAGAACGTGTAATCATAATTTTGTGTTGTATTCAAACATCCAAACACACTACAGCAGTAATAAAAACGCTTATCCATTTTTTGCACGTAACAATGATCAATGCGTAGTAAACTGTCGTGAGTGACAGCCCGCTGAAGTTATATCCCAGATTATCCAAGATGGCGTGTAAACGCAATTGTCAATGTGTGCGTAACAATATCACTGTGTGGTGACGATGTGGACTATCTGTCTAGCGCGCCGCCGCTATACGTAATTTGTGCGTTGGGGAAGAAAAATTCTTGACTAGCGACCACGAACTCGAAGACGGAGCATAGACAAGCTGACAACGCGGTGGACTGCCGACCAAATCAGGGTAACGGGCAGCCGCTTGATGCAAACAGCCCAGAGCCGCTCGCTGTAGACTTTCAAGGGCTGATGATGATGATAATGAGATATTTTCTCTTGACAAACAGACAGTCAGACGAGTAGAAGAGGCGACAGTAAAGGTTTATTAATAACACGATACACGTGTATTCACTACTTTTTCCTACATAAATACAAAACTTTATTTCCCTTTTTACCTTAAGATTGAGTAAAAAAAAAAGAAAATGTATGTTGCTTTGGTTTCCAACCATAATAAACCAAATAATAAGTTTAGTGATTTTTAGTTCAAAAATAGTATTGAAAATAATCTTCAAATAAAATATTCACCCCTTTATAGTTATAAAGGGGTGAATTGTTTATTTGAAGATTATTGGAATTTTTAGGGAGTGCCATTGAGGGCTAAAATTCCAACAACACCGAAATAATTTACGTGAGTTACCAACCATAAGTCTTAATATTAACAGTGATTTGTACTTGAAAAATAAAAAACTTCAAATACAAAATTGTATCCCCTTATAAACCCCATAAGAGTTGAAATTCCAACATCACCGATATGCCTTGCTTGAGTTACCAACCATAAGCCTAAAAATGAATTCAGTGAGTTTTATATCGAAAATAACACACCGATATACTTTACGTGAGTTTCCAACCATAAGCGTAAGTAATGATTTGAGCGGTTTTTACCTTGAAAACGCAAGGACCGTCCATACAAAACTTCAACCCCCTGTCAGAGGTGTATTTATCAAAAGCGCTGAGACTCACATGAATAAATATACATACATCAGCCTAAACAAAAAAAATTGAGATCCTCATTTAAAAATAGACAAACTTTCATACAAAATGTCACTCTATTTGCAATCTCAAGGGTGTATTTTCCAAAAATCCTTCCTTAATGACGCCTACACTGTATATTGTATCTATGTGCAAAATTTCAAGTCGCTAGGTATAGCGATTTGGGCTATGGATATTTATCAATCAGTTCACGATTAAATGTATCATATAGACATTTTACCTTTTTACCCCCTTGAGGGTGAAAATTCCAACAGCGTTGCGTGAGTTTACAACTAGGTATAAGCCTAATTAACAGATATAGTTATTTTTATGTTGGAAATATAGAATCAAATCATTAAATACAACATTTTAACCTCTTTTCACCCCCTTTATGGGTTGTAATTCCGGAAACACCGACGGGGTGAGTTTTCAACTAAAAGCCTAAGTAATAAATTCAGTGATTTTTACTTAAAAAACTTCAAATACAAAATGTTATCCCCTTTTTACCCCTTAAGGGTTGAAATTCCAACAACACCAATATACTTTGGGTGATTCCTAATCGTAAGCCTAAATAGTAGTATTTACTTTAAAAACGTCTTTCCATTCACAACTTCATCCCCTTTTTACCCCATTGGGTGTGTTTTTTACAAAAACTGCAAGGTTCATATGGATTAACAAATGTAAGTATACCTAATCAGCTCTTTATGGAATCGGTGCCTTCGGCGGGTTTTTTTGTTAATATATTAAGATCATTTTGTTCATAGTTCCAAAACAAAAAGGACTGTTTGTTTAGCGAAACTTATGACTTTTTAAAAACAATACTGTTTTTTATTATTATCAAATTGTAGAATATATATTTTTGTCTCCTCTTGTGGATTTTATATAACTACCTTAAACAACAATGGGCAGAAATGTATGGACTCTGGCCCTTGGCCTTCCTTGTAACATCATAAGAGTAGCATGGATTTAAAGGGGATCTTATACACAATATGACTGCAAAATAATTAATGGCGAAATGTATAGGGTTGCCAAGTATAGCGTTTGCTGGGCCAAATAAATCATTTAAATGACGGCCAACCCCGAGATACCATACTATGCTGACAGTATGTGCACACGCACCTTATGTCATCATGCCAGTCATGCAAGAACAATGGTATTCTTTGATGGCATCTCTGCCCTCCACATTTGTGTTTATCAAAATTAATGTGTGGTATGTTTTGTTTGAGACGAGTATCGAAAGTATGCGTCCTCTCAATAAAAAACAATTATCTGCTTCTATGCCATACTGTGATATATTGGGATTAGGGCTAAGCGGTTTACATTTTTTATTTTCACTGTCATGCTAATTATCCTACCTCAAGCTTGTACTAGTTCCGAAAGAAGAACGGAAAAGAAAATAATGTAATGAAATAACAGACTATTGTCGAAAATCATGTATGAAAGTAGGCATACTTTGACATCACCTAGTATTTTTCCACCATCGTTTAGAAGTACCTCACCGAAGTAAAAAATATAGCATTTTTATAGGCCTTTTATATTATTAAAGGTCGCAAGATGTTACAAGCTGGGGCCAAAATGCCCATTGTTCTTTGTGGTAACCAACCGAAAAAGAATGCCATCAAAAACATAACTTGAAAAAAAAACAAGTCTCGCCACTCACTCTTACCGTAAAAAGTTGTGAGATCCATGTAATACTAAGCCTGTTAATTTATTCAGTCCCTACTTAACCTTCTGTCTTAAGTAATTACGTAAGTAGCTAACCAAACAATATCCTATAATAAGCATATCAATATTAAAAATATTTTATGTTTTAAATAAAGACCCAAAGGTTGCCTGAAAGAAAGTGTCCGCATTTCTGTGTCGGACAGGAAGCGTGGAAGCCGCGGTGCGGGCAAGTCACTACGCTGGCCGCGGTTATGTTATTATTAGTGTTAGTATAATTTTTTCGTTTAAATTTCGGGCAATTTAGTCTACTTAATACTTTGCGGGATTTTGGTATAACTTCATAAGACATGCCCTATTCTTGCTTTTGCATTCCGTTGTTGACCATTTTTACAAGTTACCTTTGAACTTAATCCGTAACCGCAAATGTAACTTTGTAATCCTATATATTTATATGGGATTACAAAGTTATTTATGCAGATTGTGTATCGAGAAATCAGAACCGAAATGGCAAAATATTTTAGTTTTTCCGTGATTTAAACACTAAACACTTATTGCATTCTCAATTTGAAGATTCTGTGTCTGCTAGAAGTGCCTTAAAGTTTTGATGATCGGTCAGTCAGTGAGTGGCAAATTCAGAAACTTTGACTAGTTATAATTCTCAAACTACTGGTTCAAATTGAATGAAATTTAAAATATATTATACCGTGTCTATACAATGCCTGCATAGTTCCTAAAATGTCAGGCTTCTAGTTTCATCCAAAACGACTTGATAGGGGGTCGAATATGGCCTGAACTGTTTCGGGAAGAGGATAGTACGACCGTGCCGCTTTATTGCTTGACTTGGCGGGGGCACTATCTGGGGGCACAGATAACCCTCGTATTAACGTATTACGTGCTATAAAGCACGTATAACAACCTATTACCGAGTGATATGGGCCGGTAAAACATTGTGTACGATATCTCAAATAGTGAATAAAATCTATTCGTCACTCGGAATCAGCTTCCTATGGGATGCTGTCACCGAGTATAGACATGTGCCCACCCTCGGTAAGTACCTCAGTATTAGCTAATCGGTATTTGGGGACCCTCATTATTACCCACATTTATGGGTTTAGCTCATTTACATCAGCATCATTGTTTACTGCCAATTTGAATGTCCTAATGAATGTATACCTGCGTTTTCCTTAACATTGATCGGCAAATCAAAAAGCAAAAAGGCATCTTGGGCAGCTTTGAAATTTGTTTCAAAATCTATCGCGCCAACACTGGCTGCATTTGTAAACGCAGTACACGGGGCAACCACTATCACAGAAGCTAGAAGCTAACCCTGGTGTCACTGGCGCACTAGAATTAACATTACATAGGTATATCAGCAACTGGTCGCGTGGTTTTAAGGATTCCTATTCTTATTAGCCACCCTATACTGTGTGTATACTGTGACCCTTAAGCCAAGGTGAGGACAAGTTGCACTGCAATGTATGCGATTTGACATGTCAATTCACGTCATGGTGTCACTTATCGTGCCGCGCCGCGTTACATACATGCGATGTCAGTAACGCGGCGTAACACGATGTTGCCACGTTTGGCGCTCACCTATGACAATGCCTGATAAGTGGTAAGATCCCTACTGCATTTTGTTTTATTGTGGTAATGAGCTATGGAATAATAACACGAAGATCAACGCCCGATGCGCCGCCAACTCATTTTCCAATTGAAGTGTTCCCTACTGCAAGTCCCTCGACCCAGTTCAGTCGGACAATGATGTAGATGCACTGATTTAGTTGCTTGCCTTGGGTTCCGAACCTAACACCCTATCTTCAATCACGTGCTCGTTACATATTTGATCATTCACAGCAGTCGTATTAAAGGATAGTTAATATTAAAACACCTATTTGTACGAGATACGTCTTGTGCAATATTTACGGCTAACGAAACGACAAATATTTTACACTTGGATCAAATTAATTTAATATTTATACTTATAACCGTCCCATTCAGAGACGTTTTCTAAAACTGGCGTAAAACTGTGGTTTATCAAAACCTGGTTTAAAGCTTGGTCCCCAGATTATCAATTTTAATATTCAGAGTGACACTTAAACTAGAGATTATACTAAGGAGTAAAGAATAAAATGGCAACACCGACTTTAAAGAGTGAATGATTTCGAAAAAATACGTTCGTTTAGTTCGATTTGTCGCATCACTCACCGTAAAAAAAGTTAACATGTGCCAATGTAATATTAATTAATATTCTCCCTTTGCTATGTCTTTACATCTTTGAGGTTGGTAAATTCGTAATACAAAACCAAGACAAATTCACAAAAGCATTATTATATTATTTCGTACTATTGATGCATAGATTTATTGAACACTTCGAACAATTAAATATCTTTTGCCATTCTCTTAAATTTGCAAGCCATAGCATTATGGCTAAGTAGGTCTAAAGTAACTTAAATTGTGTCTTACCAACTCTGTAACCACCTTTTTATAGCAAATAATTGATTTGATATGATTTGATTTGAATGGCCACTCAGCTGATAGTCAAGAGTATGCAATCACAAAAAGTAGTTTCTGGTATTTGGTTTAAGAACGTATTTATTTATTTTTATGTGATAGTGATTTTCGTTAACCTAAAGGAAAATTATAACGGTTTAAAAAGATCAGTAAGATAGATTTGTTAAATGGGTCGTTACTTTCTATATGTATTCTCGGTTGCGTAAGTAATGGGATATAAAATACTAAAACATTTCTTTATATTGTTAGATTTCGTTTAAATCGTCCATTTTCACAATCTAGTATTAATACCTACATTGATTTTATTGCAGAGGGGCAAAGATTACAGATTAATATAACATAAACAAGTCTTAAACCATCCTTAAACTTACCTGTGGGCAGGTTAAAAAATAAATATTTTTATCTCAACCTTAACCCCGGGACTATACCGGGAAGAAGCGTAGTATGTCACTCTGAATACGATTTTTGCTAAACCGCCGTTAGTACAGAGGGATAACATTAAACCCGTACTAGCAAAATTAGAGTGAAGTATTAGGTGCCTAAACATCGTTCCGTTTGCGAGTGAACCTGATAGTGAATGAAATGGATCTACATAGTTCTTTGCGAGATGCAGTGATGCAGCGTGGGCCGACCCAAAATGGACTATTGCGGGAAGCCATTGGATGCAAACGGTTCAGATATAGCAGTTGATTTTCAAAGGCTTTGACAATGATGATAGTGACTGCGGCGTAAGTGTACAAAATCTGATGATAGGGCGGCGTCGTGGGGCCGGTAGATGCAAGCCGGTTTGGGATTCCCACTCGTGGCCCACAGGAGTCGATTCTCTAAGGAAACGCAAATAAACTCCATTTAAATATCACCTGAGCGATACAAACAAACACATGCCTCTATTTCGCTAAGAAGTGGATTCACATTACTATTGTTGAAGAATGCCTTCAGTGTTAGAGTGATTACCTACATCAAACAGACTCTATTTTGTTACAGAGTTTGTTCACATTATTATTCGTCGATTAGTGAAGTGAAGTCGAAAGTGCTCCCGGTTTTCTTTAGAGAATCGACAGGCAGTAGTTATTTCTTTTGAGATAACCCGCGACGTATTGTGTCCCCAGGGACGTATTTACCATAGTGCCAAGGGGGCCAGGGCCCGGAGCGGCAGGCTGCGGGGGGCGGCGAAGCGGCCTTCACTTAGCGCTATTGTTATAATTATTATAACAATAAAGACGCCCTGTGAAGGCCGCCTCGGCGCCCCATTAATTATTGATAATTGAATAAAATTTTGCTCGCTCGCAGATTATTTCGGATATAAAACGCATTTTTTTTTGCGCTCGCTTCGTTCGCGCCTATTGCTAAAACGCCGACTGGTTTAAATTACGGTGGAGACTTAATTTATTTGTCTTTTATTTATATTCTCCGATTCTTAGTTCAGGGCAAGGCATGGATGGCCTGGACGGATTCCCTTTGGTAACTTAAGTTCCAGTCGAAGGTAAGAATTATTTACATAGTAGGTAATCACATTTGAGCGTGTCCTAACTGGACATAGATTGACTATGCGATTTCTCTCCCCCCTCCTCGATGAAGCTAAGATTCGCTCTTGGCTACCCCCTAGTCAAAATCCATAGTTACAGTAGTGTAAACCCGTTCGATCACGCGGTAGACCTTTAAGACGAATGTGTTTTAACACTTCTTGGCAGCAGTGGCGTATCTACTGTTGGGTAGGCGGGTCAGTGTCCCCGGGGTCCCCAAACTCAAAGTCCCTTGAGGTTTTAATGAATGACGTTCGAGAAAGCTATATCATACCCTAGTCTAGTTATAAAGAAATTCTCTACTATTTTGACCCCTTACTAACAAACTCTGGATCAGGTTAAGCTAACATCACATATTTACGCACAAAAATTTGCGCTCGCTTCGCTCGCGCTGGTGGCTTTTTCATTTTTTCAATCCCGAAGTGTTCAAGGATTCATTAGAGTTGTGTGTACAACTTGTGTACCACTGCTGTCGCACTTAAAAATGCCTTTGTTGTTGGAGCGCTGTGTAGTATAAAACATCCAAAATCATGAAGACGAAAAAAAGTTTTGCTTACTTCTCTTCCAGCTTTAATTAGTTCTGCTTACATTTAAATTACTACCAATCACACCATGATTTTTCTCATTTATAATTTATTTCACACCAGTTGGAGGTATTTTTTTCATTAATGAAATACTTTATCGTCACTCAAACAGGGCGGCAAATTTAGCTGACCCGGGGAGCCAAATCTTGAAATACGCCTCTGTGTGTCCCGGGCATAAGTAATACGCGTTTTCTGTCTTTTCCGTATCCTCTTCAGCCGCCATTGCTTATTATAAAGGATTATTTAATTTTATTAAATTTTGGCGGGGAGTCCAAAACTAACCCTGTATATCACCACTTAATTACTTATTGCTCTTCTATTTTTTTTTACAGCTGTCCGGTATGGACGTGTGCCCAAAAGACCTCGCGAAGTAGCTAGTGCTGAGAGTATACCAGATTTGGCCCGCAATTTAAGCACCGCTAGAATTGTACCTCTGCCAAACATGGAAGAAATGGATCCCGAATCTCTGAGGCAGGGTGTAGCCCAAGAACTGATAAAGCTGGTCACCACCGCCCACCGCAGCAACAACACGTACACTGAGGAACTCAGGCGCACTTTGCAACGTCATGCCTTGGTTCTGAAGGTTGACGACTCCGATAATGAAGGTAAGTTGTTATCAAAAGGCGTTATGTATGTATACCTACCTAATACGAGACCAGCAGTTTCAAAGTAGGCAAAACTGTCATATCTTGAGCTGAGCAATCTGACAGCTCTTGTAGTTCTACGTAATCTAGCTTGATTTGACTAGTAAAGAGTAAGTAAGTAGTTATTAGGCAAGACGAACCTGCATCACTCGCGCACAAATAGGTACCACAATTACTGCCATTAAAACTGTATGTTTGTAAGTATTCGTTGAATCAGTTCTTGTAGCGATTCGCAGTGTTTGGCCGGGGCCGTATTATTATGGCGTCGGCGAAACGACGCGATGCGTAAAACAAACTAGTTTTACAAGTTTCTCATATGTGGGTATTTTAATGGCCGCAACGCATGCGTGTCTTTGTTCGTGTCGCATCGCCTCGCTGTCGCTATACTAGTAGTACCTAGTATAGTGCGGCCCTGGCCTTGTAATTATGTACAATCACGACCATAAATGTATGTATGTATGTATATATAGAGTAGGCCTACTACGTCTATTTAGTTAAATGTGTATTTTGCATTTGCGAATGAGTTTTTTAAATTGCTGCGCAGCAGTGCTACTGACAATACTAACTCACTTTCTTTGATATTGAACTAGACATTACTGAATATATGTTTTTAATGTAGTTCTTTTAATTATTGCTATTAATATAAATTGCATGTGTCTTTGTTATGTCCTTCTTTCACGCAGCTATGGAGCAAGGGATCTACACAATATTATGAGTCGAACCGGTGACTTACCTATTTAATGTTACATTTTACCCCGCGGAAGGCGAGACAACTAAATTATTTAAAAAATCCAATACTACCATCCCAGTCGTGAGAAAATCTAGTGTTATGATGACGTTATTGAAGGGTCAACAGATCAAAATAGATCCTAAAATAATACAGCTTTGAGATACACTTCCAAACGAAAATGACGTATTTTTATTTTTTGTAAACGTTGAAAGTTTTTAATTGTTATAATTTTTTAAAAAATACACGTAATTTATTATTTATTGGTATATATTTGAATCGTTGTATGGTCTTAATCGTTATCTTTAAAGACCATCAAAACTCGTACCCCTAAAATAAGGAACAAATAAGGATAGACTCGAATCCAAGCTATACGAACGAGATAATAGTTACCTGATTGACAGGACCTTATAGAGCCAGCCATTTTTCTCCGAAAATGATTTTTAACTAAGGTACATTCAAATGACAAGTCTGTCATATCTCGCCCGATAGGAATGTGCTTAACTTCTCCACTACATCACCTGGCGGATCTCATGTTTCTGTCGCCTGTAGAGAGAGAGAAAGATAATCGACAGGCACGAACTAGACCAAGGCTCGGACTATATGCAGCCGGATTTTTTCAGAAACAGGTATAACGGCCTTCGTTACCGGATCGTGTGTAGTCATAATTATCTAACAATTATCTGACAGATTGAATCCGGGCTTGTCCGGAGCCAGGTAGTCCGACCCTTATAGCTGTCATGCGTACCAGTTTTCTGTCTTCTGAGCATTATGCCTAACTAACGAGCCCTCCTATCTAGGGAGTGGCGGCGAGGAGGCTGCCAGCTCCACCACAGACCGCGTGACGGACGCCCGCTCCGTGCTGTGGTTCAACGTGGCGCAGCGCATGACACCCGCGGTGCAACAAGTCGTCGAGTTCGCGAAGCGTCTGCCCGGCTTCCACACGCTGTCGCAAGACGACCAGCTAATTCTTATCAAGGTAGGGCTTAAGCTCACTAGCCTTTTCTCTGTCGCGGCCCTTGGAAAAGATAATTTAAAAAGTTTTTGTTATCGTCTTTTGATTGAAGAAACAAAACATTTTCGACATAATTAATGTCGACATAATGATGTTTACTTAGATGGATACCATTTTAAAATCGTAACAAATTATGACGGAAGAATTAGCAGCATTTTCTAAAGGCAGCGTTGGATATATAATACCATGTAATACCACTCGATTTATTCGGGATTTAATTAAAAACAATCAAATTTTTGCTTTGCGAAAATAAAATTATGTAGGTATAAGCTTAGCGAATTGAGCAAATGCGTTAATGCTGTGCATGTGACCAGTGTACTACGGATCCTGCCAGTTTGAATTGTGTCCGCAGCTAGGGTTCTTCGAGGTGTGGCTGACAAGGGTTACGCGTCTGTCCACGTCTGATTGCATCGTCTTCGACGACGGCACATCGCTCTCAGTGCAACAACTGGAGATTGTCTACGATGTAAGTACCTTTATTTTTTTAACGAGCCTCGATCTCTTTATCTTCAGTTCATTCTAGAACTATACCGGCGTGGCGGCGTACGCACAAAACTTTAAAGTTATAAATAAAATAAATAAATAAATTTAATATAAATAGTTTTAATGACTGTGTATTGCTGCCGTTAATTGGCGATTATCGGCGGCACACATTTTAATGCTGCAAGTACTGTCGCATAAGCCGCGCACGACTGTCGCAAGTCGCACGCGACTACTATCAACCAAGAGAACATTTTTCTGAAGGTAGATTTCCAGGAAATCTACCTTCAGAAAAATGTTCTCTTCTGACATTGTACCTAACCGATTTTATTAAGCGAAATATATATATATATTAAGAAAGTCAAATTGAACTTGATCCGCACGTTGTTAATGCTAGGAAAAAATATTACAGACATTTTAATAGGTTTACCATTAAGTCAATGGGTCTACCAAGGTTTTCTTTAATAAATGATAAAAGTGATAGTCACTGCTTAAATACGTTCCCTTTTACATTACAGCCTGCATTCACCCGCGCCATGCTAGCATACGTACGTACGATGCTGAAGATCAACAGCACTGAAGAGGAGATAGCCATCTACTCTGGCTCTCTCCTGCTCTGCCCCCACCGCGCAGGACTCTCTGACACAGAGAGGATCGAGTCGTTAAACCGGGCTCTGGGCGACGCCCTGCAGCAGGCTGTGAGTAACATTATCTCTGTTCTTCCTTCTACGAGTATATAGGGATAGTGGAAGCTACAGTCAATGAAACTTCTTAGTCCAGCTAAGATAGAGAAAATAGTCACTGACGGAATTGACCCTGGCCCAAGCTCTGTTCGTTTTTAGGGTTCCGTACCCAAAGGGTAAAACGGCTCCGCTGTCCGTTTGTCTGTCTGTCTGTCTGTATGTCTGTGTGTCTGTCTGTCTGTCTGTCTGTTTGTCTGTCACCAGGCTGTATCTCATGAACCGTGATAGTAAGAGAGTTGAAATTTTCACAGATGATGTATTACTGTTGCCGCTATAACAACAAATACTAAAAAACAGAATACAATTAATATTTAAGGGGGCTCCTATACACCAAACGTGATTTTTTGTCATTTTTATAGATAATGGTACGGATCGCTTCTTACGCGAGTCCGACTTGCATTTGGCCGATTTTTGACTCTTATTTGTATCCTATGGAAAAGAGGGGTTTTTAAGGAGGACAATGACTCGGCTCACTCAGAGTAGGCCCTTGGACTCAAAATTCGCTAAAATTGCTGCCTAACAGAAAGTTTGGAGAATGACTTTGACCAGCATTAGAAGGACACGGCCGAACTCAGGACGATGTTTTGTAGTAAGCAATGAGTACACATGTTCTTCTTTCAATGTGTATATGAAAGTACATATGCTGAATGTGTCTGATCGCTGTTTGTATAGCGTCATACATTCTACATCAGGTCAGCAAACAGTGATGAGTGTGTTTGTAGGAAGTTTTTATCGATTCGGAGATATCCCTAACAGCAGAGTCGCATCGCAAAAAGAAAACTAGCTTACTATTCTGTATTCATAAAGGTGGTAGCCAGCGGCAGAGATGTGGTAGGCCGCTGGGAGGCATTCGCCGGGGCCGCTGCTGAGGTGCGCGCGCTGGGCCTCCGCCACCACCAGCTGCTGGCCTGGTGCCGCGAGCACTGGCCGCGCGTGGTACTGCCCGCACTCTTCTCTGAGATGTTCGACATACCCAAGGCTGAGGAAGATGAAGCTGCTGAAGGCTGCTCCTCCGGCGCCCATACCAGCGTCCTGTAAACGCCCCCGTTTTACTTTCCTCTGTCGTCTTGTTTATTTGCGGCATGGATATGCAACCACACCTTGAACACGCTTGGAAAATATTTTTCGATGCATGCACATTTTCAAGTTATTTTTTCCGAAATCCGGACTGCTTATATTTTTAAACGTACAACTTGACTAAGACGTCTTTTTTTTCGTTTATCCTGAGTAATATATTTTCATTATTGAGAAATCATATTTTCTAATTAAAGTTAAACTTATTATATGACTGGGTTGCCGGGTTAATGAAATATCTACTAAAATCAAGCGTCTTCTGTGTTGTTATATCATATTTGAAAGGCTTTATTCTCTTTAGTTCGTTTTTTTAGTTCATTTTACTAATTAGGACTAATTTAACGAGTAATTTAGTTAAACAGCGTAGCTTACGTTATAGTTTTGTAACAGCACAGCCGTGGTGGATTCTTGGTCGTCAGTATCTTACCCAAAGAGCTAGCAATCCAATCATCAGTCATACCTAAAAAATAAAAACCTAAAAACTACATAATATCGCAAAATTATTCTGGTTCGGTCCTTGGACTGCCGCTTGTCACCCTAAAAAAGATGTAACATCATCCTTAGATCTAAACTTAAAAATAATAAGGCCTCTCGCTTGACACAGAGGTAATGTTTATGCAGTATCAGCCCTTACTGCAGGTGCAAAATCTACTCCGAACTCCCGGTATTGTCGTCCTGGCTTGATATGCGAATGCAAATTTGATTGTCAGCTTTTTGGTATGGCCTGATCCGGAATTCGTTTTTGATATTCAATTCAATTCTTTATTGCTTTTCCACAATGTACATAAAGGTCTTAACGATTAAAATACAGATCATTATGGGCCTTGTCTGGCATAGCCACACAATGGATGAGACCATTGACATTTTATAATAATACAAAGCATGCATTTTATATGGTTATGTACTATTAATGTAAAGGCATAAGTTATTAGGTTTTATTTGTTGAATAATGGCTTTTATTTCTGTTGTAAACTTTATTCTACTGCTTGCTCAGGTTTAAAAAAGGGTGAATATAATCATCTAACAACCTATATTACATTTCTAACTAAAACTACAGTATCTCCAACCCGTAACAAAGTTTTGAAATATCTTATGGAGTACAAGTAACCAGGTGTACCGAATAACCTACCGGTAGTACCTTTAGGCAGACATGTTTATTTTGTTTTAAAGCACAACAAGCTGGGTTTTATTCGTTAGTTCAGAAGTCTTGTATTTTTGTGCTTGTAAACGTCTCGTATTAAGTAGTAACTAATAATATTCAGGTGGTGGGTTTTTATTTCTTCTTCAAAGATCAAGCCCAATAAAGAGCTTAGGCTGTCACAGCAGAGTAGTGGCATTATATGTAACGCCTGTGTAGATGTAGCACACATCTACCTTGAGCCGACACTTACTTTGTACTTATTTACCAACAAGTCTCCTGTCAAAAGTACAAAAACTGTCGTTATAAGAACAAAAGTCTCAGGTTCAAAGTTGTCTGTTTTGTGAGCTTACTAGTTTCAGTAAGCTTATAAAATAGACAACTACGCTTAACAACAAGAGAGACTACAATTTAAAAAATTGTAGCTGCTACGCTACGCCGATATTGACATGCTACGACGCTACGCCGTAGCATATCAATAACGGTCTGTTTAATTAAATCCCTATTGAAATGCTTGACGACCACAATGACGGATGTGAGTAGGTAAGGTAGATGTGTGTTAATTCTAAACATATTATTATCTAAATAATTTATAATAAGTGTTGTTTTGTCGGAATAGTTTAATTAGTTTACATATTATTTGGTTGTTTCAATATACGTGTACGATTTCATATCATAAGGGTGTGGAGGTGTAGCCGGGAATAAACCATGTTTACGGTGGTGATAAGTGGACAGATTACAAGTACTGTATTGAAGTGAAGCTTTATGATAGTGAATGGCCTACCTCGTCTGATGATGCATTGGATATTATGATGTGGCGTTCAGCAAGTTGGAAGCCCGCTTGCGCATCTTTCTTATATCTAAACTTAACCTAAACTTGGATTAAAATATCATTTAATAGACTGACATACCTACAAGGTGTATAAATTAATGTGTCACTCTAAAAAAAACCAGATGAAGCTGGCAACTGCATTATGCGACTGAAATAGCAGAAACAAAAATCTTACATGGTTTTGGTGTTACGTTGCATTTTCTAAATTTCTAAAGGATAATAACGTTTCACCATTTAAAAAAAATGCTATGATATTAGTGTTCTTCTCAAAATTGTCAACAGTATTGAGATAATCCCAAGATACGATGTTATACCTATTTACCGTACGAAGAAAATTCCTTAGGGCTATCAAAAAAAAATATCATGCAAGTGTCTCTTCTAGACCTCCCTAAATATAGAAAAACATTAAGTAATTTTAATTGATTAAAATAGTGTTTCATTTCAGTAGATCGATCGAAGAGCAAATCGAGCTAATTATAGCTCAGATTTATTACCTAAGGTAGATGTGTAGTTTATTTTCATGTATTCAGCACTGTTTTTATTCATGTTTGTATAGAAGTCACGTTCCACGTGTTAAATAAGGTCCCCTTTTCGAGTATTTGTTTAGATTTAGTTTTAAGAATGATCCACTATAACGATGACTATCTTACTATCTAGAGGTGAATGTAAACAAGCTACAATGTCATGGCAATGTGTTGCCAGTGTTGCCACTATTTTTTGGCTTGTTAACGCTTAGGGCGTTGTCTTATATGTGTGAAAACCGCGGTAACAAGGCGCGATTCGTAACGTTCCGAAAATATTAAAAAGTAAATATTAGCCTAAAAAAGGTTATATAATCGCATCGCATGAAATGATCAAAAAGTAAGCGGAAACGTGAATTTGTATAGACTTTAGGGTGGAGCTACCTGGCGGCACCTCAACAAAACGTTGTAGTCCCATGCAAATCCGGGTTTCAGTTCTCATATTAAGGCTATCTTATAAATAAATAATTAAACAACAAACACTAGGCCTTCTGCACGCATAGAATAATTGATGCATAGATCGAAAAGATAACTGGCTAGTACAATGTTTGTGTCCACGTCGACGTCTTGTAGCTTTCCGTCGCTAAGCTAGGACAACTCGGATAGTATTATTCAAATAGGTATTTCTTGGCAATGCAATATTCCTGAATTCGATAAATGCTGGCAACACATAGGCACGGCTTGTGTTGTAAATGTTGCTCATTTAATTCTCGTCGTGCAATTATCGCGCGACATACGTACGTACAAAAATTTATTAGTTACAGTTTTTGCAATTAATCATGAATAAGTGTGACATTTATCTGCAGTTTGCCTTATACAAGCACGTTACGCGCGTGTGGCCGCTTCGCGATATGAATGTATATGTCAAACCACAAAGCACCTAAAGCCTCAAATTCACTAGGACAAAAATCCCGCGATAGGTGTCGAGTGTTGCAAAGTTTCTCGACATCTTGACTCGGTCCTTTTCATCGAAAACGATGTCCGCCATCGCAGGGCATATCTATCGACACGTGTCGTTAGTCATTCGTCCACCAAAGGCTTTAATTTTTTGATGAACTGCAGAAGCTGTATAGTGCCTGCGGCGTGGCTGAACTAAAGGTGAATGCACACCTGTCCGCACCGCATGTGCCAAAATAATTTTCCTTGCCAGTTTAAACGGGTAATCGGCAAACCGCAAACGGGTGCGGAAAGAGGCAGGTTTCTTTAAGATTTTATTCAAAGAATTAATAATTTGGCGTTCTGCGAAGATAGGTGAGCGTTCCCTCTGGCCGGCTTTCTACAGGGTTTGGAATAGACAGGGTTATTTTATTTCGACATTGATCAGACCAAGCCACCAAAAAGCCTGAGCTCGGTAACTACTTTGACACATTCAACAACATGAACGTCTACGTATTATATGCAGAATACCATAAGCAAAAATGCAACAACTTAAGTATCGTAGTTAGAGAGAGGAATTTGTTATTTTCAGAAATGATTTGTATGACAAATCACAAAATTATGTAGTTGTGTGAATTGTGTAAAATAATTGGTTGCATCTCCTAGCAACGCTGGATGTGTATTAAAGATTTTAAACCTTTACCTACTTTTGCTCAAACCTTTTGGTGGAGAACTTTGATCAAGCTGGTCTGTGGACCTACCATGAGTTTGAGTTTACAGAGGCGATACGTTAGCGACATTGTGCGCGTGCAATATTCTGCTAAGGACTTTAGTAGCTTTCAACAGTATCCGATAGAGGCGCTCCACTCACTCCTTACTCCACTTATAAAAACAATTGAAATGTCAAACTATTTTTGCAAGGATTGTAGCGAGTGCCTGCCCTAATTAATGTGCACTTTAAACAAACGGACTATGTATGCAAAAACAAATGAGTTCCTAACTCTGATAAGCCCACAGACTGGCCCCATTACAGTTACAACTTTTCTGTTAATTGTAAACATTTATGTGATTGCGCTGATTTTTTCAGTGGCCTCGGGTTAAGGCCGAATTGTACAACTGGCAGTTGTTATTATTATGCATTTATTTATATAAAAATTCTGATGGCAGTAGGTATATTCTTACAGATAAAGAGCATGCCTGTGTGTGATAATTTAATTTTACATTTAGTTTTTCATAAATACGTAGTACTTAGGTTAGTTTTAAGTTCAATTATAGTAGAGCAAAATAAAATTAATATTAAATTATTATTATTTTGATTTTGGCGTAGGAGTGCAAGTAAATTAGTATTTTCTTTCATATTTTTTTGGGTTGATTATTTTATACGTATAATCTAGCAGTCGAGAGGAGTTATTTTACACGCTAATTTACTTGTACTTTTTACTGACCCAAGTTTAAAGGCGACAGCTCATTTGAGTTGCTTGTCACTGTTTATTGTTAAAATTTTAGTCGAGTTTCCATTTTTATTATTTATTTCCCTTTTTCGAGAGGTATGCATTTATTTATGTCTTTAAACGTTTGTTTAATGAAGTCCTGTAACCCCAGCCAAATCGGGTTCTCTTTAAGGTGGGTTTAATAATTCTTATTTATAATGAAAATTAGTAAATAATACCTGCATAAATTTTTGCACTAAAATACCTACAACTTTGATTTATTCACAAAAATATTAAATTTATAAATACTGCATTTATATTAAGGTAACTTGTAAATCTAGCTGTATAGAAGAACTTAAAAAGAATGTTTTAACTTTAATCAATAGAATAGCACATTCTGGTGCTAAGATTTTACGTAATGAAACGAAGAATATCTTATTGTAGGTTACATTTACACAGTAGTCTGCCGTTTGGTTAAATTTAGTATTATCACTTTTGTGGTTTAAATACAGTATTGGAAGGGTAGAATCATACCAAAGCAATCCGTTTTATTTAAAGACAAAAATTTCACTAAGTTCTGTTAACTCACTCAGGGGATTAATATTATATGATTAGTACCTAAATCTACTCATAATTTAATAATTTGTCAGTAAATATCTGAAATTAGTGAAATCGAGGATATACCTACATATTATTTAACCAAACGACATTACTTATTTAAAATAGTAAGTGTAGTATATATCATATTTCGTAGTGACTGTTTATGAATAAACTGCATCGACTGTAAGACCTACATACGTGTTCTCTATATGTGTATCTAATCTAGTTAGAAAACTAATTTATAGTACTGTCACTACCTATAATGAAAAAATAAAGGTTTGAAAAATCATAATTGTTTTATTTTACCTTAGTACCTATCCTAAACTTTGTGCTATACTACTAACAACATTTTCAACACAGTTGCTCGTAAGTTGACTCCCGTTTTTAGTTTCGTTTCGTTTAAAAAAGTTTACATTACCGCACAAGTTCGTTAATGTAAACTGTTTTAAACTTTAGTAAAACTTTATGTCAAATATAATAACGTTATAGTACATTATGATACAAGTGTGCTACGTTGGTCATTATACACGAGGCATTATTATAAGCGCGAGCCGCAGGCGAGCGCGGTAAGGAAGCCGAGTGTGATAATGATCAATGCACACGAGTTGCATACGACGTTTTTCAACACAATTGCGAGGAAAAAACAAACTTAAATCTAAAATACCTTCTCCGAATATGACTTGGCGTTTTTGCTGTTTTTCTATGCATTTTGGCGGCAAAAGGCTATCACTCGCGTTTCGTGCCTCGATAAGTATTTCCGACGGGGTTGAATAACATTTTACTCGTCTTTACTATTTAAAGTAGACATTTTTGATAGTAATTAACCACACAGCAACAACTTTACCAAATAATAATGGAAAATAGCACGTAAGTTTTGTTTTTTTCGCGCGCCGCAATTTCGATGCGCGCGCAGGTTCAATAATGGCACAGGAAAATCTGGCTGTTCAGCCGAGTAGCAGCAATTTAAAAAATAAAATAAACTATAAATTATTGTTTCTAAAAATGATAGTTAAGTTAGTTTGTGTTTATTAATATACAATTTAATAAAATGAAATATTTATTTGTCATCTTAACCCTTAAATAATTTAATATTCGTAAAATATTCAATGTTCTTAGACACAAACTTTTGCTGGTTTTTTTAAAAAAAAGTTTACATTACCGCACTAGTGCGATAATCTTTTTACAGCACAAGTGCGTAATATGATGAGTTATGATACTAAAAACGGTGTTATAAGAGTGAATTTACGAGCAACTGTGTTGAAAAATATTTTTACGAATATTAAATTATTTTAGGGTTAAGATGACTCATAAACATTTCATTTCATCAAATTGTATATTTATAAACACAAATTAACTTAACTATCATTTTTAGAAACATTCATTTATAGTATATTTTATTTTATAAATTTCTGCTGCTCCGGCTGAACAGCCGGTTTTTCCTGTGCTATTATTGAACCTCGATGCGCGCCATCGAAAGTGCGGCGCGCGAAAAAAAACAAAACATACGTGCCATTTTCCCTAAATATTTAGTGAAGTTGTTGCTGTGTGATCATTTACTATCAAAAATGTCTACTTCAAATAGTGAAGACGAGTAATATTTATTCAACCCCGTTGGAAATACTTATCGAGGAACGAAACACGAGTAAAAGCCTGTTGCCGCCAAAATCCAGAGAAAAATAGCAAAAAGCCAAGTCATATTTGGAGAAGGGATTTTAGGTTTTAGCTTGTTTTTTCCTCGCAATTGTGTTGAAAAACGTCGTATGCAACTCGTGTGCTTTGATCATTACACACGAGCCGCAGGCGAGCGCGGTAAGGTAGCCGAGGATACCAACTTAGCACACTTGTATCATAATGTACTATTATACAGACAGTAGGCTTGATCCTAACATATTAATTATCTTTGAGTAAAATTCAGTAGTACAGTATTTTTTTTATGGCCTTTAATAATGTTTGAGAGCGAACACACACATTTCGCCAGTGTCGAGTCAGGTGTTAAAGAGACACGATTAGGAAATTACAAAATTACATGCAATTGTCAGGTAAACTAATGAAATACAATAAATTGAGATTCTTATTAATTATACTATTACTTTTTGTTAAATTATGCACCACCGTAAACTGAGTCATCACACATTAAAGATAATACAAACACAATTGTTTAGAAAAATTTTCGTTGTAATTATGTTACGACCTTATAGTTTGACAACAATAGTTTAATCGCGGTCGCGACTAAAAACGCCGTCTCGTCAAAACCCATTTTTTTACGTAGTATAATACTTACTCTGTGTTACTAGCTTTTGCCCGCAGCTTCGCTTACGTAAATTTGATTTTGAGTAAATAATGTCAAACACAGTAAATAAGAAAACCTTGAAACAGGTATTTGCTTGTTTAGTTAACCTCGCGATCTTGGTGCTCCATTCAAACTTTTAACCCCCGTTTTATCCCTTTAGGTGGTTAGTTTTTCAAAATCTTTTCTTAGCGCACTCTTACATTACAATAGCTATATGTGTGCTAAATTTAATCCATTCAGTGGTTTGAGCTGTAAGTCAGTCAGTAACGGTTGCCTTTTATATACATGGTGTAAAAAAAGGCTTAAAGAAGCCTTAAACCACGAATTCTATACTTAAAACCAATTAGAATGCAAAAAAAATAATTGCTGGGAAATGACTTTTATTTTTGGGTCTCAAAAAAAATAACTTATTTCTAACCCGCAATGTATAGCGCGTACGCCACAGACTATGCCTGTGTGTGATAGCGGATCATGTATCTTTGTAAAAAAGTTTAGTATTATGAAACAGAAGTCAATTTTGTAAAAAATCTTTGAAAAAAAATTGTAACTTTGACTGTCAATAACTCTGTAATCTGTCATTTCCCAGGTATAGTGTAAAAGAAAAAAATGATCGTAATAATACGTATAATATGTAGTATTCGGCTTCGTTAAGCCTTTTTTTACACCCGATATACAACAACAAAGAAGACCATAATGCTAACAACGCACAGCTCAAACCACAGAACGGATTGCGCTGAAATTTGGCACACATAATACTATTGTAATTCAGGAGTGCGCTTACAAAGAATTTTACAAAACAAACCACCTATAGGGAAAAAATAAAGTAAAATTGGATTTTGAAGAGACCGCTGAAATATTCCAATTTTCAACTTGCACTTGTGGCCGAACGGTTCATCTAAAATAAAAACTAAAAAGTGATAATTTGTAGAGTTGCGTCACGAAATTTTGTTAGCAAACCATCGATTCCGATTCAGCATCCCAAAATACATATAACATGGAAGAAATCAGAACTACCCCAAAAATTTCCCACTAGGAGCCTTTTGGAACATAAGTGCACTGAACTACAAGCGCCATATCGTTCCTTAGCGACGCGGCGAGACGCGGGGCTTGGGAGGATAATAAGGAATAATTTAATTGCTTTTGAATTTTGCTTTTAGTCTTACAGACCTTAAATAATATTACACGTAGTTCAGTAGGTAATAGCGCGCATTATTCTTTCAGTTCGCAATCGAAGTTATTGGCGGTAACACGCGTAACGTACGCCTGTGTAGAGTAAGGCGCTTTGCAGACGGCGGGGCGAGGCGGGGCGGGGCGGGGCGAACCGGCCTGGCCCGGTCGTCTGCAAAGCGCCTAAAAAACCCCTGCAGTACAGCACTTGTAATTAAACTACTATCATAAAGACAACCATTTTTTTAAAGGAATGTGTTAGGATTTCAGGACAAATAAAATATCATATTAGTTTTAATGCTTATCTTTATTGCCACTTTCTTAAATCACATGGAAGAAACAATAAGTATTAAACAAAATACTTCAAAACTTACAATTTACGAAATTAAATAATTCATATTTTTATCTTTGATAACAATAACAAAGCAAATAGCTATCAATTATGTGAGAGGTCGCGTGCGGAACGAAGCCTTCGCACGTCTATTAATTGAATTAACAACACTAATGAATACGGCGCTACGTTCATGGTATATTATGTGACAAGTCGATACAAACATATGGGGACACCAACCTTACGCATAAAGAAGTCCTCAACTCCAAAAACAATATTTTTTGTAATATATCTAAGCGAGCTACAGCTACAAAAGTAGTAAATTAAATTGTACAGTTTCAAATCAGAGTTTTGAAGCTGAATTTCATCCCCGCTACCGGGTTTGACCATTGCTACCGTCACCGAGACTCGATTCCAAAAATTCGCTAGCGAAAATGTCGCTTAAATAGATTAGCTCAGGTAACATATTGTTGAAGCACGAGAAAAGCTATGACTTACTAGTTTTTCTTCGTCTATCAGATAAGTAGACTATCAAAAATTATTGGACTCGTATTTTTTCTTTTTGACATAAGTAATTAGTAACCAAAATATTACAGAGTTAAATTGATTTGAAATGTCGCATGACGTCACGTCTAGGTACATTTTTTTTTTACTCAGAAGACGTGACAAAAGAAAAAATAAGAGTCCATTATTTTTGATAATTTCTAACTCTAACAAATATAGAATATCATTTTCTTTACCCAGTTGTCATCCCCTTTTGTTATTCGTCGTAAACGAATTTATGGGAAATATAATAAGATTGTCGAAATAACGGTTGCGAATTTAAATTCTAATGCTTTGAAAATACGTCGACCATAGATATAGAAAATCCTAAGTCTATGACGTCGACAGATGCGTTTTGCAGCCGGCTTTGTCAGAGTTTCAGCGGTAGTACAAACTAAATGCAATCAACCAGTCATCAACTCTACACAAAACCGCATATTGCCTCAATTGAAATAGAACTATACTAGTGAAACTTTAAGTTGAAAACAATACATTGGATTGGACGACCCCCAATTGTTTGTTACTGATACTGACCGTACCTGCCGTATTTTTACTATCAAAACATTTATTCGGCGTGTCTCCGTATGAATGTAATCAACAGAACATTAATTGTCTTCGTTTATAAAGTGATAAATACTAGGAGAGGAAATGAGAGTATAACTTGTTCTATTTTCCTAATGGCTATTTCGAGTTGAGTGCCGGCGCGACGAAGTTACGCTAGTCATGTATATAATGCTAAGCTGACATAGGCGGGGTTAGAGAGGAACTTAAGGTGACGACTTCTGTCGTCATGGGTATATGATTTGTCTGTATGATTTCGACACTGGCGGTAGCAGCAAATGATAACTAAATCCGAGATGTATCTATAAAATGATTTGGAATTAGTATAATGGCGCGCACTACGCCATGCGACGACCGAGTCCGGTAACCGAAATCTCCTACCGAATTGGCTTGTTTACATTGGTATTTCACTAGCAGTTGACAGTATACGGCCTATCAGAATAATAGTTAAACCTAGTCTGTAACCAAGTATGGAGTTGCTTGTCGCTACCGCAAGTATCGGAATTATAACAACTTATATATGGTACATAAAAAAACGAAATTGTGAGTTAAAATACAAACAGGCACGCGTTCAAGACAATCAAGTTATGCACTAGGCATTAGACAATGTCAAGAAAAACTAATATAATATAAATAAAAAGTTAAAAGAACTTCAATTATCTGTAATTGAAGTTCTTTTAACTTTTTATTTATATTTTATTACTTGTTCATATTGAAATAATAGCAGTGATAAAATTTACATTAATTAGGTTTATAATTTTAATAAAAGTCAATATTTAAAAACATGCAATGTAAATTGGCCCAACATGTTGGCCCTGAAATTTGGTTCAGTGCAAATTGGTAGCATCTTTGGACGCAGAGTACTAGACTCGATCGTCTTATAGCTACGAAATAGTCTAAGGTCCGACCGCAAGATTTCAAAGTTCATCAGTTTTTGATTAAATTTGTTTTTTTATCATTAATATTTCAATATTCTCTCAGAATACCTATAAGTGTAAAAATCATCATTTCATATTATAAAACTTGTAAAATATATATTTTAGAATTTGGTTGTACATTAAAGTCAACAAAAGCTAAATATAAAAAAAAAATTTGAGACCATTTATTTGATATCGTTCATCTTTTCAGCCACAGGACGTCCACTGCTGAACATAGGCCTTCCCCAGTGACTTCTGTCATCGGGGGGTTTTTGCCATACTCGCCACGCTTGGCAGGCCGGTTGGCGAGCGCAATTTTTTTATTATTTCGCACGCAGACGCTGCTCCCCGTCTCGTCCTACAGGATTTAGTCACCTCTTACGACACGCCTCCTGTTGGCGGTAGGGACCTGTATTCTTTACGGCCGTCCCCACACGGCAATTATTTGATATATCACACGGTAAAGTTTGCTTAAGATTTTTGTGTTAGTGTCTGATTTGCCCCAAAAGGTTACTATCAAAGTTCAATGATTAAAGTCTTTGGGTTATAGAAGTTTACCAAATTTTAACATAATCGGTCAATAAAATACGGAGCAATCCTCTGTAACAGACGGACAGACACGAATGTTCCGATTTTTCACTCGGATGATCGTCGAAATCTTGCGATCGGGTCTTGTACTATAAGAGCGCGGTTCTTACTAATGACTGGTGACATACAATTAATATTACACTGCCCGATCGCCAGTAATAATATATACTATAGTAGACCAGGCTTGGCGATGTTGAGCAATTTGGACATTACAGTAAAGTATAATAACTATCAGTTAATTTAACAATGTCTATGTTTGAAGTGGCTAGTCCACTAGTTTTCGACTATGTAACACATTTATAAATCGTACAAGTTGAGACACAGTAGTCTAGCGTAATAGACAACCGCAACTAGGAAAGACAAAGTGACTTCAATAAAAAGTATGTCACAATTATTTCGTACATACCTCGCAATTCACGTACAGGCGTTTGTTTATTTGTTAATAGTAACATGCCTTTTGCCAGTGTGCGTTGTGTTTCCTGTTTTAAGCACATCAACAAATTGCATAACTATCAATAACAATTTATCAACGCTGGGGCATAAACTCAGTACATTTTAAATACAGTAACAAAATAAAAATATAAGTAAAGATATCACGAACAATGAATTCATTTTATCGTATGTAAGCACTGAGATTAAGAATACATTAACTTCATTTTGTTATATTTCAAAGCGCCGCCGAGATAAAATTTTGGCACTGATTTATTTATCTGATTGGGCCACTGATTTTTATATTGTGTATTTTACACGATAGCAGTGACTGGGTTCAGTAAAATTCGGGGCCAATAACCGGGTACATTTATACGGTTTCAATCTAGTAACCGAATTGCCATCTGATTTAACTATACAAGCAACGTCACACTGGATTTTACTGGGCCAAAAAATAGAATGGGTGGCTAGTGTACTAACTAAACGACAGGGTCGAAAGTGGTGGCCAGTAGCAAAGTGAGTCAGCTGACTAAAGACACAGTACTACCATCGTGTATCCAATTATAATTGCCCCTGTATATATAAACGTGGTACAATATCAGAACAGATATTGATAATGTAGGATAAGACAATATAATTCAATAGAAGAAACAAAACGGGGTACACAATTTGTAACATAATGCTCATCAATATTTTAGGGTACAGTTGTTCTCGTAGAAATTAAACAACTTTGCTAAAGAAAAATGGTCAAAATATAATAAAGTAAATTTAAACATAATAATTGGTAGGCAATACAGTTATAGTTTTAACCATTTTCTTACGCAAAGTTGTTCAATTTAATCAGCAGGTTTTTTTTTTAATGTCAGTATGTGTACCTTTAGTATGGCGAACAAGTAGGTTAACGATTTTCAGTCGCCAGTTCATTCTAATATCATGCATAGTTTACTTGTACGTGGTCCTAGCCTACAACATATCAAATAAAAAAACAGTGCACGTAAGTATTTCTTAGTTTAATAAACAGGCACATATAATACAGTCCATCTTGACTTCAAGGATCATGACGTGATAATAAACTCATTCATCATACAATATTGTATAGCAAAATGTGATGTCGCTAAACTAGTAGCTACAATGTACATTATTATTACCTATAGGTACAGTGCCTAAATACATACTCAAGCGAGACTTGAAGGTTCTGTTTGCAAAGATCTGTCATTAAAGATCAAATTTAACCAGACTCTGGTGACTAACAAATTATTAGTTTGTTTGACGTACTGTCAATGGTACTTGAAGTAAAGTTGTTTCTGTGAAATTGGATAATCCAAGGCAGCTCGCGAAATAAAAAAATGTAGACATAGGTACTCGATTACTACATATAAACCACATTCAGGGTTCGAAAGAATAATTATCAATGATAATTATCATGGTAAAATAGTGTAAAAACACTGTTAATATACAATTATGTATTTGGATGATCAAAGTGAACATCGTCGCACGCGCACTTCACCTCGACACATGTGGTGCTGACATCATTTAACTCCCTACTTCTGACTATAATACGACCGCATATAGTTCTTGAAAAAATAATTGATAAAAACAATACAATACTTTTATGCAAGTAGTCCACGCGTACGAAATAAAGCTTTCTTACATATCCTATAGATATATACAGAACGTCGGTGTCGAAATACGACAATACGGGAGCATAAAACATTTGGCTCGATAAATCTGAAATTAGGGACTCGAGCTAAGTCAGCACCACGCAATTGTAAAGAAATGTTATTCATTAAACCATAATAATTTACTTAAATTAAACATCAAATTTAGCCCTACATAGTGTAACAAAGACACTATATCGAATAATAAAAATTATACAACACCAAAATCTTTATTAACTCACTAAGCACAATAATAGTACTAAACTGTACTGATTTATCTAACAAATAAAAAACAAGATAATTATCAGTTTGTACAAGTCGATATTACGTAATGAGAATTATTAATGTATCTTAAAATAGTGCAAAAATGTTACCAGGATCATGTTAGTATAAATGGTCGGTCATTTGACTTTTGGCTTGCGGAGGCAGCCGGGCGCGACGCACCGCGTTGATCGCGACGCGATGCGTTACGTTATGGTGACTCGTTCAAGACAACAGAACCGGTATCGGTATAATCCACGAAAAATAAAATCGACCGACAAGTCATAAGCATCACTAAGAGTTATTATAATATTGAAAGGATTTTTATTTGTGATTTGAACCGCCATTAAGCAGTTGTTTAAATTAATGGTGATGTAGGTAAGTGATCACATACTTTCAGCTGTAGAACAATATTTAGTCATTGAATGTCTATCAACAACGGTATACCATTTTTATGTGCGAATAGGCATCGGGTCTAACAACAAATATAAGTTATTTATGTCCAAACAAAGTTTATTTGTTCAGTAAAAATATTTTTTTTGTGTAATTTGCGGAATGAAAATAAAAAGACATCTCGATAAATTAGACTTGCAGGAGCTTCAGTTTTCAGCAACGCAGGGAAAAACTGGTTTATTTAGGTCATAGGCAGAGGGTTTAGAAGTTCAGAAGGCATTTAATGCCAAAGATTGTTAATAACAAAGAAACATAATATTCGGACCGCTGTAAAAATATAACGTAACGAAATTTCACCACGGCTTATTTGTATTATAGATTAAGCACCATTTAGTGCTGCGTATTTATATTAACATGTACAGTACAAAGTTACGTAAGTATATGGTAACGCCATATACATTTCGTTTTTTGTCTCACAAGAGCTTCGGTGGTAGAAAATGCTACCAATTTGCCTACCCTACCCTGCTTTTTACGTACAGCATAGGAATACGCGACTCTTTTGGCGCGCCGCGGTTAATCACCGCTACGGAACTTTGTACTACACTATCGGCAAGAAACACCGCTCAGGTGTCCACAGACGCCACGAGATCTGACCAGCATCCGTATTCAGACTGTCAAATATATACATTTATTTAGTAAAACATTCCTCGTCTTTTACTTTATAGCAAAGGAATTCTTAATGATGAATATTACATTAGTCACTACCCTACTACGGCAAAGCATAATGGAGGGTTATGTAACGTAACTTCTATACTAGTTATCATAATTTGACAAATGAGGTTAAAAGCGTTTTACTTAACGGCGCGCTGGTTATAGGCTACGTGACGTATACATTAAATTAGATATAGCGCCCTGTAGATGGCATAACGCCATGAAGTAAAATAAAAGATTGTTTAATGATGCCGTGTTGGGTATTAAATGAAGACGTAAAAATCACCTTTCAGTATATATATTATATATTGAGGAGCTCTGCACATACTTTAACATGGAAAACCCCAAAATAATTTAAATTAAAATAATAAATGCAATAACTAAAACCCGATCACGTAAAAAAGGGGTCTAAAAGGGACGAAATAAGAAAACAATTCAGATAGAAATCCAGAAATGCATAGGTACAAAAATGTCAAGGTAGATAGACGTGGTCGCGCCCAGTGTACAGTGGGTGTACTAGCTACCTTTCTATTTGAATTATCTTGTTTCGTTCTTTTAGACCCCTTTTTTACGTAGTCGGGTTTTTGTTTTTGAATTATAATTTATTTTTATTCCTCAAATTAATTTTTTGTTTAAATTGACACTCTATTTAGCTCTACATTAGCTAAAATATAAAATAGTAAAAGAAAGCACTTTAAATAATATAAACTATTATCAGCTATCTGCAGTCAAATCTCGTTCGTCTTCTAACGTCGGTAATCATAAATATTTACTTCATTATACGTTAAAAACAATAAAATGAAACAGTTTTGTAAAATGTTTACAATTTGAACCAAGTCTCTAACTTGATTTTTGGCACACTTTAACTAATACATATTTTGTTTACATATTGGGTTTGCATCAGAAATGCTTGTCTGCGTGTATACAGAAATTGTTTTTATTACTTTATCATCATAAGACTGACGTTTGCTCCTAACTTTTTCCACTTAAATATATGTTATGGTATATAAATAAATAATGTTATATACAATTTTAAGAGATACTATAGAGGTTAAACATTATTTTAAAATATTTTTTAGTTTGGTGGTTAAAATAACTTTGGACGGATTGCTATTGCATTCGAATCGATTGTTTTCTACTGTCTTATATTTAACTATGTGATTATTATTTACATAAAATATAATAATATAATAGAGGTAAAATAATAAAATATACTTTGAGTAGATAGATCACGCTGCACAAGCATTTCTGATATCTTGTCTAATGATCACATTGATAATGATTTTATCGCATGTTTAATTAAAACAAATGTTTCAATACCAAACTCTTTACAATTCTAAACGTTTGTTAATATGATAATATTATTTTTTGTGTAGGTACTTGCTTGAAAATTATTAAACGGTACATTTACATGAAAATTTAGACAAGACTGTCGGAACCGATGTACCCGTAGATAGTTTAAAAAAACCAATGGATTTATGTGATACGTATTAGGATATGTCGGATTTTGAAACATTTACCATGTCATTTTGGCTAGTACGAGTATTAACAGTACGGTTATTTATAACGTTTCCGACGTGAAACTGTCTCAGTGGATCTACTAAATTCGTATATTTATGGTTCTTAGTTAACCTTTTAGATTTCTACTGTCAAATAAAGCTTTCTCTTTCCAATATAAAAAGCGTGAAAAATATCACCTCAAAGCATTAGCAGATAAGCTGCATTGTATACTCGTAGATATATTTAAACTAGTTTTGAGATTTCTATATTGGTACCAATGGTAATTTACCAATAGAGTTATCCCTTAAAAGAAAGTCAACGTATTAGTTGACTTCCTTTTTTGATGACGATTTTACTGGTACTAAAAATTTGTTATTACATAGGACCTAATATTTGCGAGCGGTCGCACGAGTCAATTCAATCGCGGGGGTATTCCGTTTGCAAACACACCAACCATTGTAACATAATTTTAAATAGTCGAAAACAAGCTTTTGCAAGCAATTATGAACCCAACAAAAAATCGCATAAGCCTGGACTCCATTTCAGCCATTAAATAGTTCCCCTATCTATGCTCCATCAAATCGATGGTATCAAAATAATGATTACTTACAAATCGATACCACAATAGGCTATCAATGACTCCCAAGATTTGATAACGTAGTTAGTTACAAGTGAAGCTAATAAGCTAATAAAATTAGTAGTATAGTTGGGCTATACGCACTCATGTCTGACACTAACATTTTACAGAGACCCGCGAAAAAGGTATTATCGTCAGCAGTTATAAAAACATGCAGCTTAGAATTAATAAAATTAATTCTGCACCCATTAAGCCTTTTCATAAAGCTTTAGCCATGGGACCAACATAGAAATGTCAACGGACCGCTCACTTACCTATACAAAGCATAAAACATTACACCCCCTTTTTTGCGCAGTCGTGTAAACTAAACGGCCATTAACCTCTCACAAAACCATCTGCCAAACAGACATAGCTTTGCTATTGTGTCAACTTAACGACAGGTTGGAAAGTTCTGTTGCAGTGTTAAATTTTATATTTTGATGTTGGTTCTGATACAATGTTGTGGTTAATCTGCCTCAAAGTGTGTCGGTATTCTTTAGCAACCCTTGTTAAATGACCATAAGAACATAAGACACCCAAGAGACCATACTCGTAATTATCGGATAGGATATAGATAGCGTTCTGCAAAAACTATTTATCTCTTAGGGTCGTCAAAACTGGGATGATTATTCACTTATACCGAAAGAAGTTTCGCATACATTCAAATGTCGCAGAACAAACGACGCGCCAACTATCTTTTAAACACAATGAATGCGAAACTTTATTCGGCATACGTAAAAATACATGTGAACCCTATCCTTTTCGCAATATATACCAACGTTAAGCACATTTTGACTGCCATAATGGACCTACTCGAAAATATAATACATACAATAAAACTGTTAAACAATGCGAACGGCGAACACTAGTTAACATAGACATGCCATGATGGACTTCAGCGCTACAAGCACATACTCTCTGCTATGTCGTCCTCTGAACATGTAATCACAATGTCGTCAATCTTGCGTCAAACACATCCATTAAACTCATTCATTATTCAGCCCAAAACGATGCCTGTGTTGTATAGTGCGAATATATTTTTTTGTGTTTTGAGCCACAGAATTGTTAAATCTTTCACCATTTTCATTTGATCGATGGTGCGAAACATTGACATTGTTTGACAGCACCAAGCACGCGTGCGCCATCTGAAATGGGAATCTGAGAAGCGTGAAAGACACGGTAGCGGAAACGGCACGAACTTTGTTTCGCACCAGTGAGACCATAATTTCTACGCGTGCCCAAGCGGAGAACAGCGAACCGCCTACTTTAGTTTAAATCCAACACATAAATAAGATATTAAAATAACTCTATCTGCTTTGGATATTTATTAAATTATCAGATCGAGAAAACTCCTAACATTTCGTATGTGAATTATAGTGTTAAATGTCTCCTGGTCTTCCGGCACCAGTCTCACCTTCAACAAGTAGAAAGGAGTTAAGTTAACTGTTTTTTAAGAAGCAAGTAGTTAAAACTAGTTTTGATCAGCTTTTAGAGATTTTGCGAAGACTGATTACTCGCACCGAGTTACGTTTTTTTTTTAGTATTGAGGCGACAACTATAACCATTTTAGTTTTAAAGCGAACAAAGATAGTAGTAGATATGTTATAAACTAAAACAAACTTTGAGAATGATGAGGATCATCCTAAATTTTATTACACGCAGCTTTAATGGTGACGTACTATTGGGCAACACCGATCCGATCCTAGTAAAAACCCAAAAAAGATAAAATTTAACGCAACGCCAAAACACAAATGTCAACATGAGATTGGCTTACAACAGCCAATATTTTTATGTCAACTTGTTTTCTCATCAGATATGACCTTGGTATTTACTTATACACCGGCCCAGTAGCCAAGGAATATATTATATATAAGGCCTTCAATCAGATACCTAGGTTAGCTTTCATTTCAGGCATGTCTAGTGACGTTCACAAGTTAATATATAACAATAGGTTTTAGGTTATTATTTATATCTAGGAGGAAATACTTTTGAGCTGGGTAACATTTCACTGTGTTGCCATCCCAACTATCCGTACTATAATGTTATTAATGCGAAAGTGAGTTTGTTTGTTACGCTTTCTAACTTCTCAACTGATCATGAAATTGTGCATACATGTTGTCAACGCTCATAGGGTACCACCATTCGTCATAACTAATCTGCTTACAAATGATGCCTAAAATACAGAAAAAGGAACTTACTTATGTATGGTATCGCTAAAGAAAATCTAATATGAGCACATCTTAAAATGATTCGATTCAGTCGATATAGCTCAGTCCGTTCATCCTAGGTTTGATAACATAACAATGAAACTCACATTCGTATTTATAATATTAGTTAGAACCACGAAAATATGTTTAATAAAATTTTAACATCACAAATCTGCTATAATAAACTTCGAAGTAATTTGTTTAAAATAACTACAAGTATTTCGATTAGTAACAAATAAATAGTGTTACGTTTTTTATTGTTAAATTAATGGACTGCAATGTCGATGTAAAGGTTAAACGTGCATCTAGGGTCAAACCACCTTTGGGTTATATGGGCCAGTCTATCTGTTGCCTAACTGACATAATTGCCGTAAAGATTTATAAGTTTTAGAGACATGAACTTGGTTTTTCATATTTCCAATAATTAAGACAGCGAATTATATCGGTATTTGTAAACCTATCTTGTGATAAGTGATTTCTTTATTAAATAGTCAACAATTTTTTTGAAGTACGGCGGTTGCGTCGGCCCCATTTATCAATATAAATTAACAGTACATTTTGCCCATTAAATAACATGTCCCGTTAGTATCGATAAAATCCAAGCTTCAACTAAAATTTGTCAAACATGAAGTATCCCCCAGATGTCGTGGATCACAGTTACAGCCCATTTTTCTGATTCCAAGAGGAGGCCAACTCATTTGACAGATAGACATTAAATAAATGAATTTTATAGATTTTTCGGTACATCCTACAATATAATTAAACGTGGGACTATTTTGCAATCATATATTTTGTTTTCTATACAAGTAAAACTCAAAATATAGTGTTTTGGCGTTAACACTTCATACAGGAATAAAATTTCTACAAAACACTGATCACAATACACTTAAAATTAAAATACATTCGCAAAACAAATCCATATTGCAATTATTGCAGGGTGCAAAGATTTTGTCACAAAAAAACTAAATTATTTGACGGCTACTTGTCACAGGGATATCATAAATAAAGCATCGGTAAGGAAAGTCCGCCGGGATGTATTTATACAAAGTCTCCGGTATGATTGCAGTCCAGTGTACTACAAAGCTCAGCGATGTCGGTCCTAGTGCGATAAATAACTAAATAATGTTATATTTGTTGATCACCTCTGCCCGGCTCGCTTGCTCACTTCTTGGTGGGGGTCCCGCGCTGCGTGAGACCCTCGAATCGCTTGAACGTGTAGTTTATGAACACCCAATCCTTGTACGCCACCTCACCGTCTTGCGTTATTGGGGCAGCGGCTAGAAAAGATATGAAAATGTTGTTGTTAATTATAACAATACAAATAATCCTTAATTAAAGTGAAATTTCCTATCTCCGAAGTTAAATAATTTATTTTGGTTGATGGGATTGTCTGAAATGGGAAGTCCTGTATTTGCAATGCTTACTACCTTAATTAGCAGTCTATTTAAAAAAACTTTTCTACGAAAACGAGACACAATTGACATTTTATTGACAGACTATAAGTACATAGTAATGTATTATTATTTACATTTACATTTCAATCATCTCACTTCTTGGGCTGTTATGACCGGCAACAGTACATTTGGCTGGGATCACGGTAAAAGAGAGAGAAATCAGCGGACGACGCGTGCAAGCACCACCGCCTTCAAAATCTTTGCTGGAAGTGAGCCGCCGATCAATCCCAGCCTTTTCAGGTGTACACCCTAAGTAGCTGGGATAACCCCTTTGACGATATAACAATTGAAATGATTTCAGTTAAAGCCACTTCTCACATTTCGGTAACATCATGTATAAGGTACAAGTCTACTTTACGGTCTCAGCTGTCACAAGTTCTCGTCATGAGGATAAAGACGTCCGCCGACGATCGAAAACACCATTGATTGCGCCCGGTCCGCAATAATTAGGCTTATTCGCAAAGTCCTGACATTGATGAAGGGTTGGTCCTATCCCAGCATCCGGATACTGGTCACTAAAACAGAGAATCACCAACCTACAGGGTGAACTAACAAACGCTAGAAATGAAATACAAGCATTGAATAATCAAATTAACAACCTATCAAAAAGACTAAACCCTCTATTACTGCACTCTACTTACAACAATATGAGTTTAAATGAAAAGGGAAAAGCTAGCAGTTCTCAAAACCAATTACAGAAGAGGGAAATAAGGATCTTTGGAACCCAACAAGCAGTGGGATTGGCCTCAGCTCTATATCACTCAAGGGCAAAAAGTAATTATGAAAAATATGCCTTGATCGCTGACTTAAAATCAAACGCACGAGCTATAGATGTAATATATGGTTTACAGAACATATCGCTGAAAAAAGAAGACAAAATTGTATTATGCATAGGTGAAAATGATAAAAATTGCGAATTTGTAGTTAAACAATTACACTCCTTGTTGAATAAGTTAAATGATGTTCCTGTTTTTGTGCTCAGTGTAAGAAATAATATTCATGTTAATGTTAATAAACTTAATTATTGTATTGAAAATATATGTCAAAAATTTGAAAATTGTAAGTTCATTAATTGTAAAAACAGTAAAATATTTGACATCTGTAAATTAATAAATTATCACATTGATTATATTGACTACGACAACAGGTACATCAAAAATTTTAAAAGTATTATTCATGACAGAGTGTGTACTAAACCAAGCCAGAACTCCTTAAAGGACAGAAAGCTGCATCGCAGAGGTACGATTCCTTATTACTTTTCGAAAAAACAACAAACTACTCAAGAGGTAGATAAAGGCTGTAATTCAATATCTTCGACCCCTGTCTGTTCTTCTAAAGTAAATAGGGGAAAAATACCATTTTATTTCCCTCCCCTTAAGGATAAGGACTTTTTTCGTGGCTAAAAAACAAACATCGAAAACACTAACTATACTTCATCAGAACATAGCTAGTATACTTGCAAAACAGGAGATCTTAGAACTAACTATAAAGGAATTGCATGATATGGGAAATGTACCCGATATCATCTGCTTCACCGAAACCTTTTTACAAACTGGTCATGAATCTTATCTAAATCTTAAAGGCTATGAACTTGCGGCCAGTTATTGTAGAGATGAAAGGCGAGGAGGAACCTGTATCTTGGTAAAAAGGGGCCTGATTTTTCAGGAATTAACATATCTAAAAAGCTATGCTACAAAAAAAATATTTGAAGTGTGTGGAATACGTCTCTTACCCACTAAGACAATAATAATTTGTTTATATAGAACACCCTCATCTGACCCTAGTCTATTTCTCCATAAACTAGATTGTATGTTGAGTGACATTTCTAAAAAGTATAAAGAAAAATTAAAAATAATAATAGCCGGTGATTTAAATATAAATACGCTAAAAAGCGGAAATGTGACAACACAACTTTATGACGTGGCAAAAAATTACAATTTAAAAATTCATATTACTGTGCCAACGAGAAAACAATCATGCATAGATCACATTCTAAGCAACATTAAGGATGCGACAGCTGCCGTGCTACCTCTTTACCTTTCTGACCATGAGACGGCACAGTTGTTATCGTTTCCTATAGAAGAAAAAAGGTTCAAGCCGCCATGCTACACTATTTATAAAAGAGATTATAGTACCGGTAATATTTTAAAATTTAAAGATTGCCTAAATAATTTATTATGGTCCGATGTCTACGATAAATCTGACCCAGACGAAGCATTCTCAATATTTCATGAGCTCTTTAGCCTATTTTATAAACTATGCTTCCCTATGATAAAAATTAAAGTAAACAATAATAATAATAAAAAAAGAAATTGGATAAGTAAAGGGTTAAAAATGAGTTGTAAAACTAAACGTAGGTTACGTTATAATTACTATAAAAATAAGACGGTAATAGACAGGAACAAATACAATACTTATTCTAACATATTAAAAAAGTGCATTTTCAAATCTAAACAAAACACTAACGCCAGATTTATAACATCTAGCAAAAACAAATGTAAAGCATCATGGACCTTAATTAATGACGAACTGAATAACGGTAATACTGACAAATACATATATAAAATTAGGAACAGTAGAAATATTATACTAACAGAGCCGAAAGACATCGCCACTGCTTTTAATGATGAGTTTATCGAATTGACAAACACATCTACTACTGACGGTCGCAAGCAAACGGATCATAAGAACAGGGTACCCAACTCAATGTTTCTCAGCCCAATGTTGGAAGTCGAGGTTATGAATGAGATTATTTCTTTAAAAAACACAAGTTCAGAAGGGTTTGATGAAATCAATACGAAAGTTATTAAATCATGCATCCCTGAATTAATAGCGGTCTTGACACATCTTATCAATCTATCATTCTTGACAGGTATTTTTCCAGCTGTACTTAAATTATCAGTAGTCAAGCCTATTTTTAAGAAAGACGATAGAGAAGACATACATTGTTATCGTCCGATAACATTAATCCCTATTTTTTCAAAAATTTTTGAGAAATGTATGTTAAAGAGAATAGTAGAGTTTTGTGAAAAATATAAAATAATAAAGACGGAACAATATGGATTCCAAAAAAAAAAATCTACTACCCTTGCCATATTTTCACTAATTGACATTGTTTTGACTAATATTAATAATAATAATTGGACTACAGGCTTATTTTTTGACTTATCTAAAGCTTTTGACTTTGTTTCACATGACATATTATTAGGAAAACTAGATGCGATAGGTATAAGAGGACTCCCATTGCAGTGGATATCCACATATCTATCGCATAGACAACAATGTGTCATGATCACAAAAATTGACGACAAAAATGAAGAAGTGACCTACGCATCAGAGTATAGAGAAAACAATTGTGGCGTCCCACAAGGAAGCGTGTTGGGCCCAATATTGTTTTTACTTTATATAAATGACATTATCAATGTATCAAATCATAGATGCATCTTGTTCGCAGATGATATCTCGATAGTTGTATCGTCTGATAAAAAACACAAATCAATCAAAGACCACGAAGGTGACATTAACATTACAATAAATAATATAATTAACTACCTTGAAATGAACAATTTAAAAATCAATATTAATAAAACATTTTACATTCAATTTAATGACAATAATCGAATAAAACAAAATATTGACATGAATATTAAGTATTTAGATGATAAAATAAAAAAAGTAAAAGAAACAAAATTCCTAGGAATCATAGTAGATCAAGAGTTAAACTGGAAAGCACATTTGGATAATCTGTCGTCGAGACTGAATAGATTTGTTTATGCTCTCAGACGTATAAAAAAAAATTACAAACATAAAGACAGCTATTATAACCTATCACGCTTACATCGAATCCATACTTCGCTATGGTTTGATAGTGTGGGGTAACAGTGCCGATATGAATAGAGCCTTTATCACACAAAAAAAATGTATTAGAGCTATTTGTGGGAAATCACCTCGACATTCATGCCGACCCTTATTTAAATCGCTTGGTTTACTGCCGCTGCCTTCATTATACATTTATGAAATATGCCTTTTTGTTAGGAAGCATGCATATTTATTTAAAAGGGCTTGTGATATAAATTCACGTCTGAAACGTGACCCCCAGAGACTGGTGCTAAGTGAAGCCCCGAAATTAAGAAAATATAATGTTAACTGTCTAGCTATGAGTGTTAAGATATACAATAAGTTACCGGAAGTCCTTAAACTATTAAACAATAGACAATTTAAAGCAAAATTATATAAATGGCTCAATGATAAAAATTTCTATGATTTAAAAGATTATTTTTGTAATAAAAGCTGAACTAGTTTATATTGACATGAATGCATTAAACAAGTTGGCAGGATTGGCTATTTGACTACTAACCTAAAGATTTGCATGCTTTAATTGAATCAGGCAAAACATGTCGCTCAATTCTTGTAAATTTCAAAAACACCTGTAATACCATGTTTTAGCGCAAATAAAGAATTTTATTATTATTATTATTATTATTTATTTCAGGTACTGACTCCGGCGAGTATTTGTAACTGAATAGTCTCTGGCTTTCGAGACCGTATTTCGGGGCGAGCTCTCGGTAGTAGGTTTTGGCCGTTTGATTATGCCTGTGCAGAGCAGTGTTATCAAGAGAACGAATGATTGATGAATGTAACTCACGGATCTCTAGCTTGACGTCGGGGAAGTCGTCGAAGTTGGAGGTGTCGTCGATGGAGCGCACCTCGACGCAGATGGCGGCGGGCCGCTCGCGCACGTGGCTCCAGTCCACGCCGCGGAAGAACGACACCGACTTCACGTCCTCGATGCCTCTCTGCGACCCTAGTCTGGAGGCGGGTAAGGCTAGTTTGTATCGGTCGACAACTCGGCCGATAACTCGGTCGATGTGTCGGCATGAATCGCGTAGACCGTAAACAATTATCGCGTAAAGGCTATGTAACTGATTCTCACGACAGGAATCTAGTGTTTTCACGAAATGTCAAGTCTAGTTTAGTGGAATGGCGAATTAAGATGGATCTTTATTTATAAAATTTATTTTATCGTTTGTCGTAACCACGGTATTTTTAAGTTTAAACAGATTGATTTATTGATCGAACAGATAATTAACTAAATAATTTATACCTTGAACAATTTAGTACGTAACTGATTTAAATGATCACCAACTCATAGTGTATTCCGAAAATAAGTAGTAACAACTTTGTGTTTTAATCAATATGTTTAAGAAATTCAGTTTTATTTTTTATTTTTACGGAAATACGGTTTACGCTATCTTACGCCAGACACAAAATCGCATCTCGTAAAAACAAAATCCATAAATTAGGTACAACTCGTGCAAACACTAACATTAGCTCCTTCCGAGACCCGGAACCGCCTGACTACAAAGTCAGGCGAACCAGGCGGTCGTCAATTATTTTATTACACTATTAGCTAGCCACATAGCTATTTATTACAAGCAAAGAAAATAGAAACAGATAAACGACAGAGTTTACATTTTACCTGCGATCTGGTTCAGAGCAAAAGCGTAGAATCGTTTCCCTCGCCTCTTCACTGATTGGTATTTCTGGCGGGAACGTAAGAGACTCCCGCCACGACATCACTTTGCGGTACGTCTCTTGCGGCGACTCTGAGCAGAATGGCGGGTATCCGATGAGCATTTCGTACCTGGAATAATGAAAAGCACGTTGACGAGGTGGGCAGAAATAAATTTCGGTTTCTGGTCTAATAACCCGTGCTACTAAAAAGCCTGCCACGGGTTCAGATTCCGTAACGGCCAGTATGACATCACAGATGACATGCATTTGTCCAGTTAACGGCAGCGTTACCTATTATTTGGGTAGAGTCTGTTTTATGATTTTTAGCTTAAGCGTTATTTTAAGATCACTAACAAACAACTGGACCGTGGGAATGCTCATAAATAAACTTTTTAGTTTTTGCTGATGAGAATAAAAATAGTTTTGACTAAAGACTTTTTTTTTGTACAGATAAAAAAAATTGTTTGTTGCGTTACTACTATTTAAGCAAATATCCTATTGCGATTAAACACCAGAAGTTGCCGTAGGAACCATTTTAAATTGCATTAAAATAGTAAGTAATTAATTCTAGAGCTCTTTTGCGATGATATACGTAAAAAGCAAAGGAAAATACAGGAAGTGAAAAGTGCCATTTAAATCATAAAAATAACAAAATAAAAAAATTGTAACAAAATCGCGATGACATTACTTTGGACAAAAAATACGCTCAAGCAGCAGCTATTTTAATTCCGCGATAGCAACAATATTAAATACAAAGCTTGCAGCAAGCATTAGCCAATTAAAGTAATTCGCTGCAATTTTCACAACAAACATGAAACAAACCTATTTGTACTGTGTATACTTTATACAATAGGATAAATAAAACATTTTCGGTTAATTTATAAATCAATCATTAAACATCATTATTTCATGTATCACAAGTTCTTAAATGTCACTGTCTTGCTTTTCTTTTCGATAACAATATTAACTGGCTATATCCGCCGGATAGGAATATAATATTCGTATCGATCCGATCGCAAAACTGTCAAACTATTTACTTGTATTAAACGGACTTACTTGTATATAGCTAAAGCCAAATTCGCAAACGCTTAAGGCAACATAAATGCCATGGGACACGAATCCGCTCGTTTAGTTACAATACAAGCAGTACAACTAAGGACTTGATTCTTTTGCTCAAATGCTAGCAATGGAAACAAATAAATGAATGACCAAATGTTAAGATTTGTATGGAAAGCGTAAAATATTTACGCCATTTCAATATCGTTTTAGGAATATTTGTACTAGATAAGCAGAATCACCTCCTTAGGTTTAATGTTCATTTTGTACACGTTGTAAAATAATAACATCACATACGATACATCGCTTTGCATTTTAAGTACGTTTGTGCTGAAGAACTGTGCTTAGAAATTAAAAGTGAACTAGGTAAAGTATAAGATAATAAAAAATTAAAATATAAAAATAATTAGAGGGGATGACATTAGAAATTAAATTTAGAATCTAGAAATTAGAATTTAGAAATTAGAAATTAGAAGTAGTAGTTATCTTGAGCCATGGGAGCAAAAGTACGTACATACGTATTTTTTGCAACGCGCTACATTAACCAAAATATATGCCTGCCACAGATTAGACAGAGTGAGGGAATAACGAAATTTCAATCAAAGTTAAGGCCAAATCTACTATTATATCTAGTCACATCGGTATTTCCAAGGTGATGATCATAACAATACGCTTCTTTTAGTTTTCATACTCTGGTTTTACATTCAACACGTGACCGGATACCGGTACAGAACATCTTCGTAACTTCAGATTTTTGTAAATTTGGTTCCTTGCAGCCACTCTATAAACCTTATTTTAAATTTACGGTGTAAAAGAGAGACTATAATGAAATGAAATAATGATGATATTTAGCCTCATTAGTTAAAACATGACAGAGGCAACAAAGGCAAACTAGCCCATTTCTTTCATAGACTTATATTTGTAGAATCTTTAAAATATAGTAAAAGTAGCCGCATCAACGAAATCCATTACGCCAATAGCACAGCCACTTACATTATCACTCCCAAGCTCCACCAGTCCGCCTGCGGCCCGTATCCGGTCTGTAAGAACACCTCCGGCGCGATATAGTCCGGTGTCCCGACGGTCGAGTAGGCCAGCGCCCGCCGGTTTCGCTTCCACGACTCCGCGCGCCGCTTCGAGTCCATAGCGGACGAAGACGTCGATACTGGAATTGAAGAGTGGTGATATCTATCGTATAATGCATCTGAAAAGTGATAACGGGTGGCTGAGTGCTGGTTGCCGAGCTACAGACAGTACAAGATAAAGACAATTAAAACACAGGTTGTACTAGCTTTAGGACGTCCTAGTTACAGGACGTGCTACCAGAAGGACGTTATTCTACAGTAGTGTTTTTATGTCCTGGTGATAGTATTGTTAAATGTCCATAGTTAGTAAATGAAAAACTTGTTAAAAATGAAAAATGTACTCACTAAAGTCCGAAGGCGTGGCGCGAGAGAGGTCCCGGTAGAAGTCCGTGCGATGGCTCTTCTTGAGTCCGGTGCACAAGCCGAAGTCGCTCAGCTTGATGTGCCCGCGCGCGTCTAGTAGCAAGTTATCGGGTTTGATGTCTCTGCGGAACACAACAACAAACATAAACAAGATATAAAAGTTACAAGGTTGTCTGAAGAAAGACCCCGAACTAACTGTAGCTTCTTTTCTCTGTAGTTTTTTTTTTGCCCATGACTTTTCCCGGAGCCAGACTCTCCTATATCAGCCTTTAAAGAAATTAATCGCTAGTGACAAAAACGTTTATCAGTTACGAGCAAGAAAATGTAGAAACTTCGTAACTGTTTTGTAATAAGGTTAATAAGTTCCAATGGAGACGTATCTATAATTTTGCTCGGGACTGTAAGGCGCTTTGCAGACGGCGGGACGGTGCAGTCTTTTTGACCGCGAAGCAATATAGACTGCGTCTGCCTGTCGATGCCCGCGGCTGCCCTCACCGCGAACACAAAGCACACCCCCACGCCGCCAGAGCCCGCCGGGCTCCTGCGGCGCGGTCTTTTTGCCCTCTATGTGCGTTGGTAGTATGGGATTTCCTTTATGCTATCGTTCGCAGCGAAATTGACCGGCCCGGCCCGCCCCGCCCTCTGCAAAGCGCCTAATATGACTGTTATCCTAACCTGTGTATGAAACCGAGTTTGTGTATACTATCTATAGCCAAAGCAGTCTCCGCGACGTAGAACTGCGCGCACTCTTCGCTGAGCGTGTCCTTCTTCATTAGTAGTGTCATCATGTCGCCGCCAGGGAGGAACTCCATGATGAGATACAGGTTCATTGGGTCCTGGAAGCTGTAGTACATCTTCACAACCCACTGGTGGTCTGCCTCGACGAGAATGTCGCGTTCTGCTCGGACGTGGGCCACCTAAAACAATATTTTTTTATTTGGTAGGACATTTGTGATCAGTAACATCAGATTTTTGGGGTCAAAAATCGAAACCGATTGTTAAACGTCATTAAGGTAATGCGATATTTACTTGTTCTTTCTCCAACATGTCTGCTTTCCTGAGTATCTTCATGGCATAAATGTGTCCAGTGTCTTTCTTCTGTACGAGCCTCACCTCACCGAAGGCGCCTCGCCCGATCACCTGGAATAGAAAAATAACAATTGTCTAAAGCCATGTATTCATTTGACAATAACTGATGTGTTCAACAAGTGATGGCAAATGTTTAGCAATGTTGCTGAACAGCGGGAGATGTTACCTGGCGACGAGATCTTGTCTCTGTATTTTTTGTCTAAAAAGATGTAATACAAGATCATAACTGGGGACGACGGCAAGTAATAAAATCTTCATTGTTGACGTAACATAATCTATTTATTGCGTTTTTAAGGTACATACAGCGAGTAAGCCATGCTTATACCTGGAATTGGCTTTTTTGTTGCAATTATTAATTATGATCTAATACGTTAGATGATAGATAACACTGGTAGATAACACAACAATAATCTACCACCGCGTTATTATGTACTGACAACAACATCTCTTATGCTCGGGCTTCACCTGCGTGACGCCTAACGTTCAAATAACGGCATGATTAGCGTTTACTAAATAAAATCACTAAGCTACGCGCTAAGTATGTGGCCACACTTATTTGACGTTTTATTCTAGCGTCTATCGGCTTAGTTAGCGTGTGATCTGAGAATACGTCATTAAAATAAAATAAAGAACTCAATCGCTTCCAAGAATTCAATACTTTTCTCATTTTGTCCACTCCTTCCAACTTCATAACTATGCACTTTAACATTTATTTTACAAAGAGTTTTTGAATGTGACCTTGTTTTAACATGTTTAGTGTAGTGTAGGTGTAGTCACAACAACGCAATAGACGCCCGCTAAATGCCTTTGATGCGTCGAAAGTTACCGCCGTCCGAGCTATCGCATACAACAGACACTACGATTTATCTTAAGATCCCAAGTAGTAGTATTGAAGAACTAGTAGTAGTACTCGAAATAAAACTTACTAAAGAAAACGTTACTAGTAACTAGCCACCTTCGATTACCTCTAATAGAAATGAATATGATATATATAGCATCAAAAAGGTGAGTAGAAAGCTTCCTTATTTTAAATCTCGCATTTTCCAGTTTCTACTCTAACTAGTCTTACTGTCGATTCTCTAAACAAAACCGGGATAATTTCGACATCACTTCACTAATCGACGATTTAAAATGTGAACCAACTCTGTAACAAAATAGATTTTGTTTGTTTGTACTGATTAGGTGATACGCGCTATCACTTTAACACATAAGTCACTCATCGACAACCCGCTTGAACCCGCTTCTTTGCGAAATAGAGGCTGTTTGTTTGTATCGCTTCAATGATATTTAGAACGAGTTTATTTAAGTTTCTTTAAAATTCAAATTCTTGGAAAAAGTGAAACTTAAGTTTTAGTATATAATATTTGGTAATGAATCGGATAAGTACGTATTTAATTAAATCATTTTCAATGCAAAACAAATGTTATCGCAAATACATGGCAGGATCGGCAGGTATTCAGAATCGGAGTAAATTACGTTTCAGGAAATCTACCTATATGAATAATAAATAATTAATCCGTTATTAAATTCACCAAATATCCGAATTAATCATTTTATATAAAAGATAAAATATTGGATAATATTTAATGGTAACCTGATATTAACAATTGTATAATTAAATTAAGCAACAATAATGCGTCTCTTTACCGATCCCATAAATTCATATTAACATAAAGCTTTCAAAATCTGTGTTGTTGTGACCAATGCTTGCAAAAGTTTTAGCAGTTTGTTTATTTACACAAACTACAGTTTAGAAACGTATGAGAGGTGGACTTTCAACCAGCATTCAAAAGCATCTGTGCTTTAAGCGCCATCTCCTAGACTTTAATGACAACTTCAACCCTTAAATCACGACTTCTCGAAGATTGCAACTTTAGATTCATCCGTCATCAATTGTCTTTCCTTTCGTTATTTTAAGCTCCACTAACTGACACATTTAAGCTAATTTAGTATTAAAACATTTGTTTATTAAATGTTTAAATTTTAATACTAAATCAGTGTGTAACAACAAGAGGCGTTTGGACGCCTCATAGACACGTGTTGACGGTGACGATGGGTTACCCTACACTCAAATTAAACAATTCCTTCACCGTACGGGTACAATGCAAGTTTAACTATTGCCAACTAAAACGTGAATCGAATACGGAGGACGTTGACACGTGGCATCGTTTTAACACACTCTACACTCAACATCCCTTTCGGAGCAGCAGAATCATTGTCTAAAAAAAAATTACCTTATAAAATAGGCCTAATATAAACATTTTCCTTTGTTCGCCTACCTATAGACTTAAATAAAATTACCATCTACTGTTGCTAAAATTATACAATGTGATATGGGCGGTAGGTACTTCTAACCCGTTAAGGCTTAGTTCGGTACCAATCTAATTTTATTGACAAAAAAAGTAATTTAGGGTTAAAACCATTCTGAAAAAATACAGTTTAATCTTTTTCGAAAATAATTATATGAATTATTTTGTTCTAGCCAAGGAAACCCTAAACGACAGAAATGAAGTTTATGGTCAGTTAATCTGTTCTTTTAGCTATCTTGTGGTCTTTCTTTCATGTTTTTACGACACATACAACCTTTGTTATTGCCTAACAACAGTGTTAAAAAACCACAATGGCCGCTATTTATAGGGGGTGAGAGTTTGACCCCCCAAATTATTATTTTTGTCGATAAAATTAGGTATCGCACTTAGCCTTAACGGGTTATAAGTACCGCCACAATCATACAATATCACAATGTATAAAGAAATTACGATATTTTTAACTTTCCAATAATCATCGTTCTCTAAAAAAGTAAAAAGTAATGAAAAATGTATCAGATGATCATATCGAAAATTTTTAAAAAATTATGAAACTTTTCGGGTGATTCGAATAACCCACGATACGAGGCACCAATTTTTTTTAGATGTCATTGTTCCTGCCACCCTGTATATGCATACATAACAGATTATAAAGTGCCCATCGGTGGCGCTAGTAAGTATTTCCAAAAATGCATGCTATCTGTGCTATAGAGTTAAAGTTCTAGAGGCATACATTTGTTTTTGAAATATTGTTAAGGGCGATAACGTTTTTACCCCTTAAAACTTATATTTTATTCACTAGGTACACCTACAGTAATAAATCACAGTACGTATGATACGTCTTAGTTTATAATGTTAGCTAATTACATAATTGATTGTACAACATTTGCGATATAGTACAGCACCATTCTATTGTCATCCGTCCTTATTAGTTTTTAGGTTTACTCAACATAAGTAAAAATATAATAATTGCATCTCTTTAATTATTTTTCTATAATTTCTGTATGTTTCCCAAACATTCTTAAAATCAAATAATTGTCAAATCTAATATTTTTAACTTGGTATTCCGTAAAATATTCGTCACTTTGCGAGAATTAGAAAAAATCAAATTATAACCTGTTGTGATTAATATTCGTGCAGATAAATTATTTTTAATTAACCATTAGCCATAGATTTAGATTCAAGATAATCGTTTAAGAGGTTTACTGCCTCTCTTGAATCTCAATCTGGTAAATAAGAAGTGGCTTAGTGCCTCTTAAAAATCACTCTTACATAATAATCGAAAGATGACGTAAGAGTTATATCCTCTCAATACATTACTAGCGGCATTTATACGTTTGCAGCGAGACTCATTAACGATGGCACCTCACACGCGCATAATGTACGTACGTTACGAGTACAACTCATCTAACGGATCTTAAATACACCTTCAAAGTGATGACATAATCGTCACGGCCGGCCGAAGTCATTTGCAGTCACCTTTGGAGAAAATTGGCAATTATACTTCTTGTTTCGGAATATGACATCAGTTGAGCAATTATAAGGATCACCAACAAATCTGAATACTGCAAAGATGATGTACGTGATGATATCATGGCGAAATTTCAGGACATTGCGTTTACGGTCGAGTTGAGGATGATGAGGATTTAGGTTTGGCATTAGTAGAAACAATGTTTATGATTGAAAAAAAGAGGTACCTAGATAATCACAATGGATAAGTTTAAATGGCATACGTGTATTATTATTTGCTAGGACTTCCTTATAGTATTTAGGTAACGGATTCATGAACGGAAAGTGCAAATTGTTCAAACTGGATAAAAGTAATAACTTCAATGCCCTTTAGAACACAATGGACCTTTAAAAATTGGACGTTCTAAAATGTTTTGCCATACAAAACCCGTCGATTGAAAACATCTTTCGTATTTAAAAAGTATGTTAAAAATGTTATAACAAGGAACAGATTCAGTATCGCACGCTTGCAGGAGTTGCGCCTCAGAAATCCAATCCTACCCGCAATCAGTTCCGGCAGTGGACGTAACGAACCGACACTGGTGCCGGCACTGTGCCTTATGGCACACATGAAGTTGACTCTTTGCTGAACAATATAAAAATAGATTAATTTGAAAGTTTTTTAAGGTCATAAACGCAACGCAACTTTTAGCATCTTTAGAATGGTTACTGTGTTACTTTTTAAACACTTTTAAAATCTCATATGTCTTCAAAATAAATAAATTATTTCCACAATCACACTAACTATATAGCCTCAAAATAAGCAAAGCTTGTACTTGATAATGAATAGTCATGATTAAATACGTTCATGAATATCAATGAATTAGGTACAAATTAATGCTCGTCAGTGGCGAGCATTGGTTTTATTTGGAGGTAGGCAGGAGATACTTATAATGTGTTTTATTTATGAAAATCAGTGGTTTTCATCCATATAACGCATTTGTAAGTACCTACTTCCTACCTCATTTCAATTATCAGGTAGGCACTGACTTCCTAATTGCCTATTTGCACTGCACGCCCCTGATGCTCGTGCTTATGACATAAACATTTCCCCCTGCTGGATTCGAACCCGCAACCGCTTTGTACTCCGCAGCGCGAAAACGAAACTATACCGTAGACGGTCGTCGCAATGAAAAGTTTTTAGGAAAACAGGAAGAACGCCTTTCTGATTTTTCTGATTTTATTTAAAAAAATAAAATTTATGTAAATTGTCGCGGCAATCCGGCTGTCATACTCGTATCTTAGTTGTGTGTTCTACGAAAAGCAAACAACGCACAAAGTCTTCCCATCTGACTCTGTTTCACTAAAACCAAAATATGTCAATCATAACTATACAATCCCAACTTTTGATTGCCTTAAACTTCTATGACTCAGTTACTGCAGCACAATGTCTTTAGTGTTGTTGTTTTCGTTAGGATCAGTTAAATCATCGATAAGCATATTAATGGCATCGATAGCTGGGAACGATATAATACTATTGATGGGTAATAATAATATTTTTGTGTTTTTTTATAAATGACATAATCTCAATCAATGATTTTATCGTATCTTTCTGTTTTCCAAACAACGCAATCAGACAAATAATAGTACAAAACAGTTTTGGAACCTGGTTTGCTACTTTTTGTGCTGTCTTGTTTTTATTTTGTCTACTTTAAACTTATACTAGATAACAATTTTTCGATCAAACAACACTTTGATATGATTTGACGATCTGATTGGCATAGTGGCGCGTTGATTCGCCTTGACCACAAATAGTCCCAGGTACGATTCCCAATTCGGGTAAATTTTGGAAAGAGAATATAATTTTTGATAGCCAGATAACTTTTGTATGACAAATAAGTTTGACATGTCGACCGTTTTCATTAATAACATGTGTCAAAATGACACTTTTATTTATTCATCAGATAGAAGTTGTATCCCGTTTGAAAATTATGAACAAAAAAAATCATTTTCAATTAAAAATAGATACAATTAAAATACAAATTATTGTACTATCTATTGGAATACTAGTTGCGATATGTAACTTGGTTTTATTTTTAAACATGTTCGATCTCTCATTAGTTTCCACATCATATTTGGGTAAGTGAACCCTCAAACAGTAATGTCCATTTCCCGTAATTAGTATTTGGTATTTTTAGTTTGTATTTAATACGAAGATAGTTTCTGTAATATCTATTTAGTACCAAAATGTATTATTGAATGTTCGTTATTTAGTTTTGTTGTTGTTTGTTGTGTTCGAAATGGATAATGAACACATCTTTATATCTGTATAGCAATATATATCAAGCATTCGAGATTCGATTTTATCAAAGCATCGTCAATATATTTATGGATAGGTAGTCCAAACCTATTAATAGTATCGATATAACTATCAATAGTATTGCTACTGGTCGTTTGCGATAACCTATCGGTATACAATCGATATTTGACTATCACTCGGCCGTCGGCAACACTACAGTACTATTGCGGTTTGGCTTGCATTGATTCCTTTATTATTAGTTATCGTTGCACTTCTACCACAAATCAACATCGCGTTGGCTCTCGAATCCACAACGGCACTATGTAGAGTGGTAGCATTTTACCAGAAAAATATATTGCTATGTTTTTTTTTAATCATGTATTTTTTGGGTTTAATAAATAATTCTGAGGCTCCAGCTCGTAATTTTATTTTAGATTCAGGTTAAAACTGGAGTTACTAAGGTTATGTAACTACGTTTTACTTTTGGTCGGATCGAGTAAGTTTGGGATCATGTGGGAAGACTCCATCTGCCCTCCGATCATCGAATTCGTGCCGAAGTTCTTGATTATATAAGACACAAACTTTCCGAACAACACTCTCTAGTCTCGATGTGTCGAGTTTGGGTAATAGGGTTCAAGCGACACGATGCAGACAGCACAGCAACATTAAGTAATTGAGAATGTTGAGGCATTTCATCATATAGGAACAAAGTTTTGTAGTCAAGTCATACAACAATATTGAAAAATAGCCGGGGTGTTAATCATATATTATAAGATGTCCAAGTCCAAGATCAATATTATTAACGCATATTTACTAGCTTCACTTGTAGTCGTTTATAACCTACTAGGTATCTGACATTCAGATGACACTGCAATGATTAATTTGACAACAGCGTGCTGAGAGCCAGGAGGTGGATCGTGGTACTGTTCAACGACTACCAGTAAAACCTTCGTGTTTGGATTCATTTAATTTGTTTTGACGAGTCCAATACTAATAAAAATTGATTTATAGCTTTTAAACTATGATTATTTTATTTATCATAAATATAGGTTTTATAACTGTACAGTGCACAAACCTTGAGTGGTTCGAAGTCCTCGACACCCAGCCGCGACCGCTTCAGCCGGAGGAACTCTGTCTCTTTCTGCGCGTGCTGCTGTCGCTTCTCCTGCTTCTGGCTCTCCGTCAGGCTTTCATCTTTGAGCGACTCCTCCAGTTTCTCCAGCCTGGAAGAAAAATGCATTTATTTAAAATATGAGGACCCACGAACTGACGAACTCGTACTGGAAAGATGCGCAGACATTACGATTACAGTCCGTCGGCCGCCGCCACCGGATTGGTTGTTAGCTCCACGCACACGATATCTCATCTAACGTAAGATGCGCAAAGCGATCCCCATAATTCACACCAGCGCTCAACATCGGTGCCGGGTACTGTATCATAGATGATTTTGCCAGGAGCGTCTACCAAAAAACAAGATCCGAGCAGCAGGTGTGGGTGCAGGTAGTTTGATTTAACATAATGCGATACGACCTTTGTCCGGCAGAATGTTAGTTTAAAAATATTTTATCAGTACGTCAGTTTATGGCTAATACTTATTACTAATACTGTTTAAGCCAATAGCTTAGCTTTTAGAGGGGGGGACGCCCCACTTGAACAAAAGCTTTAAAGTTTAATATTTTACAAAAGGATCCCTAAATCTAAAAATAATCTTAGCAACGTGGGGTAGACGGTGAAAAAAATCATCCCCATGTTACATGTCTGGGAGCTACCCTAAAACAAAATATTTTATAAAATTTTATTCTACCACTTTGTCGGCGTGATTGATATACATATCTTCACAAAATTACAGCTCTCTAGGGTTAACAGTTCCAAGCTAAACTTCGGACAGACAGACAGACAAACAAACAGACGGACATGCCGAAACTATAAGGGTTCCTTTTCAGGACTACGGAACCCTAAAAAGGACATTTAATAAATGGTAAATTTATCTCTGAATCTGTAACAAAGGCTGCCCAAGGAGTTTCCTGAGCTGCTTCTTATCATCAAAATCAACAAGTTTTGCTAAAATATTATATACCAACTATTTATGTGTTAATACGTACGCTTTTAATCAAAATTCATGATGAAAACATAATTACAACTAATTCTCCGTTAATTATGTAAAGTTAGTAAACTCTTTGTACTTTTTGCTTTCAAAGTGCAGTTCAAACGATTTCATGCTTGATATTCCAATATTTAAACTAAATATTTAATTAAGACCGTACCGAACTCTTCTGCTTCTGAAATCCATTTAATTATTAGAAGCACTAGTAAATCCGTGTCAAATAATTCTTGAGATGTAAATTGACCTACAGAAGCATCTAAACAATAACAAGAGGCATCTAGTCTATTGCAACAAGTAAATATGTAGGTACAGACCAATAAATAACACCTGAGATTTTTAATTTATTATGTTGTTTCTTATACCAGTTCTAAGAAGAAGAACTGGTATAAGAATTTAGCGGATTTAGGCAAGAAAACAGCAAGGCTAAAGTGCGGGACACATATGTAGGATGCACCCGGATAGATGGGCCCAAATCGTCACGCAGTGGATACCAGCAGATGGCTATCGCCGCAGGGGCAGACCCAGAAAGCGCTGGTGTGACGATTTGGTTAGTTTTGCTATGGATTGGGAGTCGTTGGCCATGGATAGAGATAGGTGGAGGAGTTTGGGGGAGACCTTTGCCCAGCAGTGGGATGATATAGGTTAAAAAAAATGTTTCTTACTTCTACTCTTCTTCTTACAGACAAAATTAGCTACACTAAAGAAGATACAACATTTATTAATCTGTACCATCATTGATTCTGATTTCTATAACACAAATGCTTTAGCCCTAAGGATCAGAGTGTGATGGAATGAGAGGATCAGTCAGAGAGTCGAATGTCTGTGATGTTCCCCGATTTTATTTTTTTTACATTGGGGCGTTTCCCCTTAATACTACCATTTTAGAACCATGGACCATATCCAGTGTTATCTGAATGTGCAGGTTTCCTCACGATGAGCTTCGGGATTACCGGCATGGAAGAGCTAGTGACTAAATAGAAACTGTTCATATTATTATTATGTTCTGTGGGTGAGCTATACGCAGAAATAGTACAATGCCCTACGTATCCAGTACAACAATGCTTTCAGGGCGCTGTTGGGACTGCCCCGCTTCTGTAGCGCGTCAGGGATGTTCGCCGAGGCCCGAGTGGATTGCTTTTAAGCAACAATTCGCAAACGGTGCACATCCCTGGTGCGCAGGCTGAGGGCCAGTCGCAATAGCGTACTGAAGGCATTCGCAGAGCGATTTGACTATGTTTACCTGAACCATTGTGATATGGTCCACGCGACTTTAGTCAATATTCTTTTCTAAATGATTATTTATAATTTATATTATTTTAACACTTATTTAATTTAATTTATTTTAATTAGAATTGTATGATCCTTTTGATGATTGAAATAAATGACATTATTATTATGCCGGGTCCCACAAAATCAAGCCCGGCATTTTAACCAAGCGTTTTGTCACGGCACCCGCGCCGGTACAACACCCGGACCGGAGTAATGTAACGAGTTTCCGCCAGTATAAATTCAGCTCCATATTTTGAAAAAAGAAGATCCAGGTTTATTAGTGGGATTCAGTGTAATCAGGGGCGCCGACTCACCCAGCGAGCACCCAGCTCGGGGGTGCGAGCACCCATGAGAAATAAACAGTGGGTGGGACCCGAAGCTTCTGACATATTCGGGCCAGCATTGTCGGTGCAACAGTATAGTATAGTCGAACAACAAAGCCGACCCGAAGCATCTTTCAGTATAATTCTTACTCTGAGATCTTACTAAGTTTTTTTTAAATATATTGTAGGGGAGAGTTGCCTTGAAAGGGACACGTTATGAAAGGGACAATTTAAATTACCCAAAATATAAAATGGTTTTACAACAAAAATAGTCTTGATTGGAATGAATATGCATAGGGGTTGCCATACGGCAACACGATTGCACCTAACTTCACGCTCCTGTCATTTCAAAGATAGCGGTGCTGCAGGAGTTTTTGATATTTTCAGTGAAAAATAAATTTTCAGAGTATATCAAAAATGTTCTGTCAATTGCTTATATATATTATTTATGTTATTACTGTTTTTTACAACCTAAACTACAACCAGCTTCCTATCCCGTTTTTATCCGACTGCAGATACGAGGGCAATGTTTTTATCTCGAGATTTAATTTTGTCAGCTTCACAGATTTTAAAACAGATGAAATTAGGATTAAAGGAAGCCACAGTACAGTCATGGAAAGCAATCGATAGACTTGGCCAGCGATACTCAAGATGTGCTCAGGTGATTTGTGCCGATGACACAAAAACTATCATACTACTGACCGAAATACATTAAGCAGCTAAAAAAAAACTCGTTTTCTAGGTTGATCCCATAGAAAAAGTTGTTGTATATGACCAGTTGATTATGTGGTTGTAAGGAGTGTGGTTATTTCTTGTACACCCTGTATGATTAAATTCAACAGCTTAAAGTCTGTGTACCTACTTTAAGCTGTTGATAGGGCTTGTCACAAAAAAGGGTCCTGTCTTAGAATAGGCAAAGACTTAACAGTCGTGTTAAGTCTGACTGTCTTTAACTCTATCCTACCAACTCCAAATTTTAACAGTTGGGCAATAATTTAAAAACGTCTTTACTGGGCTTACGCTCTTAATGAAAACAATTAAATGCTGGAATAAAAACCATAGTACCTATGTAAAATACCTTATATTGTATGTGTTTAAGGAATAAACGTAAAACCGGAATTTATCCAATAATTTTAGACATTTTGGACTTAAATATATGTTTTAAAAGAGTTCCGTTACAGGCACTAGTCTCGCAAATACCAAGCAAGATCTAGCGATATTGATATTATTACTCTAACGAAATCGATATAACTGCTGCCGCGAGATTTATATTACTGCTCACCAGCGACCCTGCAAGATTGTTTTCCATAGTGGACATCCCTCCAGTCACCGGTCGCCAGTTTCAGGTAAAGTTGATATTCACTTACCTCTGTTTCCTCTCATAATGTTGGGTGATGAGGTTTGTGTAAAAGTTCTCTAGAGTAACCTTCGCTTTGGTGGCCTTGTCGAGCGTGTGGCCGCTGAAGCGAATATTATCCGTGCCCGTCATGTCCAGCACCCCTGGAAACAAACGTTCGTGTTACTTATTTTCCTTATTAAACGAGACACAATAGGAAATCTATTGTTTGAGCGTCTCCGCTGAGCCACGTCACAGAACAGAACAGATATCTATACTGACGCGCGATGACGCCTCGCTTGGTCGGGAAAACCAGACGGACAGAGTATATTACTGTACCACAAAAATGACGTCAATATTGGGTACTCTTTGAATAAATTTCGGACGTAACTTTCATCTACTTACACCGCCAGCTTCGCAAGCAACAGGTACGTACGCTAGATGCTTCGCCCCTTTAAAATGCCAGAGATACAAGGCCGCGAGGCATCTATGCACAGAAATATAATCGAGATACTACTCTGTCAAGAAAGTACCGGGAAAAGATTAATAATACACAAAATGTTAGTTATTCATCCAAATTCATTTTATCACCTTCAAAGTATGCTCCTTCAGAACTTTAGAAGCGATACACTTACGCCAACGAACAATCCAATCATCAAAACATTTTTTAAACGCTTTTTCCGGTCGAGTTCTGTTCTCGCCTGGAATTCTCCTTTATGTCTTCTACCGAATGAAACCGGAAATGAATTACCACTTCGTGGCAGGTAATCTGAGTTTAGGCAAAAGAAAGAAGTCGGCTGGAGCCATATCTGGTGAATAAGGTGGCTGCTCGATGGTATTTGTTGAGTTTTTGGTCAAAAATTCGTTCACAATGGCCAAGGCAAGGCCAACAAGGCCATAGTGGGAAGGCGCATTATCGTGGTGCAAAATCCAAGAATTTTCATTCCACAAATCTGGCCACATTCTTCTAATTTGCTCTCTTAAACGCCGCATAACACCTAAATAATACTCTTTTTTTATCGTTTGACCTTCTGGCAAGAATTCTGAGTGCACAACACCGCGACAGTCAAAGAAAACAGTCATGATGACTTTGACTTTCGATCGAGTTTGGCGCGGTTTCTTCGGTTTCGGTTCAGTTGGAAGGCGCCACTCCGAAGCTTGTTGACTAGTTTGCATATCAAACTCGTAAACCCACCTCTCGTCACCAGTAACAATGCGTTTCATGAATGTTGGGTCGGAATTGACTTGTTCTAGCATGTCCACAGCGACTCATTTACGATTCAGTTTTTGGAGAAAAGTCAGGTCTTTTGGGACTAGCCGAGCGGCAACATGTTTCATACCCAATTGATTATTTAAAATGGTACGAATCGACTCGTGTGCTACGACGGCTAGCTCACTCAAACTTTAATGAGGATTTTCAGTCACTATTTCCTTCACTTTTGCGATGTTATCTTCAGTAGCAGACGTTGATGGCCTACCAGAGCGAGGCAAATCTTCCATCACATCTCGACCGCTTTTGAACGCTTTTACCACTCATAATGTTTTTGATAAAGTCGATTCACCGTAAGCCTTCTGTAACATTTTCAGAGACTCCGAAAACGAAATCCCATTGGCGATGCAAAATTTAAGACAAACTCTTTGTTCGATGTTTTTGTCCATTATGAAATGCGCAATACACACTAGATATGGTACAACTAAAACAATACTGTATTTAATCTAATTATCAGATGTAACAAACTCCGCGCTAAAATGGAAAACAGTTGTGCCAATCTAACAACAACAAAAAATATATAATTTTGAATTTGGAACCATAAACAAATCATAATTCCCAAAACTTTTTTGACAGAATGTATTTCTGTGCGTCCATGATTCGTAAAGTGTTAATTATCTTCAAATAATAAACTCTTCATATAATCACCAAAATGAGCAAAGCATGTACTGTGGCGACTGGATAACGGATAAACATACTTAAATACATTTATAAACATTCAGGACTTACTTGTAGATACAAATGCTCATACTCATCGCACAAGCAGTGTCTACAAAGCCGCGAGCGAGAGCGCGAACCACTCATCCACGTAGTCAAAGTTGTAGATGATTTATTGACTGATTGATTTCAATATGCGTTGGTGACAAATTACTACAACGACAATTCGATTGGTGTAGCGACGTGATATTTCGCGTTGAACGCACAGGGTTCGACTCTGGGTGTGCTGAAGGACGCCCCTAGCAAGATCTATTGTCAGGTACCAACACCAAAAACTAATCCGAAATGGGGCTCGAGTAATGTAGTTTGACCCAAACCACCTCCTAGTTGAGGTGAGGATTGTGCCCTACAGTGGGACGGTTTAAATTACAAAGTGTCGCATTTCTAGACCAGCCTCCCAAAATCACTACATAGTATAAAACAAAGTCGCTTTCTCTGTCGCTATATCCTTATGTATGCTTAAATCTTTAAAACTACGCAACGGATTTTGATGCGGTTTTTTTTAATAGATAAGAGTGATTGAAGAGGAAGGTTTATATGTATAATGTAGTGTATTTAGTATCAGCATTGCACCCGTGCAAAGCCGGGGCGGATCGCTAGTATGTCTATAAACCACTTTGAATATAGTCTGCAAAAAGGTTAATAAGCCGAGGTGTAGGCAACAGGTCCTGTTGGTATTGGACATTGCTGTTCTAATAAATATTAAAAAGGAAGTCGGAACTGTATCGCTTGTCGTCTAAACACAACATAAAAGTATGCCTATATACGGCCTACTGCCAGGGCTTGTGCCCTGGCAGTAGCCTGCTTGTGCAGGCCTCACCTCAACTATGAGGTGGTTTAGGCCATTCCCTACCACACGGGCCCAGTGCGGATTGGTGGAAGGGTGTTGTAAGGCCAGTGACTAGACCTTACTGTCAGATATAATCAAGCCATCATATGGCCTCTGACTAAGCTTTACGTTACGACTAATATAAAGCTATATCAGCCGGGACCAACTTTTAACGAGCTTTTCGAAGCACGGAGATGCTCGTGATTAATGTCACTAAATATGGTCGGAATGGTCACCCATCCACTCACAACCGCGGCGTCGGATGTTTAACTTTAGTAATCGATACCAAAGCGCTGCCGCTACTGAGCTACGAGCACCTCACTAAATATGGTCGGAATGGTCACCCTTCCAAACACAACATTAGCATTGTATTCTTTTCTATTCGCCCAGGAAAGCGTCAAAACACGACGCAATATCGAAGACTAGTAGTTGCCAACATCACCGCCTGCATGAACACGAATTGTTACTGAAGACGTCACGAACCTTTTTTTATACGATAATTAAATTCCGGATTTTTTCGATGGAACATTTCGGCCGTATCGGAACTCATAACTTATTTACTACTAGCCGTGCCTGCAACTTCGTTTGTGTGAACTACAGAATGTATGGTATATCACATATATCCCACAGGAACATTGAACCGGGATAAAAAGTATCCTATATGTTAATCCAGATCTTATTCTTTATATTGTGTGCCAAATTTCTTCCAAATCCGTTTAGCCGTTAATGCGTGATTGAGTCATAAACATCTAAACATCTTCACAAACTTTCGCATTTACGGTCCGCGGATTATAGTTATTTGGCTTAAAGGGTCGGCCTTAAAAAGGTTCTGAAAGGCTGACATAGACAAAGGGTTAGCTACACGGAACGTGTTACACGTTCCTGATGGCACTATTAACATTTTGTTTTTAACCCTTCTATTATCATTGGCGGTGATATATATGTCGTGGCCCGATCTTAAAATTAATTACTTCATGATTTGGCCAGCCATTTCATAAAATGGTCGTTTTTCATGATGCGCTATAGTACCCGCTGGCCACATCATGATGTTGATAGGCCAGATTAATGAATCAGTCAGCGTTTGACGATATGATCGACTACTTAATGAAATGGCCAAACATTAGTGGTCATATTTTAAAACAGTTATATTATCCACCGGCAGAGGCGCTGATGTCGCTTTGTTATTGTGGTACAACATGGCATCGGACAATTATTCTGTTCTTGTGAATTGTGTAATCATAAGTGTAAATAGGAGATTAAATTGCAGTGAATTATCGTTAAAACATTAAGCTGGTTAAGGTGATTTTTATGAAAGTCACTCGAAAAAAAGGCTCAACGTCAAAAGTCGTGGAGTTCGACACGTAATTTGGGAGGTTAGGTTATTTAAATCTTTTTATTTATTAGTGTTCTTTCAAAATTACAAATATTTATAATGTTTTACTTATCTACTGTGAAAATTAATATTAAACAAATTCCAATAGCTTGTAAGCGTATTTATATCTATTTTAATGATATGGCCAAACGTTGATTAACTTATCATCAAACGTTGACGTTTAAACGATATGGCCAGTTTTGATTTGGCGTTTTATGAAATACGACGATTTTATGATATGGACGGCCACATCATGAAGTGTATAATTTTAAGATCGGGCCACGATATATACACGTGTGCTCAATAATGGGATGTCATTCACAGCCTACCCACATTGACCTTGAGAGAGATGTGCGATGACGTCACCCGTATTGTCTAGCCTAGTGTATTGTAATTATGTGCTTTTATTGTAATTTAATATGACATTAACGATCTGATGTGTTTTTATTACGCGTTGCATCAAAGATTGTGTGGGTTAATAGATGGTGATGGTGTAAACAGTTTCTTGTAAGAAATCTTTCTTAGTATTGTCTGCCGCCCGCCCATACACGAGGATGTCAATCTAAATACAGTTTAAATAAAAAGCAATATATTAGGTTGGGGAAAAAGTCTTATCGCATTATAGTATGTATGACCTTGTAATAAAATCTCTTTGGCTGTACTATTTGTATCTGGCTGGTTTTTTTAAAGAAGATAATTCCATATTCAAATTAGGAAAATGTGTGTTTTTCATTTGTTTTTCGTACTGTCAAGATGAGTGAATCTAATGAAGAAATTCGAAACATTTAAAAATTTTACTACAAAAAAGGTAAAAATGCAACGCAAGCCGCGAAAAAAATCCTAGTGCCGTGTCTGTGAGAGTAGCAAAAATTTGGTTTAAGCGTTTTCAATCCGGAAATTTTGATGTCAAAGCTGTACGACGCATTGGTCGCCCTATTACGGATAAAATTGATGCCATTTTTGAAAAATTGGAGCAAGTTAGAAATATTAGTAGTTAGTTAGAAATATTAGCTGAAGAACTGGGAATCGACCACAAAACAGTTTTGGCGCATTTGAAAAAACCTGGGTACACAAAAAAGCTCGATATTTGGATACCCCACGAGCTCACTAAAAGAAACCTAATGAACCATGTACTCATTTGTGATTATTTATTACGACGTAATGAAACTGAACCATTTTTGAAGAAGCTGATAACTGGTGATATAAATGGATCACGTACGACAAGAACGTGCGAAAAAGGTCGTGGTCAAAGGTCGGTTAGGCTTCACAGACTGTGGCGAAACCCGGGTTAACTTGCAACAAGGTGATGCTGTGTGTGTGGTGGGAATGGAAGGGCATTATTCGTTATGAGCTGTTACCACCAGGCAAGACCATCGATTCTGAACTCTACTGCAAACAACTGATGAGATTAAAGCAAGAAGTTGAGAGAAAGCGGCCGGAATTAATCAACAGGAGGGGTGTTGTTTTCATCATGATGAAGCTAGACCTCACACATCTTTAGCCACTCAGCATAAATTAAGAGTTTGGCTGGGAGGTGTTAATGCATCCGCCGTATAGTCCTAACCTTGCACCTTCAGATTTCCACCTGTTTCGCTCTCTTCAAAATTCATTAGGCAGTGTCAGGCTAACATTACGAGAGGACTGCCAAAACCACTTGTCACACAACCTGGGAGTGGCCCTTCTGTATTTTTTCTATTTTGTGCAACAGAGCTGCGCAGAGCAAAGCTAGGTAAATGAAGTGATTTTATTGGTATTTACAAAACAGATTCCTCGCTTCAAAGTATAATTTTAACACAAAAATTAAAATATACGTTCCTAATTTTCTTTTGTGTAAGGGTTATAAATATACTCATTTTCTTAAAGATATGACTTAATCTGGAGGGCACATGTAGCAGAGCGTAGCGAGTCTTACTTGTTCTGTGAGGCACATTTTGCCAAGTTGTTTTGATATTTAGATTCTGCCAGTGCCACCTATTGATGATATGAAGTTATATATTATGAAGTTTATTAAAGTTTCAGTCAATTCTACTGAACAGAGAAAGAATAAATAACTATAGATATACATTCTGTCAAAAAAGTTTCGGGAATTAATAATTTGTTTATGGTTTCAAATTCAAAATTATATATTTTTTGTTGTTGTTAGATTGGCACAACTGTTTTCCATTTTGACGCGGAGTTTGAGTTGCATCTGATAATTTGATTAAATACAGTATTGTTTTTAGTTATACCATATCTAGTGTGTATTGCGAATTTCATAATGGACAAAAACATCGAACAAAGAGTTTGTCTTAAATTTTGCATCGCCAATGGGATTTCGTGTTCGAAGTCTCTGAAAATGTTACAGAAGGCTTACGGTAAATCGACTTTATTAAAAACATGTGTTTATATGAGTGGTAAAAGCGTTCAAAAGCGGTCGAGATGTGATGGAAGATTTGCCTCGCTCTGGTAGGCCATCAACGTCTGCTACTGAAGATAACATCGCAAAAGTGAAGGAAATAGTGACTGAAAATCCTCATTCAAGTTTGCGAGAGCTAGCCGTCGAACTTTCTGTGTCACACGAGTCGATTCGTACCATTTTAAATAATCAATTGGGTATGAAACATGTTGCCGCTCGGCTAGTCCCAAAAGACCTAAATTTTCTCCAAAAAATTTTCTCTCTTTCTTCTTTTTAATGCAAACTAGTCGACAAGCTTCGGAGTGGCGCCTTCCAACTGAACCGAAACCGAAGAAACCACGCCAAACTCGATCGAAAGTCAAAGTCATGATGACTGTTTTCTTCGACTGACGCGGTGTTGTGCACTCAGAATTATTGCCAGAAGGTCAAACGATAAAAAAGAGTATTATTTAAGCGTCATAATGGCGTTTAAGAGAGCAAATTAGACGAAAAAGGCCAGATTTGTGGAATGAAAATTCGTGGCTTTTGCACCACGATAATGCGCCTTCCCACAAGGCCATCATTGTGAACGAATTTTTGACCAAAAACTCAACAAATACCATCGAGCAGCCTTATTCACCAGATATGGCTCCACCCGACTTCTTTCTTTTTCCTAAACTCAAATTACCACTTCTTGGCACCCGGTTTCATTCCGTAGAAGACATAAAGGAGAATTGGCGGCGAGAACTGAACTCAATTCCGGAAAAAGCTTTTAAAAAATGTTTTGATGATTGGATTATTCGTTGGCGTAAGTGTATCGCTTCTGAAGGAGCATACTTTGAAGGTGATAAAATAAATTTGGATGAATAACTAACATTTTGTGTATTATTAATCTTTTCCCGGTACTTTCTTGACAGAGTAGTAGTTAAATAAATGTTCGACGTGATTCTTAACATTGGCATAACATTTTTATTTATACACCGATTGACATGAAACCAACACTAAATGTTAAGTTAAGCTTACCACAAGCTTTTCTTATAAAACAAAGTCGTGTTTGTTTCAACAATTATAACTCGAGAACGGCTGGACCGATTTTCATCGTTCATAAATTGTTGGATGTCTCCGCTCCGAAAAGCCGAATAAATAATAAAAACATTGGAAAAGCCGACGAAAAAAAAGTACTGTTAGGCTGTACGTTACGAAGTTTGCCGGGTCAGCTAGTATATAAATAAAAACTAAATCTAAATCAGATAATTCACACAGATAAACAGACACAAAAAAAATGGTTTTATTATGTTCAGTTACTTACTTATTTTAAGTCACCCTGGTCAGTTTATTTTTTTATTTAAATCTTCAATTAATTTTTTTTTAGTCTTAAGGATTTTATTTTTATATAGATTTGATAAACTGTCAAGTAGGAGTTTCATTTCATAATTCCATTATTGTTATATTGTTTATAGGAAAAAGAACAGTGTTACTATTTGTACTACATGTAAGTACCATTTTTACTAAAAAGTAAAAGCTAATTTTAGTTGTATCTAAACTACATTATCAAGTTAACATGTTTTATAATTTTCACTCTCCTTACTATTTTTGTTTCGGCATGGCGTCCGTCGATTTCATAGCCAACCTTACAGGATTTGCATTATACAAGTAAAATTCTTAAATTGTTAAATACAAAAGCGTACAACTTTATCCCCTGTCATCTAGTTCACTTAGTTAAGTTCTGTATAGGTGCAAGACATACTTCAGACTAACTTCAGGTGGTGCATGAGATGGCCTTTATCCACCTCTCTCACTCATCCTAGCATCGCACGCAACGTGAATGAAGGAGATGGTACGGCGAATATATTGAAAATATTTTTTAAGATTAAATAAAGCGTTTGATTACTTGACAGTGTTCTGAGAAAAGGTTTGGTCAAAATTTTGTGCTTTGCATTTAATCGTATGCATTGTTGAGGCTAAAAGAAGTAAAATGCACTTTGCCTGGACGCACTTTCTAAGTGATCTAGTATACTAAAACATTAACCCCTTTCATCTGGAAGATTACAGATTTTGCTCTTCTTGACTTTAGAAACTTTAAAGACATGACGGCTTGTGTCAGTTCTTCACTTTATGCGATGCACTATAATCGCATATAGTAGAAGCATAGTTAATTAATCTGTGAACCTTTGACCTAAAGCAGCTAGGGCCCCGGGTGTGTTTATTGATTATTGAATGCGACAGCGTTTTATTATTGCTATTTTTAAAAGTACATAACCAGAACGGAACTTTGTTTGTCTATTTTTCTTAGGTAGTTAGTCATGTAAAAAAATCATTGATCTCGGTATGTTCACAAATTTTACAACACAAATTGTTGTATATTTTCGTGCATCTTGAAAAACATATATTCACTTCTCAATGATTGTTTGCTTTTTTTGGGTTCAATAGGACAAGGAACCCTTTAGTTTCGTCATGCCTGTCTGTCTGTCCGTCTATCCGAGGTTTTGCTTGGAGACTGTAAATAAATAAATAAATAACAAATATTGGACAACATCACATACATTGCACTGATCCTAAGGCATGGTATAATAATGAGTACTAGGTAAGTATCTAAAGCACTTGTGTTATAGAAATAAAAAATAACGACGGTACCACAAAACCCAGACCCGATACAATATAGAAAAGTACGTTTGCTACGTTGACCCAACTGGGGATCTAACCAGGAACCTCGGAGATGGCTTGCCTTGGTCACCTGGCCGGTTTTTCAAATTGGAGATTTTTTTACTTTTTTAGGTTTTGAATTGTTGTTGTGTTTTTACTAGGAAAGGGGTAGTTTGGATTTTTTTATTCTTATTGTATTTTGGGGTGCTAAATCCGAATCTGAGGTTTGCTAACTAAATTTCGTGACGCAACATTGACAAAATGAAAAAAAATAATAATAAATTTTTGCTCTTTTGAACATTTTTTACGATTTTGTCAATGTTCCGTCACGAAATTTTGTTGGCAAACCTTAGATTCGGATTCAGCACCCCAAAATACATTAAGAATAAAAAAATCCAAACTACCCCTTTCCTAGTAAAAACACAACAATTCAAAACCTAAAAAAGTAAAAAAATCTCCAATTCGAAAAACCGGCCAGGTGACCAAGGCAAGCCATCTCCGAGGTTCCTGGTTAGATCCCCAGTTGGGTCAACGTAGCAAACGTACTTTTCTAAAATGGAAAAATTTTGAGCACCAATGCATTGAATTATTGAAGCAATAGCTATTTTATCCCTATACTTATTTACGAAAGGTAATTTAGGAAATAATTATATGGATTTAATTAAATCTGGTTAGAGACACACCAAAAAAACTAGGAGGTCACCAAAATCGGGCGATTTAATGTACCGAGGTACACTTTATGGAAAAAAATACTCCATAAAACGCTGAATAATATACAAGGCCTACTTTTTTGTTAGTCATTCGGAAAAGGCAAAATAATAATTTCCACTTCACAAAACCAAGACACTTAAATCGATGGGAAAGTAATATAAATTAACATTGACTTTTCGGAAAAAGTAAACGACGCTGACATTTTGTTGCACTCGCACTAGGCCCTCTGTAGTGATACTAAAAAACTGCAAATGTCAACTTATCAGCTGTCAGCTTAATGATAATGACAGGCCAGCAGCCTAACTGCTGTCCTGTCATTATCATTAAGCACCCCGGAACTTAGAGCATTCAACCAACAGGAGACGACAAGCTCGCTAATTTCTATGCGAATAACACCCAGTTGCAGAAACGGACATTAAATTTTTAAAGCGACCTTAAACATTAATGTATCTTTAAAGTGTTGCACGAAAAGCATTTGACGCAAATTTTAATGCTGCTTTAACTTTAAAGAACCGAACGTCAAATCAATATTTTTACGTTGCACAAAACCTCATTAGCGCTAAAGGGGCATTAGTTTGACAGTTCGAGGTTATAATTTTTAATGCCTGCTCAAACATCCATTAAACTTGTCATTAGCTGTGCAATCTGTGTAAACATTAATTTCACACCTTATATTTCGTTTATTATAGTGGATTTCAGTGTGATATAGGTAAATAATGTCTCTCTCAAGCCTTTCGTCTTTATCGAATCCCGAGCAATATGTTCCGAGACACGTCGTGTTTTCCTTTCTGCGTCCTCAAAATAATTCAGAAGAAGCATATAACAAAGTCATTGCAACCCGAAATACAGTAGAAAGATGCTTTGGAGTACTAAAACGCTGTTGCCCTTGCCTTGAAAAAGGTATTACGCTAAACAAAACATCAACAGTCCTATTTAAATGAAACTACTTTTACGGATTATTTCGCGATTTATTAACATTTTATTTAACCTGACGTTTCGAACACTTTACAGCGTTCGTGGTCACAGGTAGACTAAGGTGTTATTCGTCTTTACAATATTATATTATTATCTTGCAGGACAGGACAGGACAAAAAAAAAAAAAAAAAAATTGTTGAATGTGTGGTATGCATAATATGTGTAAAGAACTATAGGTGCAACCTTCTATTGACATAGAAATTGATAATGATGGAGATGATAACCAGTTCACAGACTGTTCAGACATCTGACCGGGCTGCAATTGTAAATAGTGTTTTCTCTTAAATAAAATTGTTCCGTAACTATTTTTAAAATAAACTCACCAACTACTTGTAAATGGTACTCACAACTTATTATTGTTTTATTCATGATTATAAAAATATACGTTATAGAAACATGAAATTCCTTAACTTATAAATTAAGTATTAAAGGGCCTTTATTTAGAAGCCTATTGTAAATAAAAAACAAAACATTACCCTTATACAAATATTCTATTGCTATGTGAAAATATTATATTACTGACAAAATTAAAACATTATTATTCAACATTGTATTCGGCTATTTTACTTTATTTTATAAAATTTCCATCTTTAGATTATATTCCCTTTTCTTAGGCAAAATTTGCAGTCTCTGTATGTGTCAGGATAACAGTTTTCGATTCCCGGTCGAGTCCATGTAGAAAACGACTTTTTCTATATTGTATGCTATTGTGATAGCATTCCATGCCTCTCTATTCATCTCAATGTATGTACATGACCCCCGTTCTTTTGCATTCTACTATGTGCTTGTATCTGTAAGATTATAATGATAAAGATCAATATCAAAGTAAAAATGGAAGGTGAACACAGTTTATAATTATAGATTGGAGTGATTGTTAAAACTATTTATTTGAATACTCACTACCTACATCACAAGATCCAGTAGTAATGATTTTTGTTTTTGAGTGTAGCTTGCCCCTTGTTTTAGCATTTGCTGTTGTGCCATTTTAAATGTAGATGAGATAGAGCAGGTAAGTTTCAACACAATACTACAACTCGCACCAAATTCCGCCAATTTCAGATTTTGAAACAGGACATTTGACGTTTCCATACGTTTTATTTTTGCAAACCCATTCTTTGACAATGCATGTTCTATGACAAAACACAGTAACAAAACGCAACCATTCACTCACTTCATTCAAATTTTTTTTTTTGACTTGCAACATTTAATAATGTCGGCTTTATATAGTCTTTAGTTAAAGGACCACTAAAGGATGTTTATGTAGTTTTGTGCAACGACTTTAAATCTAATGACCTTATTAGCGGTAATGTCACATTATCTAATGTCGTTTTTAAAGACAGCTTTCTGCAACTGGGTGTAAGTCTGTCATTTCTTGCGGGGGGAAGGTAATAACGCACACATAGGGAATTAACACTAACGCATTTCAATGACGTTGCTACGCTCGAACACAACAAAAATTATCTAATACTAGCTTAAACTAGACGCACACAAATATATTTACACACAAGGGCAACTTATCCATGCACGAGTGTGACGTCAGTTTTAAATAAACGAAGATAGTGCTTAACACTATCGATAAATTTTATCGATGAGTTTTGCCAGTATTATGATAAGGTTTTATTCAATTCAGACTCTTTATTATGTGTAAGATAGAAACTTTATGTTGAGGCGACTACAGGAGAACCGCCATAAGAAGACGGGCAGCAGCGTCTCCTATCCACCATTGGCCAAACTGCGATCGCCAACCTGCCTGCCAAGCGTGGCTATTATGGCAAAATCCTCCTTTTGGAGAGGCCTGTGTCCAGCAGTGGGCTGATATAGGCTGGTGGTGGTGATGATAGAAACTTTCCTTTTGGCTGTTATTAAGATCTACAGGGTTATTTATTAATATACGTCAGTATGGTAGAGTCTAAGGCTTGGATTATACCCAGCCGGAAAACCGATCCGGGTAAGTATGGTTTCAATCCATCGCTTAAGCAATAAGGTCGTCGTGAACGATTTCTGGCGGATTCTAACAGATTCCGGCTGGTTAAAGTCCAAGCCTAAAACTGCAAGAAATAATTGCAAAATTTGGTTTTCAGGTGAACTGTCATAATTATCATAAAAAAATACTGGGCTCTAACTCGCAAAATTCGTAAATATAATTGAAGGTAAAGTAAGAAGGTTAAATTTTGTAAAGTAGGATTAATTGCAAGATTGGGTGTTAACTATTTTAGCTGTATTCGCGCTGTATCCTACTATTTCGAAAAGTGCGTAGGTAAGGTAGTTCTATATCGTTGTGCATATAATTCTCACTCCGAAATGCATGGCATCTAGCCTCTCCCTCTTCGGGTAAAGGCCTTCTCCAGATAGATAGATAAAGATAATTAAAAAACCTGTAAATTGAATATCAATCTTGCTTTTTCCATATTTGACTGGTCCAGCTCCATGTTTAGGCAGAAGACTTTCTAAAAAAATTATAAACGATTTTCACCTTTAAAATCGAAAACATGAAATTAGTTTAGAGAAATTATGAAATAAGAATAACATTATACCAATTTTTTTGCTTGCTTAGAAAGACAAAGTTGTAAATGAATTCAAATATTATGGGTCTGGGTCTGTCTGTGGTGGTGACTGGAGATGGTTGGTTCGGTTTCTTTGGAATGGATTGATTTCTATGACTTAATTAGTATTTGAGAAGGTGGTGAATAATAATAAATAAAAAACATTATCCGAAACATTATCAAATCCGCAAGAATTCGTTCAAAACACGACCTTATTGCTTAAGCGATGGATTGAAACCGTACTTACCCGGACCGGTTTCCGAATGGGTATAGTCCCGAGCCTTAATATACGCTTAAATAATAAATAATCTGTTAACTTTTAGCAACAAACAAAATGTCTAAGTACAAAACACATGTTTCTCTAGAGTTTAAGATAAATGATAAGATATTTTAGGTGCCTCAAAGATTTTGTCGTAACCTTTTGTAATGTTATATTTTTGCAATAATGAATATTAATATTTAGTGACATCTTAATATGGACACATTATAGTAATGCCTATTGTTATATAAATAATACGGATCTTACAGTAAAGCAACCAAATTTAACAAAATTTATACCATACTGTTTTTATTGTATGTGTAAATAAATAACAACAAAAATGCTTGTAACCTGAGCCTTAACATCATTTTTGTGTAAAATAAATTCATATAAACAATAAAACCGAATCTACCCGTTTATCCCGTTTATTTTCCCAACGGGTGGGTTTATTGGGAATGTTCCGAATATATTCCCATTTTTGAAATACATTCGGGTGGTATGCCAATTCTAGGTGACCTAAAGGTCAAGTGGTTAAATCGATATCACTTTTTGATTGACAAATTTTATAATGTTTTTGCAATTTTAAGGCATTATTTGCTAAAATTGAGACTCAATAATATTTATAGATAAAAATTTACGTTTTCCTCTAGCACATAAGATGTTTCTGATCTTTTTTAACACGAGCACACGGCGTAATTTGGCATTTATAGCTGCTGTCCTTCCACGCTCACCGCGATTAGCCAATGATGGCAGAACGCGCTGCAAATAGTTTTATATAACCTCTGTGACCGACGGTCATAGACATTTGGCAGAGGGGAATGCCTGTCAATGGCGTCTTTTGTTGGGTGAATGCTCTAAGCCCCGGAACGTCAAAAACGAACGGAAATGACATTTTGTCACCATGATTGTATTTTGACGTTTTGTTGCTTGCAAAGAGACAATATAAATTTCCGAAAAAATATTATTACTTATATTAATCTTGAAGATAAATAACACTTGAAAAAAATCATCGAACTCAGGTGGGACTCGAACCCACGTCCCATCGCATACCGGGCGAGTGCTTTGACCACTAAGCTACCGAGGACGTCACGTGACAAGATGAAATTCCTGAAGTGTTTTTTCTCGCTGTCAAAGCCAGCGTATTCTGATCAATGTTGTAGCTATATGTATAGCTGAGTAGTATACTACCGTCAACACCCTATAGAAATATTTTTACAAATATTTGACTATTGGTTAAGATCAGAAATGCTTAAACATTGTAAATTTTTGTTTTTTTATTAATCTTTTTATTGTTTTAAGCCATCAAATTATGTATTCAGGTAAATAGACGACACGTGATGTATTAGCAATAATTAACAGAAAATAAAATATTTTTTGAACATACCCAGGATTTAGATAAGGCTGATACTAAACGCAATTGAACATCCAATGCTACCACGTGTTAAATAATGTGTTACAAGTTATCAACAACTTTATTTATTTACTTTCTAGTTGTAACTAATTAAAGAAGCAAAATGATAAGTGTTTTGATATCCCCAAATTTTTACAGTTTGATCAAATATATGGCCGTATCAAATATGGCCAAAGTTGTATGGACGTTTAGTGACCTCCTTAAGGCCTATTTGCAGAAATAAATTGGTTTTACACGTCAAGTGCTCTGCGATAGGTACTTATTATTGAAACGCCATTTTCATTGGGTGGGAATTGAGCTCCTACTGCTAGTTTATTTTTTTCGTGAAGTAGATGACAAATAGTAAATCAACATCTTTCTCGCAGCATCGATAAAATGCGCTATAATAATTCACAAAAGCCAGGGTGAAATGATTGTGATCATAGCGTACCGTCTTAAGTCACAGCAGTTGGTGTACTTTTACACAAGATTTAACTACTTTAACTATTATACTAAAAATACTTTAACTTAGACCGATAAATTAATAAAAATTACTCATTTAAATGGCAGGTCAGTTAGTAGGCTTATTTGAGGCGCCACAAGTGAGAGTACCTAGAACTAATTTTGACATTTATTGCATAAGGACATTAATTAAAATAATTTAATAGGCTTGAATTTAATTTGACTGCATCATATTCATATTCATTTATTGCGTCATAGGTGTATACATAAGGTGTTACATTGTGTGAGATCATACTTATGGACCCTAAAGGGTATTGCATACTTATTTATGTTTACATCTAGTCCATAGTGAGTTTAACTAGTATTCTAGGGCCCACTAGCGCATCTCAGGATTAGCGAATTAAATCCCGAACTATCCACTAATACGGTACAAAATATCATTCTATTGCTGTCAGTTTGCATGTCGAATACAGAGACAGAATGATGTCTTCATTATGTACGAGTACTACTATAGTATACTATAGTACAAGATTAAGACATCTACTAGTTGGACGTGCGCAAAACCGGATTATAATCCGGTTGTGCGCAAGTCCAACTAGTAGTATTATATTAGGTTGGGGGAAAAGTCTTTTCGAGTAGTATGTATGAACTTGTAATAAAATCTCTTTGGCTGTACTATTTGTATCAGACTGGTTTTGGTATCATTAAAAGTTTAAATTTTAAAGAAGATAATTTCAAATTCAAATTAGGAAAATGTGTGTTTTTCATTTTTTTTTTCTTACTGTCAAGATGAGTGAATCTAATGAAGAAATTTGATATATTTTAAGGTTAAAATTGCAACGCAAGCCGCGAAAAACTTTTGCAATGTTAATGGACAAAGTGGAGCTAGATCGGCATATCAGTAGTTACGACGTAGCTGACGAACTGGGAATTGACCACAAAACAGTGTTGGCGCATTTGAAAAAAACTGGGTACACAAAAAAGCTCGATATTTGGGTACCCCACGAGCTCACTGAAAGAAACCTAATGAACCATGTACTCATTTGTGATTCTTTATTACGACGTAATGAAACCGAACTATTTTTGAAGAAGCTGATAACTGGTGATGAAAAGTGAATCACGTACGACAAGAACGTGCGAAAAAGGTCTTGGTCAAAGGCTGGTCAGGTTTCACAGACTGTGGCGAAACCCGGGTCAACTCGCAATAAGGTGATGCTGTTTGTGTGGTGGGATTGAAAGGGCATTATTATGAGCTGTTGCCACCAAGCAGGACCATCGATTCTGAACTCTACTGCGAACAACTGATGAGATTAAAGCAAGAAGTTGAGAGAAAGCGGCCGGAATTAAATAACAGAAGGGGTGTGGTTTTTCATCATGATAACGCTAGACCTCACACATCTTTAGCCACTCAGCAAAAATTAAGAAAGTTTAGCTGGGAGGTGTTAATGCATTGGGGGCCTAGCGCGAAAGTGTATCTTTCGTTCGGCCGTAAACCTAATTAATTAAAATGGCCCGTCTCATGTGTCAATCCTTTGATAAAATATGACCAACTCCCAAAAAACCCAACTGTTTTCAATTGTTCATAATTGTCAAACCTTTGATACGGGGTAATGGGTGTTTTAATTTGGTCGGTTAATACGACCGACCGAACGATACACTTTCGCGCTAGGCCCCCTGACCTTGCAACTTCAGATTTCCACCTGTTTCGCTCTCTTCAGAATTCTCTCTAGACAGTGTCAAGTTAACATTACGAGAGGACTGCCAAAACCACTTGTCGCGGTATTTTGATCAGAAGCCCCAAAATTTATATAGCAATAGGATCATGTCCCTACCTAGATTTGTACGTAAACATTCATTTACGTACTTGAATAACATTTAGAACAAATTACCGAGTTTACTTTACATTTGTTATAAGCTAGTCAAATAGGTTAGTCGGTTGTGCATACCAATTCGTCATAGTCAATACTATTTACATTTTTCTAACAATACTAATCCGCCGGCAGAGAGTAGCGACAATGCGCTTGTCACGAAATCCAAATAACCGCGACAATGGGTATGCAAACACGTATAATATAAACGATTTTGTCATATAACAATTGAAACAATACGCTCGACTCTTGAGCGATGTCCAGAGAAGATTTTGGCTTAACCGATTGACAAAAACATGTACTAATAACTATAATTCTCTTCCTAAACATGCTTCTCCCCGACCCCGATTTTTTAATTTTAATTGTTTGAGTGTTGACTGATATAAAAAAGTAAAATAATTTTTAATAATGAAATGTTTTGGTATATTGCAGTAACTTTGGCACTTGGCAAGCTCAATTGCGAAAAGCTGGACAAGTCCGAGTCGGACTCTCTCACACACCCAAACACACACGAGGCACAGTAGTGTGTCGGAACAAGCAAGCAGGACAAAATGATTTATTCCCGTGGCTTTCTTCTTTCCTTGCATAGGCTTTTAATAATCGGATTTAATGAGGACTATCGCATGTGAATTTGCCGCTAGAGGGCTTAGTGTCGCGTGAGGTCTCCGAATGAAACGTCAGTATTGTGTGTGGCTACGTACGCACGGGTTTTCAAAATTATTGTGAATATTTTGCGAAACCTCAGATTTAATATGGAAAATATGAGTTACGGGTCAATGAATGTCAGTGATTTAAAAGCGGAGCTAAGAATAAGAAAAAGAGTTGCAAAAATGATTTTGCGAATTACATTAGACTCCTGGCTCCTGTTACTGGCACTGTTATGCATACCTGCTTATTTTTTATAATATGTACCTACTACGGTTTTTAGATTAAGCCGATGGTGATCTCTGCGTACTCTTGCGTGTTTTTTAGATCATAAGTTTTTCTAAATAAATTCTTATGTCTGATCACAAAATTGCATACCTCATATATATACAGGCATAGCAGCGGTAGTAGAGCAAGATTTTTAAAGTGGGGCTCACATGATATTCTAGATGAAATCCAAATGATTGCCCGTATGCATTTCTTTTGTGAAATAAACGCTTTGTATTTGTCTGTACTGTTTCCCCATATTATGACGATAGCATAACGAATTATGTATTCAATACAGGCTTTGTACGACAAAATAGCAGTCCTTCGATCAGTGTCATTTTTAATCTGGTAAATTGCATAAACAAATTTATTAATCCTTTTACAAAGGTCAGAGACGTCCATTTTCCAGTTCAAATCTTGATCTAGAATTATGCCGAGAAATTTTATTTGTGATACCTGCTTGTTTTTAGATTAAAGTTATAATAAGAATGTTTAGATTGATTAAATTGGATATTTTTTAGCTAGTAAAAAGACCATTTATAAAATTATTTTGGAAACCAAAAACTGAATTTTTGTATTTTTTGCAGATTACATTAAAATAATCCCCATGAAACAGTTTTTTATTCGCATTATTTTGAAAGTATTTGAGTTTACCTATCTAACAATATCAAAATTGTCACCATAAATTAAAAAGTTTAGGATTTAACATTATTACTTGAGGACCCTATTCAAGGCTAATCAACGCATAATAAGAAGAAGGTAGATTTTGTGTGCTAACGATTAGTAAAACGATATCAGTGCAGCCGATAAGCTTAGAAAATACATACAATGCACCAGAGAACCCATTATCATAGTAAGAAAGGCAATATCAGGTCCCTGATGACGTTTTCAATCGCTTAAAACGTGTGTCTACAAACTTATCGATTTCATTCTTCTTTCGCAATTTAGATAAATAAGTTAAACAACAGTGTCGAGATGTGATGGAAGATTTGCCTCGCTCTGGTAGGCCATCAACGTCTGCTACTGAAGATAACATCGCAAAAGTGAGGGAAATAGTGACTGAAAATCCTCATTCAAGTTTGAGAGAGCTAGCCGTCAAACTTTCTGTGTCACACGAGTCGATTCGTACCATTTTAAATAATCAATTGGGTATGAAACATGTTGCCGCTCGGCTAGTCCCAAAAGACCTAAATTTTCTCCAAAAACTCAATCGCATAAGAGTCGCTGAGGACATGCTAGAACGAGTCAATTCCGACCCAACATTCATGAAACGCATTGTTACTGGTGACGAGATGTGGGTTTACGAGTTTGACATGCAAACTAGTCGACAAGCTTCGGAGTGGCGCCTTCCAACTGAAACGAAACCAAAGAAACCGCGCCAAACTCGATCGAAAGTCAAAGTCATGTTGAATGTTTTCTTCGACTGTCGCGGTTTTGTGCACTCAGAATTATTGCCAGAAGGTCAAACGATAAAAAAGAGTATTATTTAAGCGTTATGCGGCGTTTAAGAGAGCAAATTAGACGAAAAAGGCCAGATTGTGTGGAATGAAAATTCTTGGATTTTGCACCACGATAATCAAGGCCATCATTGTGAACGAATTTTTGACCAAAAACTCAACAAATACCATCGAGCAGCCTTATTCACCAGATATGGCTCCACCCGACTTCTTTCTTTTTCCTAAACTCAAATTACCACTTCGTGGCACCCGGTTTCATTCCGTAGAAGACATGAAGGAGAATTCGCGGCGAGAACTAAACGCAATTCCGGAAAAAGCGTTTAAAAAATGTTTTGATGATTGGATTATTCGTTGGCGAAAGTGTATCGCTTCTGAAGGAGCATACATTGAAGGAGATAAAATAAATTTGGATGAATAACTAACATTTTGTGTATTATTAATCTTTTCCCGGTACTTTCTTGACAGAGTCGTATATAAATTAAACAAAATGGGACCCAATATACTTTCCTGTGGGACACCAAAATTATTATTTCTATAGTTACGAGTAGTGGAATTTCCTTTCATTATTGTATACTTTAGTTATTATGACACGCTTTATTTTTATATTAGTGTTTTTTTTTTCAATTTTTCAATCCATTTTTTTAAAACAGTTGATTACGACAAGTATTTTTGTTTATCGCCAGTTGTCTGGCATTTCCAGGCGGTACTTCCTACCAAAAACCAGCAAAATGTGTGGTCAAGTTCTGTATTCAATCGGTGTTTTTCAATGTAGTATTACAAACTCTTCGATTATGTTTGAGTTTTCTTATCAGTTAGTCGTATTTAAAAGAGTAAATGCTAATAACAACTTATAGATAATGTGATAAAAGAATTGGTAATTTGTTAAAAATGCGAATGCATTCTCTCATGAAAGAAATGCTGTATGCACATTTCACGTATCGATACATCGATATTATCTCAAAGATGACGCAACGCAGCCTTGGATCACATCCACTAATGCCCTTCTAACTAATTAGCCCCACTAATTGCCCTACCTAAGTGATCTACACACTATTGCCAAACTCCAAATGGCTATCACGCGTTCGATACACGATTTATCGATAAAGTCACGGAATTTAGACATGGAAATAAAAACATCTATAATAATCCAGGCAACGATAATACCATTCACGCACAATCATCATACAATGCCAGGCCAAGATTCGTTCGAGTTCGACCAAACTCTTGATTCTTGTCTATGACTAACGTAGCTAGCTGACACTATAACGTATTACGAGTATAACCAGACTATGTTTGCTGATCATGTTAAAACACTAACAAATGTGAGGTGTCACAAATGTGAGTCGGTGCCTGTGGACTCGCACACCAATTTTAAATTTTATTCAATGGAGGAAACAGGTCACAGCAACAACATGCGACCCACGGATGCCCTTAAAGCTTATTGGCAAAATTTACAAAAATATTATAAAACCTGTCCTGTTATATGGATTTGAATGCTGGGCCGTTAAGAAAGTAGATGAAAAACGATTGCATGTAGCAGAAATGAGAATGTTAAGGTGGATGTGTGGGGTGACAAGATTGGACAAGATAAGGAATGAATATATTAGAGGAAGCTTGAAAGTGGCACCTATAACAGAAAAGATAAAGGAAAACCGTTTACGGACATGTGATGAGAAGGGAAGAGGAGCTCGAGGATAATGATGGGTATGAGTGTTGATGGATGGAGGGGAAGAGGACGACCTAAGAAGAGATGGATGGATTTTGTGAGGGCTGATATGACTGAGAAGGTAGTAAATGACTTGATGACGAGTGACCGTATTGCATGGAAGAGGAAAACATACTGCGCCGACCCCAGATAACCTGGGAACAGGGCAGGCGAATGATGATTCTTAAATGGAGTAAAATGTATTCAACAAACCTTTGTTACTAACTTTATTGTAAGAGGATATTTTATTATAAAATAACAATTACTACCGCCCCTTTAAACAATTTCTATATATTAAACAATGTGATAAAGATTACATTATAATCGCCAGTAAACGAAAGGCAACTGCTAAAATCCCAGACAACGAGATACAACGAAAATATTATTAATCCGCGGTCTTATAGGTCCGTCGTTTGAATTTGACGAGTTAAATAATACAATTCCACAGTTTGAATATTATAAAATATAATTCAATTACATAAGTAGTATGTATTATAAATTGGCCATGAAAGTGCTTTGGACTACCGACTCACAAATATTAAGTAAATAAATTAAATATTAGAATACAGATACATAGGTAATGATAATGTAGAACATGAGTTAGTTATCGATATATTCTCGATAGTGCCGTGTCATAGAGCAGCCTTGGGGCGCACTCATAAATGCTAAAGTAAATAGCTTGAAAACAAGCCCATACAATGTAAACAGCGCTGCTTGTTTGGCGGGCTTAGCTCTCATATTGAAAACTATCTTTAACAATACCTAGTCATTTAGTTAACGTTCTTGAGTGACAGCGAAAAAAATTATCATAAGATGATTGGTATGGTATGTGGAATGGTTGACTGGTAGAGAATGCTTTTGGCATTAAGTCCGCCATTTGTACCACATGTTTTTGTCTGTGCAATAAAGTTTAAACAAATAAATAAGATGTTGGGAATTGGAAAGCTAGTTGATATACCTAATTGTAAGGCATTTTCTAAAGCAAGGCTTCCCGCCATTAGTGTTTGACAGAAATACGCTCTCTCTCGCTCACTCGCAAAACTCTGTGTAATTGTTCCGCTAAAATAAATGCAATTAAATGATTTATAGTGGTTTTTCTGGGCTTCCTTTCAATATGTATGTTGGCAAAAAAATTAAAACGAAACGAGTCAATCAGTTGATTGACTCGTTTCGTTTTATTTTAGTTTCGATTGTAAGCTTATTGATTATTTTTGTATTAAATTAAAATGCTTCAGCTTTCAAAATATGGTAACATAGCCGCCATCTTGAACCTTTATTGAAACAGTGAGCATGTCCGTGCCGGCGACGTCGCGGTTATGCTCGTTTTTTCGATAAAAGTTCATATTTTGACAAAAAATATGCAAAAAAATCGCAATACCATATCGTATTATTACGTGTTTTGTTGCTTATGCTAGAGGGTCAGGGTTCGTTATCGGCCAACACTTCCTTTACATAAAGGACAATCACTTTTCTCATTAACAGAACGCAAGTACCTCTAGTAAACATCCCGTGCCGCGGTTGCCATCCCCTACTTTATTGATGCTCAAACTTAGCGTTGATTTCTATACTAAAATTTTAAACAAGATTTAATCCATGACTAAATATAAGCCAACCAATTTATGACGTATGTAAGTTATGTAACCATTATCTAGATTTTAAATTGTAACAGTCACACTAACCTTAGTTTTTTTTTATTTGAGATGGGCTTGCTCTTGACCCCAATCTTGCTCTAGCTAGAGCATAGATGGGATCTACGATGAGGTGAGTTTAGAGTTAATGTGAGGATAAAACAAGTTTATTAATAAGACGTTATGAGTTTTAACACATGTTTAAAACAATAAAATTATCAAGTTTATTTTAGGAGGTCACCCATAAAGGAGATCAGACAAGGTGTTTAATTTCTATCATACAGTTAAGATCCTATAATAAACGAAGAAGAAAAGTAGGTACTGATCCTTAGGATCAGCTGACCTGATCATCACAGTTTAGTTAGAACATTCGTTTAGAAACCACTTTTCTCACTAGTTACATACTGGTCGGACATAGGCGTAAACTTAACACCCTATTTTTGCGTCGGGGCGGATTGAAATATCACCTTTCAATTACATTGCATTCGAATTTACCAAGGCCCCATAATGTCGAATAATAAACGACCTGTCATAACTGCAAGTAATTAAATAGTCAATACTAATTACCCAGTTAGAATGTCTTGTATGATATTCTTGTGAGTATAATTTAAATACGGCTATTTTCTAATGGCCCTACTTCATTAATGGCACAAAATCCAATCGCGATGATTATGTACAGTGTAGTTTGAAAATGATTTACTAAACGGTAATAATCAATACGGCCCTGAAAGCGAGTTGTCGCACATATCGTAATGAAAGGTGACGATACTATACTAAATACTAATAATAACATTTACTATTATATTGCGTAATGGCTTTGCATTTGACAAAGGATATTTTAACAAAATATGTTAAGTAATGTGCTAAGAAGGTCTAAGCAAAAGATTTTTTTAAAGCCGTCCTATAATATTTTCCAATAGTTCGAAATATTTTTGAACGGCGCCGTTCGCAACTTAGTAATTAAATAAATAATTAACGTTATTTACGCTGCGTATTTTAGTGATGAGTATATATTTTTTTTAAATTATATCTTAAATAACTGAATGTTTTCCAAATATTAAAACACTAAAATATACATGGTCCCTTAGAAATCTTATTTCTCCTAAAGAAAGATGGTTGAAAGTTAAATATATTTATATATTAACATCATCAGCCATTTAAAGTTTACTTCTAGACATAGTAGGCCTCTCCTACGAAATGCTACAGCGAAAGGCTCCGGGCCGTCTAGTCTACCGGATCTTAAAATTAAATAAATTATTTCAATATTATAATTAATACAATCACAAAAATTATCTAACCCCAATCTAAGCAAAGCTTTCATTATGGCGACTAGAATAACCGATAAACATACATAAATACGTTTATAAACATCCATGACCTAGGTACAAATGCTCGTGTTCATCATATAAATAAAACCCGCAACCGCCCAGGCATTGCAGTCCGGAGCGCGAACCACTACACCAGACGGTCGTCTTTATTTCTTGCACGTTAATTTACATGGTCGAATCTATTCATTATCCTAGGCCTACCAGACTATAATCCTAGATACGGCAAGCCTAATTTTTGTACATTTGGAACGATTGACATTAGACCTTTGTAAGATATTTATATATATATATTTTGGATCTCACTGTCTAAATTTAACGGGGCTAAAAGTTCTTTCAAGTAAGACGTTTTTTAGAAGTTGTGCGTATTGTTGTGTAGCACCGCACTAGCTGTTGCTAGTTGTAATAATATTTTTTATGCAGTTATCATACAACTTTTCGTGTACGGGGTCCTGCAAACGCCGCGGCGCTGACTGAAGTTCTGCTAAAATCGTTGTAATTGATGATGATTGTGTAGCCATGAGCCAAAGCCATGCCCGTTATTATTGTGAATGTGCAGGTCCTCAAGACATTTTTAATTATTGCCCAAGTGCCCAAAATATGGTATATATCATATTTTTTTAATCCAGAGGTAATTTGCTCTTCAAACTAAAGACCGTTATAGACTACTCTGTCATCTGAACTGAGGCGGGATGCCGACGACTGGGGTATTAAGTATCTATTAAATTGGTTCGTAAAAAAATATTTTTATTTGAGGAAATAGATATTTTATGGCACGTTTTTTGTCACTCATGGCTTAATATAGACTGTATCTGTTTGCATAGCTTCTGTTCGGCCATGGAGGCCCTGAAATGGGGGCACCAACTGCATACTAGCAAAACTGGTAACTTAAGTACATTTTTTAAATCCATTGTATAAAGATCCAGAAATATGAAACTTTCGGACAGGTAATGTCTAGCTATCGCGCAAAAGCTACTGAACGGATGATAATCAAACAAGCAATATACGTAGTCTTTATGACTTTATACGTAGACTGAATGAAACAATAGTAAACTTTATTGGCAAGTAAACAGTTGATACGTCAATTTTCTTTATGAATTAATCTGAAGCCAAGAACTTAAGGAACAATAACTAGAAACGTGACATTTATCAATTGCAAATAATTGTCGTAATATTACTCGTATTCAATAAAGAAGACAGGTTTTGAAAATCCCCAATAACAAAAACAAGAAGATCAATGTTAAGATATCATCACTTTCAACATCCTAGCGCGATAGCCTAATGTGAAAAACCGCACCGCTCATCCGCGAAGGTCGTGCATTCGGTTCCATCCATGTCTATACCCTTAAGTATGTACAAAAATTTAAGTAAAAATGATTGAATTTATACCAGTTAGGTAACATGGTGTAGAAACCCGAACACTGTTGTTTCAATACAGTCTGAATGGGAGAAGGCGATAGTAAGCCACAGTAAAAAATGAGGCTTAAAAGAAGAAGATTAACTATAAAAGCTAATACGGTTAAAATTTTTGTTTTATATGCATAATTGCATGAGAAGAGAAGTTTGATTTATTTAATAATATAAGATAAGTGTTATATTATCTAATAAATATGAGGTTCCACAAAGAAGGACAAAAGTAATTGATATAGTTAGGCAATGGGCTGGTTAAATTTGCCGTAGAAACGATTACCGATAGGATTATATGTGTTCTTGGGTGGAGCGGTCTCAATTTGTCAAACTTAGCGTAAGGAGCTAAAAAACTATTTTCCTGAATCATATGTGACTCATGGGACAGAGAAGTTAAGACGCGGGCGGCGATTCACTACTGTCACTAGTCCATACAAACAAATGTATTCTATAGTGTGAGTTTTATACTCTGTAATTTAAGCACTGTGAATTTGTTGTGTTGTGTAAAATAAAATATGCTACTTCCTTACTGGATAAAGCAAGAGCGAATATGCTTAATCTATCTTAAATAATGTCTAGTCCACAGCTATGTTTTTTACATAATTATCATCATAGGGCACGCGTCCTGAGACGTGACAATATTTACACTATGATTAGAGGTGATTTGATACTAAACAGTTGATACCAGGCCAGTTACGAAATTTGGTACACAAGTTAAGATAGGACCAAGAGTAACAAGACGCTTTAGTATAATAATAATAAATCGGCGACAGCACACCAACTGTCATAGTCTCGAAGTAATGAATAAACATACTTATGTAATGAAATACAATAAATTTAACCTCTTAAGGTAACCTTAAAACTTGTATTGTATCAATTAAGTATGTATATAACTTATTTTGATCAGTTCTTGCTGTACAGAGTATTTATGGTGGACCTAATCCCATACTACACTGCACTGCTCAGGTTAAAGTGACTCTGTTCAACGCTTTTTGTCAGTCGTTCTACACCAGCCAACTGTAGAGTACCACTCAGAGTGCATACAACACTATCTGCGTACAATACTTTTAGAGCAATGCTCGGTCTGCCCTGGCGGTGTAGCGAGTCTGGCATGGTTGCCGAAAACAGTAAGTATTATTTTAATTTTAATTTATTATTGCATTTTATTTATGAATTTAATGACCTAATAATAATACTTATGAAATAAATATGTTATATTCATGCAATGTAACTTAATATTGGTTCCTTTTTGCCTGAAATAAATGATATTTAATATAATTTTAATTTAATAAATAGTTTTGTTTTCAGAAGTGTTCTGCCACCAAAGATGTTTGAGAACCGCTGTGTCGCAAAACACCGAGGCACAGAAGTTAGGCTTCATACAATGCGCGCTAAAGCAGTTCAGGAACATGCTTAAGTTGCATGCAGTATCAGACCGATCTTTCAGAGTATTCTGTATGAGCGATGTCTGTTTATGTGTGCGTTGCTCGATCGAGCGCGCAATGTATAAAGCGTAACTTCTAAATAAAATAATTATTTGTTCTGTGGCTGTGCCGCTGTTTTAGAGAAATATCTTACCCGGAGGCTGGGGCGCTGGCGCCGGTGTGTCTGGGGCCACCGTAGTGCCCGGGGTACTTTTCCCCCAAGACACGGCTCACTCTGTCAACAAGCAAAACAAGCGATATGTTCAATTCAATATATTCGTTGCACGTCACATACAACATCACATGACATTTAAAAAGTTAATGTACCACCTATTGTAATGACTCCATTACAATAGGTGGTACATTAACTTTTTACTAATTTAAACATTTCTAACTCACTGTACTCACAGTGAGTTAGAAATGTTTAAATTAGTAAAATGAAACAAGGTACATTTTTTGAATCACTTTGTAGCCACACTGTCTTTTACTTATAGAAAAGGATAAGACTTCAAGTCCAAATTAAATCCATACTATTTTCTATTGCCTCCTGGAGGTACAAGTAATTAAAGCAAGTAAGGATAAAAAACACAGCCAGTTTGTCACATGTATATTATGTTACTTTACTTGCAAACTTACTCAAGGATTTTTAACCTTTAGATAACTTTGCATGGACACTATTTATTCTGTCTTATAACATTGACCTAAAATTATGAAATTGAATTAAAAAATACAGCATAACTAAACTTCACAAACTTGGCAATATCTAGTTCTTTTGCAGTTATGCCACATAAAATATACTTATGCAATAACAGTAATTATAAAATTTAGACCATTTTTCACAGACAGTAAAAAACAAATATGTATGCTTCAAAGTTGGTTTAATGCAGTGCAAATCTTGAATCACAACGAAATACAAAAAGGGGTCAAGTTTGATTGTGATAGATGGGATAATGCTGGCGCTATAGATTCCGAAATAAATTAAAGAAAACACTAATGGCCTTACTACAAAAAGATAGACTAGTGTTACACTTGTCTAAAGATTAGTCAACCAATGTGAAATGATTGTTTATAATATGTCTTGAATGTCTGATGTGTAACCCTTCAAATTGGTTGACTAATTTAATTTTAAACAAGCGTTTTACCCTATTCTATCTTTTTTGTATTAAGGTCATAATAGTTGCAGCTAATAGTTGCAGAAACATTAAAGCAATCACGTGTCGCTCGTCTCTCGTCGCTCATTCGTCAGACGAGCTGATATACTGCTGCTTGTAGCGGAACCATTGCTTGAAACTTACAAACTTTTGCAATATAATATCAATAGAATTGTAGTTATGAAAAAAAAACTAAACTCTAATGCTTACAGTTTAAAGTTTTACTTAAGAAATCATTTATAGTACTAAGCCATTTTGATTGACAATATTACTAAAATTTATTTAACATCAGTGTGCTACTTATTAAACAATTACTTATCATTTTCCTTGTTTTACAGTTATGAAATGAATACAAAAGAGCTAAACTGAACCTACTGACAAAATATGCCTTGAAAATGTATACCAGGCAACAGAAATCAGACATCATGCATGCACATACAGGGTGACAGGTAAGATGACGAAATTGAAACAGAGAATTCTGCACATTAAGGAAACATCCTCTATTATGGGCCCAACATCACACCACAAAGAAATATTTAAAATCTTTCTCTAATAATGAATTAGTTTATATAGGTTCAAAATATTCCTTCTATTTGGTTCATATCAGAACGGAACTTTATGACACTATGGGTTTTGACCTGGGGTAAAAGGGCTTCTCCACAGTCCATTGTGTTGAGACATACTAAACATCCTGTAATCCACACGAATGACACAGGAAGTGTTATTTTAAATAACTATATTATGCTATATCAGCAATTAAAACATAATAATAATATATAGGTTGTAAAGCTGATATGAAATGCTTTATTAATAGTTGACATCTATTGAAAATTCTAACAAACCAATGTTCTGGAATCATTTTAAAAAAGCTATATTAATCATCTATCTATTCCTATAAGTTCATAAAAAACAAAAAAAAAAAAAGTTCATTTAGACCTCAAGCAAACAAATCTATTGTTTTTGTATAGGTACTAGTAATTAGGACTAAAGTTAATTATAAACATTAGGTCTCTTTTTATAAGAAACTTAATTAGAATTAACATGTTACTATATAATTATACAATCAATCATGAGGCAATATTTGTTTCACAATGTTATCAAGAAACATGTGGTAATAAAAAAATTCGTTTAGCACACTCATATTCCAGTGAAATGGTGTAACTCTCAGTTTTTAGTAACTTACAAGTAAGTCATGACTTGGACCATAGAGTATAAATTGGTTTTAGTCTTTCATACTTAATGAATCAGTTTTTATTTATAAAAAACTTTATGATTATGACACTTCTTACTTACTTATATTCAAACATACCTTAACTGTATTTAACAATAATATTTGAATATTTTTTTAAGGAAATATTCTATTATTATTGTGGTGATTGTCCAATTACAATCTAGTATTTATTTATAATTGTACTTTCAAATATTGCTTTTAGGTTACAATTTTAACAGAATTAGCTGAAATTTGGCACACAATATTGATTAGCCATAATGATAGGATATATTTATTTCTGTTTTTGTGTTTTCATTAGATAACAATTTAAACAAAGAGGAATTTTGTTTAAATTCTTTTATCTACAGAAATTCATGAGCAGATGATATTACTTAATTTAACCGACAGTTGTTTTGTACTTCATTTTTATGATTTTCAGCACTGTCCTCTACAGTACTACAGACATACACTGCAGAGTATATGCCTTGCTCATTGATCTTGGAATATAACATTAACTGTTTAATAATCTATGATTTTTTTATTATAGTTTTAGCAGACGTTTCCATATATTTACTACTACATATATTAACTATCTATAATGTACATTTGAAGTGATTTATTAAGTAGCACACTGATGCTAAATGAATATGAATTTATTGGGCAAACAACCAATATCTGAGTCAAAATGCTTTTTTTTATCCGTAAAAAAGTAGATAGATAATGATACATCAAGCTTTATAACTTCATTGATAGAATAAATAACATGAATAGAAATTAATTTAACTTTATGTCACTTGAATGTTATTAGATGGTGATTTGATCCTTCGTTGACTGCCAAACATGGCTTTGCAACAATTTACAAACTTAACACTTCTGCTAGTTTACTGCACATTATGTTTTCTTAATGCCCCAATAACCAAACCAGTTTAAGTTAGCTTTTACTAGAAATATAAAACTGGCAATTGGATTGGCAATGGCTTTATACTTAGGCAGTATCTTATTACTATTGTTGATTACTGCAGTAACAAAGTGTATGCTCACCTAGAAAACAAAAGTGCATTGTATCCAAGTACAGTTATCCAGCGAAATAGGCGCCTTGCTACATCCATGAGATAATGTTTCTATTCAAGCTTTCAGATCTACCAAATTAATGACCTTGCACAGTTAAATTAACTACATTTTCTTATCACTATTCATCAAAAGCAGCAACTATAGGTTTGTGTCTGAAAGACTCGCATTTCAGTGCGAAACATCAATGAGATGTTACCACTACGTGCAGGATGACACCTTTTATCAAAATTATAGAGAATCATCAATCTTTTCTGTCACGAAAATAATTAAACGTGATAAAAATAGATACAGTGAAGTGAGCTTCTGATAGATATCGTCCGAGAGCGAGCATTGAGCAGCAAGATGCAGAAATATCGGGAGTATTTACGTCACAAAGAAGCGACTTCTGGCTCCAAATATTCTCTCTACCACAACGACAAATTGTGCATACACACCTTGGGTTGAACCGTGACACAAAAATCTTGTCGCTTGTTCGCCAAACACTCGTTCACACTAATAAATAAACTTCATAAAAACATGTAACTTGCACACGATGTCTAAAATCGATAATTTAGAAATGATCAAATAAAATATTTCGTGGCACGGTGTCACTGAACCCAGCGCTTGCTGATTTTTAACTCTTGCTCCACTAACCACGGCCGACCGTCACAAATAGATAATGCCTTTGTTAGATGAATTACGAAAGGGAAATAACGGGATATTTCATGAGCGACCCGACATAAATTGCACAAAGAAAGATGTCAGACAGCCACAGATAACAAATTCAGCTGTGTTCAATGTTGCCCAAAGACATTTTGTGAAATGTCTTTGATGTTGCCAGACTTACTCTATGTGCCAGACTCTCCAGTATTATTTGATCAGTGGACTGTCCTGCTTCCAATAATGTAGTACTCTGTGCAGTCCTGTACAAGTCACAGATTATCCACACCACACTACCGACGCGACGTTAACCAACCCTCTGAGTACTGAAACACAAGGAGATGGTCTAATGTCCTATATGAACAATCAGTTATACAAATATGATCTAAATCGACATTGTACTTATAAACATGTAGCCATCTTGTTTTAACTTACCTATAATTCCCCATGTGAAAAGAGACAACAATATTTTAATCGACTTAGTTTTGGCAACATTAAAACGTGACGTCATATCAATGCATAATCGTGCCCGTTACGCCATTTATTGCGACAACTCAACAAGTACATAAGCTGTCAACGCGAGTCATATTTGCGGTGTTTTGTGATATCTCTTTTAATTTGGGACTTTCATGTGCATTATGCTATTATTAAGTTAAAGAAAGCAACAAGCAACATGCCTTATTGCAGTGTGGTGGGTTGTGGGCTTGTGGCATGAAAAAAGCTAAAATCTTCCAAACAAACATAGCACCGGTACGTACTATATTTTTTAACAAAAAATACAAGAAATGACATAACTTTTGGCTTTCCTATGAATTTTTTACTTAGAATTCATGTTAAATGTAGCTTAAACTACTTATTTTTTTGAGTTCTGATAGTGTATTTCAAGGAACTAAAAAACTGTTTGTCGATAGAGCTGCCCTTCAAAGCATTTTTCATATCGATATTTTCAAGTGTACATTGTAGTGTAATTATATTAAAAGCCGTTTGTTTTGTTTTATGTTGCATAAAGATTACAGTAAAAGAAAAATGCGGCTGGATGCAACGATTCCAGAACCCTTCTGTCTCATCGGCTGTCACTTCTACGTGCTATGTGCCCCGCCTACCTTAGCCTGCTATTCCGTCGGGTTATGTCAGCGACTTTTGTTCGTTCACGGATCTCCTCATTTCCGATTTGATTTCGCGAAAAAACACCGAGCATAGCCTTTCCATAGCGTGATATAGTTGTTATTTATATTGTAAATAAATGAGACTGATTGAATCCTTTGTCTGTCTTACAGGAGAAAGCAAAAAAAAGGTCTCGATTCAAACTGTTAACATTTTATTGCCAATATACATATATATTTTTGAGAGAATGTTCTTTGTATCAGAATTGGTTTCGTTTTTTTATTTGGTCTGGCCAGAATGCCCTTTGTGATTTATATTATAATGTGTACTATTTACAAACAATAATATCATGCCAAAAAGCTGTTTATTTTATTACCATTTGTTTTCTTAATTTTGAGATACTCTAAAAACTATACCACAATCACTATTTTGGGTGCCTTACTTCAGAAGTTTCTGTACGTTATTTGATTGAATATGACGTTGGTTGATTGGATACAACCTTGGGTGCTACCAAAATAGTAATCTTGATATCATTTTGTAGATAATCTCAAAAGTATTACGTTATTTAGGACAACGTAACCTATTGCTCTGATCCTATGGTAAGTAGCTAAAGCACTTGTGTTATAAAAATCAGAAACAACGACGGTGCCACATTACCCAGACCCGAGGCAATAAAGAAAAGTTCGTTTCCTACATTGAACCGACAGGGGAACCTCAGAGATGGTGACGCCATATACATACAGGCTTGGTCGTCATATAAGGAATTTATTAAATTGGTGTGTACCGTCGTTGTTTCTTATTTCTATAACACAAGTGCTCTAGCTACTTACCTTAGGATAGCAATGTATGTGATGTTGTCCAATATTCATTTATATTTATTTATTTGCTTTAGATATTTTTTAGCGAGATTTCTTACAACTTATTTTTTTGGCTATGACAGATAAATGATTTTTGTATTGATTGATACTTGTTATGCGATAACATTCAAATTAATCTTTTTCTATAGTGTTTAAGAACTCCACCTCCATAGAAATAAAAACTTTTTTGCTGACTTTACAAGACTGCTCTTGTAAATGCGATAAATTAAAAGCTCTTTTATTGCCTATCGAAACCCAAATACACTGTAAAAATAACTCCATCTATAAATATATCAATTTACAGTAGGGCAGCACTACGAACAGGCACTATTAAACCAACAAAAAGACGTCGTTGATTGTACGGACAACAGCACGTCGAACTACCACAAAATGTCAAATTTTCTCATTTGAAAATGAACTCTATATGTCTGGGTCAAAGTTGAAAATCTATTGGAGAATTTTTTACTTTTTGGGTAGGTCGACGTGCTGTTGACTACTAACACAAAACAAGTAAGACTCGCTACGCTTCCTTTTCTGTGGGTTGTAAGTTGTAAGCTCAGAGTACTGAAACCTATGGAGATGGCATTTTTGGTCGAAAATTATGAACCCATAATAAAGTTCTCAGAATCATCACTTGTCATAATAATCAAATCTCCGAATCAATCACATTGTTTAATAGTCATTTGTCCGAAAGTTATTTAGTCATAATGTTCATTTCTATAAATATAAAATCTCATAACTTTGTTAGTATATTTGTCCTAAATATCTTTTAACTTATGTAGTAATATCCCGAATATACAAATATCATAAAAAATGAGTTCAGAATATGAATCGGAGCATTTATACATATATACACATAGATACCTGTTATTCCAAAAAAAAAACCTTAAATGTATGTTTCATTTTATTTATGATTCTAGATTATTATGATTATCTGTGAAAAACCATAAGCGGCCATAAGGTTTGAAACAAAATAAAACCAAGTTAACATACTTAACGATTTGGGAAACCCGAATCGCCGTGGTCGTTTGCCGTGGTACGATTGAAAGTTCGCGGCCTGACCAAGAAAATAAACTAAAATAGATTCAAAAATATTTTAATTTTTCGACGTATTCTCCATCTAGTTCTATGCATTTCTTCCACCTGCTTTCCAAAGCTTCTATACCGGTTTTAAAAAAAGATTCTTCAAAGTCGTAAAATACTAACTTACTGCTGCTTCGACTTCTCCATTAGACGAAAATTTCTGGCCACCAAGGTGTTTTTTTAGGTTTGGGAACAGATGAAAGTCCGAAGGTGCTAAGTCAGGAGAATAAGCCGGGTGGGGCAGTAATTCAAAACCAAAATCGCGAATTTGAGCCATGGATTCAACTGACGTGTGAACGCGAGCATTATCCTGATGAAACAACACTTTTTTAGTGAGAAATCCTGGACGTTTCTCTTTAATTTCCTCTCGTAAACGACGCAAAAGGGTGCAATAGTATGCTGAGTTGATGGTTTCGCCTTTAGCAAGGTAGTCCACCATGATTACACCCTTAGCATCCCAAAAAACTGATGCCATCACTTTGCCAGCCGTCAAAATTGTCTTCGCTTTCTTTGGAGCCGGTTCATCAGTATTTTTCCACTGCTTGGATTGTTGTTTTGATTCTGAAGTGTAGTGGTGAACCCAGGTTTCATCCATTGTCACAAATCTATTCAAAAAATCTTGTGGATCAGCCTTAAACATCCCCAAACAATCGCGAGAAATCGTGAGTCGGATTCGCTTTTGCCAACTGAAAGCAATCTTGGGACCCACCTAGCTGAGTCCTTAGAAAATCCTAGTTCGTGGACTATGATGTTTTGTGTTCTTTCATACGAGATGCCTATAGTGTCTGCAATATCTCTGATAGTCAATCGGCGGTCTTCCAATATGAGATCACACACTTTGTCGATGTTTTCTTTGGTCGTAGACGTCGAGGGCCAACCTGAACGAGGGTCATCTTCAATGCTCTCTCGTCCACGTTTGAATTCAGCTACCCATTTTTTTACAGTGGTTTACGATGGTGCAGATTCCCCTTATGTCGTTTGCATGTCATCGTGAATTTTAGATGTATTATTTTAAACTTTCATGGTCACTAACATTAGAATAGTTTGTTACGGGATTGCTACCATGTACCTTATTTTTGAGTTCCCGATATTTCGGCACTGTTGCAAGCGCCATGATCACGAAGTAACTGAAGATCTTGCGGGTAAGTTGTTAAGGGCAAACATATCGGTCTACCCTCTTTCGCTGTCTTTTATTGCACGCGTCGGTACCATTGTCTACAATGTAACTAGTTAACTAGTGAACGCCACTACATACCAAGAATGGTCAGGGAAGCGATTGAAATTACAAAGTACAAAAATTTCAATCGCGAGGATGGGTTTAAATTGTCAAGTGTCTGGAATCCAGTGATTCGTATGTGCAAAAACCGGAAAAAACAACAAACTGCTGTGTCGCGGTCAGATACTGTTAGTGTTGTGTCGAGAACAGGTGCGAGAAAATAGTGAGTTTGTAGACAATGGTACCGACGCGTGCAATAAAAGACAGCGAAAGAGGGTAGACCGATATGTTTGCCCTTAACAACTTACCCGCAAGATCTTCAGTTACTCCGTGATCATGGCGCTTGCAACAGTGCCGAAATATCGGTAACTCAAAAATAAGGTACATGGTAGCAATCCCGTAACAAACTATTCTAAGGTATTAGATGACCGTACGATGTTAAATTTTCTCAATTTTCTAAAAACACTTCTCTTGGTCTCACTTAATTAGCTGTAACTCAAAATCCACAAACGCTAGACAAACAAAATTTTGCACTGTGACTACTAAAGAATTTTCAAAGCTAACGAGGATAGTATAATAAAAATATAATAAGTATTAGTATGTGAGGCCGCGAACTTATCAATCCTCCCTTGTACTTGTCTGCCCAATACTAGAGTGTAATTTAAAAGCCGGAGGCGCAGAGGGAGTGCAGTCCTCGCCCCCTGTAACAAAATTCTGGTACCCGTGCGAGCTGGAGCTGCGGAAGCGAGTATGGGTGCCAGATATTTGTTACGGAAGGGTGGAAGGACTGCACTGCCCGCTGCGCCGGAGAAGAGTGGAACCTATGCATGCTGCTTGCATGCTGCATGCCTGCTTGCATGCTGCATGCATTTTGCATACGTGCTTGATTGCGTGCTGATGGCATATTGTATGCCTGCTGGCATGCTGCATGCCTGTATTGCATGCTGCTTACTGCATGCCTGCTTGCATGCTGCATGCCTGCTTGCGTACTGCATGCCTGCTTGCATGCTGCATGCCTGCATGCGTGCTTGCTTGCATGCATTCGTAGCAACGATTGACACATTGCTACATTTGCTTCTATGAGTTTATAAGGATAAATTATAATAATGTGCAATAACCTTTATGATTAAAAACTATTAGAGAAATATATTTTATTGATTTTAAATATTGTGGATTATAATATTTATGAGAAATACGTTTAGACCTTATTATGTTACGGGATTTTAATTTTATTGCTTGTTAACTTTTGGATTTCAATATTATAGTAAGCAATAGTTCGGAAAAAAAATTCAGGCAAACTATTTTATAGATAAAAAAAATTTGTCTGTGAAGCCTGACCGGCCTTTGCCCACGACCTTTTTCGCACGTTCTTGTCGTACGTGATCCACTTTTCATCACCAGTTATCAGCTTCTTCAAAAATGGTTCTGTTTCATTACATCGTATTAAAGAATCACAAATGAGTACACGGTTCATTAGATTTCTTTCAGTGGGCGTGGTCAATTCCCAGTTCTTCAGCTACGTCGTAACTACTAATATGCCGATCTTGCTCCACTTTTTAAAAAATAGCATCAATTGTATCCGTAATAGGGCGACCAGAGCGACGTGCATTTTTAACATCAAAATTTCCGGATTGAAAACGATTAAACCAAATTTGTGCTACTCTCACAGACACTGCACTAGGCCCATAAACATCGCAAATGTTGTTCGCGGCTTGCGTTGCAATTTTACCTTTTATGTAGTAAAATTTTAAAATGTATCGAATTACTTCATTGATTCACTCATCTTGACAGAACAAAAAACAAATGAAAAACACACATTTTCCTAATTTGAATTTGGAATTATCTTCTTTAAAATTAAAACTTTTAATAATACAAAAATCAGCCAGATACAAATAACACTTTTTGAGATTATCTACAAAATGATGTCAAAATTACTATTTTGGTAGCACCCAAGGTTGTGTATAATCGACTAACGTTCAATAAAATTAGGTACAGTAGCTTCTAAAGTATGGCACCCAAAATAGTAGTATCTCAAAATTAAGAAAACAAACAGCAATAAAATAAAGGCATTGTCTCCGCTACCGGCGCCGGCAACAACCATGGGTGCCGGCGCCGGCACTCGACACGGATGCCGGCGCTAGCATCTACGGATGCCGACATTTATTAAGTTATTCATTTTATGGTATGCAATTAAAATCTTTGTTATTCATCGTATTATAGAGCCTAAATTAAAACACGTGACTTTTTCTTTCCGACACACGGTTAAACAAAAAAAATGAGATAAAATATTGGAGCCTCTAGACCATTGATATAAAAAGTAAAGATACGGCTGACAGAACAAATCGCCTTGCATTTCCTCCATACATGACACACTAACCCCATCTGTTAGACTTTGATGTCAACTGTCAAATAGCATCATAGAGTAACCACAAAATTACCCATAGCGGCGTCGCGATGTAACCTTGTAAGAGCAGCTTTTAACGAAAGAGGAACTAAGAAAAAAGTTTTTATTTCACTGATGTTATATTTAAAGTAGTATCAGAGTAAATATAACTTTTTGCTTTTTTAAATTAAATACGTCAACATAAATTAAAGTAAAATAAAATAATCTTTATTTGCTTAAACACGGTATGTATAGGTGTTATAAAATGAACGTACCAAGCATGTTTAGCCAACACGAGGCATGCAAATTAAATATAAAATTGAGTCTAAAATTGCATTAAATTAAATTAGATACATAGATGTCAGTCATATTATAATTATGTTAAAATTAATATTTATTAATAAAAAAACTCCTTTATGGTATGTGAGACTAGCCACTTATTCAGTTTTGTTTTAAATTGAATATTATTCAATGTTTAGAATTCATTATTAGGTATATTATTGAAGATTTCAGATTAGGCATACGACATAAGACTAAGGTGGCTGATATTGTCCAAAAATGTATCAAGCTGAAGTGGCAGTGGGCTGGAAGGTTCTCGAATGGAGACCACGCTTAGGCAAACATAGTGTGGGACGCCCCCCGGCTAGATGGACCGATGACCTGAAGAAGGCAGCTGGCAGCGACTGGATGCAAAGGGCGGGAGATCGTGCGCTGTGGCGCTCCTTGGGGGAGGCCTATGTCCAGCAGTGGACTGCAACAGGCTGATATGAATGAATGAATGAATTGTCATACAGCTTTTTTATACTGCATTGTTATTGGAGTTTTTTCTTGTGTTCCGTGGATAAATGTCAAATGCCCTATTTAAAAAATGCATAATTTGCATTACAAATGTTTCAAATATATACAGGGACGTCAATGTTAGTAATTGCAATTGTGCAAATAGAGGACAACATGATGTTCGTGAAGGGACACCGCATATTTCTCTTATGCATCTTTTTTGGGCAATAAAAGCTCTATTTATTTAGTGCTATTGCCCCACATCATTAAACTGTAGCGTATTTTGAACCTACAATGCATGATAGGTAGCAATCGCAGTTTTTGTTAGATCTAACCTGCTTTAAGGCATAAAAAACTTATTGACTCTGTAAGGATAGGTCCAGATCTGGCGAACGCGCCACGAATGCACGGGTCGTGCGCGAGCTACACGCGCGCGGCACGCGATCCGTTACTGCAACCGATTGGTGCGTCTCTTTAGCGCAACTCATGCAAGACTTATACAGTGCGCGCGAGCTGCGCGCGTGCAGTTCTAGTTCACGTTCAAGTCAGTTTAAAGGTCGCGTTCACGCGGCTCGCGCGCAACTCTCGCGCTGCGCCTGCTGTACAAATATTATCTATATGCGTTTTCCAATTCACGTCTTGTTCTATAGTCAAACGTAGGAACTTCGTTTGTTTTACTTTGTAATTTTCGTGTCTTTATAATGAATATCAATATTACTATTTTTGTTTAATTGTATGTAATTAGTAACTACTTTAACATCACCATTACTTTTAAATAAAACTATAATTTTCTTATATGTTGTAATGATGACTAATCTATACATATAATTGAAGCTATAAAAAAAAACAATTTCTCTCTCTATCTCTCGAAATGAAACAAAAGGTATGATTCCGAATTCAGCAGCACGCAGTAGTGCTGGTCCCCATATTTTCTCTATGAGTTTATATGAGATTACATCGACAACCGCCTGGTGTAGTAGTTCGCGCTCCGGACTACAATGCCTGGCGGTTGCGGGTTCGAATCCCGCGAGGGGCAAATGTTAGTGTGATGAGCACCAGCATTTGCACCTAAGTCACGGATGTTTATAAATGTATTTAAGTAGTTTATAAATGTATTTAAGTATGTTTATTATCTGTATCTAGTCGCAACGCAATAGCACAAGATTTGCTTAGTTTGGGGTTAGATAATTGGGTGTTTGTGGATAAAATTTATTTTATATACGGTATCATACCTTAAAACTTAAAAAAAAACCGGCCAAGTGCGAGTCGGACTCGCGCACCCAGGGTTCCGTACAAACCTTAGATCTAAGTATTTGATATGAATTTCAACTTGATAGCTCTACGCGTTCATGAGGAAAAAAGTAATAAGTTTATATTTATTAAAAAATATATATTTTGTAATGTAACTAAAAATTTAAGGTTTTCGGAATTTTTCCTTTATGTGTGCTATAAAACGTTGCTTCATGCCAAATTTCAAGATTCTAGGTCGACTGGAAGTACCCTTTAGGTTTTGATTCCCTTGCGAGTACTTGCGAGTTTCAAAATATGCAGCTTAAATTGCTGTTTCTTTTAATTGCGTTGACATAGAAGTTTGATTTTGTTACAGCTTAAAGGTATTATAGACCTGAGTATTTGTTATGAATTTCAATTTAATACCTCTACGCGTTTATGAGGAAATGGGTAGTAAGTTTAAAATTATTAAAAAAAATATATTATGTGATGTAACTAAAAATTTATGGTTTTCGTAATTTTTCCTTTATCTATGCTATAAGACGTTGCTTCGTACCAAATTTCAAGATTCTGAGTTCACGGGAAGCACCCTGTAGGTTTTGATTCCCTTGCAAGTGTCGAAAATTTGCGGCATAAACGGCTGTATCTTTTGATTGCGTTGGCTTAGAAGTTTTATTTTTTCACAGCTTCAAGGGACAGTAGACCTGAGTAATTGATATAAATTTCAGCTTCATACCTCCACGCGTTCCTGAGAAAAAGGGTCTTGACAGACGGACGGACGGACAGACGGACAACAAAGTGATCCTATAAGGGTTCCGTTTTTTCCTTTTGAGGTACGGAACCCTAAAAACAATATCAGATAATTTATATTTTTTTATTTATTACATTTCACTGTCCTTCGAATAAAACATTTTTTTTTTTTTACTTTTCGCCTTTTGTTATTTTTGACATGTTTTCAATCTTCGACTCATAGAGCTTTATCACGTAAACTTAAAATAGGTATTCAATAAATCATCATAAAATAAAATATTTATATATTACATCGCATGTACTGGACTGCACTCAGTGCACTGTGAGCACTATTATGGCTATACTATAACCACACAACTAATGCACGCCGCTACAAAGTTGTATCGGTTTTGCACGGTAAATATGGCGTTGCTTCGTAAAATTAACAAAGAAGTTAGAAAATTGTTAAAGTAATGTAAATAAGTTTAGTGTTTATCAAATATGCGGCTTATTGGTGAGTAGCAATATTAGAATTTGTTTTAATGACCTTTCTGTCGTAATTTAAGCAACCTTTCAGTGAACATCTAGGCATTTTTATTTTTTCATACAAATGTCAGATCCCGATGACTACGTCACATCGGCCTCGGTCGGGTCATTTTCGGGTCTCTTTAGGTCCAACACTCAGACGTGTGGTCCGCCCTGTCCTTACGAATGCTCTAGACACTTGGATTTTTTTTCTCGCTAAGCCATGTGTGTTGAAAAGACAAAGTCAAAGTATAAAAAGCGTTTAATTTAGGCTCCTTGATAAAAAACAAAGATTTTAATTTTATGTAGTTTTTAGTGATGGGCCGAACATGGGTTTCACCGAATACGAACATTCGGTAAAACTTTTACCGAACCGAATATTCGGCCGAATATTTGATTCCGTTCCGTCGCACAAATGCAGGTCTAAACTTGTTTACGCTAAGCGCGCGGATTGCCGCCAGACCCACCCGCCCGCTACCCCCGCAGGCCCCGCCGCGTTCAAGTTCTCACTATTGACGCAATAGTAACGAGTGCAGTAACGAGTAGAATATTGACACGTGCGTTTGTTTTGATTCATTTTTGAACAGTTTTTGCGTGATTTAATTATCGTGAGCGTTAAAATGAGTGGCAGAAAAAGGTCAAATGTATGGAATATCAATAAATATATTTTGCGACGCTATGCTGAGTAGAAACTAGAAAAAAATATTATTCATAATCTACTTAGGTGTTGTGATTTGATTAAGCTATTCTCTATCACAATAAAGACTGGTCGAAATAAATATCTTGTTTATTTTCCTTCAATTAAGACCTGATTATAATATATTATTCTAAAGAGTTTACACAGCAGCCTAATCCCAAAACAGCTAGATACCTATATTTTGCATTAAGTTCTTATCTTTTTACCAACCTACTTTAATTGAAAATAAATCTTCAGTGACGACAAAAACAGAAAGCTATACTCTTAAATACTTACCTCATTACACTGTGCACTCAAATCATGATAATACACGGGTCAATAACAGTAAAAACTTTGAGTATCACTTTGCCGAATATTAGGTGATTCAGCCGAATATTCGGCCGAAAATGAATATTCGGTAAAGCTGCCGAATATGCCGAATACCGAATATAAAACGAATATTCGGCCCATCTCTAGTAGTTTTATAATTTCATCTCCATTTTTTTTTGTGGCTGGAGGCTCCAATATTTCATTGCATTTTCTAGTTAAACCTTGTGTCAGAAAGAAAGAGTCACAAGTATAAAAAGCGTTTAATTTAGGCTCTCTAATACGATGAAAAACAAAGATTTTAATTTTATGTAGATTTATAATTATTCCATCATCATTTTTTTTAGTGTCTGTAGGCCTAGGCTCCAATATTTCATGCATTTTTTCGCTAAGCAATGTGTCGGAAAGAAAAAGTTACAAGTATAAAAAAACATTTAATTTGGGCCCGTTTATAAGTTAAAAAACAAAGATTTGAGTTTTATTAAAGTTATGTTTTTATTTAAAAAAATCTAAGTCCCAAACGCCTTGCACATCCTTTGTTACATTCAAACCTTTCGCATCTCATAACACGTGCACTTATTCTTCGTATGATGACAATTGCCCTCCAACCTGCATATTTTTTTTTCATTATTTTGTTAATATTAATGTAACAAATGATAATTTTACAACAACACAAACAGAAAACAACTCGGGTAAATCAGCAATTAGCAAGGAGTAATAAATCTAACCGTCAACACGGACGTAAAAAAAAATTTTACGTCCGTGATAAATAGGATAAAAAAATTTTTTTACGACCGTGATTTAAATAGGATAAAAAAAAATTTTAACGTCCGTGCTTATTATAATATTATCATTATTGATTAGTGTGAATAGGTAACCAGAGACGTATAGTGCCTTTATCTAAGTTTATACAATATTTTTTACATTATTAAGCCACTTTTAGGCATTAGAGACCAGATAAACTTTATTTATCTATTATATATACATATAGGTACAATGTGATATGGGCGGTACTTCTAACCCGTACTACTAAAGGCTAAGTGCAATATCTTCGAATCGAACTGTATGCCTTAAACGTCGAAAAATGCTACCATATCAAATTTACAAAAAAGAAAAATCCCTTCCCATCTGTTTACAAAATCAACAATGCAGCACTCACCGAATTGGAGGAAATCAGGGACTTGGGTGTTACAGTCGATAGGCAGCTTAAATTTACATCGCACATAAACAACATCGTTATGAAATCATCAAAAATGCTAGGATTTCTCAAAAGAAATACTACAGGTTTTCTGTTGAAGTGCACGCGTAAAGTCTTGTATAATGCTCAGTAACTTGTATGCTGGTCCGCAGTAATTTGGAGTACGCAAGTGTGGCATGAAATCCCGTATATTCTGTTCACTCTCAGCGTCTGGAGGGTATTCAGCGTGCTTTTACGAGATATCTTGCGTTCGCCTCACAAGGCATATCTCATATTATGACCATCGACTAGACTTTTTTAACATGAGCACTCTGCGTCGCCGTCGTAAGAACCGGGACTTAATATTTTTGCACGGACTTGTTAATGGAAGAACAAAAGGCGGTAAACTCCTAGAAAGTGTCAGGTTGTCGGTTCCAGCTCGCGTGCCCCGCTATCCTATCCAAAAAAAAATTATTATTGCCCATAACCAGGACTAACCTCGGACGTCATGCACCTCTTGCCAGATGTTGCGTACAATACAACGAGATTGGCGCCGGGGGAATTGATATTTTTCATGACTCGTTGCCTAAGTTTAGGCGGAAACTGATCGAGTTTACGATTTAGTCTTTTTTTTCCACTTTAGTTAATATCTGCTTAAGTTTATTGCATTTGTTCTGTGTATAATAGTTATTTGAAATTTATTTTGTTTAGCTGTTTCGAAATTAAGTTTTGTTTAATGTGTAAATATAAATTGTGTTGTTATCTTTAATTCAAAAATGGTGTGTACGCCTATAATAGGTATACGTATAAGACCATGTAGCTATAAAAAATGTATCCCTTCATTGAAAATAATATATGTATGCTGTTGGTGTAACTTTCAAAATAAATAAATAAATCTTATTTTATCGACAAAAATAATAATTTGGGACCAAACCCTCACCCCCTAATAATAGCGGCCATTTCGGTTTTTTAACACTTTAGGCAATAAATAACAATGGTTTTATGTGTCGTAAAAACATGAAAGAAATACCACAAGATATCTAAAAGAACAGAGTAACTGGCCATAAACTTCATTTCTGGTGTTTAGTGTTTCCTTAGCCAGAATAAAAATATTCTTGAAATTGTTTTCGACAAAAATTTTTTTTTGCTGATTTGTCTTTACCCTATGTAACTTTTTTTTGGCAATAAAATTAGATACCGAACTTAGCCTTAACCCTTTACCGCATGGTTTTTTTAAGTTGTAAAAAAAATACATATTGTATATTAGGCATTTCTATGCTTGGGAAAAATATTTAAAGAAATAAAAAATAGTTATTCATTAAGATAATTAAGAAAAACAGTAAGTTCCAAAATTGGAACAGCATGCATTCAGGTCATGAAAAATGAGTTCCACATTTGACACACTATGCAATAAGGATAATACAAATAATATGTACCTATCTATGTATATGTCGTGGCCCGATCTTAGAATTAATCACTTCATGATTTGGCCAACCATTTCATAAAATGGTCGTTTTTCATGGTGCGGCACAGAACGCGCTGGCCACATCATGATGTTGATAGGCCAGATCAATGAATCAATCAGCGTTTGACGATATGATCGACTACTTCATGAAATGGCCAAACGTTGGTGGTCATATATTAAAACAGTTATATTATTTTTATCTCTTTATTTATTAGTTTTCTTTCGAAATCACAAATATTTATAATGTTTTGCTTATCTATTGAGAAAAATAATATTAAACAAATTCCAGTAACCTTTAAACGTATTTATAGCTATTTTCTATTTGCTCTTAAGCCATGTCGAACCAACGCTGGCAAACGAGCTCCTTTATGGCGATTAATGAATGCATATAATAAATACTTCACTAAAATTGATTTATTTGTCTTGTCACCAACGCAATTTAAAAAGTGTATCTTTCATACCTTAGTGAATATTGGTTAACTGATTTTTCGTTTCTCATTAATTTAAATATGTAAAGACAATGTTTGTTTGCTAAGTTTGCTTGTACTTAATAACTACTTATTGTTCTAATATTATTTTGAGAATAATGGTGCTGGTTGCGTAATTATATAAGTTTTTCTAATATTAATGTAGTAGTATTAAGCATTATTGCGCAATTGTTTGTTATTCCAAACAAAAATAAAATAAAATAAAATTTTAATGATTTGGCCAAACGTTGATTAACATATCATCAAACGTTGACGTTTATACGATATGGCCAGGTTTGTTTTGCCGTTTTATGAAATACGACCATTTTATAAAATGGACGGCCACACCATGGAATGTTTAATTTTAAGATCGGGCCACGACATATACATACATAGATTTATTATATATTAATTACATTACAATCTATTTGTTTAGATCGCCAGTATTTAGGAGATTATAGCTCTATCTTATTAGGAAGATTAGCACAACCCATAAAATAAGTGCTAGACTCATCATGTTATTACTCTAGACTAAGTTTTATATTTTATTTTTTCTTCTGAAGGGCCTATGATTTAATTGGTTGAAAAATTAAAGAATTTACGTCATTATCATCATGAGTAGAATAATTACCACAGATATTTTCTTCTAATATGACTTATTCTAGAGGCTTTGCTCCTGATATATCTGATATATTTTCATCCTCACTGCCCTATGGTCAAGTGACAGCACTACGAGAAGTACATCCAATTTTGTATGTACTAAAATAACGGAAACGGAAAAAATAAATAATACTTTAAATTAAACTAACTTATCCTAAACCTAAATGGTAAATAAATACCTACTCAAAAATAAAACCGTGTTCGTGAGGCAAGGAAGCAAGGATACTGGCAGCGTTTCCTCGCTGAATGGCTAAACTAAGCCGTTGTGCGAGGAACGTACCTGCATTTTTATTTTCCGAAATGGATATTAATTTTGGTGCTATTTTGAAAAATAATTTAGCATTCGGACCCCACGGTCCAAAAGTCTCTACGCCAAATGGCGCAAACACGTAGTCACTTGCAAGAGACTCGTATTTGCGCCGCTTGGCATTTTCTGCTGACTCGGCTGCAGCTCCTGCTTTTACAGCTGACTCCCTTAGGTGAGATGGAGCTAAAGTGTCTACACAAGTTGCGTCCCATACTAAAGCTCGACCCCTTTCCCAGGGAATGAGCGTAAGACCATCAGGCCTCTTGCCATCATCACGGACTAACCCACGGGGTTCCAGTGTGGAAGGAACGTTAATGCTAGCAAGAGCTCTCCTGATTGCATCATTGAGTGCAGCATGTCGAGCGAGACGTCCAGCGCTTTGCTGACAGCAGAGACCGTGAAGACCGAATTTGTCTACTTCCTTGCCACAGAAACAGGTGTGGCTCGCAAACTGGATCTCCGATGCGTAAGCCCACACACACCCGAAATGAATCGGTGTCGAGGAGTGTTCCAATGTTTTTTGATGGGAGAGCATGAAGCCAGTGGCCGGATTCTTTGCAAGAAACTGCCAAGAGCCTAGCGCGATGACAGGCACTGAATGAATTTTGGATCAAGAAATTAAAAGACTCACATGCCAGTGGGACATCCCAGAGTATTTGAATATAGCGTTCCTTTGGGATGTCCTCATTAGGACAGAGTCCTTATATTATATATAATATATATAATGGAATTGAACATCTGACATCCCCGATATATCACCCAAATAGCAATGGACAGGCGGAAAATTCCGTCAAAACCTATAAAAAAATGTTAAAAACGATAATGCAAACTCACACATGTAAACATAAAATTTATAAAATTTTACAAGAATATTTGTTCGAATATCGCAACACCGTGCATTGTACAACAAATAAATCGCCCGCGCAGCTTATGTACGGCCGTAATTTGACAAGTCGATTAGATTTAATTTTGCCACCTCAGAAAAAAACTAAATTAGGTGTTACCAAAGTTATTAATATAACCGAGAAGTCGATTAGATCTTTTGTAACCGGCCAAGCAGTGTGGGCCAAATGCTTTGATAAAAGAAAACCCATATGGTGTAAAGGTACGATTGTAAAGAAGATAGGAAATAGATTGTATATTGTACATTTGATTAGTCAAAATATAACTTGTAAACGGCACATCGATCAGTTAATAAATTGTAAAGATAAATTACCGGAACTTACGTTAACATATGACGTAACTGCTTTAATTAATGATGAGGTACCTAAAGTTGTAGAAATTACAAGTCCACTGAATCCTGCTTCGCAGCCAAATACCCATGGCTTTCCGGTTTTGAATGACTCGTTAAGCTCGAATGACATCATCTAGTCTGAAATTCCGGTGGAAGACGAGAATGATGATTGGCAAGAGGCTAATGAAGAGAGGATTGAGGGAACGATGAGGGAGGAAAATGTTGTAGACCGGGTACATGAGGTTCTGTCCACTGATTGTAGTTTAGAAGATGTAAATACTAATGAAAACTCAGAACCCACTCTTCAGCGTTACCCGCCATCATCAAGTCGTGTGCTTCGACCTAGGAATAAGAAGATTAACCATAAGGTTTAGTTTAAGTAAATAAATAAAAATATTTTCTGTATTGTTATCAGGTTCCCAAACTAGTAAAGGAAGAATGTAGTGTATCGATGCTTACACATACTTAGAGATAAGAGCGCCGCTGCGACGGCCGGTGGTGGTGGGCACTTGGGCAGCAATAAAACTACTAGCTAGCTACGTTACGGGACGCTTTTCGTTTGATTGCTATCCTCTCCATACATATCATATATATATAGTCCTAATATCACATAGTGTTTTCAAGAGTTAGTCTCCTTTCAAAATTACCTACATTATATTTATCTATTGCCCAAAATGTATTAAACAAATTATTATTTGTTTAGTATCAATATCCGGAATCCATCTTGAGTCAAGCACCTGTCTTCCTACCTTAAGTCAGCGTTTCCGGTTCCTTTCCGATAGTGGCGCCCCCTATAGTATCGGTTTGGTAATACTCACTTGGCGCATGAGCACCAGGTTGAGACTTGTCATTATAGCGTTGTTTTTCGCGCCGTTCACAAGTCAGTTCAGTTGCAAAAAACTTTTTCATATTAAATAGTTATTATTTGTAATTGTTGGTTCCTTACCGAAAATAAAATATGGAGAACACCACTCCGACGCGAAATGAAGACGAAAATACTGAATCGCGAAAACGAAATCGTTCTCCATCACCGAGTTCGGAAAGCAGCGAGTCATCCAGCGTCAGCAGCGGGCGTCTCAGGAAAGCAAAGGCAAGAAAAGTCGACCAAACTGTGAGTTATGCACACTTTGAATTTTTATCACAACAAGTGGCTTTTTTGACGAATATGATTTCTAAAAACACCGATGTGCTACCCTACCCTAGATGTGATACCCCATTGAACCCTAATAAAGACGACGGTTTGTCAGAAACCGTTAGATTTAATCAGGACCTTAACTTACGCCGACCTTGCGAGCGTGAATCCCAAAATAGTAAACTTAATTTGTCGGACCCAAGCACTATTGTTAAAGGTCCACTTTATGCACGTGCAAAGGAAACCTATATTAGGAAATTGCAACGATTCACTAGTGATGATTGGTATGCAGTACGATTTACTGATGCTCAAAAAAAATATTTATTAAAACGGTTTGAGGCTAGTATATAATGTTACGTGACGATCCTCGTTCATATTTGCTAGAGCGCTCTTTTACCGGGTTAACGAACGCTGTGCTTTTACAAAAAGAAGAATTGCAAAATACTTTACAAAATTTAGTACACTGGGCTAACAAGTGCAAACAAACATTGACTCCTACTTCATTATTTGACAAAATCGAATCTTTATTTTCAAAAGACTCGTCGTACAGTAAAGTTACTGATGATATATTGCAAATAGTGTGTGGTAGGCGTGCAAATTTAATTACTTCGAGAAGGGATACATTGCTGCGTCAAATACCAGAGCAATATCATAGGGATGTTTTGTACAAGATTCCCTCCAATGAAGAAACATTATTTAATGATGACTTAGTTCAAAGCTACCTCCAAAAAATTGGAGGAGCTGATAAATTGTTTACTTCACTACAACCGACACAGCGATCGCAATTTTCACATTCAAAGAATAATTTCTATCAAAATCAAAAACCATCGACTAGTAAACAAACAGATGATACCTTTTTTCGTCGAACAACTTCCACAAAAAGACATGCACCTCGGCCATCCAACCAAAAACGTTAGGATAAACCGCAAAACAATAGGCAAAATACAAAAAAGACGCGATCGCACACTTCCTTTAAAAATAAGCGTCCCGAATGACTATCGGGTATTTCGAGGCGGCTGTCTAAAACGATTTCAAGGTGTCTGGAGCAACTTAGGTGCACCAAACAAATATGCAAATTACTGAACGGGACACGTATTCCATTCAGTCTAAAGCCTCCACTAATATTTCCGAATTATATTGCGATGCAGAACTACAGAACCAAAACTTCTACCGATATGACTACTCAGGTCCAAAACATGTTAGAATCAGGAATTCTCGAACGAGCAGATCAGAGCCCCAGTTACCTTTCGACATTCTTTCTGGTACCCAAGCCAGACGGCAGCCATCGCCCGATATTCAACTTAAAACAGCTGAACAAATTCGTTATTACAACACCATTTCAACTCTTCAGCCATTTTCGTGTACCAACTTTTTTACAACCCCAAGATTGGATGACGAAACTAGACCTCAGTCAGGCCTACTTTCACATACCCATAGCGCCACAGCATCGCCCTTTCCTGAGACTCAATTATCATCACGATCTGAATCGCCATCAACTGCTTCAGATGACGTGTTTGCCTTTCGGACTTGCATCGGCCCCGAAAACATTCGCAACCGTGACCAATTGGGTCGCCGAGCTACTGAGAAGTCGCGACGACGTCGCGTATGCACGACGACATAGCAACAACGGTAAACATCATGCAATTTCTAGGCTGGGAAATAAATTACGAAAAGTCTGTTCTGACTCCGACGCAATGCCTCAAGTTTCACGGCATAACATGGGACACACAACGCAACGCAATGTCCTTGTCGGAGTCGAAGTGCCTATCGCTACGCAAAGCACTTCAGGAACAGCTAAAAACAGGCAAGTGGTCTCTAAAACAGTATCAAACTCTAATGGGGAGACTCAACTTTGGCAACTTCGTAACCAAAAGGGGGCGCCTTCACTGTCGAACCCTGCAATTCTTCAGTCGACAGTTGTCAAAGAATCACCCCTACCGTCGAGTGACCATTCCGCAACTAGTTCTGACCGAGATAGAATGGTGGCACAATTCGATTGGAACAACCATGCCAATACATATGAATACAGTGACCCATCTATTGACTACAGACGCGTCCAACATACATATTATTAAATTGAAAAAAAGGTTAAAGCGCCTGCGCGCTAAGCAGGAGATTAGGGTTCAAATCCCGGCATGGACGAGTTGTCTTTTTTCAATTTAATAATATGTATTCCACATATTGGCAAAGTAATTTGCTAAAAGAAATAAATAAAAAAAAGCGTCCAACATAGGTTGGGGTGCTCAGATCGACGAGCAATTTATAACGGGCACATGGGCGAAGCCGCAAATGTCATGGCACGCAAAGAGAAAAGAGATGTTTGCCGTGTACGCAGCGATTGTGCACGAACAACATCACCTACAGAACGCGCAAATTCTATTACAGACAGACAACCGAACAGTAGTGTCGTACATCAACAAAGAAGGCGAACGAAATCAAAAAATCTTCTCGAACAAACTCGACAGCTTCTTGCGGTTTTAGACAGACTAAACGTTCATCTTCTTGCTCAGTACTTTCCCGGTCGATTCAATGTCGAGGTGGACGCTCTATCACGCCAGAAAGCTTGTCCTGGGTGGCATCTTACTGCAACAGCGACAGAAAAAATATTCCAGATGTGGGGCGTACTAGAGATGGATCTGTTTGCGTCAAGGACTGCTCATGTAGTTCCGATTTACGTCTCGATGGATGTACACGATCAGCAAGCACAACATCACAATGCGTTTTGTCACCAGTGGCATTACCGCCTTGCGTGGATATTTCCACCTCCGAACCTGATTCCGAGAGTTCTCAGCCACCTGAACCAAGCCACCGGGAAGTACATCCTAATAGCACCAAAATGGGACAAAGTATTTTGGCAAGTCGATGTTCAACGTCGAGCTTTACGGCCGCCTTATCGAATTCCAGACCTAGCTCAAGCCCTAATAAACACACAAACAGGCTTGCACCCACCGGAGATTCAAGATCTACACTTAGAAGTGTGGCTAATTTCGGGTGGAACGATATGTTGACAGAGTGGACTGACCAAGAACAAAATCTACTAATGTCGGGCTGGCGACCCTCCACAATGAACACTTACAAGCCAGCATGGACAAGATGGAAGAAGTGGTGCGACTCAAATTTTATAGACTTTAAACAACCTAGTGCTAATCAAGTTGCTCGCTACCTTGCATATCTACATTGTGATGTAGGTCTAGCTTACAAAACCGTTTTAGTCCACAAATCCGTAATCTCAACATTTACTCATATAAATTCTAATGTAGATTTGTCTTCCAATTTCTTTATAAAACATATGTTGAAGGCTATATCAATTGCTCGCACTAAACCTCAAAAGCCACCCATTTGGAATCCTAAGTCGTTATTACAGTATTTGTGTACGTACAGCCCAGACGAAAACAATCTTTATCAGGTTTCTAAACACACTGCTACCTTATTATTATTAGCCTTATTATTATCAGCCTACCTTATTACTATGCATTGATGGCAATAGTTTAATTGATGGCCGAACAAGTATTGTAATGTGGCCAGCTTTTGGGTCCAAAACCGACAGTGTAAATCACCGTCAGTCTGGTTGGAGGCTTAGGGAACATCCTAATAAAAAATTAAATGTAATTTTTTGGATAAGAAAATTATTTAAATTGTCTTCAAATCGTAGACAAAATATAAATAACTTATTCATAACAGCTCGAGGTGAGGCTAAACCTGCAACCAGAACGATAATTGGAGGCTGGGTAAAATCTCTTTTAAAAGATGCAAAAATCGAGGCTACTCCCGGCTCAGTACGGCCGGCAGTAGCTTCCTTAAATTGGTTAGAAAACTTTCCTTTAGAAAAGATTCTTGCTACTGGTAATTGGAGATCTGCACATACTTTCCGAAATTATTATCAAAGAGAAATAATTAATCAGAATCCAAGTACTCCATCAGTATCGTTATCGAATTATTTTGATGCAGTCATTGAGTAATTTTAATCTTGCTATGATGTGATTTAGAAAAAATATTATTTTTTTATTTGTTGTGATTTTGGTAACAGCAATTTACTAACAATAGTACAATAAAAAATTTAATTGAAAATTAAAGCCTATTACTGCATTTAATCTAATTATATTCTTACACATTATAGCGTCAATAACTTTCGTTATTGGCACCAGGTGATAACAAACACATCACTCAAGATGGATTCCGGATATTGATACTAAACAAATAATAGAAAGTTTTACCAAAAAATAAAACTTACCTATTATTTTTATTGAATATCCGGAATCCAGGTAATCTCTACCTGGTGCATCATGAGTGTCATAATGACAAGTCTCAACCTGGTGCTCAGGCGCCAAGTGCGTAGTACCAAACCAATACTATAGGGGGCGCCACTATCGAAAAGGAACCGGAAACGCTGACTTAAGGTAGAAAGACAGGTGCTTGACTCAAGATGGATTCCGGATATTGAATAAAAAATAATAGGTTAGTTTTATTTTTTGGTAAAACTCTCTATTATTATTATATTATCAAGCAGGCAGTTGAAACAACTGATGGTTACCTGTATATCTCGCTGGTCCCCACTCTTTTGGGAGTTAATTCCAGTAACTTGTACAAACATATTTATACCTATTTTAATGATATGGCCAAATGTTGATTGAAATATCATTAAACGTTGACTTTTATATGATATGGCCGGTTTTAGTTGGCCGTTCATGAATAAAGATCATTTTAGGAAATGGCCGGCCATTACATGAAGTTTTCAATTTTAAGATCGGTCTACGACATAATTCCAGGAAGAGCGTGATACCATTTATGCTGCCTTGTAGTACTCCAAACGTTACAGAAGCCCTGTCACTCCTCTAACGATCAATCTTCACTCTTGGTTCTACCCTCCAGATACCTAGCTCATAAACTATTTTCAAGGGATGTCTCTAACTCCAATATTATTAAATTTGGATTTATAATTGATAAGAGCTGTGGGAACGAGACCGTGTTGAATGCTTTCGCTAGATCCAAGAAAACTGTGACTGTACAATCCTATACTGGAATAGCTTACTGTGCAAAATTTAATCGTCGTATCGGTATCTTAATAATCTCATATCCTCGTCGGAGTCGGTCTACACCTCGACTTTGTAACTTACGTCTTGTCAGGTAGTACGACGGACTCGTTGAAGACTTACGTCATCAGACTTTGTGAGATTGGCAGTAAAATACTTGACTACTTTGAATGAACGCAATATTTTTCCTAGGTAAACACACTCTTTTAAGACCTGGAATGCATGCAGCCTCCTCAGCTATCAGTTCCAGAGTAACATGTTTGTTGAACATAAGGTTTTTCTAAGGTTGATCCAGATACCAATGCGTTGGAAGTTGGAAGCCTAGATTCAGCTCAGCCGTCTAGCATGTGTTCTAGAAAATCGTCATGGGAAAGCGTTTTTTTATGTTCATTATTTCCTTTCAGTGGTTTTATATTTTCTTTTTATTTTCTCTACATAATTTCTTCGGCTAACAAAATTTCATGACTATATCTTTTGTTCAAAACCGTTTTGTTACGTCTCCCCCAAAAGGCACCAAAGAGCACCGCGATCTCCCACTTTTTTCATCCAGCCATTTTCGGTCGTCGGTCAATGGACTATTCGTAACGTCGGTTTATCACGCCCCCTAACTCAATGGAGTTAGGGGGCGTGATAAACTACATTTGCCGAGGCGTGGTCTCTACACTAGAACCCGTTTACTCCACCGTTCATCGGTTCTGCGATAAATGTGGCCAGCCCACTTAGGCTTGCTACATTTTTGCACTATATTTCGACCCCGGTTCGGAAAAATGTGGAAAACGAACTTTTCCGTCTGTCTCGGGTCTGGGTGTTGTGGTACCGTCGTTGTTTCTGATTTCCTTAACACAAGTGCTTTAGCTACTAACCGCAATGTTTGTGATGTTGTCCAATAAGTATTTATTTATTTATTCTTATGAAAATCATAGTGAGAGAGCACGTTTCCGTATCTCCTCATTACTTGTATCACACTTGTTCTAGACTTTCATTTGTTGGCACTGAGGCCTTTCCAACCAGCTGATCTGGATGTCATTAAGGATGGCTTTTGTTCAGAAGTCAGTGGTTGCTTTAAAGGGTAGCACGCAGTCTTAACCCATTTTAATAGCTACTTACTCTTTCATTCTGTCTGTAGGGTCGGGTGTGAATAAGTAGGAAAAAAGGAAACTAACATTTAAAATCTTGTATTTCTTATTTATTTAAGATTTTGTTTTAATTAAGTATCACATCACATGCATCGCAATTCTATTTAACAGAATCATGTAGCTGTGTACTTGTATCCACCATCACCTGTAACAATAATAACATTATTAGCAATTGTCTAGGATTATAAATGTCATAAATAATCATGTATTACAAATACAACAAAAACCTGTGTCCGAAGCACCGTGTATATTTCCACCTAAAATATCCTCAGCTCCTGAGTCTCTTGTCTCCGTTCTAAAGTTTGATGGCTGGACCTAAACAATAATAAAAAACAGACAGAAAATTAAGAACTATACGATGATATAAAAAGTCGGTTTTCCATAGTTTTTTATTGACTCACTTGGCCGTCATTTCTCATTAAATCAGGCATGACAGGAGCTGCTCCTGGATATCTGTTGTAAATTCCGTTCAAATTGTAATGTAAGTTCATATCTGGACCTATGTTTGCTTTAAGAAGTTGTTCCCATATACCACCTGTAAAATAGTCAATATAAGTACTTGGTAATAACAGAAGTTGCACTACAAGGCAAACTATAGGTGATGTTATTGTTAAAATGCTGTTTTTATTATTACTGATACCATTAATTTACTATTATTACCTATCTACTATTTACTATATTGATAAAATAGCTTACGTGAAAAATAAAATAGAATTGACTCTCGAAATTTCTACTCGTAGGTAGGCTATTTTTAATAAGCCTACTCATGCGATGTACAGCATTCAGCGTACTAAGGCATAATAACGCTAATCAAAGTTTTGTATAGTTAAATACTAATAGTGGAATAAGATCAACTAACGCTTCCAACCCGGAAAACTTAACTTGCAGCCTAAAGGTCCAAACGTAGCGCGGAAACATGCGCGGCCGTGGCGTGCGTAGGTAATTTGCGAATAATAAGCAGAGCTACAACACGTGGCCGCTTTCATGGTGGACTGAATGCGGATTAAACGGCTAGTCTCTCGGATATGCCACGCCACGCAATACGCGGTTTGCACTTATTAATCACTGGATTCCAGGCCGATAACAATTTGAATCCATCTTCCCAGTCTTCTTGAGTACTGATCCAATTTTGTCCATTACGCCTTTTACATATGGTAAAAATGCTGCTTGACGACTAACCTCAGGAGCCCTCCCCCGCTCCCTGCGACTTCTCCTTTCTTTCGGCATCTTATATCCATTTCGTCTTAGTACCTCCTGAACATGTGCAAGCTCCATATGTAGATGTTCAGGGTCACATAGGTTGTGAGCTCTATTGATTAACGACGCAATAACCGATTGAAGATGCTTGACATGGAAATCAGGGTGAAGGCGGATGGAACACTGGCTCACACTGTGTATAGAAAGCCCAAACACACAGACCAATACCTACACGCATCTTCTCATCATCATCCTCGGCATCTTCAATCGGTTATTGCGTCGTTAACGAATAGAGCTCACAACCTATGTGACCCTGAACATCTACATAAGGAGCTTGCACATGTTCAGGAGGTACAAGGACGAAATGGATATAAGATGCCGAAAGAAAGAAGTCGCAGGGAGAGGGGGAGGGCTCCTGAGGCTAGTCGTCAAGCAGCATTTTTACCATATGTAAAAGGCGTAACGGACAAAATTGGATCAGTATTCAAGAAGACTGGGAAGACGGATTCAAATTGTCGTCGGCCTGGAATTCAGTGATTAATAAGTGCAAACCGCTTGTGTCGCCTTTATCAATAAACATAAACCCGGATACTGTGAGTGTTGTGTGTCGCACTGAACCTACTGACTCTAGTTCAAGTGCACAACAAATGTCGGAGAGTAGGAGGGTAGCAGAAGAACCGGCCGCCCGATGCAGACGAAGACGCCGCGCACCAGTCCCCTCGTGACCACGACCGTAGCATCACGGTCGAGACGTCGAGGAATGTATGTAGTATCAATACTACTACATAAAGTACGTCGCGTTTAGACCCGTGATTATAATTTTCAGTTATAATGCAACGCGAAAGTTTAAAAGATTATCTTGCAAACCGGTACGGGCAGGAAATTGTATCTAAATTATAACGCCTAGAATTCCTTAGAAAAAGAAGTTCGCGTTTGGAAATGTCGATTCGGTTTTTATCCAAGTGCCGCGATAGTGCAGTGATACCAACTTGTGTGCGGATTAAACCACGTATGGACATAACGCATTCGAAGAGAATTCTAACGAACGCGAGTTTTTGTTTGTTTAAACAACTTATCCGAAACAATCACAGTGAACTGAGCAGTGAAATAAGTGAATTGTACACAGTGCACCGAGAATGCAGTAGGGTGTTGTTTTGTGAGGATTTCGATAAGTGTGATCGGCTAACATTTCAAACAGCATCGCGAACGTAAGTTTGTGTAAAGAGACACACGACCGCAAATTAAAAAAAAAACTGTGTACCCGCCTACATCGCGAGCAGAAGTTAAAACTACCCGCGAGTGACACTCATACACAATCGACGTCCGATAACGAACGCGTAGTGATCAACTTGTCGGATGAAATTCTGGATGACTCGTCAAAGAATATGTTGGCTAAGGGAATAAATTTTGCCCTAACACCGCAACGGATTCCTTATGAAGATATATTGTGTAGCGTGGAGCAGACGATCATACGTAACAAAATTCCAACCGCAGATGCAGAAGTTCTGAGGCAAGACGTAGCGTTCATTTTACGTAAGTCGAAGCTACCTAAAAGTAACATTACTACTGAAGAGCGTCTAGCACTAAAACAGCTACGTGATAACGAGAAAATTTTAGTACTAAAAGCCGATAAGGGAAACGCCACTGTAGTAATGAACACTGAGGAATATGAACACAAGGTAAGGAGTTTGTTATCAGACACGAATGTATAAAAAACGGTGTCTTAAAACCCTACAGCCAAGGTAACAAGTCGCATTCGAGCTTTGATACACGAGAACCAAGATATATTCACGGAGGACAAGTACAACTATCTTTATAAACCTAAACCGGTGCAACCTCCCAAACTTTATGGTCTGCCTAAAATACACAAAAGCAACATTCCACTAAGACCCATTGTGAGCCAAATTGACTCACCGACTTACGACTTGGCCAAACATGTTGCTGGAGTATTGCAACCATTAGTTGGTAAAACACCGTCTTTCGTGAAAGATTCATTCTACTTCAGGGACATAGTGAAGAGCATAAAGTTAAAACCTGGAGATTTGATGGTGAGTTTCGACGTGGAGTCACTCTTTACTAATGTACCATTAAAGGATTGCATCGAGGTCATCAAGGATAAACTGTGTGATCATGAATTGCCTAAAGAATATACTACTCTGTCAAGAAAGTACCGGAAAAAGATTAATAATACACAAAATGTTAGTTATTCATCCAAATTTATTTTATCACCTTCAAAGTATGCTCCTTCAGAAGCGATACACTCATGCCAACGAATAATCCAATCATCAAAACATTTTTTAAACGCTTTTTCCGGAATCGAGTTTAGTTCTCGCCGCGAATTCTCCTTTATATCTTCTACCGAATGAAACCGGGTGCCACGAAGTGGTAATTTGAGTTTAGGAAAAAGAAAGAAGTCGGCTAGAGCCATATCTGGTGAATAAGGTGGCTGCTCAATGGTATTTGTTGAGTTTTTGGTCAAAAATTCGTTCACAATGATGGCCTTGTGGAAAGGCGCGTTATCGTGGTGCAAAATCCAAGAATTTTTATTCCACAAATTTGGCCCTTTTCGTCTAATTTGCTCTCTTAAACGCCGCATAACGCTTAAATAATACTCTTTTTTATTGTTTGACCGTATATACCGTATCGTTCGTTTTTTCTGGCAAGAATTCTGAGTGCCCAACACCGCGACAGTCAAAGAAAACTGTCAACATGACTATGACTTTCAATCGAGTTTGGCGCGGTTTCTTCGGTTTCGGTTCAGTTGGAAGGCGCCACTCCGAAACTTGTTGACTAGTTTGCATGTAAAAATCGTAAACTCACGTCTCGTCACCAGTAACAATGCGTTTCATGAATGTTGGGTCGGAATTGACTCGTTCTAGCATGTCCTCAGCGACTCTTTTGCGATTGAGTTTTTGGAGAAAATTCAGGTCTTTTAGGACTTACCGAGCGGCACATGTTTCATACCCAGTTGATTATTTAAAATGGTACGAATCGACTCGTGTGACACAGAAAGTTTGACGGCTAATTCTCTCAAACTTGAATGAGGGTTTCAGTCACTATTTCCATTACTTTTTCGATGTTATCTTCAGTACCAGAGCGAGGCAAATCTTCCATCACATCTCGACTGCTTTTGAACGCTTTCTACCACTCATAACAAATGTTTATGATAAAGTCAATTCACCGTAAGCCTCCTGTAACATTTTGAGAGACTTCGAACACGAAATCCCATTGGCGATGCAAAATTTAAGACAAACTCTTTGTTCGATGTTTTTGTCCATTATGAAATTCGAAATACACACTAGATATGGTATAACTAAAAACAATACTGTATTTAATCTAATTATCAGATGTAACTCAAACTTCGTGCCAAAATGGACAGTTGTGCCAATCTAACAACAACAAAAAATATATAATTTTGAATTTGGAACCATAAACAAATCATCAATTCCCAAAACTTTTTTGACAGAATGTATAAGGTCCGATTTTATTAGTGTGCCTGTTAACCTGTAAGTATATAGGTGAAAAGCAATCGTAAAAACCAATTTTCCAAATTTCAGGTCATATAAACTAAATAAGTTAAAAACAAAATCAACAACATTGACTTCATATTGCATAAACTCGTCTTATCTTTGGTACGTTTAACCATCCGATTATCCGTCTTATTTTTTCCCCATGTACAGAGCGAGAAAGAGTTGAAGATAGGACGAGTTTATGCAATATGGAGTCGATGTTGTGATTTTGTAATTTATTTTTAACTTTTAAACTTTCGCGTTGCATTATAACTAAAACTTTATTATAATCACGGGTCTAAACGCGACGTACTATATGTAGTAGTATTGATACTACCAACATTCCTCGACGTTTCGACCGTGATGCTACGGTCGTGGTCACGAGAGGATTGGTGCGCGGCGTCTTCGTCTGCATCGGGCGGCCGGTTCTTCTGCTACCCGATATTTGTTGTGCACTTGTACTAAAGTCAGTAGGTTCAGTGCGACACACAACACTCACGGTATCCGGGTTAATGTTTATTGATAAAGGCTACACACGCGGTTTGCACTTATTAATCACTGGATTCCAGGCCGATGACAATTTGAATCCGTCTTCCCGATTTAAATTTATACTTTTTTATTTCAATCGCTTCTCGTATTACCCTAGTGAGGTAATGGCGATCCGTGGAAAGGATTTTCGAGTCATGTAACTCCAATCCAGTAATTGGTCCCCTTATTGAGCAGATGTTCCGCTACCGCGGATTTATTCGTCTGCCGATTTTTCACTGCAGCGATGTGTTTCTTGACTCTTTCGGCTATAGTCCGTTTCGTTTGGCCAATGTAAGAACTACCACAGCTGCAGTCTATTTTGTAAACCCCTTGTTGTATTTTGATTTTGAGAAGGCAAGACGTCTTTAGGTGATCGTAGTATTTGTGATATTTTACGTAACGGAGTATATACAGTATTAATGGAGTATTTACTGAGTACTGATCCAATTTTGTCCGTTACGCCTTTTACATATGGTAAAAATGCTGCTTGACGACTAGCCTCAGGAGCCCTGCCCCTCTCCCTGCGCCTTCTCCTTTCTTTCGGCATCTTATATCCATTTCGTCTTAGTACCTCCTAAACATGTGCAAGCTCCTTATGTAGATGTTCAGGGTCACATAGGTTGTGAGCTCTATTCGTTAACGACGCAATAACCGATTGAAGATGCCGAGGATGATGATGAGAAGATGCGTGTAGGTATTGGTCTGTGTGTGTGGGCTTACTATACACAGTGTGAGCCAGTGTTCCATCCGCCTTTACCCTGATTTATATGTCAAGGAACGCGAGGGATTTGTTGTTCTCCATCTCATATGTGAACTTCATTTTTTTATAGATGGAATTCAGGTGGTAAATATATTGTTCCACTTCCTGTTGGCCTCCATGGATAACGCAGAAAACGTCATCGACGTACCTTTTCCAGAGTTTTACAGTACTTGGTCCAGTAGCCAGAGCTAGGTCTTCGAAATGTTCCATTCAGATACTTGCAATTACTGGTGCGAGTGGGCTATCCATTGCAACGCCGTCGATCTGGAGGTAGTACTGATCTCTGAAGAGTAGGTAGTTCCCATCCAAACAATTTTCCATGAGAACAATACATTCTGTCAATAAGTTTCGGGGATAGATGATTTGTTTATGGTTCCAAATTCAAAATTATATATTTTTTATTGTTGTAAATTTTTGTTTTTAGCAATTCCACGCAAGGTTTAATTGAAGATAAATAACACTTGAAAAAAATCATCGACCTCAGGTGGAACTCGAACCCACGTCCCATCGCATGCCGGGCGAGTGCTTTACCAACTAAGCTACCGAGGACGTCACGTGACAAGATGAATTTCCTCAAGTGTTTTTTCTTGTCAATGTGTGTAATGTCTAGTGTGTATTGCGAATTTCATAATGGACAAAAACATCGAATAAAGAGTTTATCTCAAATTTTGGATCGCCAATAGAATTTTGTGTTCGGAGTCTCTGAAAATTTTACAGAAGGCTCTCGGTGATTCGACTTTATCAAAAACACGTGTTATTAGTGGTACAAAGCGTTCAAAAGCGGTCGAGATATGATGAAAGATTTGCCTCGCTCTGGTAGGCCATCAACAACTGCTACTGAAGATAGCATCGAAAAAGTGAAGGAAATAGTGACTGAAAATCCTCATTTAAGTTTGAGAGGGCTAGCCGTCAAACTTTCTGTGTCACACGAGTCGATTCGTACCATTTTAAATAATCAATTGGGTATGAAACATGTTGCCGCTCGGTTAGTCCTAAAAGACCTGAAGGCGAATTTTTTAAACGTTCAAATTCCAATTCGCATACGAAAACCTAAAATCGTATACAATTTTCTAGGAGTTTTTATGCGATTCTTGTGCATTCGTATGCGAATTGGAATTCGAGTGCTTCAAAAATACATCTCCTGAATTTTCTCCAAAAACTCAATCGCAAAAGAGTCGCTGAGGACATGCTAGAACGAGTCAATTCCGACCCAACATTCATGAAACGCATTGTTACTGGTGACGAGACGTGGGTTTACGAGTTTGACATGCAACCTAGTCAACAAGCTTCGGAGTGGCGCCTTCCAACTGAACCGAAACCGAAGAAACCGCGCCAAACTCGATCGAAAGTCAAAGTCATATTGACTGATTTCTTTGACTGTCGCGGTGTTGTGCACTCTGAATTCTTGCCAGAAGGTCAAACGATAAAAAAAGAGTATTATTTAAGCGTTATGCGGCGTTTAAGAGAGTAAATTAGACGAAAAGGGCCAGATTTGTGGAATGAAAATTCTTGGGTTTTGCACCACGATAACGCGCCTTCCCACAAGGCCATCATTGTAAACGAATTTTTGACCAAAAACTCAACAAATGCTATCGAGCAGCCACCTTATTCACCAGATATGGCTCTAGCCGACTACTTTCTTTTTCCTAAACTCAAATTACCACTTCGTGGCACCCGGTTTCATTTGGTAGAAGACATAAAGGAGAATTCGCGGCGAGAACTGAACTCGATTCCGGAAAAGCGTTTAAAAAATGTTTTGATGGTTGGATCATTCGTTGGCGTAAGTGTATCACTTCTGAAGTGCTGAAAGAGCATACTTAGAAGGTGATAAAATAAATTTGGATGAATAACTAACATTTTGTGTATTATTAATCTTTTTCCGGTACTTTCTTGACAGAGTAGTATATCTAAACTAGTCGCAAATTTGTGTCCTGCGAAGTGTGAATGCTGCGCGTAGCTGCCGCGCTGTGTTTGTTGGACACACCTTAACATTAATATTACTAGTATTATATAGTTTTCGATATTGTTGTAACAATTTTTTACCTTTGTCAATGGATTGGATTGGTCTATTAGATTGCCAAGGATATTCTCCATGAGCTTGGAAATAAACGGCGTACGTGGAAAGCTAGAAATAAAATAAGGTCAAATTTAATCGTTTAAAAATTGCACTAGTCTGGAAGTCACTAAATAAGCATATTTTCACCTGTGTAGAATACAAGGAAAGCCAATATTTCCCACCAGAGCCAACGAAAGCAGTTTCATTAGCATCCATTAGGCCGGTCGGAACCTCTATTTGTATGTTTTCCGGAGCTATTTGCAAGTTGCAACCATACCTTCACAAAAATAAAAGCAACCTTGTATAAATGAAAACGAAGTGTAACCTACTTTAATTACCTATGACATGTGCAGTGTGATAATTTGTGAAGCCTTGACGAATTTGAAACTTACCAATCAGGACAAGCCTTAAGGATATCGTAAGGGGCTCTATAATATTCAGCTCTTCGTACTATTGGATTTCGAATGTTATATCTTTCATTAGGATCCGTTAAGTTCATGCGTTTAATTTTTATATCTTTTCTCTCGCAAATATAGTCGTAATGAAATTTGGGAACGGATTCACCTCGAGCACAAAACGTGGCTGAAAATTTTTCACATCTTAATAAAATCTGCTAACAAAATTAAGCATTTAAAATTTGGTAAAGGTGGCCATCATTTTAAAACAATACATTTCCATACAAAACGGTTTCCAGGAATTATGTTTAGTATGAAAAACATTATAATTAAAGTAAAATTTCTGACTCCATAGTATTTTAAGCGTTAGATATCCATGTACCTTTTCGGCATTGTGGGTTCTTAACCTAACACCCTGTATGTTGAATTTAGAAATAACTAAAAAAATTGATGCATAAAACGAACATTTCTATAATGGCTCGGGTCCGTCCGGGTGTTGAGGTACCGTCGTTGTTTCAGATTTCTGTAGCTTACTCATCTTATGATCAGAGCAATGTGTGTGATAATGTCCAATATTAAAAAAAATAGTTACTTTTGTATGTGCCATCAAGTGTTGAGACTGCAGCATATCGATCAATACAATATTTATATCCCAAAGATGTTGGATACCTCAGGTACGGCACTTTGCATGAAAATCGACTTTCTTGGTACATAGCTCCCTGAAAACATGACGAGATTATTTTATTGCTTATCCGCTCACGCTATTTACCCAACTACTATAAAATGTGACCTTGTGCATTTTGAATTCAGCATTTATGAGTTTAATGCTTAGTTACCTGATTAATTATTTTTACAATATAATAAAACATTAATTAATAATACCGTATCGAAGTTGTTAGTTAATTTTATCTCTAAATAATATAATTAGCAACGAAGTTAAACCAAACGGCCGCCATTTTGCGGTTGGTAAAACCCAGCCTTCAAGAGTCTATGCCGCCCATCGCTTGAGCGGGTATCAGGACGCCAACGCATTTTCTTTGAAAAGAGAAATTGCTTATTATTTTTTTGCTAGATGTATGTAATTTTTTAATATGTCGCTCCACTTCCAGAAGCAAATGCCATTTTGTAGAATCCAAAGTCACGTATCCACTAGAGGCAGCCTCGGGTCGACGCAGCTGCCTTGGACCGAGGACGCCGCGTAAGCGTCTTACGCTGCGTAAGCAAAAAACAAACGCGCGCTTAAAATACGAAACTGTTAGCGCAAATTTAGCATCATAATCGGTTTACCTTGCAAATAACATTCCTCCTGCCTGGCGGACGAGAAACACCTCCAAAGCAGAAGGTCCTGGTCCCATTGATCATGATCTCGGTCACCCCGATATGGGAGATGAGTGTAATGCCGTTGATGCCAGCTAGGGCGAAGCGCTGCAACCCAGCCCGCTTGCGAACTTCAACGTTGTTTTTCATACTCATAGTGTTCACTATCGCTTGCCATCCATAGACGAACTCATGCATTGGGCCTGTACTTACAATAAAAGTTTGTTTTTAGGAACAAAGTAGGTGTGATCATTTTTGCTTAGAGACACTACTTATTTACACCTGACGGGAAAATAGGGGTGTTATATCATATCAACACTGTAAGGCAGATTATAGAGAAGTCAGAGAGTATAATCAGCCTTTGTGCCTAGCTTTTGTGGACTACGAGAAAGCCTTCGACTCCGTCGAGATCTGGGCTGTTCTGGAGTCTTTACAGCGATGCCAGGTTGATGGCGATATGTAGAGGTGCTAAGTAGCCTGTACAAAATGGCATCGATGACTGTTTAAGTCCAAAACCACAAAAGAAGACCTATCCAGCTGCTCTGGGGCTTGAGACAAGGAGATGTCATATCTCCGAAGTTGTTCACGAACGCACTGGAAGACGTCTTTAAGACACTGGATTGGAAAGGAGCGGGCATCAATGTCAACGGGAACACCTCACGCACCTCCGTATTGCCGATGATATTGTCATTATGGCGGAATCGCTAGAGGATTTGCAAAAAATGCTGCATTGTGTCAACACTGCCTCGCGACGCTTGGGCCTAGGAATGAACTTGGACAAGACCGAAGTCATGTTCAATGACCATGCCATCCCCGGGCCGGTCTCCGTCGAAAGCGTGGCGCTCGAGGTTGTCAATGAGTATGTCTATACCCCGGGCAAGTGATGCAGTTCGGTAGAGACGACTTCGAGCGGGAAATCGCTAGGAGAATGCAGCTTGGCTGGGCAGCATTTGGAAAGCTGCGTCACATCTTCTCGTCGCCACTGCCACAATGCCTGAAGAGCAAGGTATTCGATCAGTGCGTCCTATCGGTGATGCCCTACGGAGCCGAAACGTGGAATATCACAGTAAAGCTGGCCCACCGACTTCACGTCACTCAGCGAGCTATGGAAAGGTCGATGCTGGGGATTTCCATAAGGGATAAAATCCGAAACGAAATCATCAGGCAAAAGGCCAAAGTAACGGACATAGTCCAAAAATGTACCAAGCTTAAGCAGTGGGCTGGCCGGCCACATCTGTCGCAGAACCGATGAAAGGTGGAGTAAACGGGAAGATGGCTGGCAGTGGCTGGATGAAAAAAGCGGGAGATCGTGCACTCTGGCGTTCTTTGGGGGAGGCTTACGCCCAGCAGTGGATTGCAATAGCCTGAATAGATAGATAGATAAGACTACATAGAGGGCCCGGAAACTTAAATAATAAAAGCTGCAAAGATGCAGCGCGTTATATTTTGGTTCAGGTATAGAATTTACTGTCTAGTACTTCCGTAAGTACCACGTCCATCTGTTAACGTTTACGAGAATCCCGCACTGTTCTACTACTGCTCGCAGTCTACAGCGGCCGCCACGGTTTACCTGGATACTGATAGCTGTAAACGACAGTTCTATATTGGAGTTAACAGCTTCTTCAGCTGTTATTACTCTTAAATGGGCACAAATTACACAGCCTAAGGTTCACATACCTATAGTTTAAAAAAAATACGGCATTATTGTTGACTACGCTGTTTAATAGAGGTCTCGTTGCCATAATATCCCTAAAAATACGTAATACAACACCTATGCCGAAGCTGTCTCCGTCCAGGAAATTGAACATCTCCCCGAACGAGTCGGGCATGAGGCCTGCGATAATGGTGGTGGTTTGGAAGCCCTCGTCCGGCAGCATCGGCATCAGCTCGTCGGGGGGCGGAGTCAGCTCGTGCGCCGACACGTTGTTGTGGTGGCCGCGGGACGCATCGCTCTATGTAGTAGATGATAAATTGCAATAGCTATTAAAATACTCTTACTGCCGCACTCAGAGACGTCAATTAATTAACAATTAAGTGTGAATTAACATTTTTTTTGTTTAATATTTTTTTTTTGTTAAATTACAGCTTTTCGTTAAGTAAACATTAAAGTTAAATGACGTCTCTGAGTGCGGCAGTTAAGCCATGTATCCAAAATGATCTTGATCCTCTTGCACTCGTACAGCTCCTCTACATAGTAAATACGTTCGCGCTCCTGGAGCATGCAGTGGCGCGCGCTCCGCGCTCCTATCGATGGCGGTTTTTAGCCGAATACAATGGGGAGCGCGATTCGTATCCATTGGAGCAGTTGCAGGTTAACAAATACTTATACTTCATCATATCTAAGTCAAGTGAAGGTGAACAATGCCATTGTTAAAGTTTTTAATTTACTTCAATAAGAAGATAAACCTTTAAAAAAGCGATTACTTCATCATCATCAGCCTTTGGGAGTCCACGCGTCCAGGGCGTTTAAGGCTGGTCATCATAAGTAACATTAATAGTTCGACTAATTTTCTAATCTATGCAAATCTAGTTTTATGGGGCATTTCACGTCAAGCGGACAACGAAAAAAAAGTCAGGTGCTGGATTTTGTTCATATTTGGTTTAATTGTACTTCTATGGGACTAAAAAAAATGTGCATCATTATTTAGATTTTTTTCTGCCTAGTTACGAATTTATGCGTCTCCAAAGAATTGCCAAAATTTGAGAAATAGATTTTTCGAAAGTTTTTAATGCAGTTAATTAAATGGATTTAATAATAAGTGAATAGTGTTTATTAGAGAATATTAATGGGTTTCCTTAGAAATTGATTAAAATTTGATATTAATTATGTTTTCGAGTGAGAGAAAGGAAATTATGAAGGATAAACACCTAAGTAACAAAGCGAAGAGCAAGGTATTCGACACATGCATCTTGCCAGTGCTCACGAATGGGAGCCAAACATGGGCCCTAACAAAGAATCAAAGCTCAAAGCTAAGATCGTGCCAACGCGTCATGGAAAGGAGTATGACAGGTATAAAAAAGATGGAAAAACGGAAAAGCCAGGATATCCGTAAAATAACCAAAGTACAAGACGTGCTGGAAAAAACAAAGAAATTGAAATGTAACTGGTCAGGCCACTTAATAAGAGGCCCAGACAAGTGGAGCAAAATTATCACCTGCTGGTATCCCAAGAATGGAACAAGAAAAAGAGGTGGACAACACAGGAGATGGTCAGACGAAATTAAGAGAACTGCGGGAAAACTTTGGACCAGAAGAGCTAGAGAGAGAGGAACTTGCAAGGTGTTGGGGGAGGCCTTTGCTAAAGAGCAATCAGATACGGACCCATACAATAACCTAAACGAATCTGACTAATAATTCAAACACAATGATGACTAAGAATTGACTAATAATTTAAATAAAATGTTGACTAAGAATATAACTGACTAAGAAATAAAAATCAATTTAAAAAGTGACATAATATAATGTAGTAATAACGATACAATTTAAATTTAATCTTGTACCAAATAGATGTAATGATATTAATTGTAATTATCTGAATAAAGGCTATAATAATATTAATGTTTTCGAGTAAACCGGAAGTTAACATTTAAAATCTTTTTTTATCAAACTTCGCATTTTTTTATAATTTTTATTTTTACATAATAGTATAGCTAGTAGTATTGAAATATTATATAAAAAGTTCTAGAATGTCATCTCGATTCGTTTAGAAGATAGATGAACTAGAGTTACAAGATCGCACGCGCGCGGTACTGAGCGGTTCCTTAGGGCGCTCCGGGCCATAAAACACTTGACACAACGCAACCCGCACCGCACGACGCACCGTACACCTTGAACGTGGCCTAAGTACTACTAATTATTGTCCTGATTTGCTTTGCATTATTGGAAATGATGCAAATCTTAGAAATTCCTTCTATTAGGTGATTTGAATACTAAATTACTTCATTTGAATTTAATAAATATTTATGAATCATTTTAACAGAAAGTGAAAACAATTTGAAACCTGTAAATTATAAAAATATCAAACTCACCCCAGCGATGCATATCGCAACAAATATTACCCTGCAGGCCCACATGCCTGGGCTTGCAGCAGTGTTCTGCAACTAAGTAATTGCTCTGAGAAATGTAGGTACTGGGATTTTTTAAAAATAATTGCCAATTTGCACATCGTTATACTTACGATTGTTAAAATAATTGACCGATTTTTAGTTTCGTGTTGGCCGATAACAAGTAATACCTACCTAACTTTCTAACTGCACCTATCTACTTGCTTGATTACCTACCCATTAGATTAGACCTATCTACTTATGCGACCATATTTTTAGCAAAAACTCCTGTTTCGATGTCCTCATCTTCGCAAGTAATTCAATTTAATAATATAAGGCTTTGGTGTACGTCGTACTACATACATTAGACGCAGACGGCGGGGCGGGCCGCGAACGATAGCGCAAAGGGAATCCATACTACCAACGCACACGGAGGGCAAAAAGACCGCACCGCAGGTGCCCGGCAGGCACTGGCGGCGCGGCGGTGTTCGTGGTGAGGGCAGCCGCGGGCAACGACGGGCGGACGCGGTCTTTATTGCTTCGCGGACAGACCGACCCGGGCCGCCCCGCCGTCTGCAAAACCGCCTAAGAAGAACCCAACGCGCTAATGTCGTATCGCCCCAAGGTATTTACGTCAAATAACAAAACAGATAGGAAACATAATGCAAACAAAAAGGAAGAGAGTGAAAATATTTTAATTTATTACACATGACATATTATGGCTTGCTTTACCCTTTAACTCCCAGGAAAATGAATAACAATCGACGTTCAGCAACCGAATGCCGCTTGGGAGCTGAACGATTAATGTTCTAAGCCTAAGGTCAGCCTTCCATTAACCGTGTCCATGTCTACAGCGTCCTCATTACTCTAAGAGGAATTCTAAGCCCGCCTTAAACTAAGGCATGATGAGAGCCATCGAAACGTTCCAGTCATAAAATTGCAGCAATCAGATCTTCGTTACTATGAGGTGTTTTTTGTGTATCAGCCGACGAAACGTGTCTCCAGCAGACACATGCCGTTTAGGCAAACCAGTAAGGTTAGGGATAACATAAGGCTAAGGGTAAATAATATTTCAAACCTTGTTAAAAAACGGTTCCTTATAAGCCCGGATTCTAAACGTCGCATAGATAACTTATGATTTTTTTCTGCATCGACTACATACTATCCGGAGCAATCCGATTCTGATTTTAACCCGGAAAACTCCAGCCACCAGATCGTATCTAGGTAATCGATGAAGGAAAAAGACATGTTTGCTTGAGCGACGAATTGAATCCGGGCTTGTCCGGAGCCGTTTTATATCGGGGTCTGAAAATTTTCGGATGCATAAAGTCCGAGCCTAATATTCCTAAGAGTACTTACACAATCACAGTTCAGTATTCGGGTTATTGGACATTTTACAAAATAACGTTTGAATTAAAAACACAATTAAACAAAGGCAAGATAGGAATTTTCGTGCAAATCTGTTTAGCCGTTAATGCGTGAGTGAGTCACAATAGCCTAACATCCTCTCACAAACTTTCTCATTTACGTATACATAATATTTGCGGTATTTCAGAGCAGATTTTAGAGTACGTGAGGTAAATACCGGTACCCACCGTTATTATATTCAGGCAGCGTATTCGAAATAAACGCGAGCCAAGCGAGCGCGAAAAATTTTTTGCTCTTTAAATGTTTTAATAATGATATAGGTATTTCATTGTAGTGGAGTATTATTTAAATGTAACATGAAAAAAGTGCGAGCTCGCTTCGCTCGCACTTTTTGTTGAGATATTATAGATAGATAGATAAATACTCTTTATTGCACACCAAACAAAAAAACAAATTACATTCTCATCATCATCCATATCATTCTCAAAAAATGAAAAATATAAAATCATCCGCGTGTGAAATCACTATCATCAAAATTAAATATTAAAACTTATGGAGGAACTATTTTGTCTTTGAGTTAAAGGCTCCTTGTCTATCATTCTTAGTATAGAAATAAAAACGATCAAGAGCGCAAATTAAAATGACTCCAAATAATACCAGTTCTTAAGTTCAAACTCGACTGCAATAGTATATCGCACGGAACGGCAACGTCGCACTTTGCCCGCTTCCGAGCCTTTATTTTGAAGTTTTTGGCGGGAAAACAGGTTTTGGCTTATAATTATGAAACCAAGAGGCCCTAAGATTCGAAATTAAGCATCGTTTGTGCTGCTATTACAACGAATCATTTCATGTTTAAAATGAAACTCTAACTTAAACAGTTACTCTAATTCACCATGTGTAAATAACGAGCGGATGTAAGGTTATCGTATATCATTCTCAAAAAATGAAAAATATAAAATCATCCGCGTGTGAAATCACTATCATCAAAATTAAATATTAAAAATTATGGAGGAACTATTTTGTCCTTAAGTTAAAGGCTCCTTGTCTATCATTCTTAGTATTGAAATAAAAACGATCGAGAGCGCAAATTAAAATGACTCCAAATAATACTAGCTCTTAAGTTTAAACTCGACTGCAATAGTGTAGCGCACGGAACGGCAACGTCGCGCTTTGCCAGCTTCCGAGCCATTATTTTGAATTTTTTTTTTATAATTATGAAACCAAGAGGCCCAGAGATTTGAAATTAAGCGTCGTTTGTGCTGCTATTACCACGAATCATTTCATGTTTAAAATGAAACTCTAACTTATACAGTTACTCTAATTCACCATGTATAAGCTGGAGACATGGGTCTCCAGCTTACACATACTTATCGGTTCGTAACTTTTAAACTATTTAAGATCAAGTTTTGATATATTTGGAGTCGAATGCTGCAATTCGACCGCAAATTTTGAGGTATAAATTATAATCGTATCTTGAGTAATTACGAAGATACAGCTGTGCAAGCCAGAGACATGGGTCTCCAGCTCGGACATAGTTTTATGATCGTAGTTTCAACAGTATTTCAGTGTGATGGCTAGTTTTTTTGGCTATCATTGCTGCCATTATTAAATTTCTGACTATATTCTAAAACCCTAACCTTATTGGTTTGCCTAAACGGCATGTGTCAGCTGGAGACACGTTTCGTCGGTTGACACACAAAAAACACCTCATAGTAACGAAGATCTGATTGCTGCAATTTTATGACTGGAACGTTTCGATGGCTCTCATTATGCCTTAGTTTAAGGCAGGCTTAGGCTTAGAAGAAATTCCTCTTAGAGTAATGAGGAAGCTGTAGACATAGACACCCATTAACCTCAGTTTGTTTCGAGAACAAAACTGCTGGTCCAGACTGAACAACATATTTTTATTGAAATTTTTATTGAACCACGTTGCGATGTCAATGCGCGAGTCACATTAATGATTGATGCGCGGCGTATGTTAATGAACCCAATGAAAGACGACGAGAAAACTGATTAACTTTGTTTTCTTTCACTCATAATGTAGAATCAGTTAGGTGTAAAGATTTATAAAAAAAAACTATTAAAGAAGCATGGTAAAAATACACTTTTAAAATTAAAACAAGGGCTTTAAATAAATTGTATATTTCTCACAATTCAATGAAAAGCATTATAATAATTAATATAAATCGGCACTGATACATCCTTACATTACATTTTGTAAACAGACGTTTAAAATTTAATTAGATCATAATAATATACAAAAAAGTTAGATATTTTTTTTTGAATTTACTTGCCATATTCATTCACAGAGATAAATAAGTGAGGTATTGAGTTATTTACTTCATTATACATATTTACCAAATAACAAGGTCCTAACTTGTTATAGCCGAAAAGCTATAAACACGTTTGCAATTTGTAGAGCAACAACACCTCTAGTTAGAGTGCTATACTATCACTATTAATTGACCGGTTACCTGGCAGCTGTTTAGGGTACCTAAGTGTTTAAACAAAAAAGGAATTGTAAAATTTTTCTTGCTTTTTGTTGTCGCCTAGCGAAGTGTTCGACTGAATAATTGCAGACACGATTTTGTAGGTCCAAGCTAGTCAAAAAGTAAAGGCGCAGACCTCTATACAGGGTCCTAGGTAAATGGTATATCAAGCCGAAACTAGCCTATGTTAACATAAAATATGTAGAAATAGTATGGTGAGTTAGAAATTTGATATCACCTTTTTAAATGTTTATAAGAAACAAAAATTATATTCCGATTTGTATGAAATTATGTTTTTCATAAATGATGAGTGTTTATACGCATATGTTAACATATTCTAGTTTCAGCTTGATATACCATATGTAACCTGACACCCTGTATATTGTTGACGACACCTGGCAAAATGTTTCCCAACCAAAACACCCGGCAATGTTTTATTCGAATTAAATACGCTTTGCAGACGGTGGGGCGGGGCGGGGCGGGGCGGGGCGGGGCGGGGCGGGGCAGGCCGGGCTGGTCTGTCCGCGAAGCAAAAAAGACCGCGTCTGCCAGCCGATGTGCGAGGCTGCCCTCGCCGCGAACCTCCGTGTGCGTTGGTAGTATAGGATTCCCTTAGCGCTATCCTTCGCGGACAAATTGACCGGCCCGGCCCGTCCCGCCGTCTGCAAAACGCCTAATACTGCACCAAATTCAGAGGTCTATAAACTGCACAACTCTTTGTTGCCCAACCACTCTTACACCCATCAGACCTATTATACATAGGACCAACATCAGAATCTACTAAAAAGCAACTTCTCCATACAAACTGATGCTTGATGACAGCCGGTGATATAGTACGGAGATGTATCTTTTTCCTATGGTTTAACTAATAAATTAAAACCTTATTTATACACACAGATGCTGAAAAATCAGTGACAATAGTTGGTAGTCTCAAGTAAAATTGACCACTAAAAACATAACTCCGGTTGGTATTGTTTTAAATTCTGTGAGATCTTGATTTAAGATCTCTCTTATTTATATTTATATCAATGGGTTTAAAAAAGTACCACTTTGTATTTCATTTTCACATTATTTAGTGGTAAAGTAATAGTAGTAGAAAGCACTAGAAAAATCATGGTGAATACCAAAATTGCTGCACCAGATGATCAGAAGTGCAGTTAAATATTTTCTTAATAAAAAAATAGCCTCATTCCTTAAGCAAGCAGTGTTATCGCAACACAGCTATTTATTTAAATAAGTTAATTGATTAATAAATATTTAGATTTTGAAACATAACACGTACAAACAACATTTTATCATCATAAAAAAAAACAAAAAAAATCTAATGCATTAAATGTGTGCAAGTTTTTTCGATATGATATTTGTTTAAAGGTTACAATTATTTAAAAGTCCTACGTAATCACACTTAGTATATCAGTAGTATGTACACTTAATTGTGTAGTCTCTAAAAATGGGCACTGAACGGGCTTTACAAGTTTATTTGGCATTTAAATACAATACAAGATCACATTACATTACTCCCTGTAATGCCGGTCAGTAGCAGGAGGACTACTACGAAAATGTATCGTTCATTCGGACGTATTAACCTATCAAATTAAAATAACCATTCACTTATATCACAGTATATCTTTAATAAACCCTTAGCAATTTAAGAACAATTGAAAACGGTCGGATTTTTACACGGCTATTTTTGAGTTGGTCATATTTTGTCAAATTGATACAAGTAACCGGTTATTTTAATTTGTATTGTAAGGTTTACGACCGAACGAACGATACATTTTCGTAGTAGGCCTTCTATACCCTCCAAAATAGGCCAACTGTATCAAAAATAATGAATTAATGTGATTCAAAAACACAAAAACTGTAAGCAATATTTGTTCCAAGACAAAAAATTTAGGCAAAAATGAATAATGCTAGAGTTGACACGTTATTGTCCAATAAAGTTTGTATAGATTGGATAATCGCACTTGCCCTGCATTACGCGGGCCGTGTGCGTAGTAGTAGTACAGTCAACAGCACGTCGACCTACCACAAAAGTCAAAAATTCTCCAATAGATTTTCAACTATAAGCCTGACACTTAGAGATCATTTTCAAATGAGAAAATTTGACATTTTGTGGTAGGTCGACGAGCTGTTGTCCGTACATGCACGCATTAGTACTGTCACGTCCGCTCAAAAGCTTCTTCTCTATTACACAAACTTAAAAATAATATTTTTGCACGCCGCAAATCGCAGTGCATTGTTAGAATGTTCTTGTGTGTCTATGGTAATTTTATACTTTATGGCTAACCGATGTCTATGGTTGGTTTCTTGCATCGTAAACTTCATAACGCGTACTTTGTGCTTGTGCAAATTAAATAAATAACAATCATCCCAGTGTTTCAACGTCCCAATATATTTTAAAACTCGTTACAAGTATTTACAAGATACCTAAATGGAGTTTCATACAAGGTATCAAAGGGGTTTTAATGTTTAACCATAATGATAATGATTGAATGAATGATTCGATTTTTTTATGATTAGACGTCACATGATAAAATATTTTATATGGATAGTGCCATAGTGGGTACGTACTTAAATAAACATTTTTTTTTATGTAAACCTAAGGCCATGATGATGCATTGCGTTCTGCTTTAGATAACACTTCCGTGTTTCGATTTTCCAATCGAAATTATAATACAAAACCACTAAAAACACAAAAAAAACAATTAGTATTTTAATGGACTGTAATGACACCTTACAGTCCATTAAAATACTAATTTATAAAGCCTACATTATCCAAATCATTACCCTTCCTTTTGGCTCCGCCGTAGTCGGGTAAAAATAGACTATTGAGAATTTATAATACGGGTAAAGCATATTATGTTATGTGAATGATCCGGATTGGTAAAAAAAAATCATAGGAAAATATGCGTGTAGCGAAAAGAACGAAGAAATTAAATCGTGTAAGAAAATGATCTATTGGTCACAGTATCGTATGGAAAATAAATAAAATGGGGAAAAACGCGAATGGGAATTAACGCGAACGGGAAGATTAATATCGGGGAAAAAAATATTGGGTAATTGATCTATACAGTATTTAAATGCACTGGTGACGTAGAACCATTAGAATTCGTATACACTTACGAAACCACAATAATCGTATACGAAAGAATGATTATAAATAATTGTAAATTGCCAGTACCTAAAATTATAATGCAGACCTGCCTGAAGCGGTATCGGGAGCGTTCCGAAGCGTGATTTTAGGGTTCCGTACCCAAAAGGTAAAACGGTAAGACTCCGCTGTCTGTCTGTATGTTCGTCTGTCACCGGGCTGTATCTCATGAACCCTGATAGTTAGACAGCTAAAATTTTCACAATAAATACTAAAAACCAGAATAAAATCAATAAATAATGTGATATAATATGGTTTTTTAACACTTTAGGCAATATCAAAGGTTTTATGTGTCATAGAAACATTGAAAGAAATACCACAAGATAGCAAAAGAACAGAGTAACTGACCATAAACTTTATTTCTGGTGTTTAGGTTTTCCATGACTAGAAAAAAAAATACACTAAAATAATTTTCGAAAAAAAATAATTTTTGCAGATTTGTTTTGACCCCAAATTACTTTATTTGTTACTAAAATTTGATACCGAACTTAGCCTTTAGCCGGGTTAGAAGAACCGCAGTTATTTGGTATTGACATAGGATTTATTTAAATGTTAAATTATTTTTTCCTACAAATACGAAAGTGTATTTTTTGTATGTTTGTCCTTCTTTCACGCAATAATGGATCAACGAATCGACGTAATTTTTTGCACAGAGACATAATGGCGGTAAGTGGCAAAGGCTATTTTTATACCAGGAAATCTTAAAACCCCTTTTTTGAGTATTTTACAAGTCTTTAGTAGGTAATTAAAACTCTATCCGCTAAACAAGCTATAGGCTTGTTATCGCTTTATAGCCTTTTTAAGTCTTTATGTTACAGATTTGTACACGACCTATAAAAATAAGGCCCCACGAATGTAATATTTGCACCTTGGCTTTGTAATTGTTAGATGTTTGCTTTATAGCGATATCAAAGAGATTATATTTTAGGATGGCCCGAATGGTCTATTTTTGTCAAATTGCGCAATAAAACAACACCCTTTGATTCGAAACGTTCTAGTGTAAATTGACAACCGACAAAACACTTATATGATTTAGCTTTAGTATCTCGTGATTTATCGTATTAAAGTTGTCGAAGAGTTCTAAATCACAAGAACCTAAATGTATATTAGTTTTACTTTTCGATTTTGTCGAAGTGGCAACTGGTTTCTCCGCAATGGTGTCTCAATGAGATAGAGCCAGGAACTTTTTAAACACTATAACGTTTCTATCCAAATCATAACCAGTATTCTAAACTTATTTTTTCTAATGCTATTAAAGTTGTACACATACCTACTACACACTTGGCGTCTATTTATTGAGATGAAAAAAAGACTACATTTAGCGCCATCAAAAGATGCGTGCAACTAGCTAGTAAGTTATATAATAGACACTTTGATGAAATGTGTTTCTTATAAGTAAATCAAAGTGGCTTTAACTTACTAGCTGTACATAAAAATATTCTAAAACTAAGTAAACATTCTGATACTCTCACATACAAAAAGTAATTAAATAATTGAAGTAAGTATAAATGATTGAGAAATGTCTATTTATTTAACTAAAATCTATTCCACAAGCCACTAAATAATGTAATATACATAATCATTGTTGGTTTCTTGCAGTGTTTAAAACAGAATAAAGGTGTTATCAAAATTTGTGATACTTTGTACAGGTACTGCATAGTTATTTATTAAAACCCGAGAAAACTAACTACTAACTAAAACACACGACCAAACCAATTTAACTAAACTCAAACAAGAAACAACAAAGTAATGAGATAACTATATGACGTCACGAGAAATGGTAGTTGTTTATGAATGGTTGGTGTTAAATAATAAAATTTTCTAAAATAACGTTACGCCAAATAGTGGCTCCGTATTTTTTTTAGTCTTGACAGTTTAACCAACCATGACCATAGACTACTGCAACTTTTCTCTATGTCAACAAGCCACAAACACTGATCAAATAAACTACGGCTACAAACTTTTCGTTGTCTTGATGACATACGTATTTTGACATAACGCGGCGGACCTAGATGCAGCTGCAAAGGAGTAGTTAGATAGAAACACATGGTCATTTTAGAAACTGAGTCTAGTATGATCATTAGGATAAATTCCTTCGAAAATGCCCATTTGTTTTAATACTAGGCACACTGCATGGAGAGCAAATAGCCGAAAGGTGGTGGCACTACTGACCTTTGAATTTCAAAGGAAAACAAAGGTTTTACTTTCTAGACAAACATGTAATATTTTCTGTAATACTTGGTTTACCTATTAATCTAGTTACACTTTTAATATAAAGTCAATAAAATCTTGACATAATTAACTTTTCAGAAACGGTAAAAATTAAAGCAATAACAATTAATTAATACTATCTAACAAAATACCTTTAATTAAGGTAGACCACCGAAACGGTGAAAACTATTTAAGGTCCTATTTTATTAGGTAACATCCCATTTGGGCACTATTTTTCTGCTCAAATACATCCAGTTTTACAGTGGGACCGATCACGAAATCGTATTTTCTCACTTTTCCATACTAACAGCCAATGAGCTGTAGGTTGTACGCAAAAGTTTTTAAGGATTACAATGTTGAAGTTGTTGTAGGTGTATGAACAGTAAAGTCATAAAAGGAAGTTAATTAATAAAATATGACCTTATACTAACAAAAATAGATAAAAAAACGCACAATACGTGTCATAGCTGATTTTTCTAAAACACAAATTTAAAATTTCAAACGCAACACCGTCTTATTCTGAACAAGTAAAATTACAAATAACTCAAAAATGTTTAACTAAGTATAGTATAAGTTGCCAGGTCAAAGGACAAGTTCAACAACTGAATAAATGCGAGAGAACAGGTCGAAAATGTTGACTACCTACTTCGTAAACAAATTACGGATAATGCTATATTAACTCTTCACATTCAAGCATCTCATTCACTGGTTAATAAAATCAATAAGGCTGTCATACTTCTGTCAGAACAAACTAAAATAATAACATAAAGGATAAGCAAACTGGGCTGATTACATTTGCCGTAGAACTAATAACCGATGGGGTAGATGTTCTCGAGTGGAGACCAAGACTTGGCAAGACCAGTGTGGAACGCCTTTCCACAAGGTTGATTGACGATATCTATATAGTATATTTTTAATGACTACACATATTTTAATATAGCCTTCTTCTCATTAAGGTAAACAACTTTTACTGTGCACTATGGAATTAATAGTAAAATCAAGAAAAAAATAACAGAAATTCCATACATTTTGGTCGGGTAGCACTGCTACTTTTGTATGACAGAGCTGATATTTTTCCATAGATTTTACTATTGTTCCCATAGCAAAACTTGTCTATTTTCATGATTAGAAAGCAATATTATTATTTTTTTACTCAAAGTCATCCTGTATGCAATGCTGCTGGCAGTAGATAGAGAAGAATAGGCCAGGATCGGAAGCCTTGGCGAGCATTGGGCGATTCCTTTGTCCAGCAGTGGATTGACGCAGGCAGATATGGTACTTCTGTTACGATTGACAAGACTATAACAGCCTCATTAATGTCGCCGGATTTCCGATGAAATCGACGGTCCAGAAACCACTGATTTGTATGACACGTTTATAAATAAATATACATTATAATATTCGAATAAGTACAACTCGAGATTCCAGCGAGGTTCGTTTTGTAGCGTAGTTTTCAGATCTTATACTATTTGGTTCAGTCATCCTTTTCTTCGACGGCGGAAAAAAATAGTTTTTGGCATGCATGCGTGAATTTGGCTGAAAAGAAAAATATAATCAGGTGTTACTTTTCTAATTTATCTGTGCTGAATTCTAAATATTACTAGGGTTTAGTACTAAACAAACAATATATTGCATTTTTAAAAGTACCGTTTGTGGCATTATTTTAATAAAATAATAAAGCTCACAAAGTGTTTCACTTACGCTGTGCACCACTTATGCAGTGCTCCACATATAGCCCACCAATTATGATATGCACCACTTATGCAGTGACACACTTACTCCGTGCACCACCTATACAGTGCCCCACACGCTCTGTTCACCGCTTATGCAGTGACCCAAACACGCTATGCTCCATGCACTGTGCCATTTACTCAGTGCCCGTAGGGGCATGTAGGGTAGCCACGTGTGTCTACACTCAGCGGGATCCCATGTCTGGGAGACTTATAAGTGATACAGAGAATTAGATCTGGATTTGTTCTACTGAATTATGCTAAAAACAGAATTTGTTCCGTTTTATAAACGGAAATATAAGCTTCTCTAACCGACCTCCAGCCAGCGGGATATTTAACAAAACTACGTCTGATCAACTATAAATTGGTATCTATTGGTAATTGGTATCAGTGTAGACACACGGTAGCCACATAGTGCCTGCATATACTCACTCGACAGGTCCCTCACAATCTGCGGCTTGACCCGCACGAAAGCGAAGTACACAGGAACGCCGGCCAGCGTGATGATCACGCCCGCCACCACCGCAATCGGCTCGCTTAGGATCGGCACAACTAGCAGTACGCCTGACACCAGCACGAAAGTCACAGGGATCCATGTTTGCACCTGGATTGATGGGTAGTCAAGTCTTTTATTACAGGCTGACTGGTAAGACCCGGGAAGTCTTTGACAGGATATTTTACCCATTATTATTTGGCCCCCCTTAATTCCTAAAAAAGTTATAAATAGTATTTTATAACAACGATATGGTCCGACCGGGTCGGTATAATTTCGAACGAGTATTTTATCGTTATTATTGAATGTGTATATCGATGTGGATATGTCTTAATTCGAAATAGAAATAGTCATAGCAATAGGGTACACTATTTCAAAGCACTATATTAAAAATATTAGTTTTATTTGGTAGAACTTGAGCGAAGCTACCTTTGAGCAATGTTCGCAACCAAATACCGGTTGATTTACCTATTCTAAAAAACAAGAGAATAAAATCGTGTAAGCTAAAGTGACAACGGTACCTTAATAGGCCTCGGCAGGTTTGGCTTTTTATACCTCAGCCACAGCACGGCGCTGCAACTCAGCGTGGTAAAGAAAGACTCCACCACGGTGCAGTACGTGATCAGCGTCGTCAGGTTGTCGGGGATCAGCATTACCAGCGACACCAACATCTAGTTACCATTTCATAGTTAGTGCCTAGTTTTTCTACAAGTTAGTACTTGTAGCTATGTTAGCTAGTGCTGTCGCCCGCAACTTCGCGTGTTCTATAGTTTATTCATAATATGCCTAAATTACACAAAATCTTTTTTTTATAAGTTATACATGATGTAAAGAAGAATGGGACACTCCTTAAAACCACGTGATCAGCTGGTGATATACATCAAAATTTCCTATGTGAGCAACATCGAAATCGAGATTTTATTTTCAGACGCTCCATACATTATTATGAGGTTTGCGAATAAGGAAGCCGTTGGATGCATGTTTCAACCGGCCAATATGGAAGTCACTAAGGGAGGCCTATGTTCAGCAGTGGACGTCCTGTGGCTGAAATGATGATGATGATGCGAATAAGTTTGTATGGAGCAGCTAAAAGAAAATTATTCGATTTCAATGTTGCTCCCATAGACAAAGTAGTTGTAAATGACCAGCTATCACGAGGTTTTAAGGTGTGTCCTATTCTATTGTACACCCTGTATTACATAAAGTTTCGTCTAAATCCGTTCAGTAGTTATTGCGTGAAAGAGTAACAAATATCCACCCATACTTCCTCCATCTTCACAGGATTTTGGTTATAGTGTGACCACAAGGATTTTTCCGCGCTTTATGAGGAGTGACGTGAAAAATGACGTGAATGTTTTGGACTTGTCAAAACGAATTAAATGAGCCTTAACATAAAGGTTTCACTAATAGCTATTGGAGAGTTCGACTATCCACCTGGCTTTATCATCAGATCAGCACAGTGGTGTCAAATAATTATTAATAATAATCATTTATTTCGGACATCTTAGATCCATATAGATTATTGTATGTATTGTTATCCTAATGTGTAATACTTACAAAATTTCAAACCAATACGTCTATTAGAACTCTTAATTTGGTTAAAAAGTATTACTGAGATAAACGACGACCCTTACACCCGTCGTCAAGTCTAATGACACAAAGTAATAACAACTCTTTCATGCAGCGAATAGGATGCAATTTGGCGTGTTTGAATTTTCATTTTCAATAACTGCTGCTACACACTTACCAGGAACACAAGAGAGGGTACTGGCGACATGGATTTGATGTTGATGTGCGCTAGTAGTTCCGGCATATGACCGTTCCTAGCACCAGCGAAGCACATCCGCGATGACGTCATGATGTGCACCGTTAGTCCGCCCACCGTTGCCATGGCTACCAGAAACGGCATGATCCATTTCATAAAGCCGAGGATAGCGATGGCAAAATCCTGTCAAACAATTATTCAACCATTTATGACAGTGATATTGGTAAGTGACTATAGTTTATTAGCCCATGCGGCACGATTCTTGCATGCTTTGATTTTATTTAGGGAGCTGGATTAGATTGGATTTCTTGAACTTCTTATCATACTATTATAAGGAGTTAAGTTTGGCTGTGGCGCTACCCCGGCCGCTACCGCCTACCGCGGCACCGCTCGCTTAGCTCGCTCGGCTCAAGCAAAATTGTGATATCCGTTCTTCTAGCATAAATAAACCAAATGCATAAATGAACCAAAAGAATACTAACCAAACTCACATGACACTGACTTTTTGTACACCTGAGTACCCAGTTTTGACTTAAATCAGCAAATACTACTTTTGACTGGTTAGGAGTTTTTACTGTGACATGATAAAGTTCGAGATATTTCAAAATCACGATTACATTTCGGGGTTCTGTACTTAGGGAAAGGACTCCCCCAACTACATCAGATAATCATTTTCTAATCATAGGTGTCTATTAATTTCCATTTCAGCAGACAAAGACACAAAAACATGTAAACGATTCTGGTGAATTTATAAAACAGAGATATTTAACTTGCTTAGCCACTTTTAAAACAAACATCAACATTCGCTGAGCATATCAAACTTAAACACTGCCGATTTTCGCTATGTTCCTGGGATGTAGCAAATAATACAATAAACCGATCGATAAATATGACAAGGGCGTTATTTTATAAATAAATAATACATAGTTTTGAGATAGAAATATGCTTGCAATTGCAAGTTATACAATTATTTACAAAAAATACATTACAAATTATTTATTTTTTAGTCCAGCAGTAGACTAGCGTGGGCTGATATTGTTTTGTATACAAGGTGAATAGTAAAACAACAGATTTGCAGTAATAATGATAATATATCAGGCACTTATATCAAAATCAGGAAAAAATTATCTTTTCAAACAATATATTTATTTACCTCGACGATAATGTATGTAGCATTAGTTATTTCATGTTACGTCGTCAGCCTTAGAGTAAAAGCTGTCTCCTGCTAAGTGATTCTCGTCTACCAGTCATACTGTATTGTTATAGTCACGGCTCTCTCGGCTTCAAGTCCTCCTTTAAATTATTCTCTAGTTCCGTCTCGCTCATACATACCACGGCGATGGCTTCCGTCGCCCTCACGCCGTTCGGGCCCAGCACGGCGAGGTAAGCCACATTCGCCACCAGGTATATGACAGTCACCATCGGCAGCGAGATGTAAATAGCTCGTGGCAGGTTCCGAAACGGATCCTTCAGCTCTTCAGTCATGAAGTTTAGGTAGTTCCTGAGGATGGAACAGATAGATGTTTTTAATAAAATTACATGTCAGTCATAAGGAAGATAATAATAAGCCGAAATATAGAAACAATCAGGTGGGATTTCAACAATTTTTTAATTATTCCAGTCAAAGTGAGATTTTGTTAAATAAATAAATTTATTTCTACAATTATACTAATTTTCTAGCCTCAAACCAAGCATGTTTGGACTATGGAGACTAGGAAGCGGATAAACATATTTAAAATAAACGTTTCCGGATGACTACACTACACTAGAGAAAAAAGAAATACAACTTTCACATTTATAATATTAAATTGTCCAACTTTATTAAATATAAATACAGCCTGTAAAACTCACCAACCAGAGTATGAGAAGATTCCAGAGTATATCGCCACAGACCACTCCCCAACAGACGTCTTGGTGCCAGCCCAGCCATCTTCAAAATGTTCCGTTCCCCCTAAAAAACGTTAATAATATGAAAACCACTTTAACTCTGAATAGGCTTAAACTAAGCTCTTAAAAACATAAACATGACATAAGATTCAATTGGCTTGGTTTTGGGTGTGGTGGGAGACACCCATGGCAAATTTCATTGTCTAATACCTCGAAACGACGAAAGACGAGGTTTGTATCCAGCGCATATTTATTTAGTGTTATTAGATTATTACCCAGTACGGTAGTTGACAGCACCAATTAATTGACTTACTTTTTATGAGCTGTCAAATGGCACCATTAGAAAAATGTGTAACGTTATCAAGCTTTGACGTCACCGTTTACCAAACAACTATTCATTCATTGATATCAAGGCAATTAAAAATCAAATTAACGAGAATTACAACCACGGACGGTTTTAAAACAAATTCTAGGCCGCAAATAAGGTGTTATTTTAGCATTGTTTTGGAATAATTTGTGAATAGCAACATCCCAATTTGATTACCATCAGTTATATATTAATTAATAGGATTAAAATCCGAGTTGATTTCATATACCACTGAAATGACGTCAATTAACCAATCCCGGGTATTTTGATTGAAGTCGGTTGAAAAATTGTAAGTCGAATTATTTCATATTAAATTACCGAAAGGCTGTTCTAACCTGTTAATCAAACATTATGATACAATCAGTGAGTTGTTTTGATAGAGCGCCATATTTTCGACAAAATTATGATATCATGTCACAATGTTTTCCCTAGAAATCAGATTATTTGGAAATATGATACAAATACAATAACACGTCAAGGCAAGTAAATAAATCTTTGTTTATAGTAAAATATAGATTCACTAACCATCACTAACATAAGAACATCAAAAAAAATTATAAGACTCTTGTTATTATCAAGTTCAAGCTACTAAACATATGATGTACTCATTCATATAGGGTCTCGTGAGAAGTTTCGTTTGCTTGTTGTAACAATTAAAAGTTTATTTTAGTAATTGCTTTGATAGAATGTTTTTAATATAAGTAATTGAAACTGACAGTTTAATTTATGTTGAAAATGGCCCTCATTGAGCGCATCAAACCATTCACTCAAAATTTCAAAAAATATTTTTTCCAAAAAACTACATTATAGAATGTAAGTAGGTACTGATTTATTTTGCAGTTATTTTTAAATATGTTGAAGACCAACCAAAGACCTGTTACGCGTTACCGATAGTATACTGATCATCAAAGTATGACAGAATCAATATTCAATATCAATACAATTATTGAAGCCTCAATCTGGCCTATTAGAGTTCCAGAGTACCTACCTTTGCAAATGTAAACTATTCCTCCAACCATTATGATGACGAGCGCAGCAATCTTGGTAAACATAAACATGGTCTGCAGCCGGGTGGTGAACTTAACGTTGTAACCATTTATAAATGTCAGGAAACCTGGAAGAAAAGATTTCAAATGCAATTGTATCAGACGATTTTTGCATAGCAGGCCTGCGTTTATCGTGTCGATCAACTCGTTTTCGACAGCGTTATATTTTTTAAGGACATTTGTTATACAATTTTGTAATTACATTAAGGGGGACACGACACGGGGGGGCGGGAAACTACATTAAGTAATTAAGCAATGCATCAACAAACCACAAAACTTTTTTTTACTTTTGATAGGAGTTGAACTCAAATCACACGCCCTGTGCGCACATGCCTTTTTTTCTAATAAACATAAACTTCAGGTCCCTCCATAGGCCAGGAGGTGACAGTTTCTGGCGCTGCTTACTCTTGGCGCTAGAACATTTGGACGTTTAAAAGTGCTTTATTCCAGCATATTTACGAAAATGAATACTTTACTGGTTTTACTGGTTTCTTGTTAAGAAACATTTGTGGGAAGTTTATAAGCTGTTGCATGTATATCCAATCAACATAGAAATCAATGCGTGTCCATGTAACTGCTTTATATGTAATAAAATAGTGCCTGTTGTTACTGAAATGGAGATGGGCAAGGCTTCCATAAAAATCCTAAATTCTTCCAACTTATGGAACCAACCAACCAAAACTAAATTAAGCCTATACATATATGTTCCACATACCACCACCACCAGTACCACTCCAGGGCACAGGACTCCCACCAACTATGCGGTGGTTTAGGCATTAATTATTATTAGGCATTGATGATTATAAGGATGTTTAGTACATTACTGTCCAATTTAACCAAGAGGCCCTAAGGCCTCCCACTAAGCTTAACGAATATTGGGAAATTCAGTTTTATTATAGTAAAAAAGTACTTACATATAGTCACAGCCGCGATTAACTTTTTGGCCATAGGATCAATTGGGCAGGTCGGAAATATAGGACTTAAGATATTATTTGCGAATGTCAACGCCATAATCGCATTCGTGCTTGGCCTGGAACAACAGTAGTTAAATGGTAATATTTGACAAAATAAATTTATTTAGTTATCACAAGATTAATCAAGCTCCAAATAACATTAAGCTTGTATGTACTACGAAGATTATAAATACAGATAATCATGACTGAAGTACAAATTCTTGTGCTCATCTTCTATCTATCTCAGCTTACAAATAAACTTGCCATTTGTTAGCTTAAATGAGAAAATTCCCTTTAATAACAATAAAGTCAAAATTAGTCAAATGCTAGAGTTGAGTCTGTTTGAACCCTATGCAACCAACTAATAAGTGCCAAACAATTATTTCAAACTGGGATTCAGGGTCTGAATTTAGGAAGTTTGATTCCTCTCTCTTGAATTCAATGCATTCCAGAAGAATTATTTGTCAGATCTCTGGTCTAGTGGTTCATGCTTAGAACTACAAAGGCAGGCAGATAATATTTGTGCAATGAGCACAATCATTTGTACATAAAACAAGGATGTTTTAAAAGTATTTGATAGTAAGTATGTTTAGCTTTAGTTAATACAAACCTTACTTAGTTTGAAGTTGGATAGTTCAGGAAATAAAAAAAAATACTTACACAAACACAAAGTTAGCATCCCATAAGTATAGGAATGCCGGTAGAGGTCCATAGGCTTCGTTGATGTAGTGGTAGTCCCCACCACTTTGAGCCAAGGTTGTTCCTGCAAAATAAGTTATCAGTGTAGCTCTTTATTACAAATATTCAATGTCTTTGTTTAGTTTTGATCTATGTAAAAAATATATTTATTTTAACGATAAAATCTTTAAAATGAAACTACATTATTTAAATAATATCTTTCAATTTTTTTGTCACCTTGCCAGCAACATTAGTAACATTAGTAATAGTTAATGTTTTTTACATATTAACTTAACGATACAAAATTACAGGCAGGTCCGACATATAGATTGGAATGCCGTCATTGTGAAAATTTTTACAAGTGGTCGCAGTCTTGCCTGATACATAGCTGTGGCATTTAAACACATTGTTGCGATTAGAGTATTCAAAGCGGAAATCGGGCTCACAACCCAGAGCTTATAAATGCATTCTTCAGGTAGGATAAGTCATATTCCATTAGCAGATGGATTCAAGAAGTAAAAGATAACTTTGTAAATATTCGGCTAGTTTTTACATTAGGCATGTAAGCAAATCCTTTCTAATCTTATCCTAAAGTAAATTGTTAAGCCTTTTTAAAGTGGCTACAGATAGCATTCAAAGGTGACAAATAAAACACTACTTTCACAAGTACCTACTTTGTCACTAAAAGAAAGTAGTATAGAGAAATCTATTTTCAAAACACGTTTTTAATAGTCAGTTTCAAATATGTTAATGAGCATTGAATGAATAAATTTGAAACATTACTGTGAATGGTTGTTATGACACATTTTTTTTAGATTTTTACCTTATTCGTGTTAGCATACATAACTCTGCTAGGACATTTAATTTAGAAAAAAATTCTAAATCCCAAACGCCTTGCACACCTTTGCTACACTCCAACCGAATGCAGCTGTCAATTTTAAATTACGATACAAATATAGTTGAATGAATTAAGACTCTATTCAGTTTTATAAAATGCTTTAGAAATTATTGTTCTAGTTAGTTTGCTTACCTAATTCTGCATATGATAAAGCTCCCAGGGTGGCCAAGACTCCGCAAAGAGTCCACACCGACAAGGAGCCCCATACAGAACCAGTTTTCTCTATGACTTCCTTTGGTGATATAAAAATACCACTGCCAAAAATTATCCCCAAAATTATAGCCACCCCATTTAAGAGCCCGAGCTGTTTACGCATTTGCACTTTTTCATCGCCCATAATTGAAAAACTTGTTATTATTTTTTCTTTATTATTATATTATAACTTTAAAATTTCAAAGGAACTGCTCTTGCTCTAGGCCCGCTAACCTCTACAATGGATGATATTTGACCTTTCACATCTCTAGTTAACTATTAATTAAGCGGCCTTGTATAAATGAACTGCTGATTATAATCAAGCTAGACGAGATCCATTACAAAATACTAAACGAACTACTCTACTTTTATTAATACGCTAGCAATGTGCACGGACGTCCGTATTAATCTGTCTGACATAATCAGACAGGCAGGCCGTTACTTGACATTTCATACAATCTCAACTTGAATGGATATAGGAAAGTACGTTTTCCAACATTGAAATATAAAAATACTCATATTCATTAATATGAGTATTGATTCCTTGGGCTAACAAGTACCATGATAACTATTAATTAAGTTTACTTAGACCTATTATAATTACGTTTTATGCTGGTAGCATTGTGAAGTTTGTCTTTGACTAGTCTGTGGAAGTTTGTGTTACCGTTTGTGACCGTGTCCCCATTTTTAATAAGTTGGTTATTTTGTTTTTCAATATTTTATAAAATTTCGTTGCAATATACATGATGTGGGAAAATAATTAAGGAAATGTGAAGTTTGTGGTATCAAACGTGTGACAAAAAGAAATGGTATTATACTTTAGGCCAGATTTCCACTCATTCCACTTGACCCAGCCAGGTTTGTTACTATGCAATATTTTAAAATATTTCTTATGTTTTAAGTTCAAGTATTACTTTACCCGTGACCGTGATACAATTTGCAACCACAAAGTTAACTCCTAGATTTGATCTCTCCTCATTAATCCGCATTAATCGCACCTCGTCATTGAAATAATAGTGATGTATTAAATCATCGATAAATTTAAGAATTTGGGCGAAACTCGACTCAAAATTTACGGAGGTATTCATGTTGGAAACCATAAAAAAATGGATATTAGGATGAACTGGTTTTATCCACAACAATGTATTATTTTTAAGGAAGTGCCTCCGCTGCCGGCGCCGGCACTCAAAAATTACGACAATGGGAGCCGGCAGTACCAAGAAAAAAATCAATTGTCAGTTTGACAGCACAGCTGATTGCTGATTCGCCAGAGTTGTTGTGAAATTACTGTTTTTTTTGTTAAATGAAAAAAAAGATGCAGGTTGGAGGCCAATTGTCATTTATAAAAATATTTAAATGAAAAAATAAAACATTGTCATACTAATGGATTAATTAATTTAAAAAAAATGGGGAGAAATTCATACGCATGCAACACCGAGCCTGCCAGAAAAGGCAATATTGCTATCTTTATCTAATTAGAATAACAGCTCCTTTGTAAGCTCTAGTGTGGGTGAGACAAATATATGTTTTTGTCGAAATTGTTAGTTGTTTTAAAGCTACGGCTTTCAAACTAAAATGTGGAAGACTTTTTTTCCCGCGAGACAGTGAAGTTTACTTCTCTATACATTTAACTCAATGATTTAAAGTTTCATTTGTTTTAATTAAAATGAGATCACATTAAGAACACATTTTGCGAGTAAAGGCTTTTTGTGAAAAATTGTATATTTTTGAACTTTTTATGTAACCGGGAAAAGTGAAAATTTATATTAAAATAACAATTTATTAAATTAGAAAAATGGTGATTAATATCGCGTTTTTACTCCACGTGCTCTTATTAAAGTTTCTATCCGTCTGGGCATACTGAGAATGATGTTATCGATGGTCTCCTGGGATAGTCTTCGCCATTCCTCAACTACGGCCATTCGCAGTTCACCCACGTTGGCAGGAGCTGGAATTCTGGACTTAACTTTTCTTTTCAGCAAGTCCCAAACGTGCTCTATTGGGTTCATATCCGGTGATCTCGCCGGCCACTCCATAACAGTGATATTCATATCATTAAGATATGCTTGAGTTACCCGAGCGGTATGCGGCCGAGCATTATCCTGCATAAAAACAAAATCGTCACCGATATGTGGAGAAAGCGGTACGACATTTTCTTCTAAAACTTCTCTGATATAGCGGTCTGCAGTCAGACTCCCTCTGTCAATCACTACCAAGTCTGTGCGAGCTCCCAAACAAATGCCCGCCCAAACCATTATTGATCCACCACCGTATGCAACTGTAGTTTCAAAATTTGTCGGAATGTATCGTTCTCCTTTGCGTCTGTATATTCTTTGCCTGCCGTCAATTTGACTTAAGAGAATTCTGCACTCATCACTAAACAATACCTTATTCCATTGGTTCGCGTTCCAAATTCGATGTTCCTGAGCAAAAGTGAACCTGTTTCTACGATGATTTACTTCGAGCCTTGGAGCCTTTGCGGGCACAAATGAACCCAAACCAGACCCAAAACTTCTTCGAACCTTCTTCGTATCGTACGCTCACTTACGGTTACACCCCGCACTGCTTCTAACTCATGTCGGGCTTGGACGGCCGTCAAACGGGGGTTCCTACGTACACGAAGCCGAATGAAACGATCATCCCTACTCGAAGTGCGTCTTTTTCTGCCTTGTCCTGCTCTTCTCACATAAGTACCGGTCTCCCTGAACCGTTGGATACTGCGATGGATCGTTGAAACTGGGCGACGAAGATCTCTGGATATCACTCTGTAGGTTTGACCATTTCTTCGCATATCGAGTGCCCTGGCAATCTCCGTTGGGGCTAAGTCAGGCATAATTCAGTCCTCAACTACAAAAAGATGCGTTATTAAAAAAAAACTAACAAAAAACAGTATTTCAATGAAATTTTAAATCAAACTCAGAAGGGAGAAATACTCGAAGTTCGCTCCAGATAAGGTGTATTTGAATAAAATTAAAACAATTGCATAAAATGTGATGTTCAGTTGTTTTCTTAATTTGAAATTATTGCTTTTTAAATTAAATGACGTATAAACCAGCCAGCAACCTTATATGATACTGATATCAAACCTTTTTTTGCCAGCCATCGAGAGTTAAAATGTGTTCATTCGCACCGACTCCAAAAAAACTGATTAGGTATGTTTTAGTCAATATTATTTTTCACTTTTTATTTTCATTTTGAAGACGGTTTTTAGTTTTTTATTAATCTTTTTTTATTTTACAATTTTAAGTGTTAAGTCCTCTATTTTTTCCCTCCTAACTTCGCCAAAAATTACTTTACAGCAAAGTAACCTTAACTAATATTGGTCCTCTATGGACCCCCCATCCAATGGTATGATAAAAATAAGGTCAATTTTTCGACGAAAATTTTTAAGTCTTAAGAAAAGGGTTTACCTACACTCCAACCAGAACGGCGGCTATTTTGGTGTCGTAACCATAGGATAAGGTCTCGCGTTAAATAACAGGTTAAATTAAGAAAGGAACTTTCAAATTTTTTTTCGTTACTGGGTGTGCGGGTACGCCCCCAGTAAATAAAAATTGGCGGTCTGGTACCTCATAAGCTCCACGTCTGCTCAACACACTGCGAAATACGTTCTGTCGACAAATTGAACCGTCGACAGTATTATCTTCTAACTCCTATCCGTTAAGGAGTTATGTGGCTTCCATCATCAGGTCAGCAACATGACATGATGATTACCAGACCCAAAAATCAGCATCGAGTCAGAAAATATATGCAAAACATTATGGGTGCCTATAAAAATTGAGTGTTGCCCTCGATTTCCCAGGGATCCCATCATCAGAATCTGACTTGGTGGAAATGGGACCACCTCGGGAGTATACCCTTTCAAACTAAAAAATACATTTTGAAATCGGTCCATAATTGACAGCTTAATCGAGTAACATACATACAAAAAAAAAAACAACATTCAGACGAATTGAGAACCTCCTCCATTTTTTTTAAGTCGGTTAATTATTAAAATTATGAATATCAACAATTAAGATAAAATAAGTATGATAAAAAACTAAAAACCGACTTCAAAATGAAACTAAAAAGCGAAAAATAATATTGACTAAAACATACGTAATCAGTTCTTTTCGGAGTCGGTGCGAATGAACACATTTTAACTCTCGATGGCTGGCACCGACTCCAAAATGAACTAATTAGGTATGTTTTAGTCAATATTATTTTTGACTTTTTAGTTTCATTTTGAAGTCGGTTTTTAGTTTTTTATTAAACTTTTTTTATTCACTTATCTTTTTTTGGTTAAAAACTTTCATTGGTTATTCATGTATCTTTCAGATTTTCTACTTATTCTCCAGGAATATATGGCTTAAAATAATTGGTCGTCCAAACTGGATTTCTAAAAAACATTCATGTATATGCAGCAAGCATTTTGAGGATAAATTTTTCAAGACACAAAACGAGAAGCGAAACTATTTTTGATGAAATCTGCAATTTCAACTAAGTTTGTTCCGGTAAGCTTAAATAAAATCAATACTATTCTTCTGCTGATAATTAGCACCATGTACCTACAGTTTTTCAAAAGCAATTAAGTAGGTATATTTTTAAGTTGGGTGTGCCTTTTACTATCATAACTTTTTAATTTGTATTATTGGAAATCCGAAAATATTTCTCATACCATTTTACATCGTGATGATCACTCTGGGTAAAAATACATAATATAAATACATAAAATACTTATGATCGAAACTTAAAATTCATAATATTACTAATAATACACCTGGTTTATATTAATATTTCTTTTCATATATTTTAGAAATTTGAAAAAAAACAAATTTTCAACGAATATTTTAATTTAGCGCTCGCCTGCCGCTGTCGTGGCATGCTAGCTACGCTCACCGCTAGCTAGCTCCCTTTGCTAGCTACTAATTTTTTTTCTTTTTCACAGGTCAACATAAAGCTTAGTTATCATCATCATTTGAGCCACAGGACGTCCACTGCTAAATGGGCCTCCCCCAGTGACTTCCAGGTTGGCCGATTGGAAGCGGCCTGCATCCAGCGCATAAAGCGTGAAAAATATTTTAGAGAAAAATAAAAACAGATTTTGATATTGATAAAAAGAAATTTGATAAGAACGTTCTAAATATTATTAGTCTTACTGATTTTGGAAATTATTTAGGTTCCTTGATTTCCCATTCTTTTGAGCAAGATCCACTTATAAGTCACAGATATCTCATTATAAAATGTATAATTGAAACATATTTACCATTAAGATTGAGGTACGAAACACAATTGAAAAATGTATTAAAGCGTACTTTAAGAAATTATTTAAACAAAATTCTATTTTCCGAGGGCAGTGAGAAATGATATAAGTATTAAGTAAAGCATTAATAAAAAAATGATTTAAATATCTTCTGTGTTTTCCTTAAATATTATTACTTCACTTGTTTAGCCTGGGTCGTATTTTCAGCCATTCTAAATCCCTGCCCATCCTATTTTAGTTTTAATAATTCTATGACTGTAACTAATAAGTATGATCGATATCGATATAAATGTGTAATTGTATACATCACTGACACGCATACATAAACAATTTTACACACACAAATGTTTTCCAATTTCGGTTTCGTTTGACAGCTCGCGTTTGTTCCTCTATTCCGTAGGTATATTACCTTTATGCTCTGGACTTAAAGAGAGTCAGGTTATATGCACTCTGAAATACAGACGCAGGCAGGGAATTCCAATCTTTAGCTGTGCGCATTATAAAAAATGATGAGAAGCGCTTAGTGCGGATTATGGGTATATCAACTAAGAACGGATGGCCGTGCGTCTGAATGTCCGATGGAATGAGCATGAGCACACTTTCCGAAGTACAATCTATAGAAGACCGATAGGCAAGCAACTTTGCGGCGGTGAACCAGGCTGGAAAGCTTGGACGCCACCAGTTTTTTATCGCCTATTATTCTCTTGGCTCTGCGTTCCACCGAGTCTAGTGCAGCAAGTTGGTATTTCGCCGAGCCGTCCCAAAGGTGGCTGCAGTACTCCATGCAAGATCGGACTTGGGCTTTGTAAAGAGTTAAAAGCTGTCCAGGCGTGAAGTACCGCTTGACTTTATTTGGGACGCCCAACTTTCTAGCTGCAATTTAAGCCTTAGACTCGATGGTGGTGCCAAAGTTGAGGTCAGAGGACAACTCCATGCCAAGAAGTTGTAGAGTGTCGGTCACTGGAACAGATGTACCCCGGAAAGTAGGAGAAAGGGTGAAAGGACTCCTTTTTGTAGAGAAAAGACACGCCTGCGTCTTAGAGGCATTGAAGCTGACGAGATTGTCATCGCCCCACTGGGAGACATTACTTAACGTCAGGCTCGTACGCTCAACCATGGCCTCTCTCAGTCTTTGGACCTCAACTCCACTGGCTCCTGCACTAGACAGATACTTCTCCGTGACAGTACTGTCATCTGCGTACCCAATAATACCTGAAGATAGCAGGTCATTGATGTGCAGCAGGAAAAGAGTCGCAGAGAGCACAGACCCCTGAGGAACTCCGGCGTCAATGGCCTTGAGGTCAGAGGAGCAGCCGTCAATGACTACTCGGATCGACCGTTCACTCAGAAAGTCAGCCACCCAGCTACAGAAGCCAGTGGGGATACCGTACGCTGGAAGCTTGCTCAGCAGACTCGCATGCCAAACCCTGTCGAAAGCCTTCGAAATATCCAGCGACACTGCGATTGCTTCGCCGTGGTTTTCGATGAAATCGCCCCAGCAATGCGTTACATACACTAGAAGATCCCCAGTTGAACGTCCTCGGCGGAAGCCATATTGACGATCACTGAGAAGATCATTGTCTTCTAGGTATGAAAGCCGTTTGCAATTTAGAACTTTTTCCATAACCTTACAGAGTACGGAAGTGATGGCGATCGGTCTGTGGTTACCAGGGTCGGCACGACTACCCTTCTTGGGTACTGGTTGCACATTGGCAAGCTTCCAAGATTTTGGTACGATTTTTGTCGTGAGAGAGAGGCGGTACAGTCGCGTCAGTACGGGAGACAACTCAGGCGCACAATATCTCAGCACTCTTGCTGGTTTGCCATCTGGGCCACAGGCTTTGTTCACGTCTAGACCAAGAAGAGATCTACGGACCTCTTTGTTGTGCACTGTGATCTCTGGCATCAAAGAATCACAGTGAGGCATGGTGGGTGCTTTGCTTGCAAACAGATCGGCAAATAAATTTGCTTTCTCTGTTGCGGTGTGGGCAAGTGACCCATCAGGTTTCTGCATTGGAGGTAGTGTAGGAAGGCAGAAGTTAGATTCGACTGATTTCGACAGGGACCAGAACTGCTTACTACCCTGTGGGTAAGATGCAAGTTTCGCCCCAATACGGCTGACATGGTCGAACCTAGCTTTTCGCAGCACCCTTTTGCAAGACCTGGTGGCTGTATTATATGCTCTCTTCTTTGCTCGCACCTTTCGCGCTCGCACTTTTTGATCTCGAGCTTTTACCCAAGCCTGGTAAGCCGACTGTTTACGAGCCTCAGCTCGAGCACAGTCCGCATTGTACCAAGGTTGGGCTTTGTAACCGAGCGGTATGTCGGAAAATGGAATGAAATATTCCATTCCCTGCCGGATCACAGCTGTGATCGCATCAGCGACGCATAAGGGGTCTTTCGAAGAGAAACATAACTGCCGCCACGGGTATGATGCAAAGAAAGCTCGCATCTCGTCCCAGTCTGCTGGCTCGTATCGCCATACTCTCCTCGTACCCCTTAGGGTGTAATCCGGAGAAGAGCAGATCGATACGGATTTGACTACACAGTGGTCGGACGATCCCAGTGGAGCCGAGACTGAAACCGAGTGTCTGTGTGGATAAAGTTGTCAGCAGTAGGTCCAGGCAATTGGGTGTATGATCAGCGATATCCGGTATTCGCGTCGCTTGTTCCACCAGCTAAGTGAGATCTAGCGCCAATGCTAGCTTGCGAGCCTCTCGCCCAGCATGGTCAGTTTTCTGGTATGGGAACAGCCACTCTTTGTGGTGGGCGTTCAAGTCCCCCAGAAAAACAAGCTCTGCTGTTGGATATCGCTGAAGTGTGGAGTCTGCCGTCTCAGCAAGGTATTCCATGAGCCCAGTCGTCTTCCGATCTCCACTGTGCGAACGGTAAACACTAGTGCAGAGAGCTTTCTCTACCCCAGTGTCCACCAAAAGCCACAGCACAGGAAATTTTGACTTCTCAAAGCAACGGAGACGCTTACAGCAGATGTCATCGCGAACATACACACAGACCCCTGCACATTTCTTGAACTTATGTTCGAGACTGTATCCAGGGTAGTTGAGGTATGCCACGTCCGACGGTGTTGCTATCTGCGTCTCCGTTAAGAAGAATAAGTGCGGCTTCTCGGTCTCCAGGTGGTGGTGGACCGGGTCGAGATTTGAGTGCAGACCTCGGATATTGGTGCACCTGAAAGTGCACCTCGCACTTTGAGTGGGAGGAAGTGTCGCCGTTGATTAAACTTTTTCTTCTTCATTTATTTTGTCATTTTTTAAGAGTTTTAGTAGGGGAAAGAAAAATAAAGTCGAGGCGCTGCTTAGCAAACCCTACTCGTACTTTTCGGCTCAGCCGATCGGAGGGGAACTCGCTTGGAGACTGCGGGGACGCCCGAGCCCCCCCCGATACCACTCCACCGGGTCCTCCCATCCAGTCGCCAACTGGCACGGTGGAGCATAACGGGATTTTTTGCAAGTTGGCGGGGCAGCCATTACGCGTGGCTAGCGCGTAAGTCGGGCCCCCTACTGACTGCGGTCGGCCAACGGCTGGGACCGTGCCTCGGATCCAGCTACCCTCCAGAACGAGTTACCCGATACAGCATCGCCTAAAGACAGAGACCGGTTCCAACAGCGCAACTGACTTAATTTCAAAACCCCAATGGCACTGGCACTCCCGCACACCGACGGCGGGATGGTGGTCGCGAGCCAGGCGGCCCCTTCCAGGGCCTACCACCGCCTTTGGGATCTTCTGCCGCTATCACAAATTATGATGACATTGCCCGGGGTGGACCGCTAGGAGGTAGATCCCAACCACCCCAAAAAGAGATCTCTATGAGACATACGTTTCAAACACGTAGTACGTCTTAGATCCTCTTTGCCTCTGTGGTCCTCATAAAGATAATATCTACGGAATAACGGAAAAGAGGAACAAACGGCTGAGCGAGCAAGATGCTACTAGCAGCAACACTGTATGATAAAAAGAGATGCGTGATGCGTCATCATAACAGAACCGTTTTTTTGGCAACTGTTTGACAGCTGGCGCAGAGTTGTTATTGATACGGCAATCCACGTTTTATTTTCACAAAATACGGTATACGGCAGACCTTTCAATGCCGTATCAAAAATTACGGCAAATGGCTGTAAGTGAAACGAAACGTTTTTTAACCAGCGAAGCGACGAAACGTACGGACAACAGCACGTCGACCTACCACAAAATGTCAAATTTTCTCATTTGAAAATGAACTCTATATGTCAGGCTTAAAGTTGAAAATCTATTGGAGAATTTTTGACTTTTGGGGTAGGTCGACGTGCTGTTGACTGTACCACTGACAGCCGATGGCCGGGGAAATCCCGACTCGCGATTAAAAACTGTATATCGCCGTATGGTGCCATCTCTTTCGCTTTAGTTAAAAATGAATGAGACAACGTACTGCACTAAAGTAGGTATTGGGTGTATCTATGAATCTATGATTTGAATAGCTCTATCATATTACTCGAGCTCATTCGTTTGTTACTGTTTTGAGAGAAATAATACCATAATTTGTGTTTATTTGTGTTATAAATTATTTCTTAATAACATGAGTGATTGTGACTCTGAAGGACCTTCTTCGCCAAAAAAGTCTAAAAAGGGTAAACACATAAAGCGAAAACGACAACAGTGGGAGAGTGACGATAATTTCAAAGACTTGTTGGTTGATGATGATTTGTATAGAGCAAAGTGCACCATATGCGACGTTAAATGAATTATCGTGTAAACTTGTAACTTTGCGACGACATGTGACAAATAACCAACATAAAAAAAAGACACTTGCTTCATCTTCTACAAAATCTCTTAGTGCTTATTTAAAACCGCGGGAAAAGGACACAAACACCCTTGTCGTGGAAGCCGAAATAAAACTCGTTGGGAAACGATAAGAAACTTTTATGGAGAAGAAACAAATGAGGAATAAACATTTTAAAATTAATACGGCATTTTAGTATTTTTTTCCATAAAATACGGCAATAAAATTCAGAATGTGACATATGGCAACCCAGATTTTTACGATCTGGCGGCACCAGGCGGCACTAAGAGGCCACTGAAAATTCGGGCTCTGTGAATTTTCCTGTTTTTACTTCACATCGTGAATATTATTGAGACATATTGCTCCATAAATATGTTGACTTGTTCAGTGATTGATTGTGGTGGTACAACACGACTTAAACCCCGCAAAGTACTCATTTCTCAGGTAAATTATTCCAAGTCGACACCTCTTAACTTTGGATTTATTTTTGCCTATGCGCTTTAAATTTTAAGCGTTAAGTATGATAGTTCTCTTCTAAAACCATTTATTTATGTAAGAAGTAAAGATTGGATACTCGTAATGCAGAATTAACGAATATCTTGTGTAAACAAATAATTTTCGCTTTACACTAGGGCTGCATCAAGTTATCGATGTTTCGTTTCCACTGTCTAGGTATCACGCCGTAGACGAATATTTATTTTATGTATTAAATTACTGTTGTTAAAGTATCTTTATGAAGTTTATTTATGAACTATCTGGGAATGTAATCCCATAATATAAGATACTTAAATAATTATTAAAATGTAATGTATAGTAATGGATTTCCGCAAAGTAACGCCTGATTCTATCAATTTTATAAGATAATTAGCCTATACATAGGTATGAGTTTTTGATTGCTGGAATATAAGGCACTTTCTACTACACATACCTACCTATTTTAGAATAGAATAATTTATTTTTCAATTACATGGCTATTAAGAGCTGTTATAATATTAAAATGTACTTTCATTGGTTATTTTTGCTTTCAGATTTTCTACTAATTCAGACACCAGGAATATATGGCTTAAACTAATTGATCGTCCAAACTGAATTCCTACTTCTGCTGATACTTAGCACCATGCACCTTCATTCAACCTTGTGTATATGATCATACAGATGCTCATGCTTTGGTCTGGATGTTTTTTTAATGTTTTACAAAAGCAATTAAGTAGGTAGGTATATTTATAAGTTGGGTGTGCCTTTTACTACATAACTTTTTAATTTTTATTATTGGAAGTCCGAAAATATTTCTCATACCATTTTACACGTAATGATCACTCTGGGTAAAAATACATAATATAAATACATAAAATACTTATGACCGAAACTAAAAATCAATATTACTAATAATAAACCTGCAGGGCTAGCATGCGCGCATCGGTTATTTTATCTATAGACAAGACAAATTTAGTCTTCGACGATATTTGTCGTTTTCCCTAATTACAGACGTCTCGAATACTTTTTCTTAATATTTTCAGGGTTTCCCGTTCATCGTAGCTACTTATTTTTACGTTATAACACGGCATTGCATGATATTTAGGTTTTTTCTTTATCCGTTAAACGTCAAAAGTCGATAAAATGCCACGACAAATTTCTATCGTGTTGCGCATGCTAGCCCTGCTGGTTTATATTAATATTTGTTTTCATAAATATTTCCATAAGGTCCATATTGGCTGACATAAAAATTTTGTTCCTATTTTTTGTTTTCATACCGTTGTGTTGTATATAATAATCACTCTTCAATTCTTCATACCTTTTACACATACCTTTATTGTTCATATTTTTTTATAAATACTGTCATTACTAAGAAATGTTTCAACTCTCAATTTTTCTTTTTAGTCAGTCAGTGATCATAATTTTCTTATTATTATGGCATTATTAAGAACATATATAAACTTATAAAAATAAAATTTTTAAATTCCATTTTTAGTTTTAAAAAATATGTCATTGTAAACCAATAAGTACCTTTATAGTATAGTGCTAGTAGAAATTTGAAAGACACGAATTTTCAACTAATATTTTAATTTAGCGCTCGCCGCTAATAACTACTCATTTTTTTCTTTTTCACAGGTTAAGATAAAGCCTAGACGCATAGTATCGTCCTACGTTTATAGAGATATTGTATCAAGTATTGTATAGAGGTTTTTAATCTATCCTTCTAAAGATGTAATAAATGTTTGCTTAAAGTGTGAAAAATATAAAGAAAAACAAAAACAAATTTTGATAAGACCGTTCTAAATATTATTAGTCGTACTGATTTTGGAAATTATTTGGTTCCTTGATTGCCCATTCTTTTGAGCAAGATCCACTTATTAGTCACAGATATCTTATTATAAAATGTATAATTGAAACGTATTTGCCGGTAGGCTTGGGGTATGAAACACAATTGAAAAATGTATCAAAGCTTACTTTAAGAAATTATTTAAACAAAATTAATGTTTTCAGAGGGCAGTGAGAAATGATATAGGTAGGTAGGTACCTTTAAAGCATTGATAAATAAATTATTTAAAATATCTTCTGATTTTCTTAAATATTATTACTTCACTTGTTCACCCAGGGTCGTATTTTCAGCCATGCAAAATACTTCCCATCCTATTTCAGTTATATTAATTCTATGACTAACTAATTAATATTATCGATATCGATATTAATGTGAAAAGAGTCATGGCATACATCACTGGCACGCATTCATAAACAATTTTACACACGCAAATGTTTTCCAATTTCGGTTTCGTTTGACAGCTCGCGTTTGGTCCTATATTCCGTAAAGCTGGAAACATACTATCGGACGCGGCTTACAGCCGCGACTGATCAGTGTGCACGGTCATCGGACGTTGCTTGCGGACGCCATCAGTGTGACCACAATGAGTAGATTTCTACGTTTTTGGTAGGTATATTTGAGACAAAGAGGACGATGATTTAGTAGTGCTATGATTTAGTTGTAATTTCAGTAGAAAATCGGTATCGTTTAGTAGATTTTGGAAGAAAATTCTGAAAAGATCACGATGATTTAGTAGTAATTTCAGTAGAAAATCGGTATTGTTTAGTAGGTATTCGAAGATAATTCTGAAAAATAGTAGCTAATCCAAAATACAATTATCCAGGCCAAAAAAAACCGACCAAGTATGAGTCGAACTCGCGCACGAAGGGTTCCGCACCATTATCTGTAAAAACCGGCGAAGTGCGAGTCGGACTCGCGCACTAAGGGTTCCGTAACATTTTCTATAAAAACGGCAAAAAAATCACGTTTGTTTTATGGAAGCCCCCTTAAATATTTATTTCAACTTTCTAGCTATCACGGTGCATGAGATACAGCTTGGTGACAGATGGACAGACAGACGGACGGACAGCCGAGCCTTAGTAACGAGCAAAATAAATTACTTTGGTTGTATAGGAGCCCCCTTAAATATTTTTATTTTATTCTGGTTTTTAGTATTTGTTGTTATAGCGGCAACAAAAATACATCATCTGTGAAAATTTCAACTGTCTAGCTAGCACGGTTCATGAGATAGACGGACAGACGGACAGACAGACAGACGGACAGCGGAGCCTTAGTAATAGGGCCCCGTTTCACGCTTTGGGTACGGAACCCTAAATAAATCTTGTCCAGGTCCCGGGGATTTCCTGTAACATAATACTGAATACGGTGATAAGCGGATTTCTTTTTCGCATACGTTATCAAATCACTAGCTATCTTATAATAAAAATGTTCATGCAATCCATAAACATTAAGCACGTGCAAGCTCTCGAGCAGTCGGCGTCCTTCTGACGCTCGGACGCGTCCGCACCCCGTGCATACCGTCCGCGGACGTTTTCGGCTTACAGAAACATCCAGCGCGCCAGATTGCTGTCGGACGTCCGAGCGCTCAAGGTCAGCCCAAGGTTACGTCCGCGACTGACGTCCGATGGTTTGCACACCTTAGTGTACATTCAATACCTAGATTCCTTTAAGTCGCGGCTGTAAGCCGCGTCCGATAGTATGTTTCCAGCTTTACAGCAACAAATACTAAAAACCAGAATAAAATAAATATTTAATCCCTTAAATCCCATACAACCAAAGTGATTTATTTTGCTCGTTACTAAGGCTCCGCTGTCTGTCCGTCTGTCACCAAGCTGTATCTCATGCACCGTGACAGCTAGAAAGTTAATGAAATAAATATTTAAGGGGGCTTCCATACAACAAACGTGATTTTTTTGCCGTTTTTATAGAAAATGGTACGGAACCCGTCGTGCGCGAGTCTGACTCGCACTTCGCCGGTTTTTACAGATAATGGTGCGGAACCCTTCGTGCGCAAGTTCGACTCGCACTTGGCCGGTTTTTTTTGGCCTGGATAATTGTATTTTGGATTAGCTACTATTTTTCAAAAATTTCTTCCAAAATCTACTAACGATACCGATTTTCTACTGAAATTACTACTAAATCATCGTCCTCTTTGTCACAAATCTACCAAAAACGTAGAAATCTACTTAAAGTGGTCACACTGATGGCGTCCGCAAGCAACGTCTGAAGGACCGTGCACACTTATCAGTCGCGTCTATAAGCCGCGTCCGTAAGCCGCGTCCGATAGTATGTTTCCAGCTTAAGCCGCGTCCGATAGTATCTTTCCAGCTTAAGGTACCTTTATTAACTTTATGGTGGTCCTTTTTTTTCGGTTTTTGGCATAACACGACTTGTGTGTTGCCATATTCGAGTTAAAACGAGGAAACGGGATTATAAGGAAATAATAAACGAAAATGACGGAAAGGGAATTTAGGAACGAATGTGATCAGATGGTTTAAAGGTTAGGATTATGTGTATAAAAATAGGTAATATGTACATCATTAATTATAATAAAGGTAAAACTAATTATACAGTATTATGGTGGTCCTTCGCTTGACTTTTTTTGGTTTATAAACTCATCACTGGCCTATAATAATCTAGACTGCATAGGACTGACTGTCTGCTGGCTGCTCTGCTGTAAAAATGTTAGGCTCGGACCACTGATCAAATAATACTGGCTCGGACTTTACCCAGCAGCCGGCAGCCACTGATCAAATAACCGGCAGCCGGCAACGTATAGACCGAGGGCTTAGATTTAAACTCGTCTAATCTGTGATTTAGGGATAGGTTGTTGGATGAGTAAATCGTAAAATTCAGTTGATGAAATTCATAGATTTAAATATTTTCTAAATAAACTTATAGAATAAATTCTGTTTTTGATGTGAATGTCATTGTGTAAGATATTTGGCATAGTTTTGTAAGTAATTTAACTACTCTTAAACTCAATTGGCCTTACTAAAAAAAAGATAGACTAGGTTTAATTTTGTCTAAAGGTTAGTCAACCAATTGAAAAGGTTTGTAAATACCCTATTGTATGATGTATCAACATGTCAAATTGGTTGGCTATTCTTCAAACATGGCTTAAGCCTAGTCTATATTTTTTGTAGTAAGGCCAAATGCGTCTTTTTCAGATTGTATTTGCAAGTTCGGGACTAATGTTAACCAACTGTACTAACGTACAGTAACCTTAGTCCCGTACCTAGTCCCTATCCTTACCTAACCTTAGTCCCGGACTAGCAAATGCACTCTGAATATGACAGTTGAAGGTTAGTGGTACTTATTAGTATGATGTCTGTCATGTGGAACTTAGAAAGTCTTGAGCATTAATTAATAATCTCACACCAGTGTCACAACTCACAGATGGAAATATCTGGTTAAAAGTATTGTCTCTTTTTAGTTGTATGACGGTATTCAATATATTAATTATACCAACGGAAGCGGTGGTATTTAGTGAAACCGTCGCTTCTGTGTGGAAGGTTGGCGGTTGAGACTACCAAATATTGGTTTCAAGTACAAGGCCCAAAAAATAGAGGGAATATGTTTAGTTTCTTTTTTATTTCATGTAACCTATGTCAGAAATGTATAACTTGTTACGACGATACATATTATTAGACCGTTTTATTAAGAATTTTTATATATTAGTGCCTGGATGAGGGGGCTTTGCTCGGTTTTTTTTAAATGAACCCTTTCTGGATCATTTTATCGTTCTTGAAACTCGCATAAATAATAAACTTCTCGAAAATCGTTGGAGCCGTTTCCGAGATTTAGATTATATACATCTATACAAAAATTACTCGTTTAAAGGTATTCATATATAAGATAACTTAAAAATGTTATTGCACTACTTTATTTCAAAACAATTTGGGGGAGATCTCTGGATCAGGGTCTGGGTAATATTGCAGCAAATCTGCAACAGGAGACTCTTGGTCTTCATAAAAGTCACAAGCTAACAAAAACTCGCGTTTAGAGTAGTCATCTCCTTTACAGAACATGTCACCTGAAACAAAGCAACGAAACATAAAGTTCTCTTTTTGTTTCAAAACGAATAGCTTATCAAAACAAAATGAATAGAAGTACCTTCAATATCCATAATGTGTACAGGTGTTTTAGACTCAAGTGCTCCCACACAATAGTGTTCTTCTGTTAAGTCGGGGTGCCAATACATTATAGCATCTCTGCATGATGTCCCAGCAATAGGAAGCAGAATTCTGTCCTGAATAATTACCAATAAAACGTTTAAGTATATTGCTTCTCATAGTAAATTGGGTTTATTAAAGATAAATATTAAAACTCTACAGAACATACTCACCTTACATATTATTTTATTATTTACAATGGGTTCCTTGACTTCACCTGTACAGAAGAATTTCCTTTTTTTTCTCATTATTACGGTGCTAATTTCTAACACTGTTTTGATACTGTTGCCTTAAAAAGATAATTAAGAAAAAACATTATGACACAAAACGTAAGTAACTTGCTTTATGAAAGTAAAGTATGCTATAGGTATACGTTCCACTGCATGGCATAGGCCTCACCTCACTATAAGGTGGTTTTGCCAATACTCTACCAATCATGCGGAGCCCATTGCGGATTAGAGAAGAGTTGTAGTCAGTGACTTATATATAACAATGGTTGTAGTAAGGCTAGCCTTAGTCTTAGTCTATACCCGGTCGCAAATTGGACCGGGTTAACGCGGATTCAATCCATGGCATAAGCAATAAGGTCGTTTTTTGAACGGATTCTTGCGGATGCTAACGGATTCCGGCAGCGTATAGACCGAGCCTTACAACAATTCGCAATCCGCAATCAAGCAGCATGGAAGCCAGGACCAACTTTTAACGTGCCTTCCGAAGCACAGAGATGCTCGTCATAAATGTCACTAATTTTATGGTCAGAATTTTCCGATACCGATCGACACCAAGGCTCGGTCTAATACCCAGCTGGAAACCGGACCGGGTTGACGCGGATTCAATGCATCGCTTAAGCAATAAGGTCGTTTTTTGAGCGGATTCTTGCGGATACTATCGGATTCTGGCAGCGTATAGACCGAGCCTAAGCTTCGTCAAGACCAATAACATAATAAAACTTTTTTTTTGAGAGATGGATAGTGTTTATTTGTCGGTATACCTTTTTCACCGTTGATTGCATCTAGCTCTCGCATTCCTCTAGCTTGTGTTTCACGACTATTTTGCTGTTTCATAGTATTGGCCAATCTATACATTGCTTCCACAAATTCGTCTATAGGACCTGTAACAACAACATTAGAAATCAGTAACCAATCCAGCTGAATACAGTTCAAAGGTAATTAACTCTCAGGTCGAGTAAAAGAAGTACCTGTTCCAAAGCTACCACCATCTAAATAGTTAAGAAATTGGTAGAACCTCAATGCTTCATCAGATTCTATCTCATCCATCACGGGTCTCTGAAAATTTGTAACAGTTTAATTAATTTGACGTCTCAGGAAAGGTTGCCTTATAGTTAAGAATCTTAATCGCCTTACAAATTTTCCACTCCATGCTCCTACATCGGAGTATAGGGAATTAACTCTGCTTGGCATCCAATCAAGAGATGAACGAGCCACCAATACTGGATGCTAAAACATTTTTTTTATTAATACCTGTGCCAATTATCACTTACGTGGCAATAAGCACCTTTATAAAGTTTAAAAAGAGATAATATTTACTATGGATGGTATTTTAGAATACACATTTTGTGCTAAATATACAAAATAAATGAAAATAAAAAATAAATTTTGAAACATTTCTAAGTTGTTGCACTAACAAATCACCGCAAAACAATAAAGCTTTTTACTTTCTATATGAACATTCAACGTAATTACCTTTCGTTTGGAAAGATTTTAACAAGCAATTAGAATTTTATTTATGTTTCGGATATAAAATATTTAACTATAGGTTTTCGTAGAGCACTATTTATTTGTTATCGACTAACGTACGTAGGTACATTATTTTACTTACTAAAAATAACGAAAATAATTATTAAAAAAAATTATTATTTTACTTACTAGCATTTTCTTACATAAATATAAAACAAATCATTTTTTATGGCCTTCAATAGTGTGAAAAAAAAACATTATTACACCCTGTACCTTATTTTTGAGTTCCCGGATATTTCGGCACTGTTGCAAGCGCCATGATCACGGAGTAACTGACAACAACCGGCAACAGTGCCGAAATATCCGGGAACTCAAAAATAAGGTACATGGTAGCAATCCCGTAACAAACTATTCTAATGTTAGTGACCATGAAAGTTTAAAACAATATATTATTACACCCTTTACCCACACCCAAAAATATGGTTCCGTCGCCATAAAAAACAGAAGTAGAAGAACATCAGAACAGCAGTTTGTTGTTTATTCTATCACATCGTGTCGTCATCAAGATCACGTGGCAGCTTAGAGCGATTAGGTGCCACATTTGAACTCTAACTAAACTATTTTTTGATATTTTATTTAAATTATTAAATAAAAATTCAAAATATATTTTTTGTTATCAATAAATAAATAAATACCTGTAATATCAAAAAATAAGAATGGCTCAAAAAAAATTGACCACATCCACCGTGGCCTGCTTAGAGTCCTGAGAACACTATCAATGCAATTTCAACATTTCAAGTAGTTAAATATTAAAGTAAATTACTATTCGTCACCAAAAATGCCTTGCCTTCTTCTTCTTTTTTTAAGTCGACTGACGTGTGTTTCTGCGTCCCAGACTCACTCCCAATAGTGGCTGGCGTTCGGCTTTATCTCGTCTTTAAACCTAAATATATTAATCTGTCCGTACACAGACCGATGCGTCTGAGTCTTAGTCTCCCCAATTCAATGTTTTTTAATACGTAATATTATCGTCCGATAACCATGGTATTTGGTAGTATTGTAATACATCATAGAAATTACTTGCCGTAAACCGACTTAACAGCAAGGAAATGCATTTCTTACGTACGGACAACAGCTCGTCGACCTACCACAAAATGTCAATTTTTCTCATTTGAAAATGATCTCTACTTGTCAGGCTTAAGGTTGAAAATCTATTGGAGGATTTTTCCCTTTTGGGGTAGGTCGACGTGCTGTTGACGTACAAGAAATAATGTATTACGTTCTACGTTCGTACGTATCCATCATTTATTTGATCAGTGGTATCCATGACTACGTACTATGTACACACCCACATTATTGTAATGAGTTCCAAGATGAGGATAAATAGCACTAGTTCATATCGGAGCGAAGAGCGTCTTACTTGTTCTGTGCTTAATACAATAAAGTTGTTTTATTAAAATTTTATTTAGCCTAATAGTAACTGATTCCTTTATAGTCTGTGCTTGCACTTCAGCCATAGATAGTAAAAGAGGAAGAATTCGCGTCGTACTTATTCGCGCCAATTTTTGTTGTCATGTCATTTTGATTTCGTGCAATTTTTCGCATGTTTTTATTTTGAATACTTAGTTATTTATTATAAAATGCATGTTCGAGTAAGAATATTTGGCAAACCAGACACTATAGTAGTGGTGGAATCTAAGCTGACAAAAATAGACCAGTTTCGTAAAATAATTAAAGATAAGTTTGATGTTCAACCAAAGTTGCAACGTTTGCTGTACGGAGGCAAGCTGGTAAGTCTAATTATTCGTCATATTTTATTTGAGCTACATTTGACCTATCAGTTCTCATGCAATATGATCTAGTGGCACTGTATCTAAAAATACTGCAACCACTTGCTGTTTATTTAGTAGGTATTTCAATTTAAAAATAGTTCGTTAGCTTGAAGGAAACTACTTGATCATAGGACTTCTAGGTGTTTTTCAATAAGCTTTAGTTTTGCAATCGTACCGAGTCGTGCTCACATATCATTAATTTTTGGGTTTATGAAAAATTAAGGTTATATTCGGAGTAGTGACTACTATTAGATGTTCTGTTCTGTTGAAGAAAATTGCACTAACTGGAACTGCAAAGCTTTACTCTATGCATTGCGATAGTATCCTTGTGTATGGTTTAGATATCCGTAATATCGAACACATTGTAACAAGTTTCTTTGACTATCATATTGATGAACAATGTAGATACTTCTTGCAGCATGTTGATAATTTCAAAATGTATCATAGATGGTACGCTTATAAGCTGCTTTACTAAACAGTTATGTAATTTAAGCCAGCTGTACATTATATAGGTTCAAGTTACATTACTAAGCCTTTGATGAAATGAGAAAAAAAAATTGCCATGAAATTTATTAACCTATGTTTTATTTTACATAACCTCTTGTGGGTGACCTGCTGCACTGATAATTTAAAAAAAATATGCAAATCTGCATGTTAACATTCTGTAATTATGGAAACTGCTTAATGTCTGTAAGCAGTTTCACATAACGAAGCTGTTTCATAAAACTGCTTATAAAGCAATACATTTGTGTTTTCACTGTCTATGTTGCTCAAGAATTTTCACTGAATGTGTAATTATCCTTTTAGTTGGAAAATGGTTATACATTCCATGATTACAACATCAAGCTTAATGATGTTATTCAGCTTATGGTCAAAGTGCAGCCTGATGAACCCAAAAACGAAGAGACTGAGAGTGAAAAAACGGAAGAGAAAGTAGAAAGCAAGAAAGATGTCGAGAAAATTATCTACACAGGTAAGTTAATTATACCTACTTCACCCGTAATTATGTTATTATCAATTATTGCTATCTTAAATCAAATTTAACTATTAAAAACACAAGTCAGTCACAATTTCTTATGATAAGTGATGATGGCTATTTATGAAGTTCAACATGAATTTGATCATCTGCCTTTTTAGACGCTGAAAGCACTCTGTATACTATTGGAGACTTAGTAGACATGCGAGACATGGAACAAGGTGCCTGGTTTGAAGGCAAAATTGCGAGAATTGTTTACAATCCTGAATTCCCACACATAACTGACACTGTTTTGAACAATGAGGATTCCAAACTGATTTCTGACAAAGAAAGTGATTCCGAGAACAATCCTCCTGTAGAAACATCAAGTCCAGAAAGTAGGTTGAAAAAGAAAGGCATAGCTAAATACTTCACCAAAAGTCCTAAATCTGTAAAGAAAAAGCCAGTGGAAAAGGATGGTAGAGCAGAAAATACTGGCAAAGTTAATGACATAAATCTGTTGTATAAAGTTCATCTAGACTCTGAGTAAGTTAATACTTTTATTTTGTCATCTTTGATGTGCAAATAGATCCAACAACTAATGCATCTAGATATATTATTTTATAATAATAATAAAAACCTTTATTACTACTTTCTGATATTCTGATTCCTACACATAAACATAATTATGTATTTTATTTTAGCATTCTAAGTCTTCACACTTTTTGCACCTAAAAATATAATATTTGACTTTATTTCCAGTGATGAGAACTCAAATCTCTATTGCAAACTAAAAGATATTAGGCCAAGGGCACGTAAAGAAATTGACATTGAAGATTTAAAAGTTGGGCGAAATGTTATGATAAACCACAACACTGAAGAACCCTTAGAAAAGGGATACTGGTAAGTTTAATAAAATAACTACATCCTAATAATTACATTACTGAGATTGATTATTCTCATTTGTATAATAATACTCTTCACATCTTTCATATATGATGTTGCACTAAAGTCAATTCTTATTTTTGATTCTGCCCTTTGGTTGAAAACAGGTCTAAATAAATAAAACTACAGCGTTACATTTAAAAAAAAAATCATATCCTATATCCATCCACATTTTATGACTTCAAGGCCAGGACTATAAGTAGAATTGGGCCGAAATTTTTTAGAATCCATTCAAAAATTGACTTTTGCTTGAGCGACAGATTGAATCCGGGATTAGACCCGAAGCCATTTCCAGTTGCTTATAGTCTGAGCTTTACTGATTGAGATCATTCCATAAAATTATGTGCTTCACATGAAACCTTATTAAAATATGTAATAATGATTTATAGGTATGACTATAAGGTGGATGAAATAAAGAAGCTAAGGACAAGTTACGAATTGGTTGGAACATTATACCTAGGTCCTGATGCTGTGCCTCAAAATGACACAAGAGTGAGAGTACATGACAAGATATTTGCAATTGAAGAGGTGGTACCTTTAGCAAAAAGATCTGAGGAGTACAAAAAGATGATGATTACACAACCTGAAAAGAGTGAGAGATTTATCTGTTTGACTTTTGGCTTTGATCATTGACTTGCCATAGAGATTAAAATATCTGTTATTATTCCCGTTTTTTATTGTTCAGTCTTTGCTGCGCTTTTTGTAGCTCAGTGAAACTGCAAAGTTTGTTAGAATAGGATACTTTAATGTATTGTGTTAAAAATGAAATGGCCTGTCTCATTCAACTTCTTTTATTTTAAGGAGCCCTGCCATTAAACTGTTTTACGTGTCGAGACGACGAAGACGCTCCATGTAAAGACTGTGGCTGCTACCTCTGTTCTGGGAAAGAATTTCCAGAGAAAGTAAGTAAAATAATGTGTTAACATACACACTGACACACCCCTTCTCTTCCTACGGGTGTCGTAAGAGGCGACTACAGGAGAACTGCCATAAGAAGACGGGCAGCAGCGTCTCCTCTCCACCATTGGCCAAACTGCGATCGCCAACCCGCCTGCCAAGCGTGGCGATTATGGCAAAATCCTCCTTTTGGAGAGGCCTGTGTCCAGCAGTGGACTGTTATAGGCTGGTGATGTGATGATGTGACACACTGACTTTTAAAAGTACATTTTTAGGGTTCTGTAGTCCTGACAAGGAGCCCTTATAGTTTCGTCAAGTCCATTTGTCTGTCTGTTCGTCCGCGTTTTTGCTTCGAGACTGTTGACTGTTAGGCAACTACAGAACCCTATACTGCACGTGGCACGGTTTGTTGTAGTTCCTTTAAGATAGATAAAAAAAAAGTGTTCAAACTGTTAAAGTTAATTAAATTATTGATTTAAATCTTAGCCGTTCCCTATGATATCAGAGGAAGTAAAGTTAAACTATATTCTGCCGTCAAATTCTCTGCGTTTTAGTCGCACGCATCACTGCTTTACCCCCACGCGTCAATCGCGCTCAACTATACAATTGTTTTTCTAGATCGTGCTATGCGATGAATGCAACAACGGTTACCACATGAACTGCCTCTCGCCGCCGCTCAAAGATTTGCCGGACGAGGACTGGTACTGCCCATCTTGCAAGCGGAACCCTACTGACGTGGTGGCCCCCGGAGCGGCCAAGCAAGCAAAGAAGACGAACGCATCAAAGACCAATAGGGACTGGGGGCGAGGGATGGCTTGTGTCGGTAAGTTGCCTTACTTTATAACTTGCTGTTGCCCGTGACTTCGTTGGGGTCTTTAAATTCATAATATAATATGCAATCACACTTATAAACCTTCCTCTTAAATCATTCTGTCTATTGGTGAAAGCCACATCAAAACGGCTTCGTAGTTTTAAAGATCTGAGCGTACAGACGACAGGAAGTGACTCCATTTTATACTATGTAGAGAAGTACATTAGGTATTATGTACCATTGACTTGACCTACAAGCATTTTTCTCAGGACTATTACCACACTGTTAATATGTCAGTACACGCTGTTGTGATTTCAGGATTTCAACCTACGGAGTGGTCGAATATTTTTACAAAATGACATACTTATAAATATTGAAGATTTGATGTGCTTTGCGATTTTTCTACCTATGTGTTCAAGGCGATTAAGTAAAATTGATATTTTTGTCCTCCACATAAAAGAAGCTAAAAGCGAATGCATTGTTGGGATATTATTATTGTAAATTCTTATTAAGGTCATGTTTTATTAGTACTTATAAAATAACTTTTACTGTGGGACCATCATCGAAATATCTAAAAAAAGGAGAAGGTTAAGACCGAAATCGCCGTCACGCTGCATGAGCCCTATTTGTTCTCATACAAGCCTGTATACAAATACTGATACTGTTTTCTTAAATTGGTTTCTAAGTAACCATTATTTCTAAGTTGTATTTCACCTATACAGGTAAGACGAAAACATGCGCCATGCCCCCGAATCACTTTGGGCCTATTCCAGGCATCGAGGTGGGAATGTGCTGGAGGTTCAGGATACAGGTAAGTCTAAAATTTTCTTTTTGCAATAACATGATAGTTCTATCTAAGATAAACTTGAAATAATCGACCACTGGCTGTAACAGCGAAAAAAACCTAATCAACAAATGTAGACAGTATTTAAATAGTGCCAGTGCAGAATGGTGTAAACTGCGGTATAGTGTATCTTTAAATTGATAGCCTGCATCCAGAAGCTTCCTGCAATCTTACCAGGTCGTTTGTCCACCTTGTGGGTTGGTTGATGTCCCACGCTGCGCTTGCCGGTACGTGGTCTCAATTCCAGAACCTTTCTATCCCATCGGCCGTCAGTTCTACGTGCTATGTACCGCGCCCACGCCTACTTTAGCTTGCTAATCTGTCGGGCTATGTCAGCGACTTTGGTTCGTTCACGGACCTCCTCAGTCCTGATTCAATCTCGCAAAGAAACATTGAGCATAGCCTTCTCCATAGCGCGCAGTGTAACCTTGAGCTTTCTTATAAGGCCCATAGTGAGGGGCCAAGTTTCTATCCCGTTCCGAGTCCGGAGTGCACAGACCGCTAGTGTACAGACATCCACAGGGGCGACTTAGGAGGCGCGTACATCATTACTATGCTGTCTTGTGAACTGCTAAAGTGGTGTTCTGGTAACTGTCCGAATCCGGCGTACACAGACCGCCAGTGTCAGACATCCGCAGGCGCAACGTGGAAGGCGCGTACAGCATTACTATGTTGCCTTGTGAACTGCTAAAGTGTAATCTGGTAACTGTCCGAGTCCGGCTTATACAGACGAACAGTGTCAGGGTCTGTCAGGCATCAACTGGGTTGAAACTTGCTAAAGTATTATAACTCTCTCGTAGCTGTCAGAGTCCGGTGTACACAGACCGCCAGTGTCAGACATCCACAGGCGCAACGTGGAAGGCGCGTACAGCATTACTATGCTGCCTTGTAAACTGCTAAAGTGGTGGTCTTGTAACTGTCCGAGTCCGGCGTACACAGACGAACAGTGTCAGGGTCTGTCAGGCATCAACTGGGTTCTAACTTGCTAAAGTATTATCTCTCTCGTAGCTGTCAGAGTCCGGCGTACACAGACCGCCAGTGTCAGGCATCCACGGGCGCGACGTGGAAGGTGCGTACAGCATCGTGCTTTCCGGCGGGTACGAGGACGACGTCGACCACGGCAACGAGTTCACCTACACCGGCAGCGGCGGCCGCGACCTGTCCGGCAACAAGCGCACCGCAGGACAGTCCTGTGACCAGACCTTGACGAGGGAGAACAAGTTAGTGTATCGTTAACGTAATCAAACCGATTTATATCTACAAATAGGCCTGAATCCCAGTATCCCTTTACAAGCTCAAATTATTATATTTTAGCGTAACACTGCTTTGGTATAGTATTTATTATACAACATCATTTTTGTTTTTACAAAAGCCGAAACACGGGTCACGTATATTCATATTTAGAATCAGTATAAAAAAAAAATATAACGATACCTTAAAAACTCACGAAGTTACAAACTTTTGGGTGGCCCCGTTGTCCACGCGCAAGTGTAGACCACAGAACAAGTAAGACTCGCTACGCTCCGCTACCTGTTCTGTGGCGGAGACAACCTTACCGCGCGCGGCACTTTTGTTAAGTCAAATATAACATCCAAATCCCTGTTCTGTTGCTTGCACCATTTTTCTTATCACCAGCCGATATATAGTCCACCGCTTTGGGACTATATTTTCTAGACGAATCAGTCCCTGAACTTCACTCATCAAACATCAGATTTATCTAATAACTGATGTATTGGGTTTCCGGATTAAACAATACGCATTATTTTATAAATAATATCTTAGGATTACTTGTGAATTGTATCAATATCCCAATTCATAGTTTTTCTAAAATTTTTAAAACTACGTTTGTATGTTGTAGGGCTCTAGCCCGCAACTGCGCGGCTAAACAGATCAGCGAGGAGGGCGCCGACGCAGGCGAGGAGTGGCGCAGTGGCCGGCCCGTGCGCGTCGTGCGCTCCTACAAGATGCGCAAGCACTTCCCGAAGTATGCGCCCGAGGAGGGCATACGGTCAGTACCAAGCGGTAGCTTAGGGTTACTACCCATAGGCCGGCAAATTGGTAGTTAAGTTCTACCAATTTGAAATATAAGGTTGGTTTTTATAAACTGGTGAAACTTTAACAGAACTTCTAATTATTTTAGAGAAACGGGGCCATGTCATTTTCGTTTTTAACGGGGTGTTTTATTTTACATTGAATTCATAATAGTTTTTGGCGTTTTTCTCGAAAACTAGCCTATACAAATTTTCTTTTTTTTAACAAAAAATGATTCATTTATGTTTTTATAATTGCCCTTTTAAATTTCACCAGTTTATAAAAAGCGACCTTGTATGTTTTTTCCTACATGATGCATGTTTACAGTAAAATTTTAAAAAAAGGGAAAATATTTGTTTCCCGTTCCCAGAGGCGGTGACAAAGACCAACACCATACTTTTTAGTAAATCAATAAAATTTAATACCATTATAGAAATATTATTGTACAAGATTCCATTAATTAATTGATAATTAAAACGACATTCTTCACTGTTGCCTTATCGTTGCTCCAGTTACGACGGTATCTACAAAGTGGTGAAATACTATCCAGAAACGGGACTGTCGGGATTCCGAGTGTGGAAGTACCTGCTACGGAGAGACGACCCCAGTCCTGCTCCGTGGGAGCCTGACGCCAAACAGTTCCCCATTATCTACCCAGATGGCTACCTAGAAGCCGAGGCGGAAAAGAAAGCACTTAAAGAGAAAAACGGTAAAGCGAAAACGGGGAAGGCTACTAAGAAACGGGCGTTGAGGGAAAGCAACCAGTCCTCCGAATCGGGGGGCGAGACCTCTCCGCCGGTGAAGAAAAGAAAAACCGCTCAGGATGATGCCAAAGAGAAGAAAAAGAGTAGACGTAAGTTTTTTAACACGTAAAACTATATTAAGTAATTTTGAAAATATCTTTTTAGATATAAACATTCTCAAGAAATTCGGTAAATACTGACAGCCAAATATCTGGAAATTATGGGGAAACATGGGTAAAGCTAATCTCAGATGACGCCAGTGCAACAACTCTGGCTGTCAATTCAGTTTTTTTTGTGCTTGTTAAATAAACAGAAAATATATATGCTATTTAAAGTAATCATTATTGGCAAGACCAAACACAATGCGACACTTATCGGGATAAATGTGCGGTGTTGCTCCATATTGTTCTAGTTTTACTAGCAGCTAGGATCCTCTAGTACTGAAGTAGAGTAGGATATTGCTTTATTTATACTTTATTGCGAAGAAAATAGTAGTACAAATGCCAGACTTAATCCCTTTCCGCCATGGGGTCAGGAAAAAAAATGGAACTAGAGAAAATCTTGTAAAGGTAACGGAAACCCTAGAATGAATACATACTACTAGATGTACCTAGTATGTATGTATAACATGAATAACTAGACGGTACATTTACATAACAAATGGCTTAACAGATAAGTGGTAAACTAACCGTGCCACACATAAGGGAATGTTGTGAAAGAACAAGTAGTGTTTAATGGTCAAATCAATGGTAATAGTAACCCAGATGAAGCAGATTGATAGTAGTGTGTCTTTTGACCTCAAAATATTTGTTTTTCTTACAGCTTCAAAGGACAAAGCCCCAGCGTCTAGTACAAAAACAAAAATACCAAATATTTTCAACATAAACAGTCCAAAGAATGTAAATAAATCAAAGCCCGAAGTGGACAATGGACTTACTCCTGAAGAGTTGGAAATTATCAAAAAGGACAGCTTGAATGTCAAACTTTGGGAAGAGTGTATTGACATCTGCGAAACTAAGGGGAGGAAGGTAATTGCGTTACATTTATTCATCACGATCATTATCACTCTAATCCTTTGAAAAGACATTATAGGCCTCATATAGGCCTATGTCTTTCCTTTCCCACGTTGCATTTTCAAATTCGTGGTCGCCACTTGAGAACCTGTCTTTCCTAAAGGTTATCAGCTCTGCCAGCGATGTGGCATGGCCATGTTATTCATTATACACGACCTATAATCAAAATTTTACTGCTAGACGTAGCGGCCCCCAATTAAACTAAAAAACAATGAGCCTCTGTCCACTTTTTATAGTATCAGTAATCAAGGTGATAGTATGGTTGACTTATATCACCGATTTTTACTAACTAAATGCAAACCCGTCACTTTGCTGGTGTACTACTCTGTCAAGAAAGTACCGGGAAAAGATTAATAATACACAAAATAACTAACATTTTTAATGTAGCTCTAAATAAATTATTGAAAGCTCTGTAATTATCTGTGATTGCTAATGTAGCAAAATGTTGTAAAGTTAGGCATGTACCTAACTTTCACACACAAACACAACTGAATTAATCGCATTTTTATCGTTAGATGCATTCGGCTCAGATGAGCGTGCGTTTACCTTATAACACCAAGCGCTGCTATCCGGCTATTCAGTTTCCTCTAAGTCAAATTAATAATTTTCATTCTTTGTTGCCACTTGCTAATTTTTATAATGCTACCTTATCAGGAATTATAGTTAACAAGTTTGCGAGTATCAAAATATTTAAATAGCTGATCGTATCTTTCGTATCTTCGTTTTCTTTATATTGCATTTACTTCGATAAACGTATTTAAGTATGTTTATCTGTTATACTACTCTGTCAAGAAAGTACCGGGAAAAGAATAATAATACAAAAAATGTTAGTTATTCATCTAAATTTATTTTATCACCTTCAAAGTATGCTCCTTCAGAAGCTATACACTTACGCCAACGAATAATCCAATCATCAAAACATTTTTTAAACGCTTTTTCCGGAATCGAGTTCAGTTCTCGCCGCGAATTCTCCTTTATGTCTTCTACCGAATGAAACCGGTTGCCACGAAGTGGAAATTTGAGTTTAGGAAAAAGAACGAAGTCGACTGGAGCCATATCTGGTGAATAAGGTGGCTGCTCGATGCTATTTGTTGAGTTTTTGGTCAAAAATTCGTTCACAATGATGGCCTTGTGGGAAGGCGCATTATCGTGGTGCAAAATCCCAGAATTTTCATTCCACAAATCTGGCCTTTTTCTTCTAATTTACTCTCCTAAACGCCGCAGAACGCTTAAATAATACTCTTTTTTTATCGTTTGACCTTCTGGCAAGAATTCTGAGTGCACAACATCGCGACAGTCAAAGAAAACAGTCAACATGACTTTGACTTTCGATCGAGTTTTGCGCGGTTTCTACGGTTTCGGTTCAGTTGGAAGGCGCCACTCCGAAGCTTGTTGACAGGTTTGCATGTCAAACTCGTAAACCCACGTCTCGTCACCAGTAACAATGCGTTTCATGAATGTTGGGTCGGAATTGACTCGTTTTAGCATGTCCTCAGCGACTCTTTTGCGATTGAGTTTTTGGACAAAATTCAGGTCTTTTGGGACTAGCCGAGCGGCAACATGTTTCATTCCCAATTGATTATTTAAAATGGTACGAATCGACTCGTGTGATACAGAAAGTTCGACGGCTAGCTCTCAAACTTGAATGAGGATTTTCTGTCACTATTTCCTTCACTTTTGCGATGTTATCTTCAGTAGCAGACGTTGATGGCCCACCAGAGCGAGGCAAATCTTCCATCGCATCTCGACCGCTTTTAAACTTTTTGTTCCACTCATAAACACGTGTTTTTGATAAAGTCGATTCACTGTAAGCCTTCTGTAACATTTTCAGAGTCTCCGAACACGAAATCCCATTGGCGATGCAAAATTTAAGACAAATTTTTTGTTCGATGTTTTTGTCCATTATGAAATTCGCAATACACACTAGATATGGTATAACTAAAAACAATACTGTATTTAATGTAATTATCAGATGTAACTCAAACTCTGCGCCAAAATGGAAAACAGTTGTGCCAATCTAACAGCAACAAAAAAATATAATTTTGAATTTGGAACCATAAACAAATCATCAATTCCCGAAACTTTTTGACAGAATGTGTATCGTCCACCTCTACAAGTGCATGCCGGCTGATAGTCAGTGAGCTGTAATTTTTATAGGACGTTCACGTTCTAATATTGCAACCTGTATTTTATAGTTCTAAATAAAAAAGTAGTTTGATGCTGGCGTGGGATTTCACGTTTCGGTCTATAAGTGTTGTACATTTTGAGGTATACAAGTATCATCATCACCAGCCTTATCAGTCCACTGCTGGACACTGGCCTCTCCAAAAGGAGGATTTTGCCATAATCGCCACGCTTGGCAGGCGGGTTGGCGATCGCAGTTTTGGCCAATGGTGGAGAGGAGACGCAGCTGCCCGTCTTCTTATGGCGGTCCTCCTGTAGTCGCCTCTTACGACATTCATAGGAAGAGAGGGGTGGTGCAATTTTTTTAACGTACCGGCACCACACGACGCTACGATATAATACACGATATAAGTATACCTGTATGTAACTAACTAGTTGTTTATTTGTTCGACAGGAATTCATAGAACATGTGACGCAAGTGTTTTTATGCATCATTTGCCAAGAAGTAGCCGCTAACCCGGTCACGACGCCATGCCTGCACAACTTCTGTTTGGTAAATATATATATTTTAGCTTGATTCTATCTTTAAAACATCTTCAATTCAATTTAAAAGGAAGATCAGTGAGATCACGGAAACTAGTGTTGTCTAGCGCAAATATGTATTTATTTATTAACCTAATCTCGCCCTGCCTACTTACAGGCCTGCTTGAAGTTAGCGTACAAGTCTACCGCGTCCCACACTTGCCCGTGCTGCCGACAAAAGCTGTCCAAATTCGAAGACCTAAACGAGGAACTAAAGGACGCGCTAAGGCTTATACTTCCAGGATACGATTCTGGAAAAAAATGACCTAAATTTAACAGGGAGTAACACTGTGTGATAAGGGTTTAGTTTTAATAACATAGGCCAACCTACCTTTAGTATAACTCTATATGAAATCTATCTATATTACACACATCAGCCGGTCGATTCTCTAAGAAAAATGCAACGGACTCGCTCTAAAACTCGTCTTAGCCGTACAAACGAACATAGCCTCTATCTTGTTAGTAAGAAGGTTCATATTATTGATCGTTGATGAGCGAGTGCAGCGACGAAGTGAGCGCGGTTTTGTTTACAGAATCGACAGGCAGGTTTATAAAACAAGAATTTGTCATTCCACTTTGTTTGAAGTTGACAGATAGATACATTGTATGTACATAAAAACGTATCTCGTTTTAAAGGTGTCACAATTCAGCATAACTTGTTGAAAAAGACTGATTGACGGTCTTTTCTTCTCATTTCAAGATTTAGTATCAACTTAGTATCAAAATGTTTTAGGCAATATATTGATTTCAGAAAATACAGGTAGGTCTCATTCGTAAGTATTACATTTAGCTATTGTACCTAGTGATAATTGAAAATCTGTGTTTTTAGAATAATTTTTAACTTACCGAACAATTTCTTGATAACCCCGAACAAACCAAGCATTTACGTACACATGCACGAAATGTATGTGTGGGTACAACTACAAACTCTATGTAAATCTGTTTATAGAGAAATTTCGATTGGTTAAAATCCCATAAAAAAAGTAAGGTCGTACAAAAATAAGTAGGCTTTTGATAGGTAGAAGTAAAATTATGTATTTTTTAAAGGATATCATTGCATTATTTCCATGTATGTAGTCCTTAAAAACCGACATACATTCGACGTCTACTTGTGCAATGGGTAGATTTAGGCCGTTATAAAAGAGCTGGGGCTTGCCATATAAGGTAAGACTTGTTACTTTCACTTGTTGTTATACTATAGTTGCAAATCTTTCGTTTGTGATATAATATATATATAACGTATTTTTTCTATAATAATATATGCAAAAGAATTTAAAACTAATTTTTGTTTGTCGCTGAACTCTCGGGTGTACAAGCAAACGGGTCCAAAAGTTCCGCAATGAAATGTTCACATAGCAAAATGGTGTGACCATTTCCAAATTTCACTATACAGGCGGTTACTATAAAAATTTCAGGTTATTGTACCTTGGACCAGGTTGGTATACCTTGAGCTTACGGCGACTGCGCATAATTTTAAATGCAATGCTTTGCTCAGTATGTTGCGGTTCGAATTTTAGCAGTTTTTAATAGTATGAATTAAGTAAGTTAATTTTAAACTGATTTTAGTTGTAATTATTAATCTACCTCTCGATTAACTTAGACCATGATTTAACTCTTGATGTATGTACTTGCCTTCAAACTGTTTTGATTTTAATTTATTATCTGACTCATAAGCAAATTTTTGTGCATTACTTATAAAAATAATGAGGTTTCTGCCTACAGCGAAAGCACACTCTTTTTTTCGTCACATCTTAGTGATAATTATTTCTACATGCTTAATGATTCTAACATTTATGATGATTATGATTGATTGATTAAATTTTTTTCATAGATTTGATTTTCGTGGGTAGGTATTAGAAAATATAATTACATCCATGAGTGGATCTAACTCTATCTTGCATGAAATATTAACTTTTTGATGATTTTTGCAGCTGTTCAAATTGTACTTTACACTTTCTCGGATTTTAAAATGTGGCGTAGAATGTAAATACTGTTTTCAAGGTAAGAAGATTTCAGTGACACCACACTTTCCGGTTCATCCACCACACATACTTATGAATTCATAATTTAATTTGCAACATTTTTTTATTTTGGCTGTAGATCATTGCAAAAATCTTAACAATACCACTAGAAATCTAAAAGAAAAATTCAATTTATTATTATAGTTTGCGAATTTTAAAAACAGAAGAACATATATGCCTTTAAAATACTTGATGATTGAAACGAAACTTATTTTGTTATGAAAGAAATTGACAAATACCTTGTCTGTCCTGTAAACCGTTTTTGTTATAATGGTTATTTAATTTGTTAGTCAATCATGTAAAACAATAATAAGTAAAATAAAAGATTACTAAGCTTATATCGATTAAACTAGATTTATTAATTTTCTAGATTCCCATAAATATCAATCGGATTTTGTTAGGGCGCAAATCTACTTGAATGGACTATAGTTCTTACAAAACTAGAATATTATAGAACAAATCTATAGTAAGTAGTTAGTTATCCGGTCGTAATATTTTACTCAGTTTTAGATGTATTAAAAACAATTTCACTTTTTTATCGTATAGGTTATTCATAATTGTATAATTGATTTTTAGTACAAATGGTAGATGGGTAGTAAGCACATTTCGTTATAACGGGTTGTCTCAATGTAGGTACCCCTAGCCTTATTATGTAAGCAAGTTTTTATAAGCCTTTAAAATTAGTATTAGTTGTTATCATGTTGTTCTTATATGCATTCCTCATATTTTAATTGTAAGTAACAGTTTTTCTAGTGATCCTGAAGCATGGTTGTATTTGTAAACTCACATTTTAAAATAAGCTGAAATGAAACAACAAGTTTGGTTAACATTTTTCACTGTTGTGAATACTCGTAGTAGAGTATTACTGCGAGAGTCTGCTTACATATTAGATCTGATTATTATTCTTTATTTATTAATTCTGTTGAAATAGTAGAAAGCTATTAGAGTGTAAAACCAAATCATATGTATTGGTCACTGGCGATAGTAGGTTTTCGGCTATGAAAGCTATCATCCTGGGGCGATGTGCGATTGTTACTGTATTTTATTTTCTTTTCCAAATTATAAATGTAGACAAAAGTGTTACTACTAACGGCTTACAGAAGGCGCCTGCGTTGTTGTTTTTTTACACTTCCAGGTGCTATCGGGCCTTCATGGTTTAGTCCTCCCTTGTGATACATAACTTCATTTTGCATTTGCGTTGTGCATCAATATTTCATTCGATTTTATTTAATTATATTTTAATAGTTTTTTTTTGTTTCGGAAACGATCGTATATTGCTACCCCATCTTCAGCAAACGAGTCCTATCTCTGTCGCACAATGTTATCAAATTCTTGACTTTATAAGACGTGCCTTAAATTATTAACTGATTAGTATGGATGCAACGTGTATTACGGGAGTTTGAACTATTATGTTGATTTGATTAATAAATTATTTTTTTTAATTCATCGTGTGTAATTTTATCTATCTGCTTACAAAAGATCGTTTGGCTAGATCTAACAGCAATGGTCAATTAATTTGCGTTTGGAAGCAATCCTATTTACTCTATCTTTGGTATTGCTGAAGCATATAATATGTGTTATACTTCGTAGCCACGCCACTAAAGCAATCGCTATGAAATTTAGCAGAATAATTGTTCATAAAATGTCGTTTTTAGTCCACAGTCGCAAAAAAATGTCTAATCATAGTTAAAGAGAAATTAAGTAGATAAAGTGGCGCGGCCGGGACGTATACTTTGTCACCACACCACCTCGCAAATTGTTGTAAAAGCGGATTAATTTAAGCAAATTGATTATTAAACAAATGTCTAGTAATTGTCTACGCTACTGATATTAGAAGAACTGCTAAAATCATAACGTACTTAATATAGAAACAAGAAATCTTTGAAAAGGTAGGGAATGGACTTTTTAATTTTGAGTAAATTGCACTTAATAGCTGTGGACACATTTAAAAATTTAATAAAATGTAAAATTATTGAATAATAATAATCACAGAGATTGTGCTATGGGTACTAGACAGCTGATAAACATACATAAATAGTTTTATGTTTCGTAAATAGATACTCAATATACATACAACACCCAGACTAAGACAACTAGACTTGTTCATGCACACAAATATTTGTCTTGTGTGGGAATCTTACCCACGACTATTTGGTTCAAAAGCAGCGTTAATACAATTGAGTCAAATCGCCAGACAAGAAACAACATTTATTGTTTTATTTTTATCTCACGCTAAGCTTTAAGCTATTGCATAACTCTTTAGTAAACGCGCACAATACATATACCGAAAGGTAGGTATATGTATTGTGACGTCACAAGGTCATTGGACGTGCCCATTTTGTATGGAGCGTTTTCAACGAGTGCAACGACTTTTAAATGACTATCATCAAACGTTAGCAATTAAAAAAAATGCCAAAATTCTCCTGAATTTGATTTTTGTTCCTAAAATAAGATATGCATTTTTTCCTATTATTCAAAATTATACAAATCAATTCATTATAAAGCTTGTCTATGTTTTTAAAAACATCATTGCTCAAAAGTAAATACCATAAGCTCATAATTTAAAAAAAATGCGAGTTGGCGTGGCGACAAAGTATACGTCCCGGCCGCGCCACTTTATCTATTTAATTTCTCTTAAACTATAATAAGACATTTTTTTGCGACTGTGGACTAAAACGACATATATGGACAATTATTCTGCCAAATTTCATAGCGATTGCTTTAGTGGCGTGGCTACGAAGTATAACACGCATATATTTGTGCATAATTCCCGATGTGCTCCGATCACCTGCGACGCTGCGACTTATTGTATACTCGATTATGTTACGAATATTATAACTAGCTAGTAATTTACCCAAACTTTTGAGATGGTGCACTGATAACTGTTTCAGAAATAAAACAAAATCGGTATTAATTCATAATTTATTTAATAATAATACGGGAATCGACCCCTTAATATATTATCCCAGCAATACATTATATTATCACTGACGTGTAAACACGTCGTACTTGCATAACACAAACAAAATTAGTCCTAAAAATAAAATAATATAAAATAACTATTAACATCACAGATTTAATTAAAAAGAATATAACGACCTGATATTTTTTTATTAAGTTTTGTACCTACTATGCTTGGAAATTAGGAGCGAAAAAAATTGGCACATGAAGATCTCGATATAATATTATGTATGTGCTCCTGCCTTGCTCTATCCGGCTTAAAATTGCAAGATTCTTTGTGTAGAGGACCGACGCGCGACAATAGTGCCTGATGGATCCCGATTAAACAAGTAATGACAAACTGTAGTAGTAAGTATAGCTTTTATAACTCACGAACTAACTTGACGCTTACCTACATGTGGTTATACGTACGTATACATACTTTGTTACGTCTCAGTGCGCACCCAGCACAGCAGCACTGCACTAATTACATGTGCATGGACGTCAATGTAAAGTTCAATAATGTTTGTGAACTGCTAGAACAACATGCAACTTTTGAACTTCTGGAGCAAGTTTTGAAGTGTTGGGATAGCTACTGAAGTCCCGCTTCGGTCCTCTATTCCTAAGTCGTTCTAGTAACTGCCTACTGTTATACATACGGAAATTCACTATTTACGCTAATACAGTTGATTAATAATACCTATCTTGTACTTAATTAAACTTACATTACAAAATGCCACGTTTCACTTGACGTAGAATCTCACTGCCTAGGCCTGTAGGATAGTAAGCCACGGAGTGCACGCTCTGTGAAAATTGGCCTTGATCTTTTGAAAATATGGCAACTTTTTAACACATGACATAGGTTTTTTGTTCGATTTTCACGTGATAGCAAAGGCCATCTAAGATGTTTGTCTTTCTTGTATTTGAAAGTCATTAAACATGATGTCTTTTGAGCGGTAAAATGATGACCATTGCTCCCTTAACGCCCGCCACACAAAACGTTCCCGTATTACGACTATAGCGACACCATAATACTATGAAATTTAACACTTCACTGTTTTCTAGTAACATTTAATGGTATCCAAGTCGACTATATTCTAAAATCACAACATTTAGATATTCATAAAACTTAAGTCGATTAATTATATTATTATAAGGTTAAGAGGACATTATATTGAAGTCAATATTTCTTTAAGTTGACGAGTTGAATGAACTACACATTCAGACGACACCTATAACGACATTAGAAATTTGCCTACGCTGCGCACACGCTCATCGCGTATCACAGTCTAAATTGAAAAAATGGAGATACTTATACCTAACCGAAATATAGCTGTCTCATCGAGGTATAGTCAACGTAACATGTTAACATATTCGTAAACCTAGGCACTGTACTATTATGGAAAAAATTAACTAAATATTGCTTATTTAAATTAAAATAACAATTAAAACAATCTTACACAAGTACCTGACGCTACGCATCCCCGCTTGCTCGACAGGTACTCCACTAGGCGTGGTGGTCGGAGTATAGAGCAAGTCGGATGGTTGTATTCGATGGCACTATGTCAAAAATAATATTACAAAAAGAGACCAGCTCAAAAACTAAGTGCTTTAAAAAGAGAAATTCAGGGGAATCCGCTCGTGTTATTAAAGAGTTCCGCTGTTTCTGTGGCGTTAATAGCGAGGGGGTGGCCATGGCCGCCGGAGAATTTGAGGATTATGCCTTGAAGCGAGGTCCAGGTTCCGACGATGAGGCCCAGGATGCCGAACAGGATGACGATGGCGTTCTTGATAATCATGCGGACACGTTCTGATTTTGATACGTAGTACCAGTAGGTGCTCATCTGGATCAATGCGGGGAAAGCCAGGCCGAGCGCCGAGAGGCAAAGAGCGCCGAAGAGGGAGATGAACAGATCCAGTTCGGGGACAGCCGCGGCGATTCCAACTGTGAAACAAAAACAATAAGTGTGAAAAATAAAATATTTTTGGTAAATATTGAAACTTAAATTGCCTATAATATGTGACATCAATAAAGATCTTGAAAGAAATGAAACTATCAATGATCGTTTGCCCGTATTTCGCAAAGTTTACACGTAACACAAGCGTGTGCTAGCTCGGATGGCGACATAGTTTTATGTGCTTATTCGTTAAAGCGATTATTTTTGAGGCAACGAGGCTCTCCATAAATCAGATGTGGTTGTGGTTTAATTTTTACCCACGACCGCTAGAGTTTGAAGTCTGGAGGCGAACTACTACCAGTGGCAACGGGACCATACGCTAACCGCTGCCTGTCTGTTCGTCTGTCACAAGATCATTTAAACAGTTGTAGGTAGACACTTATAATTTTCACGAAGTGTGTCCGCTATACCAACAACTAAACTTTTGCGGTGTTCTTTGCTCAATCATAATAATAGCAATACTAATAAATGACCGGTAGCACGGCGGCACCCTTTGTGAGTGCGTTCGATTTACATTTGGCCGGTTTTTGTATAGGTACGATTCTCTAAAAATACATTTCAACTTACAGGTGACGAATACGACCATGATGCGAACCACGTACTCCCAGGCGAGCCTGTGTTTGCTGTTCAGGAGCAGACTGCCGATATAGTCTTTCCATAAGATCTCAATGGCGACGTAGCAGGCCAGTCCATGGGTGATGAAGATAGCGAAGGCTAACAGACATTGGACAACGTTAGCCAATCTGTGAAAGGGAATTATTTGCTGTTAATAAAGGCGGCTTCACACTAGTCGGGCAAGCCAACTATAGTGCTGGCACTGGCAATGTAGACGTTTGGCAAAAACCCCGTGACTTTGCCGCTTGATTGTGTAGGATCTTAATACATACGGAACGTTTTCATAAGCAGCCAGTTTTCAAACCTGTGTATATCTAGCCCAGCCGAATAGGTTAAGTGCTTCGTTCAATGCTTAGTGTCGAGCGGCGCCGTTCTAAGTGTAGACGACGCATGTTGTAAATTATCGCAGCCGACTGGTTAAAATAGCTATTTAATTCAATGGGGTGAGTTATTCACATAACTTTTTAAGTCTAAGTTTAAGTTATCAGAAGACCGATCTGAAAATATTTCTCATACCATTTTACATCATAATGATCACTCTTTATATTTTTTTTAAAATACTAATGATGGGAACTCATAATAATGGAAATTCATAATATCACTAGTAATAAAACTTGTTTATACTAATTTTCGTTTTTATATATTTCTTAATCATAAGTGCTATTTGCCCAAATTGTTGATGTTCATAATGTTATTGATCAAAAATTCGTTTTCATTAAAAAATATTTTCATATAGTTTTTAATCATAAGTGGAAATGAAACTGGCTATCTCTTAAGTTCAATCCCCTAAGGTAATACCTAAGTTTAAAATCAACCTTAGTGGCGGAAGGCCTAATTTTAAAATATTGAATAGTGGTTAAGTCTAAGTGTTTACGACGAAAAAGCACTTGAGGGTGTTAGGTGGGGTTACTTGGGGTTAGGTTAGTTTGAACAGTGACCATACAAAGCGCGAAGGCGAGCGTGCGGAGCGAGCGCAGCGAGCGTAGTAAGCGTGCCGCGGCAGCGGCCGGCGAGCGCTAAATTACAATATTAGTTCAAAAATTGTGTCATTACAATTGGTATTAGCACTACGGTATTATTATTGGTATTGGTATAAGTACTATATATATAACGCTTTATTATGACAAAATTTTTAAACGAAAACAGAAATTTTACAATAATATAATTATGAGTTCAGATATTTTCTTAGTAGTACCATTTATTAATATTAATAAGAAAATTATAATCACTTGACTGTTATGAAGAAAATTGTTATGAACAAAAAAAAATTAGCTAAATCATTTCTTAGTAATGACAGTATTAATAAAAATAATATGAAAACTGTCTGTTATGAGTCCCGATGGTAGTAATAAAAACTTATGAACAAAAAACGTATGAGAAAAAAATATGAAGAGTGATTATCTAAATAAATATAAGAATAAACTGAATGACTGACTGACATATCATCGCACAGGCCAAACCCCTGGGTCTAGAGATTCCAAATTTGGCTCGTAGGTTCCTTAAAGGTCTAGGGGTGCGCTAAGAAATATTTTCTCAAAATTCATCCCCTAAGGGGGTTGCCCCAAAATTTGTATGAATCTTTTTATTCCTTGAACATAATTGCATGAAATTTGGTATGAATCAAGTATGGCAAAAATAATGAGTTACGTATTTCAGCGTTTTCTAAAATTCAACCCCTAAGAAGCTAAAATAGGGGATGAAAGTTTTAAATAAACGCACCTGAGACCAAATCCTTAAGGCTAGAAACGTAAAATTGCACACACGTATTCTTCTTATGACGTTGGCACCCACTAAGAAAGGATTTTTCGATATTCACCACCTAACGGGGTGAAATGGGGATCCAAAGTTTGTATGAAAGTACGTCAGTTTTAAAGTTAGGATCTCCAAATTTTTTCGAAAATAAATTCATATGAATATTTACATATATATTTATTACATCATTCATAGAAAACATACTCTAGTCCACGCAAACTAAGTTGCGGTCACAGCTAGTTATAAATAAAAACGGTAGTAAAACAAAAAATAGGAATAAAAATTCTATAAAAGCAAATATAGAGCCAATTAAATGGCTAGTCCTTCCATACAACCACACACTGACACACCTAGTTTTATAGTTAAATGATACATTATGTGTCGTGTGGGGACGAGTGTCGTGTGGGGACGACCGTAAATAATACACTTCCCTACCGCCTACAGGAGGCGTGTCGTAAGAGGCGACTAAATCCTGTAGCACTAGACGGAGAGCAGCGTCTTCGTGCGAAATAATAAAAAAACTGCGCTCGCTAACCCTGCCAAGCGTGGCGAGTATGGCAACAAAACCCCCCAGATGATAGCCGATCTGGAAGTCACTGGGGGCGGCCTATGTTCAGCAGTGGACGTCCTGTGGTTGAAATGATGATACATTATGGTATTTAAAAGATTTAACAACACGGCTGACTTGTTGATGTTGGACATTAAGGACCTGTTTTTAAAGTTAGGCGTTAATTGAAACGAGTAGTGTAGTAAATGTGTGTTTGTTTGTCCTCCATGCGTTCCTAAACCGTTAAACAAATTGTGATGACACTTTGGTGAGGTGTTGTGCGCACTTAGAGGAAGTTTCTGAAATATATTGAAGACCATGCATGCGAACCAGTTTAGTATAAAAACGACGTATACCTTAAAAACTCCAGAATACTTGTAACTATCATATTTTTATTATTAACCCGTGACGCGTCCCGCGCACTCCAGGGTGTGCTTACCTCAAAATAGCCCCGTAGCGTCCAGCGCACCCGCTGGTGTGCCTACGCGGGCATGACTTTTAAAGCCGTGTCTATGGCGGTAACTCGTTATTTTTTACCGTTCTATGAATATTAACGGCCAGTCTAGTTATCAACAGGTCAGTATAGACCCGAAAAAAAGAAACTGGGTAAAGCCAACACCCAAAAATGAATTAAAAATCGAGAGTGAGTTGCAATTTTTTGTAAGGTCGGCCATTTTGCTTTCTTTGTTTGTAAACAAAAAGTTTTGTGTCGTTTTATGCAGCGAGGACGTAAAAACTGAGTAATAATTGTAACCCATACTAGTGGAAATTTAACGTACAATACGTTTTTTATATTTGTTTTTGTCATTTTACAAAATATTTAATGAAAAAGTTTTAGAACTTTCACTCGACTCAACTTTCACCTAATTTTTATGAGTGTATTTCGTTTTGCTAAAGCGATAAATATAGCTAAATTTGTCCGTGTGGCTATCAAATTTAAATAACTTTGTAGCATATTTATCCAGGAATACAATTTAGTTATCAGATTTAGAGGTAATCGTGAATTTTTTGTGCTATCGTGTTTCAAAGCCGATCATTGCCGCCATTTGTCCTAGAAGTTTGATACCAGCTATTAGTGGCGGGTCAGCGGCGCACACTGGCTCAATATTTAAAAAAAGTGGACATAGGGGTCAATGTTCATATTAAGGCTTGTAATTTTTTTCACATATTCCCCTTCTGATTCTAAATCACTTTTACTGATTCCTATTTTTCTCAAAAACTTGTCAGTTCCGAGAAAAAAATTGATGAATATTTTTTTGTATGGAGAAAAAGTTATTAACGTTTGTAGCATCAAAACGCGTGCGTGAATCAAAATGCCACCTAGTAGGCATCGAAGGCTATATTATTCTTTACAATAATTTTATGTAACTTTTTTCTATAACCTTGCAACTTTCGGAGCTACAGGCCCTGAAACATCGGTAATTAAAAAAAAAAATATTTAGACTTTTTTGCAGATAATACTCAAACAACCTTTAAATATCGTTAGGATCAGATTACCTTAGTTCATTTAATACATTGTAGCCCCTAATAACCATTGAAAACAGTGTTTAATATACTAATAATAAAACAATTTAAAAATATAATATATGGTCGGAAATTGGCTTGTAGCTTTGTTCGTAGCCGGTGCGCGCGCGCTTTGTTAGGGTTCAATACCTGGAATTGTTATCTTTTAAAATAAACCGACCGCCAATTCTTCAAAGGGGTCATTTATGATTTGCAGCTGCTTAAAATGTATTTTATCTCAAACAGACTTTCATTATAAATTACGTACGACCAAAAAAGAACCAAATGATTCATTATTTTATTACTTAGATTAGCAATAAGAAAGTGCTAAGTACGAGTAAGTAAGTGACGAGTCGCAGATTTTTTTATTTATCATTATGAAAAGGTTAAGGGATCTGTGCTAGCGTCAATTTCCAAGTTTATGTAGAATTCATCTTCGTCCTCAGCAGTTTCCTGTTCGTCGTTTTCTATTTCCTGTAGTAGCTTGATGACTTCGGGAAATAAAATCATTTTAGTTTTTTTATATTTTGGCTTAAGATGTGAAATAAATGGATCAGAACTCACTAGAAAGTAATGAATGATGTCTTCATTTGTATTTTTTCGACATATTTTTCGAGAATGCCTTTCTCTAATGTGTCTAAAATCTTTGTTTCGAGCTTCAGACGCTTCTTCTGACAACATGCCAACGGGAATAAAAGAAAAATGTTCACATATATCTGCACCATGAAATAATAATTTATGAATGCTTGATGGCATATAATACCACGGGTATAAAGAAATGTACAGTTGAGCAGTGTCTTTACAGTATTGTCTGAACTTATGTATATTAATATTTTTGCCTGAAGAAATAGCTTGCAAAATAACTGCAAATCTTTTTATAAGATTTTCGTCAACTTTGGTTATTTGGGCAGACTTTTTGTATTCCCGGAAAAATCTTCTCGCAGTATTGCCATCATTAGTCGTACCGAACTCTTGTTTTACTATGTCTACCAAAAGACCCATTTGTTCAAACATTTCTTTTTGAGTAAGTGCTTTCTTTTTTTGCTTAAGCAACTTGTGCTCTCCTCGAGCAGCCCACTGCTTAAAATCCAGATTATAGGATATATGCAGAATGCATTCTAAGCATCTTATCCACATATGGAGTGAAGATAAGCCGAAATTATACATATCTACCGTGGCTGGCTTATTTAAAAGTATTTCCCAATTATTCATTTCTTTTGGGGTTGCCAGGCAAATGTTACAAGCAGCATTGGATCGTGTTTTTAACATTACTGTTGCGACTTTTCCATCAATCATCGTCATGTGAAGCTCATGAGCAACTTCTAATTCGCCTATTTTTGTTGGTATCAGGTTTGAAATTTCTTCATTAATTGCATCTGTTTGTGATTTTATTATTTCTTCAGTCTCTTTTATGAATTCAAACATAATAGGTCGACAATAGGAAGTCGATGATGGGCGAGGATTTTCCCATACAATAGTATCACCACACATAAGCCGTAATGGGACTAAACTTGTCATAAACACTGACGATTCTGAAAAATTTTCCCCAGCACAGTGTTTTTGTTTAAAATTGCTATGCGACGAAGATCCATCGCAACCCAACTTGCATATAAGTTTTAAAATTGACAAGTTAAAATCAACCCCAGTGACTATGAGAATTTTCTCAGTGGTTAAATCTAAAAGCGCTTGAAGTTTCACCTTGGCACCAGTTTCTGTAATGATTATATCATCAGGATTAGGAGGATAACATGTCTTCTTGGCTTTTATAATATTGTGATAAGAAGGTAATTTAGAAATACCTTTGTCGGTAAAGACATTTTTTACTATTTGATACTGCCATTTTGATAAATTTAATGCATTAAAAAGTGCTAATGTTTCAATTTCTGATAAACATTTTTCTGGTTGAGTATTAAACAAAAAATCATAGGTTTTCTTAGTTTTGTTCACATCTGTCGACAGACAATGAATAATTTTTGCAAGCTGTTTATTGCCTTTCTCTTTTAATTTCGTAACTAACGCAAATGTTATCTCTTCTTCATCATAATCAAGCAACGAACCAGAACGCCTTATTTTTTGTTTGTTTGTCACATCACCAAAAGCCTTTCTTGACTTTGGTGTATTTGTACTAACATCACAATGAGATGGACCGACTTCCATCATTTGAGAAGACAAATTTGAATCATTTTCTGTGTTTTCTATGATTTCTCGGCAAAATATTGGCTTCAAATCGATTGATGAACAAGTAGGCCAACGAATATTGGAGTTCAACCAAGACATATTTTGTTCGGAAAATTTTTTGGCTATTCTATGTGCTTTAATCCATCTTTTTTGAAAATTTGATACGAAGCGTTTAGTGATTTTTTTTATATTTTTTACGTCTTCATCACAAACTTCCGAAGGCAAATGACTCGACAGCAAATTAAATAAGAAATCACTTTTTTATATCTGTACATTCTTGCAATGCCACATAAAAATCCAAATGGGTTACAAACTGAGCCATTTTCAACCCAACCTATCACAACAAGTAAACAAACGATACCAACAGAATGGTAAGTAAAACAACTCGAAAATAAACAAACAACAAAGTTGAGAAAAATAAACAGTAACGAACATGCAACAAAAACAACAAAATTCAAATAACAATACGGTATAACAAAAACGAAAAATTCAACAAAAACGAAAACTCGGAAGCTAGGGTAGTCACAGATAAGTTAGCACGTCAACTCACGAAAACACTTTGTCTGAGACTGACTTGCGATCGTAATTGTTGTCATCATATCACTTACATAGTGTTCAAATACAGTTTGAAAACAAACACATTAATAAAGCACACAATAAAATTTTATTAACTGCAAGTCATAAATGACCCCTTTGAAGAATTGGCGGTCGGTTTATTTTAAAAGATAACAATTCCAGGTATTGAACCCTAACAAAGCGCGCGCGCACCGGCTACGAACAAAGCTACAAGCCAATTTCCGACCATATATTATATTTTTAAATTGTTTTATTATTAGTATATTAAACACTGTTTTCAATGGTTATTAGGGGCTACAATGTATTAAATGAACTAAGGTAATCTGATCCTAACGATATTTAAAGGTTGTTTGAGTATTATCTGCAAAAAAGTCTAAATAATTATTTTTTTTAATTACCGATGTTTCAGGGCCTGTAGCTCCGAAAGTTGCAAGGTTATAGAAAAAAGTTACATAAAATTATTTTAAAGAATAATATAGCCTTCGATGCCTACTAGGTGGCATTTTGATTCACGCACGCGTTTTGATGCTACAAACGTTAATAACTTTTTCTCCATACAAAAAAATATTCATCAATTTTTTTCTCGGAACTGACAAGTTTTTGAGAAAAATAGGAATCAGTAAAAGTGATTTAGAATCAGAAGGGGAATATGTGAAAAAAATTACAAGCCTTAATATGAACATTGACCCCTATGTCCACTTTTTTTAAATATTGAGCCAGTGTGCGGCGCGGCCGTTTTTTTTTCGTGCGCGTAATTAATTGTGGTTTGTTATCAATTGTAAGTGATTTGAAGAAAACAAATGAGTGAAATAGAAAGCTAAAGTGTTAGTGAATTGTGTTGTGGCTAGAAATCATGAACAACTCTTGGATTTCATCATATTTATTGGGGTTAGTGTTAGGTATCAATCAAAAAAAAAAAACGCGACCTTAATTATTTTATTTATTTTTCTAGGAAAATAAAAACTTCTTTAATAAATATTTACTGCTTAGCCTATTTCCTCCTCTTTCTAAAAATATATAATACATATATATTTTCTATAGAAAAACAACTCAAATAAAGGTTTAAAACTTAGTAATCCTAAAAATCTAGATTTTCTAGGAAACCTGAAACGCGAGCGGGGGTCGGAGGTGAGGCCATGTCGATCATGACACGGGTTAAGGCAATGTGGTATAAAATGGAACCAGACGCTCTGTTTGACTATCTTCACTAAAATATATACAACCCAGGAAAAAAATTTAATCAAATTTTTCAAGAAATCTGTCACGGCTATTCTTTTTACCCGACTGTCAAACGAAGGTTATGTTTTTCGAGCGTATGTATGTAAGTATGTCTAAGGGCGTCCCAAATACTTGTCTTCTTTGGCACGCCCTACAGCCTAAACCGTTTAACGGACATTAAAGTATAATATATCAATAGATTCGTCTCAATTGTCGGAGTGACAAGGGGTATGTTATTTCCCGAAATTCCCGCAGGAACAGAACTTACGCGGGGAAAACGGATGTGCAATACTGATAAACCGATTTTGAAACTTTCTTTTATTAACTAAGGGTCACATATTTTTAGTGCTAATAGTACCTATTCAAAACTTTATTTTCCAATATTCCTACAGGAACAGAAAAAAGGAAGGAAAAAGCGTTTAATGGATTTTAACATATGATATGTCATTAGATTCGTTTCAGTTGTGGGAGTGACAAAGGCTATGTTATTACCCGGAATTCCTATTGGTACATGAATTAAACGGGAAAAACCGATTTCAGATACTACTTACTACAGTTAAAACCTTTATTTTCAATGAACAGTTACAAATAAGGCTTTATAGTTCATTGAAAAGTAGTAGTAGAACACAACAAACTAAAAAGTCAAAAATAAAATTAATTAATTTAAAAACATAAAAAACCCGACTGCGTAAAATTTGAACTTAAAAGATGAAAACAAGATTTAAAGAATCAATTTGCAGTCGGAGGCATGAAATCCATTATCAGCATAATGATGATTGACTTGGTATACACTGCGTTAGTACCTAATTAAGTAATTTAAATACGTGTAGAAAAAGTCGAATCAAGTAACATGGTGCCTCAGACTGCAAATTGATTCTTTAAATCTTGTTTTCATCTTTTAAGTTCAAATTTTACGCAGTCGGGTTTTTTATTTTTTAAATTAATTATTCATGCACTGTTTTTGGAGGGCGCCATGATATGTTTGCCTAGTCTAGTGTGTGAATGTGTGAATTAATACTCACATCTCAGCTTCCGAAGGCAGGTTGAGTGTGATGCTGCCTTTAGCGTCGTCTCCGTACTGAAGGTAGCCGAAGAGCCCCATGCTCACGTAGAGCACTATGATGCTTATCATAGCGCAGTTAAGCACACCGAACTTGCCCACAAAGTCTCTCGGAGTCTTCATTTCGTTTTCCAGAGGAAGGATCTGCATAGAAATTTGGCTTTGAAAATATAAACAATTTTCGAAAATTAGCGTCACTAAGATTGGTTGAGCCGTATTTCTCCAAGAACTGATGTGTTTGATCTTCCGTTCGAATCAATTCAAAAAACGATCATTTCTAAATTGACTGGAGTGTGCTGGAAGATGCCCAAGATAAAATATATTTTTGGTACCTTTTAACACAGTATTCCATTCCATCCAATGTTTTCGCACAGAAGGAACTTTTGTTGAGTGCCACTGATATAGCTTTTTGCGTGGTTAATTATTGGGATCACTATATTTAACTATTTTGCCATTAATACGTTAAGAAGAAGAAGAAGATACTCACCACGCCAATAGCCTCGAGAGCGAAGAGTACGGTTCCGAAAAACAACGGGAAACGGGCGAGTTGGCCGACAGGCACCTTCCCCTCGAAGGTAGGAGTCTCCCTGAAGATGTAGTACAGGATAATCGCGAAGCTTGCCACCGTCACGGCGTTAGCCACTGCCGAAAACGGCGCCAGGTATTTCAGGTCGCGGACGCTGTTGATCAGGATTAGAGGCACGAGAGTGCACGCCATAACTTGGATGACCTCGATTTCCAGGTGGAACTGCTTGGTCAAGACGTAGTGAATATTTTCGGAGACGAAAACGACGTATACGCAGCACGTGCCTATTTGGTAGATGAGGAGGAAGGTGTTGACTACGTGGCTGTAACAAGGAATTGGAATTGTTTGACACGAAGGAAATTGGTAAAATTACTTAAAACTAAGTTATAAATATGTTTTGTATTATAATAAAAAAAAAACAGTTTTTAGTCCATGATAGTTCCAAGGTGATAGTCACATTTACCAGTTTAAAAGATCATAAGTAACTGTTATACGAGTAATAACTGCATTTTCTAAATGTGTTACTTAAAATAATGGCAGACTGTAAAAAGAGCTTGAATAGAAATAATTTAACAGAAAAAATCGCAAGTGTTTAGTTCAAGATCAATGCTTTGTTTGTTGCCGTTACGAGGACAATTAGAACTGACTTACAAAGAAAAGGAGGGTAATGTTCTAAAGTTTTTGTCACCGTACAACTGATATGGGTCAACTGCATGTCGGAGGAATGAGACACATTACTTTGTCATTATATTTTTTAGACAAAAGTGGTTTGGTTTCGCATTCGTTGTTATTGTACAATTACTTACCTATTTGTTTAGAAATTTAGATAAGCTTTATTAAACATGAAATTTTGATATAGTTATGTTAATGATGGTGTATAAAAGTTTACAAACCAAAATACACTTATTTTAATATTTTTCTATAGTTAACTGAATTAAGTAGCGGTAAAAAAGCAATTTACGACATGAAAATGACAATTAAAACAATACACCAAACTTCATCATCATCATCATTTCAGCCATAAGACGTCCACTGCTGAACATACCAATGGCTTACAGATAGGCCAGCTATCTGGCATATATAGAAGCGTTCAGCATCCAGCGGCTTCCTGCAACCTTTACCCGGAGGTCTGTTTTCTTTAAAATACGTCGTTTGTCCATCAAACTTTACAAACTTATTTTTTACTCTATACTAAATAGATCGCATGGTACGCAGCGTATCTACAGCATAAGCTTTCTTAGTTTTCGCATACTTCCGACTATTACTGTAACCCTAAATTAAGTTAATACTCACCCTGCGTACGGCGCGCAGACCTTGCACCAGCCTGGGCCCTCGGATAGAGCTGCTTCCGCCACTGCTGTATACGATAGGGATGGCACTCGCCGCCGCTTGCACAGCACGTAGCACGAGTCAAGCAAAATATGGATACAGTAGGTACATAGTACCCCAATGATGATAGTGCCGATCACGCCCACTACGTAGCCAGCGTTGGAGAAGGCGTGGGGCATAGCCAGGATTCCAGTGCCCAAGCTACCTTTCATCAGGTGCAGCAGGGTCTCCCAGTTGCTAGAAAGAAAGATAGGTTAAAGTATCAGTTTGGTTACTTTTGTAACCTGTAGTTTGGTAGTTTGGTTAGGTTAGGTTAGGATGGAATGGAAGAGTCTAGTCGTACTCTTATTATTTTGCTTTATAAAAACATTGTATTATTAACGATTAGATAAAAAAAAATTTACTCATATATGTTACTTAACCCTTAACTATCCAATATGCTTTTGTAACGTAACTGACCAGTAGTGTCCAACAGACTCATTTTAGAAATGTAAGGTATAATGAAGAAAATAAATTTATTTTGAATGAAAAAGACAGTATGGTGTATTTCAGTAATGTTTTTTATACACTTATTTACTTACAGATATTACAAATGTATATGTATAATATTTTTCAGAATGTTCAAAGCAGACCAGACATTGCGATTGCATTTATCACAACACTGTTTAGAAGCCCTTGATCATTTCGAAGGGCAAACAGAACAACGCTTCTTCCTTTTCGCAGAGGATTCAGATGATTGAGTAGTTTCCTGATTTGACCCTGCCACGTTTTGCATATGGCTGCTAAGGGGTAATATTATAAGTAAATGTAAATAAAAAACAATCTATCTTCACACTCGAATCAAAGAAAATGTCATTGTGTCTGTTGAACACCTGTGGGTTGATGAAGTACTATTTTCGTTTATTAACAATAAATAATAAATTATTCATGTTACAAATATTTTCATTGCACATTAAGATTGGTAAAACATTGGCGATAACGTAGATAAAAGGCCGACTCATAAAAATAAATACTTTAGTTTTTATGAAAACATAAACGCAAAATTGTGTCCGCGAGACACTTGTGGGTTGTTATGAAACGGTCCAATTTATTCTTTCCAGTAAAAATGGAGTTCCTCGACGATAAACTAAATAACAAATTGGTTGGTTTATCTAAAGTTAGGTATGTTTAATAAAAAAGACCCCATTTTCGGTCGGTCGTTTCAACTTTGTAAACAAATAATTTTATGTGCAATTTTTATCTTCACTAGTTACGTTTGTAGACTTTGTGTTTTTCAGAAGACTGTGAGTCGCTGTACAGAGTTCCTGTTCCTTCGGCGGTCGCACAATAAACAAGTTGATAAAAAGTTCTATGTGCGAGAGGGGGCTGGTAAGATTACACTCGACATCTTTTGTTGTCTCGCATCTCCCGCATATGCATTTAGTAAGAAGTTGTTATTTTATTATTACAAACAGACACTAATTCACTTCTAATAAACATGTTTAGATAATAATCTGAAGAACTACAGACTGATCACGCTTTTGAGACACGTCTATAACCTGTTTTCAAATCTTGCGGCTAGATGATTTGTGACGAACAAATCGTCTAGCCGCAAGATTTGACGCCTTCCTCTGGAGCAGGCTGGGTTTCGTAAAGGCTATAATACAGTAGACCACCACATATACCAACACAGTAAGGCAGATTATACAGAAGTCAATGGAGTATAATCAGCCTCTGTGCTTAGCCTTTGTGGACTACGAGAAGGCCTTCGACTCCGTCGAGACCTGCGGGCTGTTCTGGAGTCTTAACAGCGATGCCAGGTTGATTGACAATATGTAGAGGTGCTGAGTAGCCTGTACAAAATGGCATCGATGACTGTTCAAGTCCAAAACCACAAAACAAGACCTATCCAGCTGCTTAGAGGCGTGAGACAAAGAGATGTCATATCCTCGAAGTTGTTCACGAACGCACTGGAAGACGTCTTCAAGACACTGGATTATGTATTTTATATATACGGCGAACACCTCATGCACCTCCGTTTTGCCGATGATATTGTATGGCGGATCGCTGGAGGATTTGCAAAAAAATGCTGCATAGTCTGAATGCTACCTCGCGACGCGTGGGCCTTGGGATGAACTTTGACAAGACCAAAGTCATGTTCCATTGAACATACCATGCCATCCCCGAACCGGTCTCTGTCGAGAGCGTGGCGCTCGAGGTTGTCAATGATACGAGTATGTCTACCTCGGGCAAGTGATTGCAGTTGGGTAGAGACAACTTCGTGTACTTCCGGCCGTCTGAGCCAGAGTCCTAGAGAGATCTCGCATATTTAGGCTGATAACGAATCGTAGGTGACGGTGATATACCTAGGTTTCATTGTTTGTGACGCAATAGATTTTTTGAAAAATGAAAAAACCTGGCTCAGACAGCCAGAATTTCACTTTTTCTGACACTTTGGATCTCAAATTCTAAAGGGTTTCAGGGCCCCGTTTCTTATCAAATGTTTAATGACGCGATATGTGACGGCATCTAAATTAGTTTCATCTATTTTGATGCAACGGTTTTCGCAGAATCATGAAAAACGTGTGGTCAGACAGCCTGATATCCGGCCGTCTGAGCCATTTTGTTTTTGCAGATATATAACGAAATATCACATTTCAGACTCATCTTTATGGATTTTACTTTTGTATAAAACTCAATGAAACGGGAATTAACGCGATCATAATTTAGGTACAAAATGTTACCTCTTTTGCCTGACGTTTCGATCGGGTTACACCGACCGTGGTCACAGGCTGACTGGAACAGCGATGTCTTCACTCCGTATGAGAGGCAGATTCTTCATCTACCCTCATGATATTATTTTCACGCCAAGTACCGTCACACACTACACTCACTAACACTAACTAACTCTCTAACTAACCACTCACTAACCACACATTTAGGAGCCATTCTAAAAGAACTGTTGGCACAGACAGCCGGAATCCGGCTGTCTGAGCCAGCCAGTTCTACCACTTCCAGGTGTTCTACGTAGCTGGAAGCTGATTAATCGTTAGTGACGGCGAGTGTTAATACGAATTGTCGTTTGTGACGGCTCTACGTGCCGGCAAACAAAAGATATTAGCAAATCAATTGTTTTCCATACATTGATGCATTACACTTTATACGTATTAGGTATGCAAGGACTAATAAAGAAGAAAATCTTGGCCAAATTTCCCCGTTCCACGACAGCTGCTTGCCGTGTTCTATTAATACGTATTTACACAGACCTATGAAAAACCAATCAACACTATACATGATTATTCCTTTTTGGGTTTAGAGTGACTTGTTTAGGGTACCTAAGTAATTCAAGAGTCAATATTGTATAAACACGCTTACGAGTAATTTGTTTAACTGGAAATAAAGCTATTTTTTATTTGTCAACTTGTCCCACATGCCTACGGACCATTTGGGACAAGATATTCCGCAAGTCATCTGATCTGACTTGCGGACATAGATATATCAAGTATTTATATTCATTTTTTGTACCTACTACTTAAAGAAATGAGGATTCTCCTATTTCTTTCAGACGGCCGGATATCAGGCTGTCTGACCACACGTTTTTCATGATTCTGCGAAAACCGTTGCATCAAAATGGATGAAACTACTTTAGATGCCGTAACATGTCGCGTCACTAAACATTTGATAGGAAACAGGGCCCTGAAACCCTCTAGAATTTGAGATCCAGAGTGTCAGAAAAAGTGACATTCTGGCTGTCTGAGCCAAGTTTTTTTCAATTTTCAAAAAAATTATTGCGTCATTAACGATGAAACCTAGGTATATCGCCGTCACCGACAATTCGTTATCAGCCTAGGTATGCGAGATCTCTCTAAGACTATGGCTCAGACGGCCGGAAGCACACACAACTTCGAGCGAGAAATCGCTAAAAGAATTCAGCTTGGCAGGGCAGCATTTGGAAAGCTGCGTCATATCTTCTCGTCGCCACTGCCACAATGCCTGAAGAGTAAGGTATTCGATCAGTGCGTCCCACCGGCGATGACCTACGGAGCCGAAACGTAGAATATGACAGTAAAGCTGGCCCACCGACTTCGCGTCACCCAGCTATGGAAAGGTCGATGCCTGGGATTTCGTTAAGGGATAAAATCCGAAACGAAATCATCAGGAAAAAGACCAAAGTAACGGACATGGTCCAAAAATGTAGCAAGCTTAAGTGGCAGTGGGCTGGCCACATCTGTCGCAGAACCGATGCAAGGTGGAGTAAACGGGTTCTCGTGTGGAGACCACGCCTTGGCAAACGTAGTGTAGTACACCCCCCAGCCCCATGGCCCGACGACCTTAGGAAGATGGCTGGCAGTGGCTGGGAGATCGTGCACTCTGGCGTTCTTTGGGGGAGGCTTACGTCGAGCAGTAAATAAATAAATAAATACATATTGGACAACATCACATACATTGCTCTGATCTGATCTATGGTAAGTAGCTCAAGCACTTGTGTTATATAAATCAGAAATAACGACGGTACCACAACACCCAGACCCGAGACAATACAGAAAAAGTTCGTATTCTACATTGACCAGACCGGGAATCGATCCCGGAACCTCAAAGATGGCGACGCCATATAGTCCGGCCGGTTTGCTCGCCTCTCGGCTACGGAGGTCGTCATAAGCAGTAATCTGAAAATAGGCTGAATAGATAGATAGAGATAATAATGATTTGAGACATACATACTTATTTATACTGTGTGTTACGTAAGACTAATGCAATTCTCGTCCAGCTAGAAAACTTTTTTATGAGACGAAAATAAAGAATATTTGCATATTGGGCGGAGAAAAATAGAGTACCTACCTACACAGCATATCATCACTTATTTGAAACCAGTTTCATCATCATCATCATCACCAGCCTATATCAGTCCACTGCTGGACACAAGCCTCTCGAAAAGAAAGAGGACCAGGGCCATAACCATGAACTCTTAAAACAATCTCAAAGTTGTCAAATCTGTCAATTTTGGTACGTCATTTCATACAAAATTTGACAGAAATGATAATGTTTGACAGATTTGTGACTGTTTTAGCAGTTCATGGTTAGGGCCCAGTTTATTTAGTCTCATTCTCAGGTCAGAGAAAGGATTACATTAATATTTCTAATCGCTTGACGACCTCCGTAGCCGAGAGGCGAGCATGCCGGACTGTAAGGCACCGCCATCTCTGAGGTTCCGGGTTCGATCCCCGGTCGGGTCAATGTGGAAAACGAACTTTTCTATATTGGCTCGGGTCTGGGTGTTGTGGTACCGTCATTGTTTCTGATTTCTATAACACAAGTGCTTTAGCTACTTACCTTAGGATCAGAGAAATGTATGTGACGTTGTCCAATATTTATTTATATAAAAAAAAATCTATAGTCTCATTCATTAACAGAAGCCCAATTCCCGTATATTTAAAGTAGTAATAATTGGGTGACGATCCGGTCCCACTAACATTAATCTCCAATACGGTATTCTCGTACGCCAAAATTATCACATCAGATTAGCAAATCAATCTAGTGATCACAATGATTGAAAGTAGAAAATGGCAAAAATGGTATTCTAGTAATTCTTGATTTTTAAAAATTGACAATCATGCGTTTTGCAGACGGCGGGGCGGGCCGGGCCCGTCTGCCCGTCGATGTCCGCGGCTGCCCTCACCGCTAACACATAGCACACCGCCGCGCCGCCAGTGTCCGCCGGGCACCTGCGGCGCGGTCTTTTTGCCCTCGGTGTGCGTTGGTATAGTATAGGATTCCCTTTGCGCTATCGTTCGCGGTGAAATTGACCGACCCGGCCCGCCCTCCGTCTGCAAAAAGCCTAACTAGTTTTGTCACAATCATATTAAAGTCCGCTCAAAATCATATTTCGTGTACAAATTTAACGTTATATAGCGACGAGAATACCGTTTTTAGTACGATTATACACGCATCATAATAAAATCCTTTTATATGTTCCCAATGAATGACAATTATGGGAATTGGCCTTCAGGTCATAATTTAGTTTTGTAATCAGGAGTAAAAGTTAATCGTAATAAAGCACTTTGTTTAGGGTAGGTACTTTATTGGTGTCGTAGATTAAAAAGTACGCTTACAAGAAAGACGGACAATACACAACCCTTCTCAACACCCAAACAATAGGTCTAACTTATTAGAATTATTATTTAGCAGCCTGTCAGTGATACTTATTGGCAATTTTCTGGTAATAGTTTCATTATCTATCCGTTAGTGACTGGCAGTGAATGGTGAAATTGGATAAATGCCATTAAAATTTGAGAATCTGTCGCTCATTATAAAAATATAAAACATTATTAAAGTAGGCAAAAAGATAGGTAGATTACCTACTTTTAATCATTTTTACTAATGCTATTTTAAATTATTATTTCTTAAATATTTTTTTAGAATGACACTTAAAACAATTGTTTAAGATCTGACCCAGTTGAAGAAAGTTTTCCTACAAAAACCAAATTGGTTTTAAATTTTTAACCCACAATAAATTTTATATTGTTACAGCTGACACGTCAAACGCTGTTTTTCCATATAAATTAATTATTAAAGTACTAATATCGCTATTAAAAAATAGGAGTTTGTGGCAGAATTTTGGGTGGACCACTCTTATCATTTAAGGGTATAAATAACAGTTTACGTCTTATTCTCAGACCTTAAGAATATAAACAAAAAAATTAAAATTTCATAAGAATCGGTCAAGCCGTTTCGGAAAAGTTTTGTTACAAGCACTGTGACACGAGAATTTTATATTTTAGATTAGATTTTAATCAATACTTGTGTAGATTAAATAATGTCAGAGAAGCATAGTACTACCAGCCACTATTTACCGCAACGCCATAGTACGAAAAAAGCGCGCGGATTTAAATGTTTAAAACTCGCCCTGTTCCTTATTTTATTTTTAATTATAATTTTATTACTTACGTCATTGTTAGTCTTTCATTTTAGGTCATTGTTATTGTTACTAACACAAAATAGAACCGATAAAATTACCTAAACCTTATAGAATTTGCTTCTATATGTTATTTTTTAGTTTTTTGGCCTGACTGAATCTAACTATCTTCATTAATGCAAAATAATACCTTACGTAAAATAGAGATATTAATATAAACATCCTACTATATTTTTTATTTTTTTTCTATAATCCGTGGGTATGGCCGAATATCTGAGAAGGGAGTGAATGACTGACAAGTGACTGAATTGCATGGGAGAAAAAAAACATACTGCGCCGACCCCAGATAACCAGGGAACAGGGCAGGCGAATGATGATGATGAAGCCGTGGGTACAGGTTTCAGGGACAGGGAATGAGGTACCTTTCGTCTTTCAAGCTTTAATGCATCAACAGTGCCTACCTAATATTTTATTCTGTTACTTTTATAAAATGTTACGCGACTCGCTTCTATAACCTACTTTTTCTAGGAAGATTAAATAAAATAAAATGTGCGTGTGTTTCCCATTATATCCAGACGTAGAAAAGTTTGTTTCCTAATAGTGGAACTGTAAGTGGTATTTGCGCGACAGGTGTCGCCAACGACGTCGAGTCAAGTAGCGCGCCGTTACCAGACTTCGTTCATATCCGGCAACTCATACTCATAACTGGCGCGATGTCAACAGATAAGTTAGGCGAAATTTACCTCACTACAGACTTAAGTCGCGCGATGTCGCCAGATGTCAAGCGGAATCGCCCGCTTCGCTTGACATGTCGTGGGTGGGACATTTGTCCCCTAGTGTATCCCTAGCTTTAGAAATAGAAATAAAAAAATCATTTATTTGGTACAAGACATACACATATATAAAAATCTTACCAGAACTTATAAAATAAGTTGCGTAACTGTGTGTAGAGTCAAGTACCAAAATGGTATCCGCTCAGTCAGTATAAGGTCGTGACAGCAGAGAGCACGTCGCGACCACTGGTATTCTGCGGATGCCAGCTAAGATAAGATGAGGGCGCTGCCACCCAGATGTACAGTCAACAGCACGTCGACCTACCCCAAAAGTCAAAAATTCTCCAATAGATTTTCAACTTTAAGCCTGACATATAGAGTTCATTTTCAAATGACAAAATTTGACATTTTGTGGTAGGTCGACGTGCTGTTGTCCGTACATACTTGAATTTATACAAACAGTATACACAAACAAATGAAACAACAATAAAATTATTAAATTAAAACCGGAGTTACATGGTAATTTAGGAAAAGCAATTATATTATGAAATCTTTAACTTAATATAACATTTTTTCTGAAGAAATATTCGTGTAAGATTATAATATTGGCTGGTGCAACTAGATTATTATAATCAAGATATTTTTTGCAAATTTAAAGATACTTATTGTAGTTGTGCCTAAATGAATTTATTGTTCGACACCTTTTTATAGGTGGAGGAATGTTACTCCAGCATTTCGTGGCAGAATAGCGAAAACTACCACGAAATGCTGCAGTATTGTGACTCGGACATCCAAGGCGCACTGTAGACCTTACACTTCGTTCGTAAAACACACAGAAAACAATAGTTTATCAAATAAGTAGGGTGGTGTTTTATTTTGTAAAACACCAAACAGTAAACACGCGAAATGAAGTGCACGTCTGGATTTCATGTTTAAAAGATTTCCTTGATTTAGAAACGGTGTAACGTGTGCTCGACGAGGGATAGAATAGCAAAATCGGGCACAGGCATTTTGGACTCGCTGTATAACTTTAAATAATACCATTTGCTGTGTAGCTAATCTCAAGTACATCTTATACGAGCATAACTTTTATTTCTTGTTATTCCGCTCACGTTTAAGTATTTACCAGAGATTTTCCTCTTAGACTATCCACAAGGACAGTATGAGGATAGCGCCTCTGCGTGTGTACAAAAGTGAGAACTCTATAAAATATATAGTATGATTGGTAAGACGAAGGAAGTACTGACGAATGAACAACTTTCTCTGTGGCACCAATATCGAAATCAGGAATAAAACAAGCACATCTCGATACAGTTATATAGTCGTGACGTAAATTTTCCATGTCAAAACGCTACTTTATAAAATTCAAAGCGAATTAAAATCGAATATCTGTGGATACAATGAGAATTGTGAATGAAATGTCGTTATTTAATCTTAGATTTAATTATGAATGACATATACATTACAATTAAATGATTTAGAGTCTTTTAAGAACTTAAAAAAGTAGACGTGTTGGTTTTAAATGGTCATTATAAGGAAGTAAGTGGGTGAGTGGGTTAATTATGGAGTGAATTTGAAATCCGATTTAAATATTTATGTTTGATGCAAATGAGTCGTACGTACGTAGCAAGTGTAAACGTAATTATAGTGGGTAATCCTTATTTAGATATATGGATTGTACGCGTCTTACAAACCAAAGGTGTCGCTTTCTGTGAAGGACTCTAACTAATCTAATGGGCTCGGGCTCCGGACTTAAAGCTGTTGCTGGTTCGAATCCCGCAATGGTTAATGTTTGTCTGACTGATGCACGAGCATTTTTACACTCCTTTATATGTGTATTCTTAGTGAAAGGGTCATTACAGACAGACAGATGGACAACGAACTGATCCTATAATAGGGGATCATTTTACCTTTTGAAGTTCAGTACCCTAAAAATGTATTTTCTTAATCACGAGTAAAAGTATCATTTAGAATTCATTCAATAAACTCCTGGAAATGTAGAAAACCTAGGTAGTGGTCACGTAGCAACATTGTACTAACTAGGAAGTAAACATATCCTGCTAAAATGGTCAAGGCAGCTCCATAATATGTCTCACAGGACGAAAGAGAGCCTTGGAGCGTGTAATACGATTGTAAGTGCCCAAGGAATTCACTTCCGTGTGTGATTCGTGGGCTAAATGAGTAGTGGCATGATCAAGACGTCATCTGATTCTATGATCGATGATAGTATTGTACTGTTGTGACACTATTTAGAAGAGACTATTCCGTACGATACCTATTTCCCATTTCTACGAGCACCTTACACACAAATGTTTAAACAATGACAAAAGTAAATAAAGATTTCAAGTCAAATGCTCGTAAAACAAAAAACATACATGAACCGAAACGGGAAAACTACCTAATTTTGGTCTACTCATAAAAAACCGACCAGTCAACTTAATACTTCTGCTATTTGTTTCATGTTTTTCTGACAAAGTTGTGCAGTTTCATATAAAAAAAAAACCTCTGATTATTTTTATTCAGACAGACGCGGTCAATAAAATACATGGCTTATGATTTGTTTTCAGCGACATTCGTTCCACTCTGCAATCAGTCTACTATTCAGGAGTTTTTTCCCGAAAGGCATATCGAGTAGTCCCATCCCGCGGTGTCAACTCGCAACAATCAAATGCAATTCGCGACCAACACGTTACACCAGGCAATATGCAAATAGAGACAGGATAACGGAGCGGACAAATTCGTGGAACACTAGCTAGCATTGGGGCGAGTAGTTCAAAATTGCACGAAGTTTGGAATGGGTAAAATAGGAGGCCCTTTGAAGACCCTGCACCGTTTTGAGAGTTAAAGAAAAAGGCTGGATTTTTTTTGCGCTCTGGTTGATAAGAGAACATGAATATAACTAGAGACTACATATTACGATAGCAAAATAACAGAAAGTTTAAACAATATATATATATATATATATATACGCGTCGACTTGATTATAAACACAGCGAAAAATAAAAACTGCAAGCCCATCCTTGAGTTGATTTTATTGATAAATTTAAATCTTCTTTTTGATGATATAAGGCCAAAGCCCAACTCAATTTGATTGTTACCGCAAATTTTATTTTGTATAATTTTTTTAAAGTTTGTAATAACATAATCTTTCACAGTAATTAATAGAAGTTAAAGATTTATTCAAATAGTGTAAACTATTTAGAGATTAGAGACACGTACGGTCCGCTCCGCTGCAGTGTAAACACTTGTACCTCTTTTTACGGCTATTTCTAAAACCTTCTCTAGGAACTCTCCGAGTTTGATTCTTGAGGTTGTGTAAGTAACTCGTACTGAAAAACCGAGTTCAGAGCGCACAACTGCCAAAAGTTTTTGTACCTACACCTTTGGAAACTCGTGGAGACGCACGTGGCATTCAACAGGTGTTTAACCGTTGTGATGGAATTCGCCGACCCATAATAACAAACTTTGAACCTACGTCAAAACAGATGACTTATAAAGTAAAGAGTATTGTGAAATTTTGTTTTGAGTTTGTAAATGTAAGCCCACACTAAATATAAAACAATATTGAAACGGGATTACGCAATGAATGGGAGCTTTCCTTTACTGGTGCAAAATCACAAATTTTTTTGTTTTAGTAATAACTGCACTATTTTTTGTATTATTTTCATTGAGTTTATGTAATCATTTTTATTGTAGATTGTCTGAAATGAAAGGATTGGTTCAATCAAACTGTCGACTGCAATCATAGACTTAGCATTCGCTACGCATCTATGACTGCAATAAAACAATAAAATCAATTTATTTCTAGAAGCTTAAAATAAGGGGTTTTTATATAAATTCTGTCAAAAATGTTTCGGGAATTGATGATTGTTTATGGTTCCAAATTCAAAATTATATTTTTTTTGTTGTTGTTAGATTGGCACAACTGTTTTCCATTTTGGCGCGGAGTTTGAGTTACATCTGATAATTAGATTAAATACAGTATTGTTTTTAGTTATACCATATCTAGTGTGTATTGCGAATTTCATAATGGACAGAAACATCGAACAAAGAGTTTGTCTTAAATTTTGCATCGCCAATGAGATTTCATCTTCGGATAGTCTCTGAAAATGTTACGCAAGGCTTACGGTGAATTGACTTTTTCAAAAACACGTGTTTATGAGTGGTACAAAGCTTTCAAAAGCGGTCGAGATGTGATGGAAGATTTGCCTCGCTCTGGTAGGCCATTAACGTCTGCTACTGAAGATAACATCACACGAGTCGATTCGTACCATTTTAAATAATCAATTGGGTATGAAACATGTTGCCGCTCGGCTAGTCCCAAAAGACCTGAATTTTCTCTAAAAACTCAATCGCAAAAGAGTCGCTGAGGACATGCTAGAACGAATCAATTCCGACCCAACATTCATGAAACGCATTGTTACTGGTGACGAGACGTGGGTTTACGAGTTTGACATGCAAAATAGTCAACAAGCTTCGGAGTGGCGCCTTCCAACTGAACCGAAACCGAAGAAACCGCGCCAAACTCGTCGAAAGTCAAAGTCATGTTGACTGTTTTCTTTGACTGTCGCGGTGTTGTGCACTCAGAATTCTTGCCAGAAGGTCAAACGATAAAAAAAGAGTATTATTGAAGCGTAGCGGCGTTTAAAAGAGCAAATTAGACGAAAAAGGCCAGATTTATGGAATGAAAATTCTTGGATTTTGCACCACGCTAATGCGCCTTCCCACAAGGCCATCATTGTGAACGAATTTTTGACCAAAAACTCAACAAATACAATCGAGCAGCCACCTTATTCACCATGTATGGCTCCAGTCGACTTCTTTCTTATTCCTAAACTCAAATTAAAACTTCGTGGCAACCGGTTTCATTCGGTAGAAGACATAAAGGAGAATTCGCGGCGAGAACTGAACTCGATTCCGAAAAAAGCGTTTAAAAAATGTTTTGATGATTGGATTATTCCTTGGCGTAAGTGTATCGCTTCTGAAGGAGCATACTTTGATTGAAGGTGATAAAATAAATTTGGATGAATAACTAACATTTTGTGTATTATTAATCTTTTCCCGGTACTTTCTTGACAGAGTAGTATACGTACCTATTTTTTTACTGTTAGCAATAGTCATTACGGGAAAACGAATTAGATAAAAAAAAGATAAAGCATTTTTGGTTTGATTTGTCAATTTCAGTCAGAAACAAAGTGAACGATTAATTTCGATAACGTTTGTTAGCTACAAATGTACGTTATAATGAATTAAAAAATATTTCACATACATTTGAATCGATATGTCTAGTTTTCCAGAAAATATATGGAATTTTATAAAATTACGCTATGTTTTAGCATTTGTCCGCACGCACATGTTAGGAGAAAATTATCACAATAAATTTTCGCGTTTGTTGTAAGTTTTCATGTTTTAAAGTCATCTAAACTGGATGCAAAGGGCGGGAGATCGTGCGCTGTGGCGCTCCTTGGGGGAGGCCTATGTCCAGCAGTGGACTGCAACAGGCTGATATGATAATGATATGATGAGAACTCTCAATGCTAATTAATGAATGTTGAACTCCACAGTCGACCTCCTGGCCCCATCTTAAAATCAGCTTAGCAATAACAATCCAAGTTCAAAATCGATACGACCACTTAAGCGTATAATCAAACTAGATTTGATGACGTTAACAATAAACTTACAAGTAAACCTTTCTGAAAAACTTCCAACGTTCTAAAATATTTTTCATTTCATTTAATTTTGTTGTATTTACTTAGGTACCTCAACTTATTTTTTTCCTATAAATCTGATTAAAATATTGTTAGCATGTGTGGTTAAACAAATGTTTGAAGTCGAAGAGTCGAAGGGATACGTTTCTAACGATTTGAAGCTATCAAGTGGGCCCCTTGTATTTGAGTCAATAGTTGTGTACATAAAACCAAAAATTTACGACTTATCTTACTAGTCTGCCCCTCTTAATTTAACTTTAACCGTTATCTACTCAAAAGGTACTGGTGTGCAATAAGAAGTATTTATCTAGTATTTATTTAGCACCAGAAACAGCCTTTATGAAATGTACGCTAATGTTTATCGCAATGAAAATTTGGTGTATGCAGAATATACTTACGTTGTGGGATGGTCGACGACCCTGTTGTCGTAGGGCTCGTATTCCTCTTCAACGATCCCCTTCTCCCCCTTCATGTTGACCAAGAATATCCCTTTGTCAGGCCCAGGCTTCTTCTTGTCATCCATTACCGGTGACAAACTGCAAAAAAAGTTATTTTTTTTAAATGTGACGAACATTACACCAATTTTCGTAGAAATTCGTTATTATGTTAAAAAAACGGTTCTTGAAAGACCTCCTAGCTCCTCCTTAAAGTTTACTTAATTTTTTTTTCAGAAAATTTAAAGACAAAGAATCTATGGTATTACAAGAGATAACCACTACCCTCATCTTTTATGAAAGCTGTTGATATAACAAGCGAAGCATATTTAGTAAAGTATAGTTTTTTAAAGTATAAACCTATACCTGGGCAAGAAACTGCTATGATTGTAATATTCACTAAGGCAAGATATGATGCGGTGCTCCTCAAATGTGGCTATTTGTCTACTATGGTCCGATCTGAGGCAATTCATAACTGATTTATCTGCTACTTTACAATTACAGAAAATATTATCTAGGCAAGTAGAACCCCGAGACGCTAGGCTCGCACCGGTTGGTATGGGCCGCCGCTGGGACGATGGAGTGCATGCTAACAGCGATCCTTCCTCGTCCCGCTAATAGCGGCCGGACGGAATACGCGGAGGTTTTAGTGGGTACGCTTGGCAAATGGATGGTGACAAGCAGTCTCTGCCACTTGTTGAGGAGTCCCGCATAACCTGCTGGCGACCCACGACAGCAGGTATGCATAACGCATTTCCTCCGCAAAAAAAAGGTAGCTGTTGTGGGAGTGATTCTCGTAGGTTCATTAATAAGATTAATCAAATTATAAGATTTAGGAACCTCACAGAGCTTGGTGTTTTTACTAATATATTAAAATTAAAATCTCCACATACAAGCTACAATTATCTTTTTGTTTAATTTACATACCTTTTTTAATACCTCGTCCATTGTGGACTCAAAATAAATAACTTTCAACGCTAATTTACTTTTTAATTTTATTTCATTCTATGCATAAATATAAAAATTTACTATTATTATTATTTTATTTAAATTTTTCTTGCGTTGAGGCGAGCGGTCACCATGCTTTGAGTTGCCGACGATGTGAGGGTAGATTTCGTCGTCATCACGCTCTTAATGATATTATTCGGAGAGCTCTCATTTCTGCCAATATCCCACGTGTGCTTGAGCCACCTGGTCTTAGTCTGACTGATGGTAAAAGACCGGATGGCCTTACTCTAGTACCTTGCGATAAGGGTAGATGCATCTTGTGGGATGCGACCTGTGTTAGTACTTTTGCTGCTTGTCATTTGGGGCGGACCACGTTGGCGCCTGGGGCAGCAGCCGAGATAGCGGCTCATAAAAAGCACTCTAAATACAGCGAGTTAAAATCAGCCTACCATTTTGTCCCCATTGCTTTTGAAACTTCAGGCTGTTGGGCTTCAGAGGCAAAGAGTTTTATTGCAGAAGTAGGTCGTCGCCTTAGAGTGAGGACCAATGATCCACGGGCTGGGTCATTCCTAGTTCAGAGGATAGCCGTAACCATTCAGCGGGGGAATGCTGCAAGTGTTATGGGCACTTTTCCTCCGGGATTGACATTGTTATAATTTATTTGTTTTTTTTTATTATGACAGTAATTGTAATTAAATTAAGTATTAATAATTGTAATTAATTTATTGTAATTTTAATTATTTAATTGATTTTAATTTAAATCATTTAATAATTATGTATGATGGTTAAATAAGTAATACATACTGTTTAGAAAATTTAATGAATTAAAATTGAAATTATGGGGTTGTTGTTCATTCTCTTCTCTCTTCATGATAACTCGCCACACTCGTTTTCTATGTGAAATAAAACAAGGTGGTATATTAGACGAATCCATTTTAAACCACTTCTGAATTAGCAGCAGCCTTCGGCGTAAGTGACAAAACGATTTATCCATTTGTGCCAAATCGGAAAAGTAAAAAAAACTCGCAAAGTGTGTACCGCACGAATTGACTGAAGCAAGCCAACAAACACGCGCCGTGCTGCGATACTTTGCTCAATAGTCACAATAATGAGGGAATTTTGAATCGTATCGTGACTTGTGATGAGAAAATATGGATCCTGGACGACAATCGGAAGCGATCATCACAATGGCTTAACCCTGGAGAATCGGCAAAACCTTGCCCTAAGCGAAAACTGACCTAATAGATTCTGGTTAGTGTTTGGTGGACCAGTGCTAGTGTTATCCACCAGACGATTACTGCAGACTTGTCTTGCCAACAATTGCAAACAATGATGAAAAAGCTCGCCATTAAACAACCGCTACTGGTCATACTGGTGAATTGCTCTATCTAGCCCACTGCTCCTTCAGGATAACGCTAGACCACACACTGCACATCAAACGGTCGCCAAGTAGAGGAGCTGCGACTGGAACCTCTGCGTCACCCACCATATACTCTCCAGATCTTGCCCCAACCGATTAACACTTTTTTCAAAATTTGGATAATTTTACAAGGAAACAATTCAAATCTGATGAGGCAGTCAAAACCGCCTTCAAACAGTTCATAGACTCTTGCTTCCAAGATTTTTTTCCAAAATCAATGATATGCCTATAAAATGGCGGAAGTGTATCGATAACAACGGCGCATACTTCGATTGATTAAATAATAATTTCATTAAAAAAATGTTTCACTTTTTTGATACTGAACGGCAATTTCATATGTACGGACCTAATCTTCTTAATAGGTATATAAAACAAAGTCGTGTTTATTAAAACACTTATAATATGAGAACGGCTAGACCGATTTTGTTGGATTTGGTCTCCGCACCGAATAGCAGAATAAAAAATAAAAACATTGGAAAAGCTGACGAAAAAAAAACTGTTAGGCGGTACGAAGTTCGCCTGATCAGCTAGTATATATATACTATAATAAATCTGTAACGGGTCAATGTCAGTACATTGAACATATTTTAAAAATTGTTTTTGGGGAGCACTCTATAATCGATACTGAAGCCAAAAATGCAATTATTTTTATTCTTGTCTGTCTGTCTGTCTGTCGCGATGTATACGCTAATCTCCGAAGATACTGCACGGATTTCTTTGCGGTTTTTACAAACAGATTAAGGTCACCCGTGCTTTAGGCTTTAAGTCCAGAGTGAATAGGCATCTTCTGGGCAAGCTCGCTCCATCGTAGATCCCATCTATGCTCTAGAGCAAGATTGGGGTCAAGAGTAAGCCCATCTTAAGTAAAAAAAAGGCTTTGCTTCATTAAATTCTGATGCCGGTAAAAACAAGATTTCCGAAGAATCATGTTCAATTCGCTGCGCCTGCTAAAAAACTCATGACAAAATGACACTGAAAGGATTGATTTCAATATAGAATAAGAAGGAACCGAAAATCTATTACTTTGTTAAACCGTATTACGAGTACATTGAAGATATTTTTGACCGACTTCAAAAAAGAGGGAAGTTCTCAATTCGTCGGAATGATTTTTTTTTGTATGTTTGTTACGCGATTACTCCGTCAATTATGAACAAATATCAAACTTCATTTTTTGTTCCAAAAATTTTTGTTTCCAAGAGTATACTCCCGAGGTGGTTCCATTTTTACCAAGTTAGGATCTGATGGAGGAATTACACGGAAATCAAAGAAAATTCTCAAAAAATGTAGGCACATAGAGTGTGTTTGTCAACTTTAAATAACTTATTCAGATATCTGTCAGTTATCATAATCATACTGCTGAGCTGAAGATGAAAGACACAAAAATTCTTATCATACGTCGACAGATTATATTTTGCAGTGTATTGGGCAGACGTGGCGCTTACGAGGTACTGACAAGAATTTTTAGCTCTTTTTTTTTAGTAAATAGTGCTTCACTCAGTCCACTGCGTTGCTTGATATGGCAATCATCCTGTAGTCCACGCAAACGAAGTTGCGGGCACAGCTAGTATACAATAAATCCATTGACGGCTGTAGTGGCGCCGTAATTCGCCTTGAAAGCAAATGGTCCTGGGTTCGATTCCCGGTTCGGGTCAATTGGTAAAATGTCGTTAAATAGCTCGAGTCTGGCTGTGCTGAGGCCCTCGGTCAATACTAAACCTAAATCGGGTCTTCATTTTCATATTAGGTTGAAATATTTTTTTCAACGTGGTATCTGATTGCCTCATTGGCGTTGCGAGGTCGCCTTGATTTCCTGGCAGGTCAAGAGGGATCGAACTATTCTAAATATCTCTCGTGTGAGCTGTGAGCTAAGACCACGTCTAAGAAAATATTACTGACAAATTTTCTATATAAGCAAGGAGGTATTTTCACAACCACTTGGCAGTTATTTTCCTATTTTGAGCTACACAGCGATCGTTGGAACTGGCATGTTACATTGTGCGCTGTTGTAAACCCGATTTCAATAACTTTTCGTGCCCTATCAAAATAAATAGATAAATTTCACGATTAGGAACCAAGATTTAAAATATAAATATGGATAAAGTTACATTAGTTAGTGTGATTTTGACGACCTCCGTAGTCGAGAGGACAGCAAGTCGGACTTGGCGTCGCCATCTCTGGGGTCCCGGGTTCAATTCACGGTCAATGTACAAAACGAACATAGGTCTGGGTGTTGTGGTACAGTCGCCATCAGATATATTGTAGCAGACATGAGTGTTCAGAGGTTAAGTATTGGTTAGTTGTGTGTATAGAAGTTAATTACAAGCGTCTGCTCAGATATTAATTAAATAATTTATGTTCAGATATAAATGGTAACTTGTAGTATATTGAATTTATTGACATTTTAAACTGTTCAGATGTATTTGGTCACCTTGTCTGTGAATATCTGATGGCGACTGTACCATATCGTTGTTTCTGATTTCTACAACAAGTGCTTTAGCTACTTAACCGTAGGATCAAAGCAATGAATGCGATGTTCTTTAATATTTATATCAGAATTACTTGTTTCATTAGCCGAATTGGGTTCGGTGAAGATGTCCGCAGTTCGTAGGCAGCACAAGTTAGCATTCCCTGTGCGTGCCACCGAGAATTGACTCACAATGGGCTATTAATAATGACGCAAATGCCATAACACCAGGAAAGGCTGGGGCCAGCTGACTGAAAGGATCCAACGGAATCAGGTATTACGGCCGAATTAGTTTTAAGTGACTCTAAAAAGTAGTAGTAGTACCACCCGTTACTTTGATTTTTACAATTGATTTTAGTCAGTTTAAATAATTATTATGGTTAAAAAGGTCGCCTGGCAAAGATTGTTTTTAGAATAAGACCGCCTGAATTGTGTCTTTTAAACATCAAAAATGTAACTCTTTGTATCGCGTCCAATAAAGCGTGTCTATCTATGTAGGGTCATGTTTTGTAGCAATATTGTTAGTAAGGTATGAAGTAGAAGAACACATATCAATTTTTTTTGCGGTTTTCCCTCTTTTTTATTTTATAAATATTTGTATAATGAAACTAGACATTTTAAAACCTCTATTGGTGTTATTCTTAGTGTTATTTGACGACTATTGTGGATTCTTAAAATAAACAATGTTGCAAACTCTTTGCAGTACCAGTTTACGCAAAGGTCTGGCTTGTTTGCCGAAGTGAAACCCTTTAAGGCTTACATTTTTAGATTTTGTATACCGTCAACTGTGGCAATATTACTTTCCATGAGCAACTTTATACACCCCATGTTTGAAACCGGCAAAAATATTTTTAATCTATTACGCGTAGCACAATTTTGCAATTGTTGGTAGATTTCTTGAGAAATTCTGGTAGCCCAGAAAGTTTTTTAAGCTAGTAACTTCGAAAACTGGCAAAATATTTTGGTTTTTAATGACAGATGGTCAAATGCATTCGCGGCGGTTACCGAAATAATTTGTCCTGGAGAAGATTAAAATAGAAAGAATGAAGTTATTAAAATAGAAGGGCAAGTATTACATTATTGAGAATGTTTTAAGTATATTATTAGTTAATTATAACGCCATTTCGTTGATTTTTTTGTAGAGGTAATATTGTTTGAGGTTAGGTAAAGTTGCCTCACCTAAACTATGTCAACTTTACCTACTATTAGGGTTGCCAAATCGAACTAACTGGAAGATCGTCGAAAAATTTGACGACAACAATTTGATGTATTTCGACTGTTGACTATATTTGGTTTGCGTTAATTAAGTAAGGTATAGTTTGTTTTTTTAAGGAAATTTGATTAGAGCTCTAAAATAAAGGATGAAATTTGTTGTTTTTTTTTAATCAGCACAAGTACAACCCTGTCGAAACTTACATGTTTCTATGAATCTTGTGTCAACTTTACCTAGTATCGATTTTAACGTTTTGATTCGAGTCAAAGCAATGGCAAATTTAACGTTGCCAGGTTTTAAGAATTAGTTATCAATGAAATTTGTGTCTCAGGTAAAGTTACCAAAATTGTGTCATTTTTACCTAGGATATAGTTTTTAACGCTATGACAAAACTACCTATTCGCGATTTTGCAGATTTCAATTACTAAAAGACATGCTCTAAACACGTTTTTATACATTACTTTAAAAACCCCTAAAAAGTTATTCCGTTTTTCCACAAATTAAAAATAATGCAAAAAAAATGGTAATGTTGCCACAGTTGACGGTAAAATCGCTTGCTATAGTTAGCGTCGCCTCGGCGTAAATTTTAGGGAGTTTCCATCATTCTCAGATTTCAAAATCGAGATGCACTATGTCGTGGAACACAAAATTTGGTCCATATACGAAAAAACGATTTCTATTGTAAAATTGCAACAGGGATGGAGAGCTAGGGTCTCACAAATGTGACCACCTCTAACAAGGGGAACGTTAAAATATAATTAAATTCGTGTGACATAATTTATGTCCCCTATACTTGCACTTATTTGCTCTCTGCATCCCTGGAATAATCCCTATTACCTACGTTTTAGCCTTTTTACTATTTCAATATTCGTATTCTTTCTTTTTCCTATGAGGTCCATTAATTATAGCTGATCGAATAATACGTTCGCAGGTACAAGCTACATTTAAAATCGAAATTGATCTAGTATTGAACTATTGCAGGAGTACCTAATAACGTTTTCTGTGAATTGCCACCATTCATGTGAAAGGGATATATCCAATATTGGAGATGATGTTTGCATAATAGCAATAAGCAACCCTTGATAAATACAAGTATTCGGCCAATGAACCTGTCTCCAACACATTTAAAAAAGAAAGTAAGTATTGCTGTAGGTATTTTATTTTCCACTAGCGACCCGCCCCGGCTTCGCACGGGTGTAATGCTGATACTAAATATACTACAAAATGTCTTCATTTCTCGTAAAAAGTAAAGGATAAAAAATGGTTATTATGGGTTTCCCTCATGCTCGGGCTTCACCTGCGTGACGCCTAACGTTCAAATAACGGCTTGATTAAAGTTCATTAATAAATGCACAAAACTACGCGCTAAATGTGTGGCCACACTTATTTGACGTTTGATTCCAGCGTCTAGCGGCTTACTTAGAGTGTGATCTGCGGATACTAGTCTTTAAAAAAAAACGCTTTCAAGAACTCAATAAGTACTTTTCTTATTTTATCCACTCCATCCTAACATTTATTTCACAAAGAGTTTTTAAATGTGCCCCTGTTTTAACATGTTTAGTGTAGGTAGTAGGTAGCCACAACAACGTACTAGACGCCCGCGAAATCCCGTTGATGTGTCGAAAGTACCGCCGTCAGAGCTATCGCCTAACGTCTAATGCCATTAAATCAAATAATCGCACTAAGAACGGCCATACCTGCGTACGATATCAAATATCACACTAAATAATGACATTAGACGCAGGTAAAGCCCGAGCATAAGAGATAGAGATATATACTATCGCGGATTTTTGCAGACCTTTTGTAGACCTTTTAAGGTGTACGTACAATACTGTAACTTAGTACAGTATTTTTACAGAACAGAGAGAACAGCCATGGTTTGCAATGTAAGCGCAAAAAAAATTACTATAACATCAAATTCGAAAACTCTAAAATTATCAGTGTTCTCTAATATATTATGCATGTATTATACATATAAACCTGCCTCTTGAATTACTCTATCTATTAAAAAACCGCATCAAAATCCGTTGCGTAGTTTTAAAAAATCTTAGCATACAAAGGTACAGATAGCGGGAAGCGACTTTATTTTATACTATGTAGTGATTCGCCTGTAGAAATGTTGCAGTGACGCTGATTTATTGTAAGTACATACTCAAATCTATCAATGTGTAAGCACTTTTAACAACCAGGGGCTTAAACTCAATAGAGTAGTTAGGTATTACATTTATTATGTCCATTATCTGCGATTGTATTGTTTTAGTATGTCATTTCATACTAAAAGTAAGAGGAAAATCACAAACGTGTTAAGGAGTAAGATTTTCTTATGAGTGCTTTATATGTTATGTGATTGATGGGGCAGTGCAACGGCATGCTTGAGTGCAGCGGCCCCAGGTTTGATTGTCACGTATCCAAGAGTTGGCGCTGAAATGTTAAATGTCCTTACTGTCAAGGAATATGTATGTACCTCTGCGGCAAGAAGTCGTCTGGTTCGAAGGAGGGGTTGACCATGGGCCCGCTCTGCCGTCGCGCCCATTCCTCTGCCTCCTGCAACCAAAAAAAATATTTTATACCGGAGAACAACAATTTTAGACTACCCTTTGAGGCCGCATTCCGCTTAAAAGCACTGTCAGCGCAAAACCGACCAAATATGAAGTCACAAATATTACACAAAATAGGGTTTTTTACACCTGCTGCATTTATATGGATTTGTGCTAATAATGCTTTTAGCGCAATTCGGAACAAGGGGTCTTACTGTAGGTAGTGGCGTGGTAATTCGCCTTGAACGGATTCGATAACGATATTTTCTATATTGGATGCGAATCTAGATGCGCTGGTGTTTTTGGCTCTGGTAAAAATATTGCCTGGTACCTCGCAACACCCTTGTGTTGCGAGGTACCAGGACCCTCGTCCATTCCTTTTAGTGTCGACTCGACGTGATAATTATTGTGTTGTCTGGCGCATTTTTTTTACAAAATCAAACGTGTGCATAAGAAGTGCTCTTTAGAAATCATCATCCCTCCCAAGTCCACTGCTGGACTTTAGCCTTTCCAATGGCACGCCAGCGAGCCGCTCTGGGCCGTTTGCATCCAGTCACTTCCCGCAACCTTAACTAGGTCGTCAGTCCACCGGGTCGGAAGTCTATTACGAGGCAGTACTAACACGACAGAGCTGGCCTACAAGGCTTTAACATGTATGGCAGTCGCTGTGACAGAAATCGGTTAGGATCATCATAATTATCATTATAGATTAGTTAAACTAATGCTATAGCCTTGACCTTTGATGCGTTAAATATAGTCCGCTTTCGTTAACCCGAACCTTGCAGGTCAGGGCAAGGTCGAGCCCAATCGAATTGTCTAAAATTAGCTTTGTGCGTAGGTACATACAAAGTTTAATGACCGAGATACTCTGAGGCTTCAAATCCGTAAATTTATCGTCGTCAAAATCAAGTTTCGATTCGGACCCTTGTATAGCTCATTCGAACAGTAGGTACCTACTTGCATTTGTTAAATACCCAACAGGTAAGTTTTCATAGACATGAAACGAACAATTGTGACAACAACTAGCCCCGGCCCCCTTACTAGTATATATCAAAATTCATAAATTTCTTGCTTTTGAATATGAAACAATGGCCAGTTTTCAATAATAGGATATACAGGGGATACAAAATAGTAAAACAATCCTTAAAACCACGTAATCTCATCTGTCAGCTGTTACTTACAACAAGTTTTTCTACAGGAGACACATCGAAATCGTGTTTTTTTCAGAATCTCCATACATTATCATCGAGGTATGCGAGTAAGATTGTATGGAGCGCTATAAAAATATTCGATTTCGATGTTGCTTCCATACAAAAAGTTGTTTATATGACCACCACAGTGTCCTAATCTTTTGTGTATCTGTATATGTTAGCATTATGATCCTAATACCTTTAAATATTACAACATGACAGTTAATAATAATAAGGATAATTAACTTTAAAACTAACACTAAACAGACTGAACAAACTATGATTTAATTTAATTTCCCTGAAGAATTAATTTTTCATTTCTGGGTAACACCTAATTTGAATAGACATAGTGCGTACTTAATTTTAACAACTACTTACCAACAATGAATTCATTTGTACCATTAATGACATTAAGTTTCTGTTGAAATAAGTATGTAATGATGCATTAATATTGGAACGTTTAAGTACTAGCTAATTGAATTTTTTGATGGATTTAGTCACTATCTTGTTCTTAAACGACATGTAATTTAAATAATCATAATTTAATTTTGAACTTTTACTTAGGTTATACGTGAAATTTACTTTGACTGACTTTTAACCCGTTTGGTGACTTGCAACTACTTACATTAAATTGTGATTTCAAATACTTTAGTAAGACCAATAAAACCAATTTATTTTTGCAAATAGGCTTTAACTAAGCACTTTTACACGTCCCAATATTTTTTTCCCTACCACTGCTTCGGGACAAGTTTGGGCTAGCGTTAGTGTTACAATGAATGTCAATTACAAGGACCAAGAGCCAGTTTTTTTAAGAACTCAGCATCTTTAACCTAAGTTTACCTACCGCCCTGCAAAAAGGATACATGGAATATTAACCTAAGTTTAGTGCAACAACGACGAACTTTGTTCGCGAGCGCCTTGGTTCATTAGCTCACGCTCCGGGCTACAATACAGGCGGTTGCGGTGGTCCTATTTAGGTAGCCGAAACAAAAAATAGTAGAAATTCTGGTCATAGTGGTTATAAATGCCATTAGGGGCGTCAATTTAAAGGATTAACATTTTTTTTGTAATTTACAAATTAAAATCAATAAATACTTTTTCTTTTTCCTCGAGTCATAGTCATAAGCAGGTCCATCATCTGGTGCCTTTTTATCGATGAATTTTGGCACACGTAGGAATATACAAACATACTTGTTGTTTTTTTCTTTTTCTATGGAATTGTCTGTATTAGCAAATGTTGGCAATAGTTGTATTGTTTAAAGCGTCTCCGCCTTGCGCACTCTTTTGAGAGACAATCAAAGTCGCATTCATTCACATAGGATAACCTAATACTCATAGAATTTCAAGAAAGTCTCCTCAAAAGGATGCACATGCCAACAATGGGTGTCCGCGGAAGTCCAGCGTCCTGACATGCATGCAAGCATGTCATGACAATTGCTGATCGGAAGCCTATTTGGCACAGACTAACTTCGATAATCTTTGTAATATTTTATGTGTTATTCTATTCTATTCTATTTTACTTAGGTTGATAAGACTACTGTTTTCATATTTTCACGGCCAGATTATAGATTAACCCAAGTGTGTGTGTTCATTTCCATAATTAATTGAATCGAGTCATATGGCTAGCACGTTAGTCTAACGTAAATAAACCTTGGACAACTGCCATGCTGGTCGTCAACATACATATCGGAAACCGTCTTCTAGTGATGACGGGAACATAAAAGTTCTTAATACTGATAGCCTAAACCAGGTGTAGTTGAAAAATTTAAAACCTTTTACTGTCCGATTCTTGAACACAAATACAATAACTTTTTATACGAAATAAACATTGTTACTACAAAAAAAGATAGACCAGGTTTAAGCACTGTCTAAAGATTAGCCAACCAATTTCAAATGTTTGAACAATACTGAGAAATGTGTGATGTTTACATACACTTTGAATTGGTTGACTAATCTTTTTTGTAGTAAGGTCCTGAAATTTCAATTATAAAATCACGATTTCCCATGAAAATCATGAGTGTGATTTTTGATCTAACAGTGGTAAGTAAATTTGTTTTTGAAAAACTTTTACATGTATGGTACGGAACGTTGTGGAACTAGATAGTAGAGAACAAGTCTTTTATATTAACATGGAGGTTATTTAATAAAAATAGAGTTAGTTGTGTGTTTGTGAGCGTTCCAAAAAAAAAAATTTGCGTATGAAAAATTTTTTGGTCAAGTGATTATGTCCATAACGTGGAAGGTTTCGAAATTGAATTGATTAGAATTTGTTTAGTTTTAAAACAGTGTATAGTTTTCGTGGTTACTAGATGCAACAACGAAATTGTTTGCAATTTCACTGCGCTTAAACTTAGAGCATTCAACCAATTGCATTGGTTGAATGCTCTAAGCGCTTAAAGTCGGTGGTCCAAGTTACAGACTGCCTTGTTTCTAAATTTAGTTTTTTTTAAATCATAATTAAGATACTTATTTGAAACATAATTCCTAAACAACCCAAAAAAGATTACTGTACAATTGTTAATAGCCTGTATTCACGATGACGACCTCTGAAGCCGAGAGGCGACCACGCCGGACTATAATATATGGTGTCGCCATATCTGAGGTTTCGGGTTCGATCCTCGGTCTAAATGAACTTTTCTCTAATGTTGCGGGTCTGGGTGTTGTGGTACCGTCGTTGTTTCTGATTTTTATACCACAGGTGCTTAAGCTACTTGCCTAAGGATCAGAGAAATGTATGTGATGTTGTTCAATACTTATATTTATTAATATTATATTTGTATTCAATCTGTCATCATGTACATTTGCATGCATTGCAACCGCATTTTTGGCACGGATGGGGGCAGACCTGCCCTAAATGGACTGACATGTACTTACCACATGGACTGTTGGCATATAAAAGACAGGTCATAGCTTCATTTAGTTCATGAGTGATGTAAACAAGTTGATGCTATGATTCAACCGGCGCGGCGACACATTTGAGAAAGGTTTCGAGACAGAATATTTTTTAAAAATAATATAAGTTTTTTTCTAAACAACAGCTATCAGTATCTTATTTATGGAAAATACCATGTTTATTTCGCAGAAATTAAACGCTATATTTGCTATTCGTGATGCGTCGATTTACATTTTACTTCACACATTTTTTAAGTGTTTTACAATTTGCGAGTGATACAAACAAGTTAGTTATGCTACATGTTTTGAAGGTGTTAAATAAAGACTAAACTACAAAGATGTACTTACTTTAGTATAAAATAACAATTTGGTGAGTTTTTTTCTATTTATTTATAAAAAATCTAAATTAATTCATTTCAGAACATAGTCCCATATTAATTAAATACAATCATACATTACATCATTAAATTACAATTATTATCAAAACTAAGTTGCAATAATATAAAATAAAAAATATTTTGAATTACAATTTTAAATAGGAATTAATTTAATAAACAAAACAAACAATAATAAATTGTGCATAAAAATTATAAATCCTGTTGTACATGTTTTTTTTATGTATTTGCATTATAAATAGTGGAAAATCAGCTTTTTGAAAGGTATTATCTTAAAGTACTCATTAATAACCACATTAAATTATTTTTGGTGATAGTGTGGGTTGGTATTATTGTGGGCAGAGTTTATTATTTACTTTTTGTTTAATGTCTATTAATTTGTATAGTTTGTCTCATTTGTTTTTTGAAAACAGAAAGAGGGAGGTGTACTTAAATAAGGTCTGGTCAGTGTCTGAAGGGCTTAACTTATTGGTTAAATAAGTAATAGCTGCTGTCTGAAGACCTCTGAGATAAATCTAGTGATTTGATAAGTATTAAACAACTGGGGGATCCTGATTGGATCAGCGCTAGAGGGAAGCAGCTTCGGAATCAGATCCGTGTCAAGATCACTGGGCAATCAGCGTCGGTACAACGTCGCGACGCGGTGCGATGACCTACTGCAACACCCATCAGGGTTGCCAGTCATTTTACTCAATAACAAATAATAAAAATTTGAAAGTTATACGCCTATATACGCCTTGGCAAACGTAATGTAGGATACCCTCAGCCCGATGGAACCGTAATCTTAAGAAAATGGCTGGCAAATTTCGATGTTGCTTAATATAGAAAAAGTTGTTGTATAAGTCCACCTGCAATCACGTGGTTTTAAAGGAGTAGGTATGCTATTATTTTATGGAATCGAAGTAAAGTAAAAAAAACCGGCAAAGTGCGTGTCGTACCACGCGCAGTGTAGGGTTCCGTAGTTGCTCGTCGTTACAACAATATATTTTAGCAATTACTTCATTTAAGTCACTTTTAATGTTTTTTCTAAGAAATTTTTGAAAGAAGAAGTTGAACGACTATAAACTAACTGATCTATCGAGAAAAGCACTATTCTCACAATTTTTTCCAGATTTTGCAAGCCAATAGTTTAGCTTTTAGAGGGGGGAGGGAGGGGGTGATGCCCTACTCGAAGAGAAATTTGCACTTTAAAGTTTAATATTTCGCAAACGCATCTCTAAATCGAAACATATTCTTAGCAACCCCTTAGTCATTTTGAAGGACTTATTTAACAATACCACACACGATGGAGTTAACGATGAAAAAAACATCATCTCAAAGTTACATGTATGGGAACCCTAAAAAATTTTTTTTTTCAAAATTTTATTCTTCCACTTCATCGATGTAATTGATATACATATCTGCACAAAATTACAACTCTATAGGGTCAACAGTCTCCAAGCAAAACCTCGGACGGACAGACAGACAGACATGACGAAACTATAAAGGTTCCTTGTCAGGACTACGGAACCCTAAAATGGACTACTTACAACACAACATCCTGATCTAAAAATACTTCTTAAATACGCAGGCACTTATCCGTATCCTTTAAGGTATCCGTATCCTTGAAATGGATTGGGCTGTGCGTGTGCAAGATCAAATCACAGACTGTTTAAACTGCAATATTTTGTTAATATCATTGATACATGTGATTCTTTCAAACATACATAGTGTAGTTTCCAATGAGTGTTGAGCATGAATAAGTGGAACATTACAGCTGTGATTAGATGGTACCAATGTCCCGGGCAACAATGATCGGCATCCCTATACTAAAGGCCCATATCCTTTCTATGCTCGTTCGTTGCTATTACTGCGATGATTGAGACGTTTCAGGCGAGCAAGAGTGGCGGATGTTGTGTGATTGACACAGAAATAACCTAAGGATGCCTTCGATCACCTCCGTGGGATATTTGAATATTATACACAGATAAGCATACTATTATTTAGAATTATAGAGTTTTTCATGTGTTTTTGACATCTAAGGGGTCATCTACACACAGATATATCACGGTTATAGGGCCAACCCTAGCAGAGGATCTGCCCAAGCAGAGGAGGTCATATTAAACGTGCGTCACAAAGGGGGAGAGAGGGTTTATTATATGTGGATGGATTTCCGTATTTGTGCATATTTAGACCGCCTAAATAACAATTGAAATAAGCCGTGTCATGCAAGCAGTGCATTTATGCACAGAATAAGTAAGACTCGCTACGCTCCGCTCCCTTTTCTGTGCATTTATGTGCGTTCTAAAGTATCCGTATTAGAACGAATATAGGTATACACAATTACACACATCAACAGAATGTAGAAATATTTTGTATTTTTTCAAATATCAAAAAATCTATGAAGAATTTTTTGATAAGTATAGTAAATGGTACTTATTTTATTAAGGTCTTTAATAAAAAAATAAAATTATTTCCTATATTTTTTGTTTTAAGTAAAAAATGTGAAATTTTAAAAACGCCGTATATAATTTGTATAAAAAAATCTTTAATTCTTGTTAGAAACTATTAATTTTAAGAAAATTAATAAAAATCTTATGAAATATATTTATTAATAATCAGTGTTGTCACCTCTTACATTAATTACACATCGACATCGATTGTTAATACTTAAAATTAAATTGTCAATGTCTTGTTGCGGTATGAGGTCCCATGTGCTTTGCAAGTGATCGTAAAGTTGTTGTTCCGCCGTCAAATTTAGCGGGAAATCTCTCAAAACTTTTCGTTGTAACATGTCCGTATGCTTGATAGGATTTGAGTCAGGCGACTGTGCAGGCCAAGCCAAAACTCGAATATCGTGATCTCGGAGAGCGGCCGACACACCAGCTGCACCGTATGGGAAAGAGCATTATCGTGCATGAGTAGAAATTGCTGGCCCATTTGCATTCTCTGTGTTACAATAACAGGCTATACTACCTCCTCGTGGTATTTTTGAACAGTTATGCTGCCTTGGATCCAAACGAGCTGAGTTCGTCCGCCAAGACGAATTCCTGCCCACACCATGATTGTCCCGCCATGGTAAGAGTGGACCTCCTGAGGGTGCCGTAGACGGCTAACTCTCCCTGGAGTTCTCCAAACGCGTGTTATGCGTGAGTCCGGATGATACCCAAACCGGGACTCATCGGTGAACAGCACCCAAGACCATTGTCGATCATGGTAAATGCTCCCGAGGCCACGAAAGCTGCCGACCGCGATTGCCACGTCGCAATGCTGGAACACGTAGTGGTCCTCGAGCATGAAGATTAACTTCATGCAACCTCCTTCGCACGGTTTGGTCGCTTACCAGCAGCAGTGGTCCTCCTGGATTCTTTGTACTAGTTGCATCGCTGTGATATTGGGTTGTCTTCTGGCGGTCATTTGAAGAAATCGATCCTGTCTCTGCGTAGTACCTAACACGATATCTTCCTGTGTGCCGTTCAGCCACATCCCCAGTAGTACGATAACGTGCCCACAATCTTAATACGTTCTGGCTGGTGTGTAGGCTCAGCAACGACGCGTTGAATAGCACCATTTTCCAACATGCCCACGGCTCGTAACATTTCATCTCGATTCAAATGACGACGTGGCATGTCTCTTAAAGCTCACACGGTACGTTAAATCAAAAAAGAAAGACTCTAATCCCTTTTCATTAATAAATATCAATAAAACAATTTTATTTTTTCTTGACGGAAGGAATTACTAATAATTTTGCCGCCGTATTTTGTTTTTTCTTCTGTTTTGTATAAATTACATTTCAAATTTTGAAAATAGAATAAAAGAGGTTTCAATGTGTATATAAACTTTTTATGAAAACTAAAAAGATTTTAAGCTATAAAGTCAAAACTAATTTAGGATTACGGTATCCCTAGATTCTGTTGATGTGTGTATGTCATGTCATGGTAGATAAAATGTGTCTCATAATAATTGATCATCACGTAACTTTATATATTTTTTTAACACCATCACATCATTGCTCTTATCTTAAGTAGGTAGCCAAAGCATTCTTGCTATAGAAATGAGAAAGAAAGATGGCACCACACATTCTAGACCCGAGAATATATAGAAAGAAATGTTATTTATCGAAAATAGAACCTGCGGGTCTAAAACGGCCGCATTGGATGTTTCATATACCGTTCATAATATGATTCATTTAGCAAATCTTAAAATGAAATGTTATTTGATGAATCATAAAATGAGCCTCGAACATTTCATATTTGCAGTTCATCTAATTTGACAGTTTTGTATGGAAATTCGTAATATGGTCAACTTATTATGAAAAGAACAATTCATATTAAATGTCATATTGGTGAACCACCATTTTAATGTTATTTTTATTATTATTTTATATTGATATTTGTAGAACACACAAAACTTGAGTATTTTGAAACATTTTGTTCCTTTGTGTTGTAAAAACATTCATATTCACAAAAACCGTAAAGTAAGATTGGGCGCGTCACTATATTTTTTTAACGTCATCAAATATGATTCATTTGGTGAAATGAATTGCATATGATTCATTTATTAATGTGGCCGTTTTAGGGTTTGCAAATCATTTCCGCTACATTTCACTAAATGAATCAGATTAAAAATGAAACATCCAATGCGGCCGTTTTAGACCCGCTGGTCCTCAGAGATGGCGACGCCAAGTGCGGCGTGCTCGCCTCTCGGTTACGGAGGAGGATGTTTTAACCAAACTTTTTTGTTTTTACATGCGTTTTTTATATCAGTGACTATGCATTTTGCTATTTGTGAAGTTGTTTTTCAGGATTCATGAGTATCTTTTTTAGTATGTTGCAAAATTCGTAAGGTGTACAAACTCAATAGTAAGTTTACTGTTTTTGTCTTTAAAGAAAAAAATACTATATAATATACGTGTCAATAAAAAGGCTCATAACTTGGAATCATGTTATTTATAATCGTTAATTAAGTAGGTATATCAATTAGTAGCGGAGCGCCCGTCCGTGGTCAATGGAGCCATTATTTGAGCCGCTGTATGTTTCCATGACTACATTTATCTAAATGCATTAGGCGGCATACATATTTAATAATTTCAACATTACAGTCTTTATAACTAAAAACATGCTTTTTAATGCGCGGGACTTGTATAAACGGATCAAATGGGCCTACACAAAGATTCCAGTTTTCACTATCTATTGAAAAAGTCTATTAACTGAGAAAGCACAAAATATTGGCTCCATTATTAGATCAGATCAATGGTCTTACAAATACCACATTCTGACTTAGATTCAGATCAATACCGTAGTTAGAAGTAGTTAGTAGGTAAAACGACACAAGATTTGATGACATAAGTACTTAGTTAGTAATTAATAATATGTGAGTTATTTTTGTTAGATGGCCGATTGTGGGATTAAATTTACTAATTTTAATTTATCAATATGGTAACCGAGATTTGGAACTTAGGAAATATTTAAGTAATATGAGTTTCTTTCAGTGAAATAAAATAATTCAGAATCGGATAAATCCAGAAATTACTGCTACCTTTACATATATTATAGTCAATTGTTGTACCTACTTGCCATTTGTCTCGTACTTACACGTAACATGTAAAAGCACGTGTAAAAGACAAACATTGGCGTCTAATTATAACTAGAAAAAATCTTATCTTTTTCAATCTCACTGTGAAGTGTGGTCAAGTCTAAAAGCCTGTTTAATGCAGTAAAAAACCTTGGTACGAATAGATCTGTTTTACCCATTAAAATGCCATGTTGGATTTATAAACTGACGATGGTTAAATACCTACAATTATTCAATACTTTTGAGGTAGGTAAAAACGTTCAGTGACAAGTGTCAAAATGCTAAACTTTTTTTTCTTTTTCAATTTTAGCAAGCTTGACTAATTTTATTCATCTTCTCTGTGTTGTGTACTTGTGTAGTCAAGCACATTGGGGTTAACATAAATATTGATAATAATAGCCATAACTTTGTCAATAATGGATCAATTTTTTTATTTTTATTCGGTACAATTAGAGATTTTTTGATTTCCTACCGATTGGTACAAACCAAATATTAAGATAAGGATTAATTACGGAGGAGACGCACAGAATACATTTTTATCGACGTCGTTTAAAAGCTTGTTTTCGTAACTATAAATTAGAGGAATACAAATTTTAAACGATGATTTTACTTTGGTATCTTTTAATTATCGCTATACGCATCAAATAAGGAGTAGAATGCTGCTAAAAAGTAGGAAAAATCGAAGTTTTGGTGAGGGAACGCTCTTAATGTCATAAACTCATTCCCATTTGATGCAAAAGAGATATTTTAAAGAACATAAATATGCGGGTGGCGGGGGTTGCAAACCATTTCGGTCTTGTCACTACGGCGTACGTGCACCGTCTAAAATTGTGAAATAAAATAAAGTTTTACTAAAAAGCGAAAAATAATATCTAAAACATTCCTAATCAGTTTTTTGGAGTCGGTGCAAAATGTGTTCATTCGCATTGTGTCAATATAATTTTTGCTTATAATTTAATTATGACGTCGAGATTTAGTTTTTTATAAAATTTTATTCTTTATATGTTGATTATCTTTACGTTTTTGTCTACATTATAAATACCCTTACACCAACATAAACTCTCTACGACCCTAACCTTTTTAACCGTGTTGTAAAAATACCAAATCCTCGTCCATAGTTTCAAATACCTGGGCCCTAACCATGAACTGTTAAAACAATCACAAATCTGTCAAACATTATCATTTCTGTCAAATTTTGTATGAAATGACGTACCAAAATTGACAGATTTGACAACTTTGAGATTGTTTTAAGAGTTCATGGTTATGGCCCTGACTTACGTCACACCGCTACAAGAGATCGCGCGTCACTGTGGCCACCACTCGCCCCAGCTCGCCGCGCCTACCTTAGTGCTAGGCCGCACGCGGTTTTTAACCGTGTGTCTCTATCCAAGTAAAACTAATGCAATCGGCCGCACTGGGCGGTTTTTTCCCGCGACTGACAGAACGGCGCGCACACATTGACGCGGTAACCGCAGGCGTGTGGACGTGTAGTGTTATTACCTACGTACTTTTACCTATGACTTTAATCCAATAATGATCTATAATTATGTGTTTTGTAAACAGTTGTTGTACGATCTTTGACCGTTCATTGAACCTCTAAAGCCGCGCGTCAGCAATATTACCCGAAGCGAGGCGATTTGTCAATTTAGGTCATAACTTTACTTCAATTGTTATAGATTTTCAACTTTAGTGTTTAACCGATCACCATACCAATCGCGCGTATTCACTCATACCATCTCACCATTTTACTTTACCATATTTTAACTGTTATTCTTAGAATACACCTTTAATATTCTTATCGGTGATTTTTCTATCTACCATTCTTATTATACTTATGTTTGCTGCGACTTGTGGAAAATTACCAATTGTGAATGGTTTTGTTTACAAATATTGTCGCTGGATTATTGACTATTCAATTTCGAGTATTGCTCGAGTGTCTTCGCAAACACTGACTAGTCACAAACAAGGTTAGAGCAACTCACAAGTTATACAGACGTTATTACGAGATTTTAATTTTAAGTTTACGAGAGCTATAATATGCCACTCCTGAAGCCGTAATTGAAAAGTAGTAATTATCCGGTGTCGATCCTGTCCCACTAACATCAACCTCTCAAACGGTATTCTCGTAGTCTCGTGTGTACAAGACTACGAGAATACCGTTACGTACGAGACTACGATAGTACCGTACGAGTCTCGCGTGTACACTAAAATGATAATGTCAATTTGACATTATCATTTTAGTGTTAAAATGATATTGTAAACTTGACAAATCAATCCAAAGTGATCGTTATATGATTGAGAGTGGTAAATGACCAAATGGTATTCTATCAATTTTATGCTGGGCTGTAAAACGTAGTGATTACATACTCTTTGGCTGGATTTGTCATAAGTTCACAACTCCACACTCCTTTGACGTATACCTAAATATCGATGAGAATACCGATTTTAAGTAACACCACAATCGCATCATATTAAAATCCTCTTATGTTCCCAATGAATGACAATTACAGGAATTGGCCTTCTGAGCACGTTTAGTTAAGTAGGTACTCATCTTAGACATTGGAAAAAGAGTAAATGTTACATTTTAGCGTTCAAAATGGCTTTTCGTGCAAATGAATAAAGAAAGTTTTGTTTGGCCACTGCATCATCAATGTTCGCCATGATCTTATAATATAGATAAGGTGACTAAAATTATTCATTCCATTTATAAGAATAAACATTGATATTTCACTATCTCATAGAAAAGATGTTTGAAATCCATGATCAATTAAAATTATCTGCAACAGCAAAATAAATCTACATATTCTACTAATGAATTTGCTATTAAAAATTCTGAACTATATACTTAGATGAGAATGTTCCTGAAACGAATAAAAGATATTCTATTAATAGTATACTAATAGTATTCTATTAATAGTATATTAATATTATATTAATAGTTTATTCAGTGGCCGGAGTAAATAAAATTATAGCCGTGCAGAGTTTTAAAAACTAAAGGTTATTAATATTATTGCTTTAAATAAAAATATAAAAAAATTACCTAACGTGATGAGGAATTTCCGACAACACTCTCGAATATCCAATTCCCCTTATCAAGTTGACGTTTTCATTGGAGTTTAAATGTTAGTGGCTCTCGGTTTATAGAATCTTGCTGATTGTCCATTAACGGTGTGAGGCTGAGCACTTCGCGGTACTTAGTCGATTCCGCGTGCGCATGCGGCTTAAGGTTGACACAACTGACGTAATAATTAAAATACAAGTATTTAGTTCTCTTTAACAAAAGTAAAACTGCAGAACAAGTAAGACTCGCTGGTAAAACAATTAAGTCTACTTTCTTATACCTAGTACATTTATTCAGATCATATTTCCTTTGTTAAATATCTAGAACTAGGAAAATTCCTTACGCATGTTCTTCGCTGCTACTTTAATCATAGGACCTGTTAAGATAAAAGTAGCAGCTAAAATACTCCTATTTAGAAAATGCAGCTATTTTAAGCCTCTAATCCTTTATATTCAAGTAAACTGTGTGGAATGTGGAAGCTAAGCTAAAAGATGTTTGTTTCAGTTATGAATGCCGTAGCTGCGTAGCGCGTAGGCAAAGGCAAGACATTCCAATATTTAATCATATTTGAGGATTGTATTTCTAGAAGTCATAAAAGCAAGCGCAAATAGTGGACTTGATGCTATGCTAAATTTTCTACCAGTCCACATTGACGCAATGCACTAATGCAATCAGTGGCAGAGTACATACTAGGTAGTTATAAGGTATCCGACATGTTTAAAAGACAAAAAAAAATACACATTCATACTTTAAGTAATTAGATAGATTTTTATCTACCAAATAATATGTTATAGACGGTGCCTTATGTCACGAGGAAAGAAGCAGGCTTTAATTGGAATATTTAATTTAGGAGAAGACAGATATAGTTTTTAGGGTTCCGTACCCAAAGGGTAAAACGGGACCCTATTACTAAGGCTCCGCTGTCCGTCTGTCACCAGGCTGTATCTCATAAACCGTGATAGTTAGAGAGTTGAAATTTTCACAGATGATGTATTTCTGTTGCCACTAAAACAACAAATACTAAAAAACAGAAAACTATAAATATTAAAGGGGGCTCCCATACAACAAACGTGTTTTTGCCGTTTTTATAGAAAATGGTACAGAACCCTTCGTGCGCGAGTCCGACTCGCACTTGGCTTTTATATTTATAATATTTAACAGATAGTCATACAAGTTGATTCGCTTTGCCTAACTCCTTTAGACCTAGTTACATTTTACAAGTTTTTGTCATACACAAATATTAAATAAGAAATCAAATGTATTAATTTATATTAATATCAAATATTACGATATTTTTGTGTTCGGTGCCAACCCTGTGCCGGCATATGGTTACAAAGTTGCGAGAGTGCGGGAGACAGGTGGCGCGGCCGCGGGTCGCGAACCGGTTGCAGCCGGATTTGCCTTCCCGCCACTCAACACTTGGGAATCTGTCTTCGTTCATAAATCACTTTTTCAAAGCCAAACGTTTATGTTTCATGACATTTATTGCTATTCTGCAAACTTCACTTTTTCCGAGGGTCTGATTGGCAGAGTGGCAATGAAAGATACGTCTCGGGTAGGTTTTTTTTTTCAGGTCATTCGAAGACGTTTTTTTTTATAAATTAGTTCAGGTCTGGTTGTTTTGGAAGATGCCCGCGTACACTAATAATATTACGGATCACACAAGGGGCAACCTGAGTCATAGATACTATGGCTCTAAGCCCAATAACTTGGAGTAAATGAAGTAGATTCTATAATTTGAAGTATAAAGTATGGCAAGTAAAAGAAATACATGCTTTTATTAGCCTAACATGTAATTTTGTTATCCAAATAACAATATAATAATTGGACCGAGCTGACCTGATGCTGGAATCAAGGGTGTAATCCCTGTGGACTCTTTTAAAATCCTTGAGTTAAAGCTTATCTGTCGATGTTTTGCAAGACAAACGATAAAAAAAAGATTTTATAGTTTTTAAACCGCAATTAAAAATAAATTTAGATTTTGTAAGTCATATGGACGCGTCTTAAATGATGCAAACCGGATATAACCAGATCACACTGTAGCCGGCGAGACTCGGGAGCTGCCAATCAGCCGAGCGAAAGGGCAAACCTTCACCACGAAGCATTCAAGACTTTTATCGCAAATAAACGATATCCCAATACAAACGCAGGACGTAACAAGCTTATTGTATGGGTTTGTTCATTGTTAAACTGAACTGAAAGCATATCGTGGAAACCTACTACATTATTATTTTACTATGCTACTACATACGTAGGAAAATACGTGTGGTTTGAAAACAAAAGATGAATTTATTTATGAAGTAGTGAAGCTGTGTTTTACTAGGAAAGTTTTGGGGTAGGTAGTTCTGTTTTTTTATTCGTGATGTATTTTGGGGTGCTGAATCCGAATCTGAGGTTTGCTAACAAAATTTCGTGACGCATCGTTGACAAAATCGCAAAAAATGTGAAATATTTATGCTATTTTCCGAATTTTTGCTTAAAATTCGTAATTTTTGCTTAAAGTAAATGGCCTGTTCACAGAAATTAAAGTACTTCAAATTCTCTACAAATATCACTTTTTCGTTTTTATTGTAGAAGAACCGTTCGGTCACAAGTGCAAGTTGAAAATTGGCAGCGGTCTCTTCAAAACCCACGTTTACTTTATTTATTACTAGTTTTTGCCCGCGGCTTCGCTTACGTTAGATTTGATTTTGAGTGAATAAATGAATGTCAAACACAGTAAATAACAAAACCTTGAAACTCATAATGAAACTATTTATAATATAAGCATATTTTAGGCCTAATATTAATAATATTGCTGTATGAATAAAGTGACTAAATGCATATTAATATAGTTGTCAATAAAATATTACGCTGTTTATTGTGTGATTTGTCCCAGAATAATAAGAATCCTGCGCTACTGTCAACGTTGCGTACGAGCGCCCATAGCAACAAATACAAGCGTAGATTTTGCCAAAAAATAATTTCCTTTAACTGGTTTCTCGTCGTCTCCCCAACGGAAATAAGTAACGTAGGTTTACTTGACTGTCTCTATCTCCTGCACACAGACATAGAGCAATGACTTCTGGAGTCCCGGGCTCGATTCCTGGTCGAGTCAATATAGAAAACGAACCTTTCTAAATTTTTCTCGAGTCTGATTAATGTGGTACCGTCGTTTTTGCTGATGTTTGTAACACAAGTTACTTGGCTACTTCTTACTATAGAATCGGAGCAATGTATGATGATCGATGATGTCCATGATTATTTATTTATTTAAAATCATCACTTATAAACTAACGAAGTATTGTGGCGCAAGAAGTAATCTCAGGGTATCGAAGAGGAGCGATCGATGAATAAACTGCAGGATATTACCTACCTTGTTCATCTTAAGTAATGCCAGAAACTTGTATGATATTACCAGACAACACACCACTTGTCGTGGTCTCAAAGACCATCCAATGAATTTTACCAGAGGTGTGTACCAAACCAACTCAGTCAGTCAGACCTGAGCATTATGGAAATACAACCTTTGTTCTCCAAAAGTCCAAACCGATGAAAGTTCTCTGTGTTTAATGGTTTCTCTACCGTTTGCCCGCCTCTGTATGTATTGTGGTTTGCAAGTGGGTGTACTGTGTGTACCTGAGTTGCGAAGGTACCGCCAATCTCGCTGCCTGCTATGGACATAGGGATTTCTCGTTCGCCGCCAGGGGGCGTGGCGGTGCGACGTCATCCGACGGGTAACGTACGTCGTCAACTTTAAGGCCAACGCCCTGGAAGTGGTACTTAACCATTTATATTTGAGCCGTGTTTCGTGCTGGTGACGTTTTTATACAGGTGTTTTTTTTCAGGAGATTATTTCTAAATTTTTAGGAAACACAAAAAAATATGTTTATAAAACTACATTCAATAATTAAAATTTAATTTAATTTATTCATTTTTATTTAAGGAAACTAATTACTTAATCAAATCATTGGTAAAATAAATAATAATTTAACGACACAGACAAAATCGTCGAAAACTTTGATTTGTTTACTATTTCCCCAGGAAACTTTAAAATAAATTAAGATTGTTTTTGCCTACGAAACATTAAATTGTAAGGACACTGATCAAGGTAAGGATAACCTACTCTGTAAGCTCACTTAAGTAAATAGGTAAATTGAAGTAAATAAAATCTTACCCAATATACAGTTTTCTATTTCAATCGTAGGAGTGTTTATTTACTCTACAACTAAATTACCTTGAACAGCTGTTCGTGCATATCGTAAATAGATCGTGAACATTATATCTGTAGTTCTCGCGATAAACAGACGATATGGTTTTTCAATATACTTTTACAAATTAGTACATGAATGATGATGACTAATAAGTTATATTGTATACCTTAACTAGTCTAAGGGCTCTTTTAGCAGGACGTCTGTCGGGCGTTTGCTGTGTGGACTAACTGTTGGTAAGTTGACATATCTTTTTTCAAAGATTTCATACAATTTTCCACGTGTAGTTCTGCATCACACAACTGACGCCTACTTAAAAAGACTTATTAAAAAAGCCTCTTTTTCAAATTGAATGGAGAACAAAGTGCAAAAACATGATGCATGTCATTGTCTAAAAAAGACCTACAACCTATAATAGAAATACATTATAATGGAAAACCTCCACTGGAAACAGATCATTAATTTGATTTTTTTATTAGTACTTTAGAAGTTCAATAATATAACGTTCATTCTGCTACGAGGAAACCAGTACACTGATTGGTGAGGCATTATGCGCTACTTATAATCTACCTATAGGTATCTATATGGTTTGGTACAACAACTTTATGTAAGTCTTGCTACCTTGCCCACAATTTGTATAGATTAAATATGCCATTTGCTTCGTGAAATAAAGAAAAAATTAATATTTTTTGCAAACCCGTTTTGTTAATTCCAGATCATAACTAGATAAATAATTTACAATAGTTCAGTTTAATCTTCCCTCTAAATCTCGAAATGTCTCAAAAAGCCTTTTCCCTTTTTGCAAGCTGGCAATACCGCGCAATGGCAATACTCTTCTCGTGTGCGCGGTGTATAATAAATATTACTCAAAAAATACAAAAACTTTATATGAAACTTAAACGGAACAAAAATAAATTTATTTAGAAGTAAATATCGCTCTTCTGAATGTGAAAAATTTAATTTTAGGTAAGTACCTACTTAAACTCTATACGTGACAGAGTAACACCTAACAAAAACGTGACCACGAAATACAAGTCACGTCACTATACACACGTGGTAGATAATAGAACGTTAATAGCTGAACAAGAATGGCGGTATTTTGCGATAAATTTATTGCAGACATCCAAAGCTTGTGCTTCCAACTATGCGCATTTGGCACTCGGCACCAGACCGATGCTGGGAAATAATATAAGGTGTAAGTGAATTAGTGTCAGATATTTTTAGGAGTAACTTAGACTATTACATGGATCACATATAAGATAAATTTAAAATTAAAGAACAAACTTTAATTCACGCATCAAGTAATATGATATTATGATGAACAGTGTAATATGATTATTTGAGTGCATTAATGTAATTCTGGAGATATTATGAATCGGCTAGCGCTGTGTGAGTAGTCTACTTGTGGTGTTTGGGTTCATGTACAGGATAATGTAGATTCTTTATTTTAAAACTTTTTATTTTTTCGCTTTTTTTAAAGTTTGTTCTATAATTTAAAATTTATCTTATATGTGATCCATGTGATAGTCTAAGTTACTCCTAAAAATATCTGACACTAATTCACTTACACCTTATATAATAATGATGAGCGGCTCAATATCTCATAAGGTGGTCTACACAAGCGCCAACAAACTTGCAAAAGTAAGTTGTTTTAATAAGCAACACGCAATAAATCATACATAAGAAGAATGGTCTAATTAAAGAGTTACAATCAAACATGATGTATATTTTTGTATAATCGTTTAACATACCCTAGCTAAAGCAATCCTGAGGATTTGCAAAGTATTTAACTATACTCGTATACTATAGATAATGCAGGCTAACGAGTTTCAAGGCCATTTGTATACTTAACATTATGTAAAATGATTAAGTATAAGTTTTTTTTTTTAATTATATATTTTCGCATAAAAAAACATTAATACAATTAACTTGACATAATAGGTATTAATTATTTGTTTTATGTAATTTGCAACAAACATAGGCATTTGCATGCCATAATGACTTAACGCCATGATTTCAGCAAATTTTCATTTTAATATCGAAATGGCCAAGGTTAATTAGGTGTACTTGGGGTTTCAATTATCTAAGCTTCGCGACGCGGTCTAATGTAGACGTGACCTTAAGTATTGGCAAGTAGCTATGTCATGAATTAAACTATCATACCTGTAAGTATCATATCATTCAGCGTGGACGTGATTGCAAAATGGTGGAGGTGGACCGTAGCTGTCTGGGAAATAAGTACCTTAAATCAAGACAAAAACAAATGAGACACGTCTTTTTAAAATTATAATACAATATAGACCCAATAATTATACAAGGAATACCTTACCAAAGCACATCTTCACAAGGGCTGATATTGGCGGGATTCTTCATTCTGCTAAATTGGGAATTTAGTATGGAGATGGTTATTTTTTGCGATTAGATGTTGGTCCCATACAAAAAGCTGTTGCATTTGAGTTTCAGAATCAGCCCTAAAGAGGGTGTGCGTCAGTTAGGTAGCACCTTGTTAAAATAGAGTACTCTTTATTGCTGACAAAAGAAACAGATAAGGTACGAAAAAAATACATAAAATTTTACTTAAACATTATGCGCCATTGCTTTCTATACAGTGAAGTATAAACTGTTATTTGCCCAGTTGTGTCTCGACAGTGAATTATCAACTATTTCGTCGCCATACGTCAACGCCCCACTCACAAACAGGGACAGCAAAGCGATAATAATTAAGTCAATAGACATACCTACAGTATTTAAGTGTGTACATAGGTGAGGCCAAGTAGCGTAGCGAGTCTTACTTGTTCTGTGGGTAAGGCTTATCGGCGGTAAGTATTGTTTAAATTAATTAATCATTTCCCAAACAGTTTGCAATACAATTTTACAGAATAAGTATTTCGCAGAGCATGTGTGGCAAAACTGAAATGCTCATTACTTATAACAAAGCAATATTACATCGAATTCATCCCTCAACATATAATTTTTAGGGTACCCGTACCCAAAGGGTAAAACTGGACCCTATTACTGAGGCTCCGCTGTCCGCCTGTCTGTCTGTCCGTCTAACAACCGTGATAGATAGAGAGTTTAAATTTTTACAGATGATGAAATTTTGTTGCCTCTATAACAACAAATACTAAAAAACAGAATACAATTAATATTTAAGGGGGCATACAACAAACGTGTTTTTTTTCCGTTTTTATAGATAATGGTACGGAACCCTTCGTGCGCAAGTCCGACTCGCACTTGGCCGGTTTTTATTACAACATAAGTATAACTTGGAGGCTAAAGGTTGTATAGTTTTAATGATGATAGCTTGTAGTCATAAAGTACAACTATTGTTTTGTACATATTACAAACACCTTGTAAACATTTTAGGTCTCTACAAAACAAAGATTCGGCCCTGTGTCAGACCGATGGACAGACAGACAGCAGGCACCGCTTTCTTGAACCAAGAGGAATGCAACTTAAAATAAATAGTCCTTAATTCTTATTTAATGTTTTATCTTGTTATGCTAAGCTTTTGCCATTACGTGTTGCTTTCTGTCATTATTGTCATACATTAGACTGTTCGCCTTGTGCAAAACTAGTTCATGGATGATTGAAATGCGAGCATTAGCATACCCACATTTTTTTTCACGAAATTAAGATGCAAGGCAAGCCACTTAGTTTCGAGGCGCCCTAGCAAAATGGGTTTTTAACCCTCTATGATACAAGGCATAAAATATAGCTTTAGTTCTTATGATAAGTAAATAAAGTTCAAATATGGTAGGTATACAATGTTTAGACAGAGCCCTATAAAGGTTAAGATGGCCCTAAACTCATTTCAATTACAGAAATCAAATTGACATAAAACAATTAAATCTAAACCAATTTAAATCTAAATTATTTAAATGGCTTATTGATAAAATAATACTCGTTATATGACATGAAAGATTTTATTTGACATCAAAGTAAATCATTCCTTATATAATTTATTTAATTTGACATATTTTAATTATCTTTATTTGAATTTAATTTATTGTAATAAGACACATAGTTTGTCATGTTATTAATTGATAATTAATCAGTAATTATATTGTTTTAAACTTTCATGGTCACTAACATTAGAATAGTTTGTTACGAGATTGCTACCATGTACCTTATTTTTGAGTTCCCGATGTTACTTCGTGATCATGGCGCTTGCAACAGTGCTGAAATATCGGGAACTCAAAAATAAGATACATGGTAGCAATCTCGTAACAAACTATTCTAAATAAGTAATTAATTTGAAGATGTAGGTACTGTAATTTTGTAGTTTTGCATGCTATTTGTAATAGCGAAACATGTGCACTCCCTAATCATGTAAGATCCTCAAATACCATGTTTTTCGCAAATAAATATTCTGATTCTAATTCTGAACTCTCTAGTCGATGATGGCAATTACGGTATGTACTTATACAGTACTTGAGTAGCGAGCGCAAGAGCTGTTCAGGCTTTGTCCGATAAACCTAACCGCTCTAGTATCTCCCGGGTTCGATTCTCGTTCGGGTCAGTCTATAAACGAACTTATATTATTATTATTTATTGCACGAAATAAATGTACAATTGGCGGACTTACATGTGTAATAAAATCTTTGGTTGCAGAAAAGTATTAACAATTCGATCGCAAACATAATCATCTAATCTAATTTATGCAACAAACAATGAGGATAAAAACAAAATTATCAAAAATACCCAAATGCAAAGTTAAAATGGCAACGGATAAAAACTGCTCATGAGTTCTATTTACCTACCTCTATGTCCAACAGTGAGCTGGACTTCTAGATACCATTAATGATGGTTTTCTGCTATAGTATACCATGCGTTAACTTATTCAAAACAAATCGAAGGTAAACTTAGGAAAATACCCAACATACCCAATATTCTTATATATGAAGTTTTCTGAGAATAGATCGATTGAAAATGAATGCTAATTATATCTCCAACTCAAAGTGCTCGCATACATTGTGTTGGTTCCATAAATAGGGCTCCCTACTATTATTTTGGTATTAGCTATACAGTTTACAATTTCCTGAAAGTTGCGATATACGATTGAGTAAAACCGTCTCTAAAGGGACGACATGTTAAAAGGTTTTTTAAATAACAGTAGTAATACTTGTTGCAACCTCAAAAGTGGCAGTTTTTGCCATTCCCAATGATCGACGATACAAATTGCGTTAGGTCTAGGCTGCGTACAAATCTGGCGAATGCGCCGCAAATGCGCAGCTCGCGTTCATTTTATGTTTGTGCAATGCGCGCGAGCTGTGAGCTACCTGGAAGTCCTGGAACGTGATCTAGAAATGCCGTTCGCGCGCATCGTACACAAACCTTGCATGAGTTGCGCTAAAGAGGCGCACCAACGGTTGCAGTAACGGAACGCGTACTGCACGCAAGTTGCGCATTCGCCAGATCTGGACGTACCCTTAAGGCGCATTCATGTAACTACTGCTAGCAAAAAAATCGTAAGTTTTAGACTGGGTTGCACCATCTTAACTTTAACCATAACTGTAATTATAACCGATGTTTCTGTATGGATTTTGACAGACTCTTGACATTTGTTAAAGTTAAAGTAAGATGGTGCAACAGAAGCGGCGCGCGCACAGGCACGTGACCCAGCACGTGCGAAAAGCAAAGCTCGCTAGCTTTTGCTAATTAAGTACCTACTGTTTGCTATTGTTTCAAACAGAATCGGTGGGGATAGAAAGTTCACATTTCTTAGACTTTAGAAAAAAAAATTGCAGTGTTAACCAGGTAACCTGCTTTTTAAAATATGTACTAGTGCCTGGTTTTTTTTATTTTAAATCAGCCATCCAGGGTATCCAGATACTTAATTTTAAAGTATGTAATTATTTGTTAAAAAGTTATGATTTCCTTTCAGTTCATCTACATGTAGGATTATTTTTACCATTTTGTATGTTTAATAAATAGTAAGTACATAATTGAATAATGATTATTTATTACTTCCTATATTTTTCCGGGTGAGTTGTAGGACATTTAATAGATATAATTATTATTTGCATGTCGCACGCGTAGTTTATACAATGTACCTATAGTTTATTTATCTATGTATACTATATAAATGCCATGAATAAGTGCGAATTACTTTGACAAATCGCTGTAGATATCTTTATAAACAAAATTGTATGTTTTGTACACGCATGCATAACAACGTTACATGCATCATCAAACCACAAAAATACGTCATACTTGTACGTATTGCAAGGTCTGTACCAATCAAGGAATGTTATAATTACTCCACCGATTAATTTGGGTAACTGGACCTAGTTTAATGCCGTTACTGCTAATCGTTTAGGTAGACATTAAAAGGCTATAATAAAAGGTTATATTAAGTGCTATTAGTCTAACTAATAATAAATAGTAAAGTAGTTAGTCTAATAGTCTAACTAAAGGCATACGAAATACAATTAAGAATCAATGGACAATTTTATGAATATAATACGACTGATTAATGTAATGAAGTAATGTTGCTAAGAAAAAAGATGATGACATGATGTAATCAGGACAAATATAATCAGCGTAATCGTTCGTTCGGTCGTATTATCCGATCAAACTAAAATATCCATTCACTTGTATCAAAGGTTTGACAATTTATGAACAATTGAAAACGGTCGGGTTTTTTACACGGCTAGATTGAGTTGGTCATATGTCAAAGGATTGACATATGAGTGGATGTAGTAATGTTGTACGTAGTACATATAAATTTCTTGACGAGAAATGACACATTGACAACCCAAGCGGTCTTTTGGTTGACATTTCGTACGAAAACTCCAAGTTCATGACCATACTCCTAGTTATTTGTCAGTGGATGGTACCTACATCAGCTAACAATTAACACAGATATATAAAATAATTTACCGAGAAATTAAAAAAAAATCTTTGATTTCCTGGCGAATGAAACAGTTGGATAGCAGTTTCGTCTCGGGACTTTAGCCAAAATACTGTAACACCAATTGCGCAATGGCAAAGTATCTGGCGCAGAATGTTTTGAATGAGTGGAAATGGATCGCGATGCGATAATGCGAAGTTTAAAATAAATAATTAACACACGCGAGTCGCGACGCCCGCCGCCGTAACTAGATGCGCGCGTTTTCTTCCGTTCCATGGTCAGAGTAAAGAGCCAATCAAATATGTCTAATTTTTTAATCAATGTTTAATTTTTTATTAAGACTAATCTATTATTCTTTTTTTTATATTGGACAACATCACATACATCACTTAGATCTTAAGGTGCCTATAGAAATCAGAAATAACGACGGTACCACAGCATCCAGCCCCGAGACAATATAGAAAAGTTTGTTATCTTCATTGACCCGACCGGGAATCGAACCCGGGACCTCAGATATGGCGACGCCAAGTCCGGCTTGCTCACTTCTCGGCTATGGATGAAGGTCGTCATTCTGTTTGTTATGTATGACCAGTCCCTCCAGCATGTGCAACAAAACACGATATGATACGATATGATATAGCGGTTTATCGCATATTTTTTGTCAAAATATGAACTTTTATCTAACAAGCGAGCATAACTGTGACGTCGCCGGCACGGACATCCTTACTGTTTCAATAAAAGTTCAAGATGGCGGCTATGTTATCACATTTTTTAAGTAAATAGGCGATAAAACGCTATATCATATCGTATCATATCGTGTTTTGTTGATCGTGCTAGAGGGGCAGGAGGTACAGTTATACAGGTTTTGATCTGGCAATCACTTTAGTGTCATCCAGATTGTCGTATCTTAGATTATGGTCGCATGTTAGGACTTAGAGGAAGTGGCCGACGAGGCGAGACTTATTAACTATACTTACTTATAATAGTTCTCGCCTCGTCTAATCTAATTAGCGAATATTTGGTCTGAGCTAATCACAGCAAAGATGAACGATACAGAAAGTATGTAGACAAGGAACCTGACAGCGCGTCTGCGCACCACAGGCGCTTGGTTGGGTTGGCACGCGCGACTGTCGCTACAGACGAGATAGGCACGGTAGGCTCTCTTGTCCACAATGTACAGAACTGAACATCTCCTCAAAGTATTTTAGTTAACCATCAAATAATTTTTATTTTACATGTACTGTTCCCGAAACAAAATTCAATCACATTCTATGGTTTTTTTACATACAATTGTGTAAAAAAGAACAATTGAAGAACATGTTTCGGAATTTAGAACGTGATTTGCTAATTCTTATATTAAACCTATAATAGATGTGTCGTTCCATTACCAATTATAAAAGTTATTAATCACTCAATCTCAAGTTTTACCTATATTAGCCCAATAATTTTTTGAAGTCACTTTTATTTAGCTTAAAAAAAACTGGATGAGTTTTTTTACCGTCAGGAAAAAATAACTTTGTATTCTGTACCTAAAACTATGTGATATTATGTGAGTGTGTTTATAAAATACAACTAATTTTATAAATTTTGCAATGTCCACAAAGATGCATAAACATAGAATACATCAGTGAATATGCGTTTGAGTTTTGGTTGGTTTTATATTTTTATTATTATTTTACCAATATTATTTTTTTAACGTTCTGTTAGTGAAAATTAACTTACAATTAGATGGTTATGAGGATAAAAAGTTGATAAAAATAAAATAAAAAATTAAACTTTTTTTTTAAATTATCATGTTATCATCACCTATTTCACACGTTTATTTTCTTGACGGAAAAAAAAGTCATCCAGTATATGTCACAGTAAGATTGAATAAGCCGCCGTATTACAAACAACTAGCTGTTTTACAAAACGGAGGCGTTTTGCAATACGGCGGGTCGACGATACAGCGGATTGTCATTACGGTGTGTTCTTCGATATGACGTCTCACGTTTAGCCGCATTGTACAATTCGCATTTTGTAGTGTTACGGGTTTTTTCCTAACATATCGTCATATTATTACACCGATAACTGCCTAATATTCCGCCATACACCATAATCTAAAGCAAAGTTAATGGTTTTAACGTGCATTATTATAACCTGTAGATGTAGTTATTATAATTACGTATTTTAACAGTTCAATATTGCGACGAATATAAATTAATTAGCTGCATAATCATTAATTTCACAATTATTTAGAATATTTTCGTTATCTTTAAACCACTAATTAGGCCACTTTTACGCACTCTCACTTGTCTGTTCGACGCCATTTTTGTTGTTTTAACTGGCAGCGCCGCGAGTGTTAAAATTTGGTACTATAAACTGCCAAAGCGGCGGCGCCAAATTACAAAACGCCTAGACGTATTGAATAACGTGAAAGCGCATATTCATTACGGCGTTATGCAATCCGCCGTATCCTCGATCTGCCCTATTGCAAAACGCCTCCGTTTTGTAAAGCAACTAGTGGGTTTGTAAAACGGCGAATTATGCAATCCAACTGCTACATATATATTAATTAAAAATCGATCGTTTGAGAATTATAAATAAAATAATGCCATAAATAAGTTTTCATTTTAAAGAGTTTCTTAGAATTTTATTTGTGAATGGTGTTATAGTACATTATGATACAAGTGTGCTAGGTTGATTATTACACACGAGGCATATTGTAAGCGCGAGTCGCAGGCGAGCGCGGTAAGGAAGCTGAGTGTGTAATAATCAATGCACACGAGTTCCACACGACGTTTTTCAACACGATTGCGAGGAAAAAACCAAACTAAAATCAAAAATACCTTCTCCGGGTTTGCTGTTTTTCTCTAGGTTTTGGCCGCAACAGGCTATCACTTGTGTTTCGTGCCTCGATAAGTATTTCCGACGGGGTTGAATAACATTTTACTCGTCTTCACTATTTAAGTAATCATTTTTTATAGTAATTAACCACACAGCAACAACATTACCAATTATTTAGGGAAAATGGTACGTAAGTTTTGTTTTTTTTCGCGCGCCGCAATTTCGATGCGCGCGCAGGTTCAATAATGGCACAAGGAAAACTGGCTGTTCAGCCGGAGTAGCAGCAATTTAAAAAATAAAATAAACTAAAAATTAATGTTTCTAAACATGATAGTTATGTTAATTTGTGTTTAATAATATACAATTTGTTAAAATGAAATATTTATTTGTCATATTAACCCTAAAATAATGTAATATTAGTAAAATATTCAATGTTCTTAGACAGAAAAATTTGCTGGATTTAAAAAAAAAAGTTTACATTACCGCTCTAGTGCGATAATGTTATTATAGCACAATTGCGTAATATGATAAATTATGAAACTAAAAACGGTGTTATAATAGTCAATTTACTAGCAACTGTGTTGAAAACAGATTTATTTTACTAAGACGTAAGCGCAGAATTTGTGTGCGTCGTCTGTTGCATCTGGGCTTTTTAAATAATTTTGAACCTACCAAGTCTCTTCTTCATGCGTCACTACTCAGCGCCGGCGCACACAACATTCCGATAGCCAAAAGACTGTTTCTGGTTCTGTTGACATATTTTTGCATTTATTCCAAAATGCGAGCAATATATGCGAGCAATGTCTTGACATGTGTGTATAAAGCATAGTTAGATTCATCATATATTTTATATTTTTGGTAAAACGCTTTGGTATCAATTACTAAAGTTAAGCAACCAACGCCGCGGTTGTGAGTGTATGGGTGACCATTCCGACCATATTTAGTGACACTTATCACGAGTATCTCTGTGTTTCAGAAGGCACGTTAAAGTTGGTCCCGGCTAATATCGCTTAAAACGTTCTGATTTTTAGAGCTCAAATATTTTTTCCAACTAACATTTTAAAGTATATCCATTTAAATATTATTGTCATCATGATGCCAAGAATTCTAAAAATGTCTATGAAAATTTGTGTAGGTAAGTAAGTAAGTACTCCAAAAACTGTTGAGATCACCTAAGGTTATGTATAACATGTGCGTAAGGTATCCATCGTCATGACTGGTGTTCTGATGTTATCGATACACTGATCGATGCAATAATACGAGTCCAGCTGTAGGCGTCATCGCAGAATTTAGAATGTATCGTAGCGTGAGATGAATTAGAAATCGCAACTGTTTGTTTTCCGCCAGTTTCAAATTATTCAGGGTTTTGCCCTGAATAATTTCATTTCAAACGCAGGAGTTAAATACTACCTAGTAAAATATCGAGCTTACTGTTCGACGGTATTACAATAGTTCTAGTATTATAAGTTTATGGAGTATGTCGAGAGGCTCTGTATTATTGAGGTAATAGTCTTTTAGAGATCAAGGCCCCGCTTCTCTCTTATGCTGGGGCTTTACCGGCGTTTAATGCCATTAATAAGTACGTTATTTCATATAAATATCTTACTTATTAATGGCACTAAACGCTGGTGCAGCCCCAGCATAAGAAAGAAGCGGGGCCTTGATCCGTAAAAGACGAACGCAGGTAAAGCCCCAGCGTTAGCCGCTCTAGACAAGAACGTGCCAGGGCCGCGATTCATTCCTACTAATTCTGGACAGAATTTTAGGCATTATCCTGCTTAGGTATAGTAAATCCTAGAATAGCTTTATACATATTAGTTATTGTGACTCCGAGACTAAAGAAATGTATATATACTGAAACAAACTGAAGCATGAACTGACAACAACGTTCAAGAAGGAAAAAATAGGGAAAAAAGGTTCTTAAATAGCAACCTAACCCGAAGACGCAGCGTGAAACAGCGGATGAGACCCGGTGGACTAACTAACTAGTTAAGATTGCGTAAAGCCGCGTGATGCAAACGGCCTAGAACCGCTTGCTGTGCCTTCATTTGGTCAATCTTATATCCAGGACTTTCAAAGGTTGATGATAAAATATAGGAGATGAGGTATAATTCTCATTGGCCGCTTAGATTTATTTAAGTGCCTATTTTGGCTTTTAAGTATCTGGAGAACGTAAAACTACATAAAGATGAAATGACGCGTGTCATCGGAGTGCAGTGCCATTTATCCAGTGATACGGGTCCCAGTGATCCTTAGCGCGTGGAGGAAAGCTGGGGATTTTCCATGCAGACCGGTCTGCCGCGACGACCGGTCTGACGCACGGCCGCACATTTTCTACGCACACAGACGCGCTGCAGGCTGCAGACGCACTTGCAAAGTTGCAAGGTTGGCGATGAAGAAAACTCTTAAAGTAAAATAATGATCGAGAGTTTAAATGTGTTCATTCGCACAGACTCCAAAAAGAACTGATTAGATACTTACATAGTTAAGGAACTTATTCAGGTTAAATGAAAAAAGATTCTTATTTTTTGCTTTACGGTTTTTCTAAATTACTGCAATTTTATTAGGCATTACGACAGCAGAGATAGTAAACCGAGGAACAGTGAGTGATTGAGGCGTACCTATTATCATGGCTACTGGGGAAACGGAGTAAATATTGGAAGCCTATTAATAGCTCAAAAGAGATGCATTAGGGCAACTTGCAATCTAAAAAGTAGAGTAAGTTGCAGGCCATTTTTCAACAAACTGAAAGTGCTGACAATACCCTTACTGTACATTTTTGAAGTTGCCCTTATGTAAGAAGACACCCTGACCTGTTTCCACGTGTATTAAGCGCTAGACGATGTGATTTTGTAAACAAAAAAATATAAACAAAACAAAACTATGCAGCAACAGCTTTTCAAACAAGCTTTTCGAATATCTAGGGGAAAGAGCTATTTCTATTCGGTTCAAGAATTTTATGACATTAAAAACAATTAACCAATTTTATTTCTCTGACCAGACACATACACCTGAAATCATTACCTAGTTACCTTTTTTATTTTATTCATAATTCTGTGGCTGGGTTTTGGTCCTCACATATACAGGGTGTACAAAAGAATGGGACACTCCTTCGATGTTGGTCCCTTAGGGAAAGTTGTTGTATATGACCAGCTGATCACGTGTGTTTAAGGAGTGTCCCATTCTTTTGTACATCCTGTATAAAAGCCTGAGTCGACATGCAAAGAAGAAGACCTGATATTAAATAATTGTAATTGTAATTTATGTAATTTATTAGGATTATTACATTTGTACGCCAGAAGGCAGATCACAGAGCTCTAATATAAAATTTTGACATCTTTATTCTTACGCTAGTACATTATACCTCAATGTTCTAACCTGTGAATCACATATGAACAATTTTGAATTTAAACATTTTATTTAGCCAAAGGAAAAGAGACGGCCAGCCCTACGAAGTGAGGTGTGCTTAGGCGCAGCGACAGGCGTAATCGCAGTCCTTGGACGAAACGAAAGTTGATTTATCGGGCCTCGCTCGAGTGCGCGCGCGCCGCACTCGCGCACCTGCGCAGGAATGTTGATTGTAGAGATCTATGTCTATCTATGTTTGTTTACTAACAAAATCAACGGCCTAACACACTTTACAACTAGGGTTAAAATTAATTAATTTCAATAACTACGATGATAACAAGACAAAAATTCATTGAGTATGCCATGGTGTCAACAAAATGCAGTATATTATGTTTCCTTAGTTGCCCGTCGTTACCGCAATATATTTCAGCAATTACTTCATTTAAGTCACTTTTTTATTTCCTCTAATAAATTTTTGAACGACTCTTACTCTTAAAACAACTGATCTATCTTAACCGTTATAGGGGAGGGGGGGGGGGTTCCTTGTCACACCTTGACTACGGAACCCTTAAAACCGCCCAAGTGCGAGTCGGACTCGCGCTATTGATTTTATTCTGTTTTTTAGTATTTGTTGTTATAGCGGCAACAGAAATACATCTATTGTCGATGTTTAAACTGTCGAACTATCACGGTTCATGAGATACAGCCTGGTGACAGGCGGACAGACGAAAGACAGACAGACGGACAGCGGCGTCTTAGTAATAGGGTCCCGTTTTACCCTTTGAGTACGGAATCCTAAAAATGTAAACAAGCCATCTTGTATGCAAATATTACTGCACAGTTGGTATGCTAATGCGACCATTATCACTGTAAGTATTGTCGTAGTAGGAATTAAATTGCATACATTAAAATACCAATTAGGTTTCCTTAACGTATTTCCTAAATGAAAAGTCGCAAGCGTGTAAATCTACCTATGTAATATGGATTAATTATATATTAGAACTTATTAAAAAGGAGGGCAAAATGTAGCCTTGAGGCACGCCTTCGCAAAAACGCAAACGCTATTATTAGAATGTTGCTTATTGCATGTGCAACTCGAAGTCATACATCAACTACGATATAGTAGGTAGGTATATCATACTACAATACGTCATAAAGCATTGAGTTAATAAAGTGCATTTTGTAGGCAGTGGTTTATTACCGCTTCCCGGTGGTATACTTTATCAGACGCCTCGCTTAATCGACGAAGGCCGCCGCAAGGACCGGTCTAGTCGCTAATGAAGAAATGTCAACTTCATTGTGTGTGCACGATGTAGTTGAGCAATATAAAAACAACAATTGATACGTTCTGTTGTAAACAGTTTGTAAGTATAGACGCAAAAAAAGATTGTAGCACAAGCCTTCACCAATATAGGTAATCATTGGTTTTAAAAGTGTTTTATTATTATAACGTAGTCAAATGCATATTGTTAAGCATCTTAAAATAGAGCATAGCTTTTATTATTGCTTTACAAAATAGACGTCGAAATACATTTTACAAATATCCTTGATCGTGGATCACACTTGTCCGATCCAGTTGCAATTTCTGGCGATCCTGACCGGCTACTTTTACACACTCCTGCCGATCCACACTAAATCATTTCATCTCTTTCTGGCTATAGATGGATATTAGTGGTGGCATAATGGTTGAAAAAAATGTCCGTTAAAAATATTGGTTGAATAAAAATATCGATATTTTTAATGGTTGAAAATATCAGTTGATATTTTTTATGCATATACATTATTTTTATTAGGAATTAAATATGGTTGAAAATATTCGTAAATATATTTATGTGATATATTTTTTTGATATTTTTACATGTTGTTGAATATGGTTGAAAATATTAGTTAATATATTTATGCAGATTCAGTCTTTGCGTTAAAAATATTCATTAGATAATTTTATCAATCGGTTATCGATTTATCTATACGAATAAAAATATTAGTTGCGTTTAATTACCAACGGCTCGAATGAATATTTTTATTCAATAAGGTTAATAATATTGATTGAATAAATGTGATAATTTTTTTTATTAGTTAAATTTAACAGATAATAGATATATTCACCATCTCTAATGGATATCTGTTGCCGCCAAGCATCTTTTCTTACACCTCTATTTGTGTAATTGGTATTATTTGGATCCTATAAGCAATACTCCTTATAAATGGATATTAAACGAACTGTCCATATCGGCGTGCCACGCGACTGAGGTCCCTTTGGGCATTAACAAAAAACCAACAGCAACTGGACCACACGCGGCATCCAGGCCGTGTTTGGAGCGCGTGCTCCAATTTCGCACCTAGAATCGAGCGCGGCACGTCCACGCCAACCGCTCCTGTGGAGCGCGATCCAGCTGCGCGCTCCAGCCGCGCGCGATGAGAGCGCGTTGGATCGTTTAGTGTGGAGTGTGTGGACCCGGCTATTCATCAAGACTCACTTTAGTGCGTCACACACAAACACCGTCTCCTGCGGGATTCGAACAAAACACGACCGCAGCCTTGCAGTCCGGAGCGCGAACCATTAGACCATGCGTTCGTTGAATTAGGCAATGAACCAGCTAGGAAACCAGTTTTGGCTTAAAGCGAGAACAAGGAACATGGCTGTGGTCATTTAGTTGTATTGCGAACGAATGACTGCCCGAAATCCGTGCATAAATTGCATCTTTACATACTGACACTAATTAAAAAAAAAACCGGCCAAGTGCGAGTTCGAGAACGAAGGGTTCCGTACCATTATCTATAAAAACGGCAAAAAAAAAACATGTTTGTTATATTGGAGCTCCCTTAAATATGTATTGTTTTCTATGTTTTAGTTCACGGTTTATGGAGATATAGCCTGTTGATAGACGGACAGACGGACGGCCTGTTGATAGACAGACAGACGGACAGACGGACAGACGGACAGACGGACAGACGGACAGACGGACAGACGGACAGACGGACAGACGGACAGACGGACAGACGGACAGACGGACAGACGGACAGACGGACAGACGGACAGACGGACAGACGGACAGACGGACAGACGGACAGACGGACAGACGGACAGACGGACAGACGGACAGACGGACAGACGGACAGACGGACAGACGGACAGACGGACAGACGGACAGACGGACAGACGGACAGACGGACAGACGGACAGACGGACAGACGGACAGACGGACAGACGGACAGACGGACAGACGGACAGACGGACAGACGGACAGACGGACAGACGGACAGACGGACAGACGGACAGACGGACAGACGGACAGACGGACAGACGGACAGACGGACAGACGGACAGACGGACAGACGGACAGACGGACAGACGAACAGACGGACAGACGGACAGACGGACAGACGGACAGACGGACAGACGGACAGAGAGACAGACAGACAGACGCACAGCGGAGCCTTAGTAATAGGGTCCCGTTTTACCCTTTGGGTACGGTACCCTTTGGTAACGGTTGAAAGTAATGAATGCTTTCGCAAATCAGTATGTAAATAGTTTTCATCTAAGTAGATAGGTACCAATAATTGAAAAGTCTAACTTTAAAAGGTGCAAGTTGTGTTGAAAAGTCGAGTGGATGAAAGAAAAATCCAGTCGGGAGAAAGTCTAAATAATTTATCAAAAAATTGTTAAAATGTTATCTGTTTGTATTTAGTCAGTCGGGAGAAAGTCTAAATACTTTATCAAAAAATCGTTAAAATATTATCTGTTTGTATTTAGGTATGTGAGTTTAGCTATTAGCTCTTGTTTATTGCTAAAACTCGCTGTGGGTTTCAAGTGTGGAAACTTTGTTCGCAACTTTCGCTTTTGTGTGCAAAGCTCCAAAAATTCATAAATTGAGAGGTGGCGATTTTGCAATGAAAAGTTTTAAATGGCAAGTTACACGTAGTCTTATAAAAGTGGCTATAAATTGTGTCGAACACACCTACTACTTGATATCGGGATATATGTGCAGCTGTTTATGTTGTTGAATACAAAGGTACCTATCTCTGACATTATAGTGCGAAAACAGGTAATAAGGGTTCAGCTACACGCAGCGACTTGCTTGCGCAAACAATTTGTGCAAAAATTGGCGCAAAAACTATATGGCGACTACAGGATCACGACTTGCATGCACACACAAACGGTTTGTGCAAAAACTGACGAAAAAATGTATGGCAACGGGCAGACGTGTGCTAGAGAGCCTACATACTAATTTGGTCACCTAATGTATTCGCAAATGTGATGTGGACAAGACGTGACGAATTGCAAGCTATTTGTGCGATAAAGCGTTTTGCCGGCATAAAGCATAATATGCTTACTTATGCAAATTAGAATTTGTTTAAGTAAATTTGAGTGTGTAGCTTTTATTTATAAATAAACCTTTAAAGTAGCTTCCTAAAGTCAGGTCTACCTTGCTTTTTTCAACTCTGACATTTGGTCGCAGTTAAACCGGACTAAAGCCAGTCTGCTTTCAACCAGTTGTCGCGGCTAATACACGTGTCAGAGAAGCAAAAATGGTATAAGTTTGTTATAAAAATACCACAAATACATTGACTGTCAGAAAGGTCATATTTACTCTAACGTGACGCTTATGTGCTTATACTTTATTACAGAATAAAGTATAATAATGTCCCGTAAACAATACGCCACCCAAGTAACACAGACGTACTGAATAAAGTTTGAGTAAGAGCAACCATCACGAGCATTAGCTAAATACTAAGCTGAATAACATCTGAGTATCGTCTATTCAGCTGTTATTCAAGCAAAAAGGGCCCCAATTTTGAATGCTTAACGCTGAATAACATCTGAGCAACGTCTGAGTAGGAGCTTAATAACGTTTCAATTTACCTTAATCGCTTTTGAATAACAGATCACATATTTCTTATTAGGCTTTTACAACACAGTTATTATTCTATTCTAGCTAATTCAAATTGGTTACAATATTCAGAATATATTAAGCATTTAGCTTACGTTTATAATTTATGCAAACAATATTCATACAAATGGGGAAAAGAAGAATTAATAAAATGTTAAATGTTTTAATGGTCGATATTATTTGACATCTGATTGAACTTAAAATCGGTAAGTACCAATATAATTTTACTTTTTAGATACATTTTAGACGACCTCCGTAGCCGAGAGGCGAGCATGCCGGACTTTAAATGGCGCCGCCATCTCTTGAGGTTCCGGGTTCGATCCCCGGTCGGGTCAATGTAGAAAACGAACTTTTCTATATTGGCTCGGGTCTGGGTGTTGTGGTACCGTCGTTGTTTCTGATCTCTATAACACAAGTGCTTTAGCTACTTACCTTAGGATCAGAGCAATGTATGTGATGTTGTCCAATATTTATATTATTTAATTATAATATTTTAAATTTGCAATTTAGGTCCGCTACATGTTAATAATCACTGCGCAAGTCATTTTGTTGTAAATAAAAAAAACAGTTTTTGTGTTTTTTTTTCATTACTTTGATGCGCCGCGTGAATAGTCAAGATTGATTGTAAACAGTGTTTTATTACGTACATACTAAGTCTAACAAAAGTACTTGTGATGCAATAGCGAATTCTAGCAATTTTAATGCAACACAATAAAATTAATCAAGTCGAAAATATTTCAGTTGTAAGATTAAGCATATTAGTGTTTTCGTAAATTCCTTGTAAGTATAAATTACAAAGGATTTAATAACGATCATTATTTAGATTTTTAATGCTGAATAAAAGTGCACATGTGTTCGTTACTTCAGTTCTTTTTGGACTCGGTGCGAATGAACACATTTAAACTCTCGTTGGCTGGCACCGACTCCAAATAGAACTGATTAGGTATGTTTTAGGCAATATTATTTTTCGCTTTTTAGTTTCATTTTGAAGTCGGTTTTTAGTTTTTTATTAAACTTTTTTTATTTTACAATTTTTGAAATAACTTTTTTCATAAAATTTATTAGAATTTGTGGTCGAAGCCGTGTAGATTGATTGATGACAAATTGACGTAGACTATACGTGACACGCAGTAGGCTCTTGATCTGAAGAGCTAACCTGACCTTCACATATAGGTTGATTCGGTTATTGATGATGTTTGGAACGGAGAATGCACTTTATGGATAACTTATTTCCAACCGTTTCACACAATAAACGAGACTGATGACGTAGATGGATCAAACAAGGATTATAAAAACTTATGTAATTTACATTACGAGTATAAGTTTAATCAGGTCACAGCGGGTCATCAGTAATTTTCCACTGTTTCGCGTACAGATTTATACCAACGAATGGTCCGCGCGAAGTAAATTACCTCCTTGACATAGTTAATCTGCGGAGGAAGCATGCGAGCCGGCCGGCTTAATCCGTCCTTGCATCTAAGTGAGACGGGACCTACTCATAATAATAATAAAGATGCCTTACTTCGTAGGAATGATGTTTGGCCAACAATTAGGAATGCGTTTAAAATATTCTTTTAGCAAGCCAACTAAACTTGTTGTAACTACAATAGGTAATTTAACATAATTGGTAGGTGTGACGAAAAGAAATTTATGAATCGTAATTAATCAGGCTTGTCATCAGGTGGCAATCATAATAGTTTTGCTAATACTCATCGACAAGTAAAGAGTTTAAATGAAACATTACAGTCGATATTGATGGTCTTCAGAGGCCTAACTAAAAAAAACTTTAATTAAATGTTTACAATAAACAGAAAATAAAGATTGAAGTAAAGCTTATTGGTGAACGACAGTGATACAACTACTACATGACATACATAATACAAAACTATAACGTATCACGCATTCATTTATTTATATGCTTTGAGGTATAATGTGCTAGTACATTATACCTCAGTGTTTATATGCTAGACTTCAAACAATAGAAATGTAAAAATAAAAACTATTTATTAAAGGTTTGCAGTAATTCTGTTTTATAAGATGCTAGAATTAGTTCTTTTATTTATGATATTTTTAATAATCTATCAAATCAAAGAAAATTCTCAAAAAATGTAGGCACATAGAGTGTGTTTGTTAACTTTAAATAACTTATTCAGATGTTTGCGTCCGTCAGTTATCATATCATACTGCTGGGCTGATGATGAAAGTCACAGAAATCCTTAACGGTTAAGAGTTAATAGATGTTACTTTGATTTGTCGACAGAAAGTATTTTGCAGTATATTGGGCAGACGTGGCGCTTACGAGGTACCAGACAGCAATTTTATTTATTGGGGGTGTAAACCAAACTAACACACCCAAATTTAAGAAAAAAACTAAAAGGTTCTCTCTCGTCTCTTAAGTATTGAACGCCAGACCTTAAACTATGGTTACGACACCAGAATGCTGCAGGCGTATTTTTAACAGGACCTCACTTCCGTTAAACATCTTCTAGCGACCTCGATAATGATGATAGAGATACTTATTGATATTTTTTGTAAAGGGCTTACCACTAAACGTTGTAAAATAAAACATGTTTTTTAAACTAAAAACACTTTTGAAAATTAATCTAATAAGCAAGAAAATAGTATTGACTAAAACATACCTACCTAATCAATTCTATTTGGAGTCGGTCGAATAACACATTTTAACTCAACATAGCCGGCACCGATTCAAAAAATAGCTGAATAGTCTTAGTAAAAGGCTCTGACCTTAATAAATAGTGCTTCACGCAGTCTACAGCTTTGCTTGATATGGCAATACAACTCATTCTGTAGTCCACGCAAACGAAGTTGCGGGCACAGCTAGTAACTAATCAAGTAATTACTCATAATCAAATATTACTGGTACCTACCTAGATAAATATAATTCTACACAAGCTCTCAGGTTTGAGTCACCCTTCAAATCTGACGCTAAATTCTGTCCAAAAAATAAAGGTATTTTTATTTGCGCCAGAATTTAACAATCCGTGAATGTACTTTATGCTAAGACAAAAAAGATTAAGTCTGTCCTTGTTAGGCGCACTTTGCAAAATGATTCATATTAACTAATGATTTATTTACAACACTGCTGCATGACACAAATCCGTTTTCGTTTTTTTTAGTTATATGGATTTAGTAAAAACCTTGATACTTAATTAAAATCTATCCTATTAAAATCGATTGCCCAGTGTTGGTCTCGCAACGCCCAATTTAGTATAAAAATTCTTTATTTAACTTTTTTATGTGATGACTTTTTGAATAAATTAATTGAATAATTAAAATAATTAATACTTGATCGATGTAGATCGATACGAGTATAGAACTATAGACTGTGTAGTGTACACCGGGTGCAGTGGCGAACGCGGAACTTAAGCGGTTATCCTTCGGCGCGCGGCCGCGCGGCGCCACACACAGCGTTACAGCCACATTCGTATCAAAAATAATTATTGAATTCATTAAGATGTACAAGTATACACCTCGTAGGAAAACTAGCCATTAGATGTAACTTAACCTGGCCATGGATGGAATACATATTTGCCCTGGCGTAAAATATGTTATTCTGTATGTCATTATTGGGGACCTCGCCTCGAAAAGACTTAGCTTACGATTTCGCGTAAGTAGTGTCTTCCAAATTTCTTTTAGAGATGGCACCAATAATGATTGTGTAATTTGTTTGAAGTGACAGAAGGAATGTCTACAATGTAACTTTAGGATTGGCCCTTTTAAACGACGACGTTACTTTAATCATTAAATACGGAATAAATAAATTTATGATCGTTGTATTTGAGCAGCAAGGATCAGAACTCCTGAACTATTATTACCTATTTACCTGTATAATCTTTGACCGGTCCAATTTAAGCCCGATACCTAACCTACATCGTTAGCTAAATTAAAGCGTTATTCAAATATTATGATAAATTTGTAATAACTTGTAGGGTTTTCCATTGTAGAAAAACATATCAAATTCTTTTTTACGTCTTAATCGTCACAGTAGATAAATAGGGCAAAGAATGTTTTATTTGCTATCAATTATGTAGATAGATAGACAAACAGTACTATGTCTTAATAGATATTACAATGTCTTATTAGACATTGTTATTCATAATTTGTAGCACGTGTAACTCTACTTACTTTTACGGCGATACTAAACTATGTAAACATTGAAGGCATAAAACAGCAAGTTATGATAATTTAACGCGAAAAGTATTATCAAAGCGGCAATCTATTATAAAACGCGTGTTTTAAAACAAAATCAGCTGTTGCGCATGCGTCGCGTTACAATGGGCACACGCAGCTAATAGCACGTCGCGTGCGCCGGCGCATGTCTGACTGAACCGAAGACCGTAAACACAGTAGTAAAGTACCTATTTGACCATTCCATTGACTAGATACGTTTTCGGCATTGTTTCAAAAAAGAAAGACTATCGGTTTGTAGTAAGGCCATTTATTTTTTGGAAGACAAACACACTTATTGTCATAGTAAGGAAGTAACATTTATTTTACTAGTAGGGTCTCCCAGCACTTACTATTAAAGGAGATTTGCAATTTGACAAATAGACGGTAAACGATTGCTTTTATTTTTTGCTAATGTTTAGGAACCTATAGTAAAATATATTGTGAAACAAACCTTATTCCCGTTTAAAGAACTACTTGCTAACTGGAATGTTGTTCGCTTGCTCTTTAATTTAATACAGAAACCTTTCCTGGCGTGCAGACCACAACTCACCAAAGTAATCGCTTACGCTAACGATTTAAGCTTAATAAAACGGGAATTAACACGATCATAATTTAGGCATAAAATGTTACCTCTTTTAGTCAGCCTGTGACCACGGTCGATGTAACCTGATCGAAATGTCAGGCAAAAGAGGTAACTTTTTGTACCTAAATTATGATCGCGTTAATTCCCGTTTCATTGAGTTTAAATTACGCAACGCAAAAGTATAAAAGTAATAAATGATTTAAAAATAAATTAAAATTATTTAAAAGTAAATTTTTGTAATTATTATTTAGTTCATATCCTTAGTCTTATCCTTGTATATTATAAAGCAAATAAAATTCTTTGCTGAAAAAAAATATTTAAGATCGATTTGGGATTCCTTAGACGACAAAACAATTGCGCGATTATAATAATTAATAGTTAACACCTGAGATTCTGGTATGGCATAATTTTTTCATACAAAACTCAAAACTACCTTCATGGAAGAAACGAGCAGATCGCTACAATTTACATAACAATAGCCGTTAGATATTACAATAGCCTAGCCTCAATAAATATAAAACTGCTAAATATGCAGATTTAAAACAGGAAATACTGAGACTGTGAAACCAAAACAAAGTTATTGTACCACTAGAGCTGCCTAGATCAGGTTTTATATCTCAGTAGCAGAAAAACATGTTAGAAGTCAGACGTACCAGATAATCCTGATTAAAAGCGAAAAAAGCCGTCATCTTCACACGTGCTGTATTTAATTGTACTGCGTTTCTTAGGGCTGATTTATCACATCATAATTATCATCATTTATTTCAAGCTACAACTATCCCTTTTTTGTGTTGTCGTGCGATATTTTATACTTATCTTCTGTTTAATTTTGAAGTCTACGCAGGCGTCGTCGCGGGCAGAAGCTAGCGGTACATACAATAGCAGGCAAAACTATGACACTTGATGTGTTTGGTGCATTTTTATTTATCTTAATGTCATATTCGAAATATTTATCACTTGTGTCAAATAGCTATTAATTCCAGTAAATAAAAAAACACAAAGATTTGTATGTCGTTTGTTTCAGATAAGAATAAATATCAGTTCATTGTTTACTGTAAATATAATTATTAAAGTTAGTCAATGTAACTAGTAACGTATTTCGCTTTGAGTATTTTATACAGTATTTCATAACTAGCACAGTACAGTAGGCAAGTATAATTTTTATAACTTTTTCAGTGTTTTATTTAACCTTCATCAAAATTCGTTAAGTCGATGACACATGGCTGCAAACACACCTTATACTTTCATGTTCATTAAATGACAATTCTGAACTCGCCAACAAGATGCCATAACCAACATCTAGTCGACTTAGAAGTCTACAATTCGATTAATTTGACACAGATCAATTATTATTACGTTCACTCTGTATTCAGAACATATACATAGCAGGGAGTTGAAGTTTGAACTAGAGACGACGGAATTTAATTTCATAGAAATCAATGGGCGAGACACGTGACTATATAATCGAAATACTTGCAATCGAAATTTTCACTTTATTTTAAAGGCGCACAATTATTCGACTGCCAACCGATTAATCTACCTAGAAAGAAATGTATATGTGTAACTTCATTGTAGTTAGTACGGCTGTACGGCTACTCGCTTACTTAAAATACATCACAAAAAATATGATAGAGTACCTATTTTGTGCCCATAATAGTTTAGCAACCGGGTTGACCTTAGCTGCGACACCTTCAACAAAACTAAGTCAACATTCATAAACAATTATTTTTAAGAAGAATCCAAATATCTAAATAGGCAGCTAATTTAGAGATCAATGATCATCTAGCGCGGCGGCTAGCCCAGTAGTTGAGGTATGTGGTCTGTGCAGTAGTTTGCAATTCTAAGGTCTTTGGTGATTGCATGCTTTATAGCCCAACAGCAGAGCACCGCGGCCCGCCCAGTGCTCCCGCGTACAATTGATTATAGGGTGTCTGCACTAAAGCTGCGATAATTCTGGCTTACTCTGGTTTAGCAATCCTAATGTGGTGTAATATGTAACTACAAATGATCCATGTATTTGACAGATTTGTATGTAAGTAATTGTTTAGTAAAAAACCACTCGTCTCATTAATTGAAACAATACAACTGTTTACATCACTCATAAAATTAGTATAACATAATTTTATTAGGTATGTATTACTTGCAACTACGTATTCAAATCTTGGAAGACATTTTTAATCTAGTTTGTTTATCAACTTATATTAGGTAGGTAAGGTACGTACATACTTCTGCTAATTGTCGTATCGGAAATATTGTAAGTAATTTTAAGTATGTGTAATCATGACAATACAATATAATTTGATCATATCGCTGATATGATGCTGGTGGTGGAGCCATAAGTTGTATGGCGAAACTCGTACAATATAATCTCTGAGATTAAACTCATTTCATTTATTTTAACGATTCCTATTTAAGTATTATAAGTGTCTTATAGTTTTTAATATTAGTTTTAAATTAATATGTTTGACGTATGTAATCGCCCTAAGTGCACGTGCATGTGGATATGGACGCACACGCACACACGCACACCGCGCGTCAGATCAAGGTCGCTCGCGCACTCGATCAACTCAAATACTCCTGACGGCGCGAAATCTCAATCTCATTTTTTACCCCGATCGATTTACACATCGATTAGGTTTTTCTCAAATAACCCTGAAGTGGTGCCTTCAGTCGTAGAAAAGACTTATTTTTTTAAAATTCGTTTTAGGCGAGATAAATCGCTTGATTGTGAAATCTAATTATTTATTTATTTGGTTTAAATTGAAACTGAAATTTATAATTTATATTGACCGTTATTGCATAATGCATGTATGCTCGGAATACATAAGACAACAATTGATATGACAATGGCCTGCGCAGAACTGTGTGCGCGACTCGAGCTTAAGAGTTAACCTACCTAGAATTATCTATGCATCAAATTAATAACTAAATATTGGTCAACATCACAGACATTGTTCTGATCCCAAGGTAAATAGCTAAAGCACTTGTGTTATAGATATCAGAAAATTACGACGCCACCACAACACCCAGACCCGATATAGAAAAAGTTCGTTTTCCACATTGACCCGACCGGGAATCGACCCCGGGACCTCAGATATGGCGACGAACGAATCATCAAATAATAATTATTATACTTACGAAAATATTTTTTGATAAAAAAGGTACAAAAAACAAAAAATATTATTTTTATGTGCTAAACTAAGGATTGCAATGTAACATTTACATAAGTAAATAAAGGATCATCTTTCTAAACATAAAGATTTAAAATGTTGAACTCATTTAGCGAAACTTCAAGTTATAATTACTACCCAAAATGTGTCTCTGGTCGGTCAGTCAACTTAAAAGACATCAACGCGCACTTGTAGTAGCCACATCGTAAGCTATAGGAACTGTATTGTTTGAATTTAAACATTAAAATATGATTTTCATAAAAATACCTTTTAAAGATGAACTAATTGCCATGTAGCATTATATATTCTAGACGATCGTTAGGCTAAACTTAAGTTGTTTTTAGGTGGGGTGTTACAAAGATACAAAAGTTATAGTATAAAAAAGAAAAACTTAAAAGAAGCACAGCATAAACTACACAAAACCTAAGGATTCGTACAAACATTTCGAACGCGCCTCGAATTCGCTGCACTGGAAGCATCAGCCATTCCAACCGTACTTTCGAGACTCGATGTTAAGTATTTTCCGTCACTAGCTAAGTATTGTGTTTTTTCTATTTGACAATTCGCTAAGCCGCAGTCGCAGAGCAAACACTCGCAGAGCACTGTTGATGATGTCAGGAAATATTTAACAAATGAGGTGGTACTGTGATACGTTTAAAGCAAAGATAAAATAGTAGTGATTTAAAACTTACCTAACTAGTTAGTATTTTTTTGACACCTACTAATTTTACACTATACACTACACGGTTATAAATGCAACTTTTTGCGAATTGATTTTCCTGACGATTCGACCCGGAATGGCCCGTTGCGATAATCCGTGTGGTGTTAATTTTAACAACAAAACATTTTTTTTAAAATGTTTAGTAAAGTAAGTTTTAAAGAAAATACATATCAAGCACTTAAGCCATTTAAAGATAACAATCACGGATTATAATGCTGTCGCGGATAACGAGTTCCGGGATTGCATTAAAACAAAATCGACGTAATTGAAATACCATTTCAGACATATGTTTATTAGCTTCACTTGTGACTAACTGTCAACTAAGTAAATGAAATAGTTATAATAATAATATTATTGCCAGTCAGGTCTTGCATAATTTCGTATATTTACTTTACTTATTAGGATTATACGGACGTCTACCTATATACAAATAGGGTCAATCAAGGGTTGGGAACCATTGAATGAACTTGTGAATAAGACTTCTTTGACTTTTTATGAATAATATTGTTGAAGGCATAGACTTAGCATTTGCTACGCTCTTAGTTGAAGTAATTGACTAAACTTTTGTGGCCTTATTACAAAAAAGATAGACTAGGCTTAAACCATGTCTAAAGAATAACCAACTAATTTAAAATGTTGACACATCAGACATATTTTGCTAATAATGACCTATCTTTAAAATTGGTTGGCTAATCTTAAGACATAACTTTAAACCTAGTCTTTCTTTTTTGTAATAAGGCCGTTGTGGCTTAACTACAAAAAGGTAAACTAGGCTTAAACCATGTCTAAAGAATAGCCAACTAAATGAAAATGATGATAAATCTGTGTGGGATTTTGCACTGAAAACAAATTGGTTATCTTTCTATTTCTTATAATTTTATCGCGGATAAAATCGTACGTCTTTACATCTTAAACATCCACTTCAATCTGACATCTGACATCTGACAATCTGATTATCTGACTAAACAATCTTAGAGCTTATAATACCAAGTTACGAAATAACGTTATTTAAACAAAAATAAAACTAAACTTTACGTTATTCCCACACGGCCGTCCTGATCATTCATCTGTCCCAGATGAAATATCATTGTCTTCTGAAACGATCCACGGCTTCATAAAATCAGCAGAACTAGTCGTGTTATTAGGGCCTTCTGTATTTCCAATTTTCTTCAGACCATATCGGTCATTACGGTTCTTCTTTATAATTTCATAAGGACCAAGAAATTTAGGGTACAGCTTGCTTCCTTGAGAAAATTGCGTCTTCTTGATCGCAACCAAATCTCCAATGTCATACGTTGTAGCTACCTTTCTTTTCTTGTTATAAGTTTTAATATTTTCTTCTTGGATTTTCTTTATAGATTCTTTGGCCTTTTGTTAGTCGAACCAAACCACTAGTTTTCAATGATGAGCTTAATCCCGGACGAGCCCCCATAAAAGTTGTGGGATTTTGCACTGAAAACAAATTGGTTATCTTTCTATTTCTTATAATTTTGTCGCGGATACAATCGTACGTCTTTACATCTTAAACATCCACTTCAATCTGACATCTGACAATCTGACTTAACAATCTTAGAGCTTATAATACCAGGTTACGAAATAACGTTATTTAAACAAAAATAAAACTAAACTTTACGTTATTCCCACACGGCCGTCCTGATCATTCATCTGTCCCAGATGAAATATCATTGTCTTCTGAAACGATCCACGGCTTCATAAAATCAGCAGAACTAGTCGTGTTATTAGGGCCTTCTGTATTTCCAATTTTCTTCAGACCATATCGGTCATTACGGTTCTTCTTTATAATTTCATAAGGACCAAGAAATTTAGGGTACAGCTTGCTTCCTTGAGAAAATTGCGTCCTCTTGATCGCAACCAAATCTCCAATGTCATACGTTGCAGCTACCTTTCTTTTCTTGTTATAAGTTTTAATATTTTCTTCTTGGATTTTCTTTATAGATTCTTTGGCCTTTTCTCTTAACTCTTGTCTTTTTTCGTTCATTCTTTCTATGTTTTCTTCTTCAATTATCTTCACAAGTTCATCATCTCTATCTCTCATCTTTATTCCGAACATCATTTCGAATGGCGTCATGCCTATGCTTCTTTGATAGGTTCCATTCAAACAACGTTGGACAGCAGGCACTTTGCGATACCATTTCGTGGGATCATCAGCGCTAACTTTACTTAAAACGCCGATTATAATCTAATGTATCCGCTCCACTTGTCCATTTCCTCTGGGTTGTCCAGTCGTAATCAAATAATGGGTAATATTTTCATTCTGACAATATTCTTTGAAGTCATTTGATGTAAAGGCAGCGTTACGATCTGTAATAAGTCGTTCTGGGGAGCCAAAAACTTGTTGTTGCAGACTAAGTTTACTCAGCGTTTCTTCCGTCGTCAACGTCTTTACAGGATAGATCCAAGTGAACTTAGTAAAAGCGTCCACCACCGTCAGAATGTACTTATAATTTTTATTCGTGGAAGTAAGAGGACCTAAATGATCTATGTGGTAAGTTGCCAAAGGCACATCTCCTTTATCAATCGGGTTAAGCAGTCCTTCTTTTTTTCCTCTTTTATGTGATACAAGAATGCACTCAACGCAGTTATCTATCACTTTTTTTATTTTAGTCTGTAAATTCTCAATAAAATATTCTCTGTTAATTAGTTCTTCTGTCTTTGCAATACCAAAATGTCCTCTTTCGTGATTCTTTCTTATAATTTCATACTGCATCTTTTTTGGTACAACAAATAATTTATCTCCATTTTTTTCTTTGTACAATATGTCATTCTGTAATATGTAATGCTGGTAGGGTTCTTTTTGTAAAATTCTTTTTAGCAGCTGAATGTGTTCGTCTTCATCTTGTGCCTTCTTCAGTCGTGCAGTCGTCTCGGTAAGTATTAAACACACAGGGTAACGGCTTAGGGCGTCGGCATGTTTCATTCGTGATCCAGGTCGGTGTTCAATCTTATAGTCATATTCTTCCAGAAGCAGAGCCCATCTGGCTACTCGTGGAGGTAAGTCCTTTTTTTGAAGTGTCATCGTTAATGCAGAGCAGTCCGTAACAATCTTGAAGTGTATTCCTTGTAAATAAACTTGAAATTTCTTAATTGCTAATACAATAGCTAAAATTTCCAAGTAATAACTATGGTATTTTCTTTCAGATGGTGTAGTCTTTTTACTCATAAAGTGAACTGAGTGCAGCTGGTCATCTTTAGGACTTCTTCTTAGTAAAACAGCACCATATCCGTCGGCACTAGCGTCTGTGTGTACTTCAGTTTCCAAATTAGGATTGTAGATTTTTAAAACAGGTAAACTGGTAAGTAAGGTTATTAACTTTAGGAAAGCTTCTTCACATCTGTCATCAAAGATAAAAACAGCGTCTTTCTTCAACAAGTCGGACATCGGTTTAATTACTCCCTTTTCTAGCCATTCATCAATCTGTTTCCTAAGAACTTCCACTTCCAGTGGTGATAAGCGTCTTGGACTTTGGTGTATTGGTGTATCGTCGGTAAGTAAAATTCTTAATTCAACGTTACTCTTCTTTATTTCTTTTGTAGGTTTGTAGTCTTCGAGCATATTTTTAATATCAGTCTTGTATCTAGAGTCTTCTATGTCGAATTCAACAGTTTCATCATCTTTTTCCACTAGCAGCGTTAAATGTTCAATCTTTTCCATAGAAATTCCATCTTTGGTAAACTTTACTTCAAAATCTCTAAGAATTGGATTCCCAATTATAGAGTTGACAGGAATGTCGTTATCCTCTACAACGTAGAACGTAATATCTGAGTAGAAATCATCAATCTGAACTTTAACAGTAAATAATCCACGTGTAAATATTTCTTTTTCAGCTATTCCAGTTAAACGAATCTTTGAGTCTTGATAAGTCTTTACGTTCTCTTTGATTTTGTCATATTCCTTTTTAGTCATTAAGTTAACGTCACTTCAGGTGTCAAACAAAGCTAATATTTCCCTTCCTTCTATTTTTATCTTCTTGAATGGTACTTCTTCTTTTCCGTGTTTCAGAATATTCAACGTCTTCTTTGGTTTGTTGGGGCAATCAAAAGCTTTGTGTCCAAATTCATTACATCTAAAGCATTTTATGCCTTTTTCGCATGTAGAAGATTGATGGTCTAAAGCCCCGCAATTATAACATCTTCTTTTAGGATTCTCAACATTGCCCGATCTTCGATTACCTTGGCTTCCTTGGTAATTTGACGTCGAAGGCGCTGGTTTTGTTTGCTTTTTCACAAACACGCTGTATATCTCTAGTTTCTTCCTGAATTCTTTAATATCAGCGGCGCCATAAAGTATTGCTTTATTCGTCTCAATGTCTCTTATTCCGTCTATAACATACTCCATCAGAGCAGCATCTTCAACTTTTCCGTGCAAAGCTATTTCTTTCATTGCCAAAAAGTACTGTTGGTAAGTTTCATTACTTTTCATATTCCGTGCAACTAGTCTTTTGTGGATTGTTGCGCTATTTAGTTTGGGTCCGAATTCTTCTTTAAGTGCTTTCTTTAAATTCGTATAGTCTTTCACTCTTCCAATAGATCTCAAAAATAGCTTGGCAGTTCCTCCTAGCAGCCTTTTTGCGTAAACTATTTTTTCTACATTAGTCCACTTCATCAAATCAGCAACGTCTTCAAATTCTTCTATGAACTCTGTTACGGGATAGGTATCATCACCAGTAAAAATATTCATTGACTTTTCTAAGTCTCGAAAAGATATCTGGACCTCAACGTCTTCTTGACATTCTTCATCTTCGATCGGTTTCTGGACTTTCTTCCTTGGCGGCATCTTCGGTAAAATATCTTTAGTCTTTTTTGTCTTCGTCGTAAAAGAAAGTCGTCGTCGTTTAGTACAAAAAGATATTTTACTTGAACTCATTAAAAATGTTCACCTTCGTAACAAATCTTCATCATTCATAACGTTTCAACCAAGCAGCATCTAATAACGTTATTATAACGTTATTTTACAACATGGAAATTCTAACGCATCACGCAGCACTTATTTGATCAGTGCCCGGCGTCCTCCAATGACATTTCACTTTCGTCGTTTTTTACATTTAAATGTTTCGTCGTTAGTCGAACCAAACCACTAGTTTTCAATGATGAGCTTAATCCCGGACGAGCCCCCATAAAAGTTGTGGGATTTTGCACTGAAAACAAATTGGTTATCTTTCTATTTCTTATAATTTTGTCGCGGATACAATCGTACGTCTTTACATCTTAAACATCCACTTCAATCTGACATCTGACAATCTGACTTAACAATCTTAGAGCTTATAATACCAAGTTACGAAATAACGTTATTTAAACAAAAATAAAACTAAACTTTACGTTATTCCCACATTTATTTACAAACATTTTCATTTGGTTGACTTATCTTTAGACAGTGTTTAAACCTAGTCAATCTTTTTATAGTAAAGTCCCGGCCAAACCAACGCGGGCGCGATGGCGTACGTAGTGGCGGGCGCGGTGGCGTTCAGATCGTGCAATAGCATTTTTATCGACGAGTTCACACCGGTGCGTTCAGCAGCAGCGTGCAGTTTGACCACAGAACAAGTAAGACTCGCTACGCTCCGGTTTGCACGCGCGGACATTCAAATAGCTTCGCTCGGATAACCGCTTTGGAATTAATTAATGTGAAACTCAGTAAATAAATAAATAAAAAACTACAAAAAATCTTTGTTTATTTAGTAATAGGGTTTAGCTTTTATATTCATAGTATATCTGCAAATAATCTGATAAACATTTTAAATCTTAATTTCTGTTAAGTTAAATCCTAATTTCTACAACATCATTAGATACCTTATTTATTAATTCCATCCATCCATCAGCCGAAAGGCGTCCACTGCTGGATATAGGCCTCCCCCAAGGATTTCCACAAAGATCGGTCCTGTGCCACCCGCATCCAGCGGCTTCCTGCGCGTGGTACACACTGCTGAACAACGAACGAGGTTCTGGCGTCCATAGTCCAACACGCACTGGGCTAGCGTGGTTGGTGACGGCCCAAAACCCTATATTTATTATGAATAACATTTTTAATCTTCTTTATCTTTATTCATGACTAATCTCTTTCTTTTTATACATCCGAGCAAAAGATACATTTTCGTGCTAGGCCTCCTGAACGCGTAGGTGTCCGCGTATTTGGTGTGAACCAAACGCGACAGTGTGTATTAAAGAGATGGGAACAAATTGTAACATGGGTGTCTAAAATACGTATATTTTGCCTGTAGTAATATGAGGATGGTTACAATTGACTGTCAGGGTTAATACGGAATTTTTACTTTGGGTACAAAGACCAAACAAGACCTTTTGGGACCAAGCTAACCTCACCTGCCAGGCGGTGCACCTGCTGAACCATAGACGAAGCTTTGGGTTTCCCTTTGGGGTTGGGAGGTCGAACGGCAGTCGCTTTTATGAAAGCCAACCTAACAGGAATGATAAATTGGCCAAATATATCAAGTGCGAAGTTGTTTATAGCACGTCCAAACAACTTCTTTGATCCTGCACGAAGCGTGCGGCACTCATTACCAATTCTAGCCGCGGTCGATGCGATCGAGAGATTTCAGAGGCCGCCATTCGTGGCCACTCATAATTGATCGTATTAATTACCTAAATTGTACTGTATGACAATCGTGCGTCACCTAATTGTAAGCCAAATCGATTACACCTTAACCGTAATAGAATGGTAATGCGAAAATCGACCCTATTCTAACATCCCTAAGAGTGGCCCGCGATATGAATTTTAATTATTTGTAATATTTGGTAGCGTTAAAATAAATAGTTTCGATAACAATAATCCGGATGCTACTCGTATGTAACAAAACATTAACGGCCTTACTTATAACAATCAACCAATCAACATCTTAGTAACTAACGGCCTTACTTTTAAACGTTGATTAAATTTATGAAACTGTTAAACAGCTTATTAAAACATATGTTTACTTATAAACGGTGATTAAAGTTAAACAACGTCTTAGTGACTTTGTAACGAACAGTCAAGTTAAACAACGTCGTACCCTTGTTTAAAGTTTAATTACCAAAATGGCGTAGCAGCAACATCTGTTTTCTGCCTGCCTATGACAGCTAGTCATCCTGGGGGTCCCGCATACACTAATGTGTTAAACACTACATAATTAGTTACAAAGATGTTGATTAGTTGATTTTTATAAGTAAGACCGAATACTGTTTGAGCTACCAACCCTGATTTTGTCTGGGTGTTTAACCTCATTACGAGAAGATATCTTGTGTCGGTCTTGGTCCGATTCTTTTCCCACTTGTTGGCATTGTCCATTGACCTTTGTAAACTGACTTCAAACAGGTAATACCAGGAAAAAAAGGAATTGCATTCAATTTTAAAGATTTTTATGTCCACTGAATTGCTCGCTTATGAAAGCAGTTTGCAAGGTCATTTTATTATAAACATTATTTTGATATAGGTAGGTGATTTCTTTAATTGACGACTTTTCTATTACCAATAGTTAGTTAATTAATGTAATGTTTCTCATTTTCCTTATATAAAGTGTTTTGATGACGTTAAAAGTAAGGTAAATTAACCTATGAATCGTGTTTTTCCCTTATGAATATACCTACGCATTTTATTCCATACGTCAAACACGTTACGTTAAACGTTAGTTTTTTGGGGTATTACAGAAATTTTATTTTTCTCTCTACTTGATCCAGACTTATAGGAGGTATTAGTCAGTTTTAATTGGCATTTTCTTTCAGTTGGAAGAAGGATCTATTAATGGCCACATCGATCCGAGCCATTTAACACATAAGATAAAGTCATACTGAAATCAAACCATTACACCTCATGATGTCCTCATCGAGCAAGTCATTCATACTTTACCCAAATCCATTGCTCGAACTATTTAGAGAAATGAATTAATGAAGTTATAACTACAACGGTACACAATACAAACATTTGCGTTTCTCAAAACGTTGAATAACGATGTAGCATTCTCGCGAGAATATTTAGGTACAATACCATCTTATTTACACGCCCAGACACGTGCGCAGGAATTATTACTTATTCTAATATTGCATAAGTCCGTCAATCTTAGCGAAGGAAAGGAGCCACGGCAAGTTATGCGAGTAAACTCGTATGACTTTGAAGTTGGACGGTAGGTATAAAAATATAATGAGTTAAGACCAAATGTAGCGATGATATCGGAATTGCTAGTAACAATTGGAAGATAATGTTAAGAAGAAGAATAGAAAATAATAGACTGATTATATTGTATAACAAATAACAACAGGAAAGTGTCACCATTGCTTGGCTGCGCGGATTGAGCTCAGGGCCATAACCATGAACTCTTAAAACAATCTCAATGTTGTTAAATCTGTCAATTTAGGTACGTCACTTCATACAAAATTTGACAGAAATGATAATGTTTGACAGAATTGAGATTGTTTTAAGAGTTCGTGGTTACAGCCCTGCCCCCTAACCATGAACTCTTAAAACAATCTCAAAGTTGTCAAATCTGTCAATTTTGGTACGTCATTTCATACAAAATTTGACAGAAATGATAATGTTTGACAGATTTGTGATTGTTTTAACAGTTCATGGTTAGGGCCCTGGGCGGTAACCACGAACTCTTAAAACCTTGAAAAATGACGTACCAAAATTGACAGATTTGACAACTTTGAGATTGTTTTAAGAGTTCATGGTTATGGCCCTGATCGTGTGCGCGAAAGACACCGTTTGATTCAGCGAGCGATTCAATAAAAAAACGATATAGGTAGTTATTGTAACATAATAATGACCTATTCAGTCCATATACAGGCAGCAAATACTGCAATCTAAATGTGTACTTTCATGAATCAAAACAACATTGTTGGCATATAATAATTGGAATGATTTATACGGTCTTTGTCAAGAATTCATAAAACTTCCCTTATATAATAGTAGTAGATATTTTAAGGTTTTTTTCTGTATACCTCTATACAGAATAATTTAAAAAAACATTTTAGTTAGCGCTAAGTATCATAATTCATGACCGCGTCTAGCTAGCTAACGTTTGGCACTTAATTTATTTACGAGTGCACTATAATTACATTCCTCCAGCTAACAAACTAAGTAGTAGGTGTAAGTAGTGTTGGTTGTGTGTGACAAAAATTACTTACTAGCCCCGAGCCAAAAGCTGTTCTAATTATAGTAATTACTAAAGATGTCCGATACTAGGAAACATTTCCAATCACGTGTCGCACGCGCAGCGTAAGCACGGGATGCCAAGAATAACGAGATGTATTAACAACGAGTAAGTGTATGGGATTTGGCAGGAGAGCCGATCGACGGCGTCAGGTGACGCTGCGTTGAAGCATTGGAGGACCTTGAAGTATCTAGACGGTCGTGCGAAACTCGGTCCACGAAACCCCAAGCATTCTTCTCCAGCACCACATTTCTATAGCATGAATTTTCTGCCTTTCCACATCTCGCAAGGTCCACGTTTCAGCCGCGTAAAGAAATATGGGCAATATAAGCGTCCTCACAAGCCTGGTCTTCGTAGCTTTGGTTATGTTTCTATTCCTACATATTTTCCGCATCTTGTCCATCGCTGTTGGATCCTATACTACCTATTTAAAATTTGTTTTAAACAAGTTACTGCATTACTATTAAAGATGCCCTGCTCTTAGATATATCGAAGCTTGATCACGTTATCACTTCGTTACGAAGAGCCAGGAGGCCTAATACGAAAGAACATCCTTCGGTCGGTCGTATTATCCGATTAAATGAAAACATCCATTCCCCGTATCAAAGGTTTGACAATTTATGAACAATTGAAAGCGGTCGGGTTTTTTACACGGCTAGATTGGTTGGTCATATTTTATCAAAGGATTGACACATGAGATGGCCAGTTTAATTTGTTAGGTTTATACGACCGAACGAAAGATACACTTTCGTGCTAGACCCCCTGTGTCGGTTTCTGTCGCTTCCTAATTACTAATATGTCCAGCTACTTACTAATATCATATATTATATGTCAAGCATTGTGTATATTAGCACAAAAACCGCCGCTATATGTAATTTGTGATATTAGTATGAGAATTACCTTCTTCATCCAAACAAATTTAACCTCTTTATATTCGACGACCCGATTGGTAGTGGCGCGGAAACTCTTGAGGTTTGATACCGTTTCGGATCAATTCAGACGAACGACAAAAAATATTTTCTTTATTAGCTCCATTTGAGGTGTGAAAAGAGACGTAACGATGTAAAGTTTTTGTTTATCATTTATTTACTTATTTATTGGAACAGATTCACCAGCAACACATCAGAAAAAATACAGTCCTGAGTAGGTAATACGGTAACATGTGTAAAAAAAGATATGGTTTTATAGGCAATACTTAGAGACCATGACAATTGGTATGTAATCTTGCGCATTTTCATTAAAAAAATAGTTTATGAAATGCAATTCATGTAATAATCAAAGTAATTTGATAACATTTCGTGCCCGTGACGTGAGTGACAATGGAAAATGATTACCACCTCGCTGCCTGATGAAAGCCTTGGCCACTAATTAGCAGGAGCCAGCTCCTCACGCCACTGAGTCACTCTCTAACGAGCTCATATCGAACAATGATATAAACTGATTTTGTAGTTTTAGAACGTGTTCTAGATAGATAATTACTCTTTATTGCACCTACATTTATTTGCTACAAGGCGTATCATTTATGGTAACAAAAGGTGGCCTTATCCCTGAAATCGACAGATAGATAACTTACAGGTGTAGAAGAACTAGGTATAGAGAAAGGGGAAAGTGATGCAGAGTGCTTCTAGTTCTAGAATCAGTATATTACCTGCCACAGAGTACTAATTTAACACGTAAAAAAACAGATTGAGCAACCATCATACTAAGACTTAAGTATCTCGCTTATTTGTTAAATATGATGTTGTTAACGATTTACCAGGGTGCAGATTGATACAGGTATCATAAACATAGTATTACCTTATGTCACCATGCATTCTACACCACATTTTAAACAACTTTTCACCTATAAACTTTTGCACAAAATTTTATCAGCACTTTAGTAAGGAAAGTTAAATAAATATATATGTTTAAAAAAATATAGAACTTATTGGTTCAAATGCATGGTGTCGTGGAGGCCTGTATAATGCCTTAACTTATTACTTAGCTTCCTTCTAGGGGTTGAACCTACGAGTAAGAACCTTATAAAAGATATAGTGTGCCGTTGGGTGCCGGCACTTTAAAATAATTGCGCCACCCCTTCTCTTCCTATGGGTGTCGTAAGAGGCGACTACAGGAGAACCGCCACAAGAAGACGGGCAGCAGCGTTTCGAACCGCCACAAGAAGACGGGCAGCAGCAGCGAACTGCGATCGCCAACCCACCTGCCAAGCGTGGCGATTATGGCAAAATCCTCCTTTTGGAGAGGCCTGTGTCCAGCAGTGGACTGTTATAGGCTGGCGATGTGATGTGATGTGATAAGATATAGTAGTTATACGAACACGATAGAAAAGAGAATTCAGGTCTAACATCCGTCTGTTCTTACAGAGAAATATAACGTGACATTTTCCCGATTAAAGGGCCCTAACTAAGCTAACCTAACCTTAATTGAAATATAATCATATTGTACAAAGGAAAACATAAATTATATTTCTGTAAATTGTTTTTCAGATAATATTTAATACATACCTCAATATTTTCGGTTAGTTTTTGGTAGTTATTTTGCATTATAAACTATTCCGGAGGTATAAACTATTCGGTAACAGTTTATATACCTTGGTCCTATACTATTGATTGTATTACTCCGGCGAGTTATACCTACTTTACACCATTACAGGAAAACCGCAAAAAAGTAGAGTGATTATCCGTTTAGTTTTCCACAAAAATTCTACCTGTTTAAACATAGACGATAATTTACACTTACAAAACCTTTCAATCCTTGCTTGGCCAGACATGGAGAAAGATCGATAGTCATTCTTCACAGTCCTAGATGGTGTTTCCAGGTTTCCGGTTCAGAACCGTTCGATAATAAAATTGACAGTCGATAAACCACATATGATTTATCGGTTAACAAAGGGAAAATTGTTGCTGACATTTTTAGTTGATGAACCTGTGCAAAAATAAACGTATATATATAATTTTTTTATATACTTTTAACGTGTCCTTATTAGTTCTATTAATTAACTACATTATAATTAACTAATGACAACGCTGGTAGCATATCGGTCAGTGCGAAATCCAAACGGTGTCATGCGCGCGAGCGGAGCCGGGCGGCCGTGGCCCAGGCAATAAGCACAATTTACAGACTGTTTTACTGGAGTCTAGTTTAACGCCTTTGCTGCTAATAAATATGAGATCCGAATTGTATTTAACTTTATACAGGGTGTACAAAATAATATATTCTTTACGTAAGCAGCTGCTGATATATTTTATTAGATGCAAGAACTTTTACTAAAGAAGCAACATGCAAAACAAGAAATCTTAAAAAAAAATCTAATCAATACTATATTATCATCGAAGTAGCGCGTGGTTTTAATTCAGAACCAATATAACCTTACTAACGATAACTCCACATAAAACAAATAAAAATTACATATTTTCAATATGTAAGGTCAGACTGTAATAAATAAATGGGATTTAAGAGTAAAAATAGGTTAACAAAATGTTAGAAAATACGCGGTTTTTGAGAGATACCATGTACCATGTATTAATTTCGCTTTTTCTGACTAAAGGAGACGAGTTTTTCTAATGTATATACCTTCTGTTATAGTGATTAAAATGTTTTTAAGCGTTTTCTAGACAAATTAAGAATTTATTAGCAAGAAATAATGATCGACAAATTTATCGGTAGCCTGTATTATGTAGGTAGCAAATGTGGTTTTAATTCGAATGTACAAATAGATTTGATTTAGCATTTAACTGCCTGCGAGTACTTATATACCTAAAAGTGAACGATTCAGTCGAAGGTCGATATCCTTCGCCAGTTAATTCGATAATTAAGTATCTGTTGATAGTTACTATTTTATAAAAACTAATTCAAGTAAAGGTTGAGTAAAGTCACTTATGTATAATTACATATCAATTAATGGGAAAGTGATGCATTTGTGAATTTGAATTTGGCAGGTCGGAGTCAAATGTAGATAGATACTGACTCATACTGATCAGTGGTTGGTGACACAACGAAATATTTAAAGTTGGTGACACTCAGGGACACGTATAGGTGGTTTTAAAAAAAATCTGCACCTACAGACTAAAATTACTAAAAAATGGTAATAAGTTGTCCAGAATATCGTCCAGTTAAGCGTACGGAACTGTTGATTTTAATCTACTTAAATGAACCTATGTCGCTTATGCAACTTTAGAGACTCAAGCACAGTGTAGATTTGAAATTTGCACTTTTAAGTAATTTACCTTTATCGTATAAGGAACTGAATATATGTTTATCTTCATTGTCTAAACAAATTACTATTGTTGGGTTTTTACTTGGGAGGAGGAACGCGCTCACAGCACTTAATACGTACGCAGTACATATAAATTTCTTGGTGGCTGCAAACAAGTAAAACTATGCGTGTAGTAATTACATTTCCATCCATCATTAGCTAACGGGACTGCCTGTTCAATATTTGCCGAGCTTTGTTACATGTAATAGGTGACATACATTATAATGCATTCGTTGAGGATTTACCTCCTCATAAAATCCTAATTAATGACTGTAGTAAAAAAATGTACATTCTTTAATAATTTATCTAAAAGTACTTACCCACCACGGTTAAAGTTGTGGTTATATCGTCCACTAAAACGATGCTAACGTGTTTAGTTTCAAAACAACGGTATTTCTGAACTTTTGTAATTGTTTTTTAATTTTTCTTTCTTCTTGCGATTTGGTATGATAGTGAACCCCGTTGCCGCCAGCCTGCAGTTATTTCTACTTATAAAATGATTGCCATCAGAAATCCGTAACTTGTTTTTTAGGGTCCCGTACCCAAAGGGTAAAACGGGATCCTATTACTAAGACTCTGCTCTCTGTCCATCTGTCCGTCTGTCTGTCTGTCCGTCTGTCAACAGGCTGTATCTCATGAACTGTAATAGTTAGACAGTTAAAATAAACACAGATTTATTTATGTTGTCGCTATAACAATAAATAATAAAAAAAATCAGAATAAAATTTATGGTTAAACAAACTTGCCTGAAGTGAAGTTTGACCGTAATTGTACGAGACGTTCCACCCGATGAGATTTATGTTAAATTTCCTCCCTTCCCTATTCATTCCTATTCATTAATCCCCATTTTTGTATCATTTTGCAAAACTATCTCTAAAACAAAACAACAAATGTCAGTGCTATACTTTTTACTAGGATTTTTCTCTTTAGCTCTGAAAGTGTTTCGTTTGTACATAGAAGAGTAGACTACATGGTAAACATAAATCTCGAGGATAGAAAGTCGAAGTACAATAAATATTTAAGGGGACTCCCATACAATAAACGTGTTTTTTTTCCGTTTTTATAGATAGATAATGGTACGGAACCCTTCGTGCGCGAGTCCGACTCGCACTTGGCAAGTTTTTATATACTGGCTGACTGACTAAACATATTTAAATTTGTTTTTCCCCATTTTAAAACACGTTTTCTTGAACATAATTCTGCAAGTAGGTAATTACATTTTCATAATTGGTCATGTTTAAAATTATCATTTTAATTAATTAGTTAAGAATAAGTTCAAAATCTCTCAAAATAAAATTTAGTTCGTTGCATCACTTGAAAGCGGCTGGACTGATTTGGATACCTTTAATAGTCACACCAATTACCAATTGTGTTCTAAATAACTAAACCTACATAGTTAAACCTTTAACAAATTTAATAACGGTCATACATAAATAAAAACAATACTTATTAAATATATAAGATAATACATTTTGTGGTCAATCTGCGTCTCACACAAACACACACGTCTCTCTTTTTAAATGTTTCCGTGGGCTCAAACATTTTTGCCAGGCTTTGATATTTCAAACATTTTTCTTTCGTCAATTAATTAAACTTTGAGATATACAATTTGCTGATTACTGGACATTTAAAAGACAAATTGAAAATCGGAGGCCACTAAGTACTAAATAATAACAAAAGTCAAACCTAAGATAAGTAAGTCGATACTTATGATGATTGCAAAAGTGGTGTGAATTTTTAGAAAAGTTAATTAAATACAGAAATACGTAAATTGCTTTATCCTTAAAGGTTTTAAATATTTTATAAATATAAAAATATTGGACAACATCACATACATTGCTGATCATAAGGTAAGCTAAAGCACGTGTTATAGAAATTAGAAACAACGACGGTACCAATAAATATGGTCAATAGCGTCCCAACCCCTCTTAAGTCCACAAATCACCAAATAAACACATAGATATCAAAATATATATAAAAAAGACTGGGGCCTATCCTCATAAGTCTTCAAATATATGGACATCAAGGATTTTTTAAGTACTTCTTACGTAAATACCTTATTACATCCATGAGATACAACATTGTGCGAAGTATAATGATGAATCATGCATTAAATTTTCATATTTTATTATAATAAGTGTTTCGTAATTGGCCCTACCCACAGAGAAATCATGTATTTACCTTTTTAAAACTCAATGAAACGGAAATTAACGCGATCATAATTTACAAAATGTTACGTCTTTTGCCTGACGTTTCGATCGGATTACACCGACCGAGTGCGTTACCCCAACAAAAAATTCTCTTCCAGAATGAATTGAATAATGCCAATTTGGAGTGCATTATTAGATGTAGCTGTGCGCCAAATATTTTTTTTGTGCATAATGTCGTTTGGGAAATTCAGTAGAAAAACGAATTCTGCTGGGGTAACGTTACTCCAGCAAGAAAATTCTAAACCAGTGGTCGGAGAGAAAAACAAAGTACATGTGGAGATAGCTTATGATTAGCAAGCAAGGTGCGCCAAATATAAATTAAGTGCGTCTTCAGGATTTGGAGATATTCCATTTCCTGCTGGAGTAACGTTTGGTAGAAACGTGTATCTTGGAAACTATAACATGCGCGCGCGTAGAATAAACGTCCTTCGGTAGCTCTCATTATGTGCTTATTATGTGCAATAATGGAGTTTTCAAAATGTTTACCGTTTTAAAGCTATAATGAAGAATCATTAATCATAAAACTAAAAACATGTTCTAGGGCCTAAACGAGAAAACGTAGAGGATCACTGTAAACGATATTCGAGTCGCCTTGGTATTCTTAACAACCTTACAGAGTTTCATTTAAATATCTACACGCGTTTTAACATATTTAGTACTTGAAGTTAAACAATACAATGTCATAACCTTGAAGTCGAAATGCAAGAAACATATCAACCCTCAACAAAAGAATTTGTACACTTATTGTAAGTTTGTGCAATGAAGTTTTAAATAAAATAAATAATAAAAATAGAGCTACGCACATAGTGAGCGGTTTATGAAATACAAATTCTGAAACTTTCAGCGTCAAATGTCTCGAATTAAAGAATTTATGAGCAAAAACCTAAAACAATAGTTAGAACGCTGGCTATGCGACCAAATTCGAAAGACCACAAAAAAGCGACGGTTTCATACATACTGATGAGCTTCTTAACTTTGCCCACTGTATATTGTGCCTGGGTACACTGAAGTATAAAATTGTTAAAGGGAAATTAATTTATTGAATTTTATTAGTCTCATAAATCAGTCAAGTTGGCATTTAATTATTTACGTTGTTGTAACTAGTAAACTGACTGGCGAAAATTTAGTATTTAGGATTTAAAGATAACTTTATTGAATATCGATATCAGACTTTCTCTTTTTCGATTATTTTGTATCGATAGTTTTTATTATTATTAACCAGCTTTAATTTAGTTTAGAAGATAATTTCTTGTTGGGGTAACGCACTCACACCGACCGTGGTACAATCACTGGATTAAATTTAATCAAACGCAAGTTCTTTCCACGGATAGCCACTTTTATTCAAGAATTTGCGTGAAGTTATTGAAATCAAAAAGTATAAAAATTTTAATCGGGAAGACGGTTTCAAATTATCTGCGACATGTAATCCAGTGAATAAAAATAGACAATCTCGTTTTGTTTCGCGATCGAGTGCTCACCTGAATACGGACGGCAGTTAGTGTGCAGAATAGATACACAGTGAGTGTAGTGTGTGACGGTACTTAGCGTGAAAATAATATTATGAGGGTAGATGAAGAATCTGCCTCTCATACTGAGTGAAGACATTGCTTTTCCAGTCAGCCTGTGACCACGGGCGATGTAACCCGATCGAAACGTCAGGCAAAAGAAGTAACATTTTATACCTAAATTATGATCGCGTTAATTCCCGTTTCATTGTGTTTTAAATTATGCAACGCGAAAATTAAGTAAAGCTGTATTTACCTCTCTTTAGTTGCGTCAGTTTAATGTTTTTGTATAAAATTCCACGTTTGACAGTCATATCACCGCAATAAATTAAACTAGTTAGGTTCAAACAATAAGAAGTTTATTAAACCCACCAATGTTGCACTTTCCAATATAAATTAATAGTAAACTAAGTATCAATATAATTTATGTATTTAATGAAAATAAAATAGTAGAATTAAAGTATTGGAGATTATAATTAAAAGTTCTGCTTTGTCAGATGTAAAACGAAAATAAAACTACTAAAATATATGTATGAACCGTATGTGATAAAATATGTAAAGGTTATGATGGATTATGAAGTTTTAAACATGTGATTTCACAAACCAAGGTGATCCCTTATTTATGACAGACAAAAACAATAGCATCTACTCGTACTTAGTAGTCTACGATAATTTATTATTATTGCGGTAAATAATTCTGACAAGCTTAGTCGCACATCAACTTGTAGAATTTATCTAGCCGTTGATTTAAAAGGGAAGGGGAGAAGATTCTCTGCAATTAATTGCACTTTTCATGGTTAATAATTACCAATATTATTACAATATTACCTTCAACTGCTATAAGTTTGTGTGGTATTATATATATTTACGCCAAACCAGAAATAAATTCCATTTTAAGTGTACCTTCTTCGAAAGTTAAAGTCTTACATCAATTCATACATTTTGAACGCGAATCTTAGTTTAGTTATTAAAGTCGGGCAAGCAATTTTTTAGTCAAATGAACTCGCAGACTGCAATACCTGCTACCTTCCAACCATTTATTCATGTTTTAATAAAACCATTAAAGCCAAATTATTTCTGCAAATTAGGTCCGAGTTAAGCAAGCTTACACTTACCAATAATATTTACCCTTCCACTTAGTATTAATACGACTAATATTAAATAATTTAAGTTGAGTTAATATTAAATAATTTAAGTTGAGTTAGGTATTTTTCATTGAATCTCAAATATTTCTGTCGCACTCCGTGCAAAGATTTCCAGTAGTTACCATCATTACCGTCAATTACGTATCCTGGTGTTAAATAACTATGAAAATTACAGTCAAATAGGAAAGTGTTGGCACGGGGCCAACGCGCGCTTTCGGCGCAGGCGCAGAGGCTCGCTCCATGGCGTTTTCTGACCCTGAGGGTATTTCGGTAGAAACTAGCGCCGCTCCCTGCCAAAGTTCTCACAAGTCTGTGCGAAAACGTAAACGATTCCCGCAATCGGTTCGTATCGGTGCGCTATTGACATTGTACCACAGTGACGTGTAGGGATATTTCTAGCCGGCGACCGTGAGATCGTCCATTCATTTAGCTCCTAGTTTATTTTGAACGATAAATACGCCAGCACTAGTTCTCATGAAATTTCTATTTGATTTCGCTTACTTCCAAAATTGGCAAATAAAAATAAAAATCGCGGTTGGCAAATAAAAATGCACCTACCTTTTTGTTTTGACGTGCGGGGGTGAGCCCCACCTGGGACCCCATCTCTGCGAGGATGTTCTTCGGCATTTTGAAGTCAACACTGAACAGTTCACGTCACGTAAAAGTTAGAGTTCGCGGCGTCGCGCGGTGCGATCGGCGGTCAGACAGCGGTGACGCGGTGCCGGCATGCGCGCGGCCGAGCGAATGAGCGCGTGCGCCCGCGCCGCTAGTTTTATGCACGCGCAGCAGCGGCGGCGCCCGCGGAGCCTCCAGCTCGCTACCCTCGCGGTTCAGGGTGCTATCATTCACCCATTCATTTCCTGACTGGCTCTGGCTGAGTTACACATATTTTTCTAATAGGACTGTATGGAACGATATACGTTAATGAAGGAGGCTAGATAAGGTTTTTCCCGACTTGATTATCTTCTCTGATCCCGTCACTGAAATTTTACCCTGGACATAGTTTGCGATGGGTTTCTACATTAATAAAAGAATCCAATTGTTTTCCTGATAATATGGTACATTCAGAGGGGTATGTCCTTTTCAGCTGTAATCAGATATCGCAGCAAGCTAGGACAGGATATAATAACAAGAAGGTATACGTTCATATCGTATAAACAGAGCGGCAAAAGCACTTTTTGAATTTATAAATAACATTAATGAAGTGAATTCCATGTCGTTTCTAGGGCGACTGGACGCAAAGAATGGATTCCCTGGGTTGATTTATTAAAAATTATTATAGAATTTGAGGATGTGGGATTTTTTCTTTATAACATAAGTAATTTATAAACTAAGTAATTTTACAAACACTAAAACCAAACTAGTACTACTGTACTGGTAAAATTGGAGGCGGAGACTATCTAATCGACTGTTCCCAAACCAACCAATACCTACTATTAGTAAGAACGACAACGGAACCTTAAAGACGAACGTATATATGATCACATGATGCAAAACTGGACTTATCCTTATTTTCCGCAAAACGTAATATGCGGAAAATACCACAGTAATGGTAGAATATAATTATGTAGATGATCTCTTATTTATAATGATAAATTAAGAGTTAGTCATTAAATGCAATGTAATTAAAATATCTTTGTATTTTTGTATAGCTTCTCAATAATTGTCGAGAAGTTGTACAAAAACAAAAAAAAAATACAATTCGTATACAATAAATAAAAAACAAATAACTACAGAAAAATATTTTACCCTTTAACAAATATTTTGACACCACTACTTAATTGCTGGTACAAAAGGTTTACAAGAAGTTTTGGAATTTCAGATGGACAACCAGTACTCAGAAATAAAGATTTTACCGACCGATAACGTACGTATCGATAGATAAAAATCTCAAGCAGATTGTTATCTATTTATGTCAAGCTCAAGTGTAAAAGACGATATGACTCCCACTCCATGAATTGCGAACAGAGCTGTTTTTTTAGGTTTAATTCCATTTAATGTTGAATAGCCACGATTTCGACCTTCAAGTGCTCAACACAACAAATTACTAAACTAAACTACACTAAACAAATTTTCACGAAAGTAGGTATGTGTCATTCTTACCTACCTCAACAACACCTCAGTGTAAAAAAAATATTTATTTTTGGTACTCTGTGTTTTAAATGTTTATAAATTATTTCTATTTGTTCTATTATTCTATTAGTAAAATAATATTGGACATTGGACAACATCACATACATTGCTTTGACCCTAAGGAAAGTAGCTTAAGCACTTTATAGACATCAAAAACAACGACGGTACCACAACACCCAGACCCGAGATAATATAGAAAAGTTAGTTTTTCACATTGACCCGACCGCGAACCGAACCTCAGAGATGGCGTCGCCATATAAGTATAGTCCAGTCCAGCGTGCTCGCCTCTCGGCTACGGAGGTCGACTAAAATTGAGTCGTCCAGCCCCTCTAGCATGGAGAACAAAACACGATATGATACGATACGATATAGCGATTTATCGCATATTTCTTGTCAAAATATGAACTTTTATCAAAAAAGCGAGCATAACCGTGACGTCGCCGGCGCGGACATCCTTACTGTTTCAATAAAAGTTCAAGATGGCGGCTATTTTATCATATTTTTTAAGTAAATAGGCGATAAATCGCTATATCATATCGTGTTTTGTTGATCGTGCTAGAGGGGCAGCAGGGCTAGCATATGCAACACGATAAAATTTTGTCGTGGCATTTTATCGACTTTTGTCGTAAATATGTCGTTTTATCTTCCACGATAACAAAGAAAAAACCAAAATATCATGGCAATGCCCTGTTATAACGTAAAAATAATGCCAAGCCAGTGTAAAATTGGCTATGATAAACGGTAGACCCTGAAAATATTAAGAAAAAGGATTCCAGACGTCTGTGATCCGTTAGGTTAGGGAAAACGACAAAATTATCGTCGAAGACAAAATTGTCTTGCCTATCGATAAAATAACCGATGCGCGCATGATGCCCTGCAGGGCATTAAATTTATTTCCAGCCGTGGAAAATATTTTTATTATTAATAATAATTTGTAGATCCCCGTGATGGACTAACTTTACATACCGTCAAGTTTGTTGGTACTCGCACGTATGGCGGTTTTTTTTCGCAGGAAGGTTTCCGTTGTAGTTCCGTAGTTTTCCAAAATCTTGAAAAATTCTTACTAATATCGTCAGTTGTTCGTATAAGTAAGCTCGGATAAGTATGCCGATTTTCTAATACACTTTATATTAGCTTCATCACTATAACTGGTTTTTAATTTGCTTCTAACTCACATGTCGATTTGATGCTTTGTAAGTAACATATCTGGCATTAGAATGAAAATACAATAATTTGACACCATCGTGCTGATCTGATGATTAAGCCAGCAGGTGGATGCTGGAATCAATAACTACTAGTAAAATCTTCGTGTTGGGGCTCATTTTATTTGTTTTGACGAGTCCTTTACATAAAAAAACCGGCCAAGTGCGAGTCGGACTCGCGCACGAAGGGTTCCGTACCATTATCTAATTGCGGTTTACGATTTATGACGTATTAATAAAAATACTTACTAGATCTCGTCCAAACCAATTTTCAGTGGAAGTTTGCATGGTAATGTACATCATATATATTTTCTTAGTTTTATCATTCTCTTATTTTAGAAGTTACAGGGGGGAGGCATATTTTTAAAGTGTCTTTCGTGCAAACTATTTAGTTTAGAAAAAATGATATTATTAGAATTACTTCATTATCATTTTTGAAGACCTATTCATAGATACCCCACACGTTTGGTTTTTTGAGTTTCAGGTCTAAGTATGGGAAGGCCCCAATATTTATTGTTTTTTTTCTATTTTTGTGTATAAATCTTAATGCGGTTCACAGAATACATCTACGTACCAAGTTTCGACAGTATAGTTCTTATAATTTCGGTAAAAAGTGGCTGTGACATACAGACGGACAGACAGAAAGACGGACATAACGAATCCATAAGGGTTCCGTTTTTTGGCCATTTGGCTACGGAACCCTAAAAAGTATGTTTTCTAGTTTTTTAAACAGTGACATCAATGATTTACTGGACTCTCGCGGCTTTATGTTCTCCTTTTTGCACCATTAACTGATGTTAGCAAATAAACGAAATAATCGTTTTATATACTAAATCAAATATGTAAATATTACTTTATATCAACTCTGCCTTACTAATTTGAATTACCACGGCAATAATATTGACATGCGTGGGCAGTCAAGAGCGCAGGTGCAGAATAAACGAATGGAAATAAAGAGGAAAAACATTTTATTCTGTGAGTTCTTGATCTTGCGACGGTTCGGCACATGAGCGGAACAACCTTGAACCTGATATTATTTTGCTAATAACTACGTGACAGCTAAGACAATCAGGTTGTTGAAACCGACGAAGCACGCATCGGTGACGCAGAGTACCCACATGTTCCATGAGTTTAAGAGATGAAATATGATTCAGAGTATGTAGATGCCCTTTAAATTCTCACCCTATGGCAATTAAGGTACCTACAGAAAATACATTTTAGAGCTACTCAAATTAAGTAAAGCTATCTTATTCAATTGTAATATAGAAGTGGATCTCTTCGAGTACAGGCGAGTTGAATTGGATTGAGAGGAAAATGCGGTAAAATATTCAAAAAGTTATATTTCGATGCTCGGCAAAAAAAAATTGAATAACAATGGCCGTGTCACAAATGTGTGCGCGAATTTTTAATTTTCAGGAAATCAAAAACACATCCTGAATAAGTTTCCATTTTAATAGTTAAGTTGAGAAAAATGTCTTTTTATCGGGATTTTAATACGGGTCCTATCGTAAAAGAAACGAAATCATCTCACATAAAAGGAATGTTAATTGTGATATTACGGTAAGCTTAGCTTGACCCTTGTGCCCGTGACTTTGACTAACATAAAGTGTAAATGTTTTTCATAAAACGTTAAGAAAGCCTCAGATCACTTTTCGCCTGTTCTTCAAACGCTGCGAGTTAGCCAGACAAACGTTTAGACTACTGATGCTATTATGGTTTTTAGGATTCCTTGTTTATTTCATTTAAATTAAGGCACAACTATAAAATAAAATTCAACACATCATCATAATTTCATCCATGGGATATAATTCAAACATTTTCATAGAATTTAAATGTAACTAAGTAACCAAATGGTACCAACACGCACTGTTACCAAATAGACAGTCTTTCTGTATGTGACCTTAAGGGCTGTTTTTAAACTTAAATAGTTAGCCAGTTGAAATCACAGAACATGTGTTTTTCTTGATAATCTTCCTCTAAAACCTTTTTTTTATTTTCTATTATAAAACAGTTATTTTTAAGGTGCTATTGTATTAGTTGACTCCCTTAGGGTGAACCTATACTTTTCACCTACCTAGGCTTTTAAACAACAACTTTTACTATGGAAAAGTAAAAATCGAAAAAGCGACTAAAATCAAGTGGCACTTTTTTCCCGTAAGTCTCATTTTTGCAAAAGCCATACTTAGTTGACAGACTTAGCGCTAGCGCGCCGCCAAGCATATGACTAACTTCCTCGAGTTTTACTTGTGTAGGTAAACTTAACAATTAAGTAGGACCTTACATAAAAGCATCAAATTGGCATGATAGGGTTGTGTTCCATATCAGTATTGACTCTTGACAACCAATTCTGAAAACGGTATGTACCTAAGGAACCGTCTCGTACTTGGACGTTTAAAAAAAGTCTTACGTCCTAAAGGCTGTCACGCGCTCTAATGACGCAAATTCAGCTGGATGATGGTATTGTCTATTCACTTTGTCACCGAGTCAAGTTGTTGTACTTACTCAATCAGTGCGTAATATAGTAAACAATTGACCCCATTCTGACGATTGATTAGGTTATTAATTAGTAACTATACATAGTTATTCGTAATGATTGATAAGCGATTACTGTAAATGAAGCGCTTAATTAAACATTCAAAGGCAGGTTATTCCTGCAGGTGCCAAAACCACTTTTTTAAATTTGTAGATACACATTATAAACAAATTTTAAGAACCTACCTATACTTATAAAAAAGAGACTAGGTTTTTTTTCATTCTTCGTCATAAATTGAAAATTATACATTATAATCTCTGACTCCCGGGTTCGATCCCCGGTCGGGTCAATGTAGAAAACGAACTTTTCCATATTATCTCGGGTATGGGTTTTGTGGTACCATTCGTTGTTTCTGATTTCTATAACACAAGTGCTTTAGCTATTACAATAGGATCAGAGCAATGTATGTGATGTTGTCTAATATTTACTTATTTTATTTATTTATATCATTATTAAACAATCTGGTAAGAAGCTCGTGCCACGTAAGCCTTTTTTATAGTACGATACCCCACAAATATCGTCCGGCGTTCCTTGCTTACCTAATAACCTTACTTTTTAGGGTTTCTTACCCAAAGGGTAAAACGGGACCCTATTACTAAGGCTCCGCTGTCCGTCTGTCTGTCTGTCCGTCTGTCACCAGGCTGTATCTCATGAACCGTGATAGCTAGAGACTTGAAATTTTTACAGATGATGTATTTCTGTTGCCGCTATAAATATAAATACTAAAAAACAGGATACAATAAATATTTAAAGGGGCTCCCATACAACAAACGTGATTTTTTGCCGTTTTTATAGAAAATGGTACGGATCCCTTCGTGCGCGAGTCTGACTCGCACTTGGCCGGTTTTTTATGATTTAAATACAAATGTATAGTTTCAGATTTTTTCCTGTACTTGTAGTATTTAGACGTATTGCTTTCAAAATTTCATAGTTCTAGGTCAACGAAAAATACCTTATAAATATTGATTGCATTGCGTGTCGAAAATCCGTTTTAGCGGCATATACGACCGTATCTTTTTTACTTTAGCTTTCACAGCTTCAAGAGACTGTAGACCTGAGTACCTATATCGTTTTTATTCCAACTCGATACCTCAAAGCATTCCCGAGATAAAAGGCCTTGACAGACAGACAGACAGACGGACGGAAAAAGAAAGTGATTCTATAAGGATTCCGTTTGTTTTCATTTTGAGGTAAGGAACCCTAAAAAAAATTCAATTTTATTGATAATATTAATTATAACTTACTAATTTTTTACTTTATAGCTTATGTATTCACAACTAGTACATAGATTAACTATTCGTTGTGAATATTATTACCCTGTGAATCCTGTGATATTACCTGCCTTCAAAGCGTGAAAATTACAATAGCCTCGTGGGGTATGCAATATCGCGCGAGTGACGCGGCAAAACGCTGTAAATGCCGTCATTGAATTTAAAATGTGCTGTGAAAATTTTTAACTGAGTAAAGTCCTAACTGCTCTCATGGAGAGTTGTTAGAGCACAGTTACAATGGGCGATTTGGCTGCGCGAAACATGCAACAATCTTCCGACTGCAGCACGCACTACTTACTTACTTAACATTTTAAAATCTGGTGTGCGCCAATTCCAGATTGCGTAGCTGACAACGCTCTAAGAAATAATAGGTCGCACTCAACAGTGATACGATTGTTGACTTCCGTAAAACCATCAAAAAAGTATTCATAGAAATTAAAACAAAAATATTTTTACTCTGAAGAAGTCAGCCCAAGCCGAGGTCCGAGCCTTCAGTCAGAGGCACTCTTTAGGCCTAGTCCGGGGACCGGGGATCGGAGTAAGTCCTGGATCAGGCCCCCAATAAAAGTGGCCACGTCTTGCCAGCCCGGCCTGTTTGGGAGTCACCGTCAGCGCTAGTAGTTTCACCATTTCGTAGGGTTTTGAATTTATCCTGGCCCAATTACATCCGCTGGTATTCGGCCTTGTTGACGTCGCCTGCCGTCTGCACTAGCAGGTACAACTGCGCGCCTTCAGTATTAGCTGAAACCTGTACCTGCAGGATGGTCCATCCTAGAAAAAAAAACATATTTATTTATCATAGTTTTACTTCCAGGATAACCAGATAGTAATGCTGAAATCAGAATCCGGATCTAGATCCGGCAGGCGTAAACTTAGCAAGAGCAACTACAATATAAGCAAATAAATATTACAAAGTCTATTATTTCCAAAGACTCGCCAGTAGCTCCCGTTGACATCACAGTGATTGAATGCCAGCTCAAATCTGGTCAATAGTTGCGCCACCTGCGCGGGCGCCGAGAATAGCCGCCGCGAACCGGCGCGAAGCGGTTTGCTCGCAATGACAGGTTGTGGGCTAACGAGGAAGTGCGCGCCGCTGCGAGCGGAGAGCGGTGAAACCAATTCCCTATAGATCTGCCATTTTTGGACCTGATCACGAGCAGTCTAGATCACTCACACGTAAATCATCGTTGGACCACATATTGGATCGTTGGATTTGGTGCCTATAAATGACTCGCACACAAGCTTGCGTACGAGTAATATTCAATAGTATAATACTATGTATATAATACTATGTATATTACATGACTGTATTGCTTACGACTTCGCGTCTTCTTAAATTCAATTCACCATTTTTTGTTATCCTTTACAATCATTAATATTTTATGTAAACAAAATATAAATAAATAAATGGTCGCGAGTGAGTTTCGAATAGACGAAAAAGGATTTTAATTAAGTACATACTTTCTACAGACTTTCCTGAACTTATGCTATTTATTGCATAAGTTATTATAGAAACTATCGTTTGGCAATATCTGACTCCTTTGGAGTGGTCCTGCCTAAGATGAGCTGTACGTTCAAAGGTCTTAAGGTTCTTAAGTAATCCGGGTTCTAAGGTATTTAGACGTTTATTTAGGGCTGTGGTGCCTGTAATTTAGGAAATACCAAATTGATAAAAATGAAATATTTATGAGAAATCTTTTCAGTACCTACTTTCTAACAAACAAATAATTAATAGAATCGGAATGAGCGTTAATGATTAACAACTAAAAGTCAACATTTTGACTTTCATCCCTTCTTTAAGGGATCCTGAACTAATTTCAGAATAAAAAAGTACCATAAGCCCTACCTTGCTATAAGAACTCAAATCATGCTAGCTAACTTTCAGTATTTTCAGTGCGCGGCCAATATACAGACAGACCTTAAGACAGACAGACAATTAAATTTTCATTTTGGCTTTATTATCGATATAGAGTACCTACCCTCAAAAACAATTTTGAGGGACATCCTCTCTTTGGTAAATTTGAAGAAGAAAAATTACATACTTACCATTTACTAAATGTTCTTTTTATTACTTTGGCTAACCTTACTACTTTAACCATGTTTTGTGTTTTCTGAATAGAGTTTGATTTAAAAACAACATTACCTAAGATGGGTACTGTTTAGAGTTCGTAGTCCCTAAGGCCCACCATGGTGTCATATTCTTTTTAAATTGTACCTAATGGTCATTGCCAGAATTTTTGCGAAATGGGTATACTACCTTTGGTCGTAACATCGCACTGTGAATATAGTTTCAAATTATGTTAGTATGGGTGTTTAAAATTACAAATAAATAGTTAGTAATTACCTATACCTTAAATTGTATACAAAGCAAACTGCCTTGGACCAGAACGACGCAGGGGCACAAAACTGAATGCTTTGGAGGAAGTAATTGCATAATTGTCTAATGAGTGCGCATCAATTTTCCAATTTTCTACTTTGTTGTGCTCTGTGTGAAGTAGTTCGCACCTCTATACCTATTTATATTTACAAGTCAAGGGCAAAAATAAATGTGAAGTTAGTGTGACTCACTCGCGTAGGATAGGTTATCATAATAATCGATCAAATACTCATCATAATACATAACACATCATTATAACCACTCACTACTTCTGAAAAAGCTACTATGAGCAGGAATCCATGGAAATCTTTACAAGTGGTTTACCTCTTATATAGAAAACCGATCCCAGGCTGTAGCATTGAATGGCTAATCTTCTAAATGGTGTACTGTCCCCTCCGGCGTTCCCCAAGGTTCTTTGCTTGGACCTTATTTACTCTTCAATATTCTTATTAATTATAACATTGTACACAACACCTGTATTGATGCAACATACCTCTTTTTATTTAATATTGTCCCGACGTTTCCGCCTAATTACGACGTCCTACAACGCTTTTTGTCCCCACAGCGCCACAGCGCCACAAAGTAATACAGAATTCGTTTTTCCTTCGGTCTGCTAATATTTACAATGATATGGCTGTCAATTCCGACCTGGATCTTTTCGTCTCAAACTCAAATAAAATTAAAAATAACCTAATTAGGGACTGGTTTGATATACAGACTCGGACAGTGAAACAATAAATAAAATTTATTTTAGGTACCTATATAATCTTTATATTTTAATTTTAGTGTTGTAATTGTTTCTTATTAGATAAGTATCTAATAATACTCTAACAAGTTTGTATGATGTAAACAATAAGATATGTGAAAACATATAAATGGTAGATTTTTTTTAAATTGTTTGTAATTATGCTATTCAAACTGTATTGTTTTCCAAAAATAAAATAAAATAAATTCTTCGAACTATTACAGCGATTTATCTTGTCCTAATATTTACTAAAATACTAGGCTTTTACTGGGATGGCTGTATTTACTTGAATACATATAAACATATGACTGTAGGTAGGGGATAGGTGGCCAAAATGATCCCTAGAGGTAAAATGATTCCCCGCTACTCTTAGTAAACTACTAATGCCATCTATCAAATTCATTAGTAAACACGTCACCCGCAGCCCCCTCAGTCGTCTAGTGAAGTATCATGGCGGTGTGACGCACGAGCATTGACGCAGACCAAATTAATTAAATTTGGTAGTTTTCATCTAAGGTACGTCAAAAATCAACTGCAGGTTTTATTCTTTGTGTTAATTTTCTCCAAGCAGTTGGTTATTCCACGGATTAACTTGACATTTAATGACATTTTAAACGTGTTTTGTTGGACGCATGGTGAGTTTTAAGGTTATGTTTTGATTGATGTACGTGAACATTGCTTAATGGGGTTAAATGATCCCGGGATTACTTTACCCCATTTTTTTTCTTTTCAAATCATGCCGCGGAAATATATTAGAAAAACTACTCGACAAAACTGGAGCGAGGCTTCAATGAGTTTCGAAGATAGAATGCCTTTTAAAACAGCCAGTAGACAGTTTTCGGTGCCAGCTATGGCATTGAAAAGAAGAGTAAAAGGAAAAAATAAGCTTGCAGTCGGTTCAGCTAAGATAATGGGCAGTAAACAAACAATTTTTACACCAGAACAGGAACGAGAACTTGTTAAACACATAAAAGACATCTAAAAAACAATAGATTTGTTTTTATTTAAGCCCAAAAACCATTTTTGTTATTATAGTGCAAAATAATCCCGAGATAATTTTATCCTTACTCATGGGATCATTTTAAACACGTATCTGGTTAAATTATCCTCGTATAAGCTTTCAAGAAATGTGTGATAAATCTGAAAATATACATGTCTTCAAAAATGAGTAAGCCAATTTAACAGCTGTTAAATGTATGATTCAAATCTAGTTTAACGATTTCTATGACTGTTAAACTTTCGCCATAATTTTATTTTTTCCTTAAAGGGATCATTATGTACACCTTTCCCCTACTGCGAGTTTGTTTCATTACATAAACAAACATTTGCGTGATTCGAACCCGCAACTGCCGGACCTTGTTTAAAGGCTTTACATAGAAATCTAGGTAGGTATCCTGAATGATTCGTGTATTGAATGAACAAAGCCAACAAATGAAAACGGTTTTATTAAGTAAAAGCTTTTTTGTCATCAATAAAAATAAATAAATAAAATTTAAAGCCTTTAATGACCAGTTTTAAAAATAGAACAAAAAAACTAAAAAAAACTAAATGATTATTTATCTGGAACCCCTCTCAGGTAAAGGCCTCCTCGAAAGCTTTCCATTTCTCTCGGTCTTGGGTTGTCATCCAGCCCCTCTAGCATGTGGAACAAAACACGATATGATATAGCGATTTATCGCATATCTTTTGTCAAAATATGAACTTTTATCCAAAAAAGCGAGCATAACCGTGACGTCGCCGGCACGGACATCCTTACTGTTTCAATAAAAAGTTTAAGATGGCGGCTATGTTATCATATTTTTTAAGTAAATAGGCGATAAATCGCTATATCATATCGTATCATATCGTGTTTTGTTGATCGTGCTAGAGGGGCTGGGCCAGCAATTTTTTGCATCAATAGTAGACACCAATCTAACCAACGATGACGAATAAAATACATTCATTTACCTAAAAGTTTGAGAAATCTTTTTACCTACCTATTTAATGTGAAATAAGTGGTTAATCCTTTAATTGTTTTAGCGAATTTTATAATTTGATAAAAAACAAATTTCCAAACATATACGAATCTCATGGAACAGGCACGGCAACAAGCACGAACCATACCTACTGAACAGCCTGCTGTCAAATTTAATTCGTAGTAGTGTGTAGCCCAGTTGAATATCACTATTTTGGGGCAGCATACCACTATTTAGGCAGAGGCGATAGGACATGGGACTAAATAAATAAGTAGGTAATGACCGCCCAGATAGGTAGCAGATATATGCAAAATTGCCTGCGTCAATATTAGTTCTCGGTTTCTTCATTGATGAATCGTGGCGATCGTGGCGTAATGAGCACACTACAACAAGTGACTGTGACACGCACAAACACAAAATAAGACTTGAAAGAATGTTTATTTCAGAATAATTAGTGACCGTGAAATATGTTAAATAGGTCGGTTCGATATAATAAAACATACACAGTTACGTTTATTAGTTTACTGTGTTTAAGAAGATGCTGATCAGCTGTTACAAGTTGTCTGAAAAATAAGGGTTTTTTGATGTTGAAGAAGAAGTAGCATGCCCACTATATACTTATAGTGGGTATTTCTACTTCTTGAAGTTAACTCACAAAAATGGACCATACCTAAATCAAAGACCCATTAATGATATAGCGAAAACAAGATGCTGTAAAAAATTTTTTCGCTCGCACTGAGGCCTCGCCCATTGTGCAGATAGTTAATTGACGCGGTATAAGTTATATTGGCGGTTGGGAAATAATTCTTATTTATTAGCCTCGATGTCTTCTTTATTTAAAAGTATTTAACTTCGATTGACAATCTAATAATAACCTACCTAAAATAGTCACTGAAGCTTGTTATTAGATGATGTAATTTTTAACAAACTTTCAATTTTTTTTGCTCTTTTAGGTATGCATAATTATAAGATTAAACGAACTTACCTTAAGTAAAGTTCTATCTTAATTATACGAAGCTTCTTATCCGAGACAATTAACGATTAGTAACGATGGTTGTGCCAGCGCTATGTCACAATTTTTAAAGAAAAAAAAAGAAAATATTCCTTGTGGTACCTGTCAAATGTCATTTCGTTTAAAGAAAAGTTTATGAACAACCTAATGTACTGGGATAATACTATGTATACTATGTATTAGTGGGAGGGATTTTTGGGATTGTTGTCTCGGATAAGTAGCTTCGTATAATTAAGATAGAGTTCGTTTAATCTTATAATTATACTCTCTACTTATCCGAGACAATTAACGAGTAGATGTTCAAAGTCAGGTTGTGAATAACTTTAGGCAGTTTAAAAAAATAAAATAAAATGTATTATTAAAGAAAAAGATAAACTTAAATATAAAAAAAATATTACAGGTAGTTTTATCAATCAAATTTAAAGAACAAAACAATCAACGAACTTATGTACTAGTAATAGTATTGCACACCGCAACACTAAATTCGCTTAGGTCTTGATTGACCGGTCTATTGTAATGTCTGGCGAAAACAATAGAATTCCGAGACCATCCTGCAGCCTTTCTAATAACGTCTATACTAACACCAGACCTGCTGGCAGCAGACGTAGACGCGTGTCTGGTGCTATGAGCAGAGAAGACCGTTACATCAATTCCTGCTTCCTTTAAAGTAAGCTTAATCCAGCGGCTTATGGTTTGTGTTGATGCATTTTTGTATGGCCTTTTAAAAGTAAGTATTAATGTGTCTTTATTTTGCCTTATTATACTGGTCTTTTCTATGTAGGACTTGATGGTGTCAACAGGACAAATTTATTTTCTTTGTGTGAATGTTTTTAAATGAAACATTGGTTGTACACTACCTTTCCTTGAGGTTTTTATTAAATCTGGTATGTATATTTTTACACCACTAGTAAAAAATGTTATGTTAGATATTTTTATCATGGATAAGGTTTGCACCCGATGACGAGTCGTCAAGGCAAGTAATGTGACCAATTTTTTGGTTAATATTTATGGAGGTACATCTTTGACAGGGTAATTAGGTAACCCAGCTAGATGATTTAGTACTATTCCTGGATCCCAAGTGGTGTCATACTTGGGCATTGGTGGACTTGATCTAAATATACCACTTATGAATCTTTTAATTCTGTCATCTGATCCAATTTTTGGCCCCATAATAGGGACAGTGCTGACCGAGTAGAGTTAATGGTTCCATATGATGCTCCATTTTCATAGCACCTAGTTAAAAAGTTAAGTATGTAGGGTATAGTGGCTTTATAGGTATCTATACAGTGTTCTTGGCAAAACTGCCACCATAACTTCAGGGGTGAATCATATTGTTTGATTGTATTAATTGATAATGAGTTTAACATTATATGGAGGGCTAAACGTGGTGTTCCTCTCCTTATGAATGCTTGGCTGACAGCAGTCCTGCAGCCAGGGTAAGCTGTCGGTGTAGAGGATGGCAATCTCTGAAAGGAGATGATAATAGACCTTTGTTAGGTTCAAATATGATGAGGTCCCTAATGGACAATGATTTCACCAATCGGAACCATGGCTGTGATGGCCAGTAAGGAAATACTAAAATTCCAGTAGCTTTATCTCTTTGAATTGAATGAAAAAGGTGGAAATGCATAAAAATATATATTATTCCAATTTAATGTGAAGGCATCTACAGTGAATGCTTCTGGGTCACGCTTCCAAGAAACAAATTTTGTACACTTTCTATTGGTTCTAGAGGCAAAGAGATCTACTTGTGGAATACCAAAACATTTGGTTATTCGGTTAAAGGCTTTTGTAGAAAGCTCCCATTCGATGTTATTTTTTCTTGATTCTATGTCAGCCTCGAAATTATCTTTAGTATTTATATACGAAGCAAATATCCAAATATTTTTACTTTCACACCATTGCCATATATCTCTTGTAATTTGATTAAGGTGAGGGTATTGTATTCCTCCCATTTTATTTATATAGGCTACTGCTATGGTGTTGTCTATTCTCATTAAGATTTCACAATTATGTATGTCTTTTGTAAAGCATTTTAACCCTAAAAGAGCCGCTTTTAATTCTAAGTAATTAATATGGTGTTCTTGTTCTAATAGCGACCATGACATTTGACAGGTACCACAAGGAAATATATTTTTTTTCTTTAAAAATTATGACATATCGCTGGCACAACCATCGTTACTACTCGTTAATTGTCTCGGATAAGTAGAGAGTATAATTATACATTGATGATTATTTTATTCTATACGTAATAGAAGTTAATGACTAGCATCTGCTCAGATATAAATGTAATAATTAATGTTCAGATATTAATGGTAACTTATATTGTAGTGTTTGGAACATGGATAGATAGACAATAGGTAGGCTATCATGGAGGCCAAAAAGATTACTAGCACCTAGTAAGTGTGTATTGCATTGTACAATATACAAGCCCGGCACCTATTTCTCTACTGTGGTTGTTCTTAATAACATTTCCCCTTTCATGATATCAAAAGCAGCATTTATTTGGTTTATTAATTCTTCACGATTAGCCACTTCTGTTACATAGACCAAGTCAAAGTCTTTGGCCCTTCCCCAGACGTAAAAGTCGAGCGGGGTGAGGTCTGGGGATCGCGGAGGCCAAGGAATGGGTCCACCCCGGCCAATCCACGAGTTAGGGAAAGAATTATTCTAAAATTCCCGGACTAGTACATAACTTTGTGTTTCCTTTATTTTACTTTACTTAGGTATCCATAAGACCGTTAAATTTAACAACTTTGAATTTGGTAACGTCCTACTTTTGTTTAATAATGCTTCCTTTTCTTAGATTTTGTCAAACAATTAATTTTCTCCAAAAGTAGAGTTTCGTAAAAATCGTCCGATTTGACAAAATTTATGAATAACTCCAGTTATTCTTGAAAAAAACATAAAAATCGCATACCGTTAGAAAGGGCATACATTAGAGATGTTTACATAAAATCTGAAGCCATCGATCTCTTGTAGTTTTTTTTTCATTGCAATGCAAAGTTACTCTTCAAATAATTTTCTTACCTCTTTTTGTAGTTTAGATGCCCCCATTTTTGTCAACCGGCATTCTTATAAAAAAATATTGATTACTTGAAGACCTACTATGTATAAAGATCAGAAAAAAAAAACAAATGTTGCCAGACTTGTCAATAAAAAGGAAACTTATGGAAGTTTAAAGGTGTGAAAGCGGCGAAAGTCGGGTTTTTAAAAAAAAAATCGGGTAAAACCCAAAGAAGGGCCTAGGTCAAATTTTATGGGCTGAGCACATAGGAGAAGACCCCACCTACCTGTCATTTTCCTGTGTTCACCCTTCTTCCGAACACCCTGTATAACCTGTTTCATTCAATTTGCATAGTTTAGAATGAGATGTCTTATGCTCGGGCTTCACCTGCGTCTAATGCCATTAATTAGTGCGCTATCATATATTACGCAGAGGTCAGTCTTAGTGCGCTAATTTGCCTAAATGGCGTTAGACGTTAGGCGTTTCGACACATCAAAGTGATGTGTCGAAAGTTACGCCCGATTTAGCGGGCGTCTAGTGCGTTGTGGCTACACTTACTACACAAAATATGTTAAAACACAGTCACATTCAAAAATTCTATGCGAAATAAGGTCCTTGAATGGCGGCCGCGGGCCGGAAGGCGTAGTGTTGGTAGGCCCCCCACAAGGTGGACCGACGATCTGGTGAAGGTCGCGGGAAGCCGCTGGATGCAGGTGGCGCAGGACCGATCTTTGTGGAAATCCTTGAGGGAGGCCTATGTCCAGCAGTGCACGTCTTTCGGCTGATGGATGGATGGATGGATGCGAAATATTTTTTTAGTGCATTGGACAAAATTAGAAAGTTATTGAGTTCTTGGAAGCGTTTTTCTATTTTACAGACTAATGTCCACAAATCCTAGACGCTAGAATCAAAGGTCAAATAAGTGTGGCCACACATTTAGCGAGAAGTTTAGTGCATTAATTAATGAACGCTAATCATGCCGTTATTTAAACGTTAGGCGTTACGCTGATGAAGCCCGAGCATAATTTTTAACACTTTTTTAAGATGTTGTACCGCAATAAAATTATGTTATACCTACCTACAACCTAAATCCATATTATTATTTTACTTTTACATTTTTTAAAATAATAGCTCGTTTATACTCGTGTATATCATCACGGTAAAACCCAATTGTTGATCACGCACTCCAATACCTAACTATTTGGATAGTAAATTGTATTTCAGTGACAAATAGAATTCCGAGCACTTGAATGAAGCACGAAAGTTACGGTATTGACCGGTACCCTACCTACCACATGATTTTACATTGAACTTCGTCAGTAATGACGTGCAAATGTAAAACGTTAAATAAAATAAATAAGTAAAATACTTATGTAAAAGTTGCTACACACATATCGGTACCTAATGTGTAGATGGAAAACACACATCAACATATCTAGGGATATTTTCTAATAAATCAAACAGCTAAAAATCTATGAAATTTTTTCTGATATAGTAAATGGAAGATTGATAGCTTATTTTAGGGTCTTTAATAAAAAATAAAAATAATTACGTATATTTTTTGTTATAAGTTGAAAATGGGAAGTTTTAAAAACGCCGTAGAAAATTTGCATAAAAAAATCTTTATTTCTTCTTAAAAACTATTCATTTTAAGAAAATTAGTAAAAATCTTGCTAAGAGTAGAACTCCTGAGGGTGCTGTAGACGGCTAACTCTCCCTGGAGTTCTCCAAACGCATGTTTTTCGTGAATCCAGATGAAACCCAAACCGGGACTCATCGGTGAACAGCACCCAAGACCATTTTTGATCACTCCATGGTAAAAGCCGCCGACCGCGATTGCCCCGTCGCAAAGCTGGAATACGTAGTGGTCTTCGAGCATAAGAATAACTTCATGCAACCTCCTTCGCACGGTTTGGTCGCTCACCAGCAGCTGGTGGTCCTCCTGGAGCCTTTGTACTAGTTGCATCGCTGTGATATTGGGTTGTCTTCTGGCGGTCATTTGAAGAAATGGATCCTGTCTCTGCGTAGTAACACGATATCTGCCTGTGTGCCGTTCAGCCACATCTCCAGTAGTACGATAACGTGCCCACAATCTTGATATCACGCTCTGGCTGGTGTGTAGGGCCTGAGCAACGACGCGTTGAATGGCACCATTTTCCGACATGACCACGGCTCGTAACATTTCATCTCGACTCAAATGACTCACACGGTATAACGGACGGATACGGATAAAGCTCGTACGTTAAATTAAAACCGGCCAAGTGCGAGTCGGACTCGCGCACGAAGGGTTCCGTACCATTTTTTATAAAAACGGCAAAAAAATCACGTTTGTTGTATGGGAGCCCCCTTCAATATTTATTTTATCCTGTTTTTTAGATGTCGTTGTTATGCAGCAACAGAAATACATCATCTGTGAAAATTTCTAGTCTCTAGCTATCGCGGTTCATGAGATACAGCCTGGTGACAGACGGACAGACAGACGGACAGCGGAGCCTTAGTAATAGGGTCCCGTTTTAACCTTTGGGTACGGAACCCTAAAAAAAGACAATCTAATCCCTTTTCATTAATTAATATCAATAAAACAATTTATTTTTTTCTTGACGGAAGGTATTTTTCCGTGTGGGGTCGGCCGTAAAGAATACAATTCCTCACCGCCAACAGGAGGCGTGTCGTAAGAGGCGACTAAATCCTGTAGCACGAGACTGTGAACAGCGTCTGCGTGCGAAATAATATAAAAACTGCACTCGCCAACCCGCCTGCCACGCGTGGCGAGTATGGCAACAAACCACCATATGACAGACACAGAAGATGCCAGGCCCCCAGTCTCTGGTGGTCCCGCTGCTCCTGGCTACGGTAGCGGTCAGGGTGACGGCGGGCAGGGGGTGTTAAGAATCCCCGGAGGAGGATCTTAAGATAACATCCCCGACGACGACTGGCCCTGGTAACACACAACGTACGCACGTTGAGGACCGACGAGAAGATTGTACAGCTGGAAGAGGTATTGAGTAGGATGCACTGGAGTATTATGGTGATATGGGAAGTCCGACGAGAGGGTGAGGACACGATAATGCTTAAATCCGGCAACCTACTATACTACCGGGAGGGCGACCAACAGTCCCAAGGTGTGTCGGGTTTCTCGTCCACAAGTGTCTCATTAACAACATCGTCACCATCGGAAGTGTTTCAAGCAGGGTTGAATACCTAATACTCAGAGTATCGAATAGGTACTCGCTGAAGGTAATTCAGGTATATGCACCGACCTCTACACACCCTGATGAGGAAGTGGAGGCTATGTATGAGGACGCTAGTAGAGCCACAGTACATACTACTAAAACCCACTTCAATGTTTGTATCGTAACCATCGTGTAATGGAACGCAAAATATATTTCGACACCTTAACTCCTATTGGTTATTGCTTAATAATTATTTTCGTATGGTATGCACCTGCGGCTGAGATTACCAATAGCAGAGCATAATGTCTATGCTCACACGAGCGGACCAATCATCGGCCGTGAAAGCATCCCTTCTTTGCTATCTGTCAAAAGAAGTGTGTGTGATGTTGTTGATGTTGATCACTCACCCACCGTATTCATCTCGCGAGTGAATATAAAAAATCGTGTCAAAATCTACTCAACTAAAACATTTTACTCTGCTAACTCTGCTCTGAACTTTATTGTGTATCAGCAAGTGACCGAAAAAATTGCCTGCGGGTGGCCACCCAAATCCAGAAGACGGACATCGAGGTTGAAAGGTTCAAATCGTGAGTAAGCTATTTTGGTATCTTCCAGGTCGTGGTGCATTATCGTTTGCAGCCTAATAAAGCATTTTCTTTAACGAGGTTGCTCCCTTGAAAAGTGTGTCGAATATTTCATTAAAAACGCCACAATGTTGTTATGGGAGACTTCAACGCGAAACTGGGCATGAGAGGCGATAATGAGCTGAGAGTGGGGCGATTTGGATATGGGCAACGGAACCCTAGGGGACAAAGGCTGGCCGAATTTCTAGAGAAGGAGGACCTCTTCGCGATGAATTCCTTTTTCCAGAAGCCGCCTCAGAGGAAGTGGACCTGGAAAACTCCCGATGGGTCTACGAAAAATGAGATTGACTTCATCATGACCACAGAGCGACGAGTGTTCAATGATGTCTCCGTGATCAGCGGGGTGAAAACCGGTAGCGATCACCGAATGGTTAGAGGCCCACTGAACATCAACGTCAAGCTAGCAAGGTCCGGTTTGATGAAGTCTACGCTCCGACCCTAAAATGCCCATATTAACTGCCTTGAAAGCTTTCAGCTCGAGCTGTCAAATCGCTTTGAATGCCTAGAAAACTGCGAGTCAGTGGACAAGATCAACAACAGGTTTGTAGAAACTGTCCAGGCGGTCGGGTCGAAATTTAATAAGCCCCGTCGAAGAGACAGGCCGCAAAAACTTACCGACCACACCCTCAAACTCATGGCAGAACGACGTTTAATGGCACTGCAGACCTCCGTTGACGCTAGGCATATCGGCAGCTCAATAGACGGATATAGAAGTCCTTGCGACAGGATATCCGCAACTTTAATACCAACATTATTAAAGAGGCGATAGAGCGGAACCAAGGCTCCAAAGTGTTTGCAAGAAACATGTCCATTGGGCAAAGCTAGCTGACGAAGCTGAAGACGAAGGATGATAGTTTAAAAACCGAAGTTTTGAGGAAGATCGAAAGTTTCTATGAGCAGTTATTACACCTCAGTCACTAAACCTGTTAGTGGTTCGGCCGCAGACCCAAGAGCTAGCTAAGCTGACCCGACAAAGTCAAAGTCAGAGTCATTTATTTTTGCAAATTGGCCATCAATGGCAGTTTTACATGTCCCAATTTTTTTTCTTACCACCGCTTCGGGACTACATATCGGCTGGTGATGAGAAGAAACGGCGCAACAAACTCAGTCACCTTTGTCAGCCTGGTTTTAGACACTTTACCGAAAGACATCCAGGACATCAGCCTATATGAGATAAGGATGGCTCTCAAACAGCTCAGGAACAACAAGGCGCCGGGTGATGACGGAATCACCTCAGAAGTTCTGAAAGCGGGTGAACCACCAATACTGAAGGTCTTTCAGAAACTCTATAACATCGTCTTGCTCGAGGGAATAACGCCAGAGGCATGGAACAGAGGTGTGGTGGTGCTCATCTTCAAGAAAGGAGATAACACCTTGCTGAAGTATTACAGACCCATCTCACTTCTGAGTCATGTTTATAAGTTGTTTTCGAGTGTCATCACGAATCGTCTCGCGCGTAGGTTCGATGACTTCCAGCCTCTCGAACAAGCAGGTTTCCAAAAAAGGCTTTAGCACCATAGACCACATCCATACGCTGCGACAAATTATACAGAAGACCGAAGAGTATAACTTGCCACTATGCTTGGCGTTTGTGGATTATGAGAAGGCCTTCGATTCGATAGAGACTTGGACAGTGCTTACAGTCTCTCCAGCGGTGCCATATTGACTATCAGTACATCAGGGTGATTAAATATTTATATAAAAACGCCACCATGACGGTCCGAGTATAGAAACAGAGCACGAAAGCTATTCCTCTGCAGCGAGGCGTAAGGCGTGTCGTCCAAAATACCTTAGTGCCTAAAGACGAAAGTCTACAACCAGTGATGACATACGGAACAGAAACGTGGCCTCTTACTATGGGCCTTATAAGAAAGCTCAAAGTTGCACAGCGCACTATGGAAAGGGCTATGCTCGGTGTTTCTTTGCGAGATCAAATCAGTAATGACGATTTCCGTGAATGAACAAAAGTCGCTGACATAGCCCGACAGATTAGCCAGCTAAAGTTGCAATGGGCGGGGCACATAGCACGGAAAACTGACGGCCGATGGGGCAGAAAGGTTCTGGAATGGAGGCCGCGTACCGGCAAGCGCAGCGTGGGACGTCCCCCACAAGGTGGGCAGACGACATGGTAAAAGTCGCAGGACGACGCTGGATGCAGGTCGCTTCCAACCGGCCGATCTGGAAGTCACTGGGGGAGGCCTATGTTCAGCAGTGGACGTTCTGTTGCTGAGATGATGATGATGATGATGATGGAAGGAATTACTAACAATTTTGCCGCCGTATTTTATTTTTTCGTCTGTTTATGAAAATTACATTTTAAATTTTGAAAATAGAATAAAAGAGGTTTCAATCTGTGCAAGCCTTTACATACTTACTGTGATGACAAGCTGATAAAATTACAATTTCCCATACAAAGTTGCAGACCAGCTAGCATAAGTTTGTATGGGGAGATGATGTTTTGCGTTTTCCAAGTTGCCCTCATAGAAAAATATATCCTAGTCAAAAACCATAATATGGTTTAGATATTATCTACAGCACGGCCTAGAAAAAATTTTGTAATAAAAAAAAAACTAAAACCGATTTCAATATTTAACTAAAAAACGAAAAATAAATAAACCTTCTCAAACATACCTACGTACGTAATCAGTTCTTTGTGGAGTCGGTGCCAGCCATTGAGAGTTAGAAGAATGTGTTCATTCGCACCGACGACGACGACGACGACACCGTATAAAGGTTACCAAGCCTTTTCGAGCACTCGTACTAAAATATAATTATGTATACTAGGGCAAACACGGACCACACCACCACCACGACAATATCGGCTCGTGATGAGAAACGGCGGAACAAACTCAGTCCCGAGTATCATTTTATATTTAAGAACTTAGGCAAGGTAAAGTATGTCCAAACCGACTCAATTATTTATATTGGCGCAATGCATGCACAATGGCACAGGACTCAAGGGCCGCGCGGCGGAAGACGACCATTTTTCATATCAGCTGAAGGTTAATCTGTACTGTGGCTAAAATGTGTTATATAAAGGGGCACGTTTGACCCAATTTATTCACTATATCTTTCTAAGAAGTGATATTAAACTATTATTGGGCCTATATCTCTGTAATTTAAAGGCATCAAAATAACGACCGTCAGGTGTAGTTCGTGCTTCGAACTACAAAACCGGCGGTCTCGAATACAAATCCCGCAAAGGAAATTCGTTTGTGTGTAGTGGAGGCAGTTATGAAGTTACCCCAAAAAAAATTCTTGAGTAATTCTAAGCATTTAGAGATAAGGGGCCAATAAGGATCGCGAGGCTAGTCTGGGAGCGGGGGGGGGGGGGGGGGTGTTCAAAAATGGCCGCCACTAATCATCTTTACAAAAATCTGTTCATGTCCTGTGTCCTGGTGGCTACTAGGGGGGTGTTTGGTATCATTTTCGTATAAACCAAAGACGTAGAATTCATTGCTGATATAAGTTTTTTTCGGTTTTATAATATTTTAACAAAAAAACGTGAAATGTTGAAAATTTTGATGGACATTTTTGCTTTTAGAGCTAATTACTTTTTTATAAATACAAAAAAATAAATATAAATACTTTTTATAATATACTAACGCAAAAAGATGGTGAAAAAAATGACTGCAGCGCGGGTAGCTAAACTCGCGCTAGGCGGCGTTTATCCTACAAAATGGTCGATTACGAGTATCGGCTTATCCTTACTTTGTTAAATTGTATGATGCCAATAAAATAATTTATATATATTTTTATAAAATAGTTAAATATCAGCAGTTTCTGGTACACGGACATAATTCTGTGCATTCGAAATTTCTTTTATAACCTGTCGTGCACTGACCTTAAGTGAGTGAATCCGGGCACTCATTTGAGATATTTTGTAGATCTGACCAAACAGGAGTTTCTCTCGTCACCACGTCTGTAGCTCTACAGTAAGAATCATAACATTTTTATGTCCTCGGTCCACAGCATCAGCAACATGAAGTACCTTTGTATTCAATTGTCTCGTATATTCTGTATATGTAGTGTATGGTTGTTGCCTATGTAGATTCACAACTTATCTAATTCTGGCAGCATTTGAATACACGAGACTGCTACGACACGTAACAGTCTCGTGTATTCAAATGCTGACAAATTTGATGAGTTGTGGATCTACATGGGTCAACCATACTAATATTGTATGACATACTATTGCCAATGCACTCGTTACGTGTTTGTCATGCCGTTAGTAATGAAAACGTGTAGATTTCCGCAGTAAATACATACTAACAAATGTATTCCTACATATTACAAGACCAGAAAGAGAAGAAGTACCGCCAATGTTCCATGCCTTGACAAGATCCGATACGCGTGTCTTCTATTTATGGAAGAGGCAAAAAGAGTGCATTTAATGCCTAAAATAGCTACCCAGAAGTAACTTGCGGATTCAAGGCATTGTTGAATGAAAAATTGGCAGACGTGGATACTTTTTTTATAATATATGATTGCAATGTACGAACATTAAGTAGAAAAAGTTTGATACGAATTCATGGTACTTATTTTAAAATAAAATAGTTACAGTCTGTGATGTAGAGAATGGCGTAAAAATGATTCACAAAAAAAATATTTCTCAGCTCAAGCCCTTGGGAAACAGTCAATGAATGCAGAATATATCTATTTACCAAGAGGGACAGACAGCTAGAAAACATCCCTCCAACGGAAGCCGCACTTCGCCGACACACACTTCGGGCAATATAATAATATATCAAAGAGAACTATGTCTGGGGACAAGTCTTAGTGCCGCACTTAAAGCTTCCAAATCCAGGAAGAATCCTGTGTCTGGAGAATGAAGGACAGTGAATGAACTCCTGTTTGGTCAGATTTACCAAATATCGCAAAGGAGTGCCTGGATTCACTCACTCATTGTCAGTGCAAGACAAGGTTTCCAAAATCTTTGCAACTGTATTTAAGGAAATTCAAAATGCACAGAATTATGTCTGTGTACCAGAAACTGCGGATATTAAACTGTTTTATATAAATATATATAAAGTATTTTGTTTGGCATCATACAATTTAACAAAGTAAGGTTAAGCCGATATTCGTACTCGACCATTTTGAAGGATAAACGCGCCGCCTAGCGCGAGTCTAGCTACGCACCCGCGCTGCGGTCATTTGATATTTTTTTCACCATTCATCACCTGACTCTCTTTAAGTCCAGAGTGAATAGGCATCTTCTGGGCAAGCTCGCTCCATCGTAGATCCCATCTATGCTCTAGAGCAAGATTGGGGTCAAGAGTAAGCCCATCTTAAGTAAAAAAAAAAAAAACCATATTTTTGCGTTAGTATATTATAAAAGTATATATATTAACAATCTGCATAAATGGCGCTTTATCATAGTATTTTTTGTATGAGATTTTTTGTATTTATAAAAAGTTATTAGCTCTAAAAGCAAAAATGTCCAACCAAACTTTTCACCTTTTTACGTTTTTCTTGTAAAAATACTATGACACCGAAAAAAACTTATATCAGCAATGAATTCTACGTCTTTAATTTATACGAAAATGATACCAAACACGTCCTAGTAGCCACCAGGACGAGAACAGATTTTTTTTTAAAGATGATCGGTGGCTGCCATCTATGGACGCCTCCCCCCCTCCCCGACTAGCCTCGCGATTCTCTTTGGCCCCTTAACTCCAAATGCCTAAAATTACTCACGGAACATATGCTTTGAAGCTCATAGGTTAATAAAAAAAAGGGTTATGATGGAAGCGATGCTTAACTGCCTCCACTAGTGATGAGATCGTACAATTGAGTCTAAGTAATGGATGTCATAATGTATTATATTCATTAAGCCTATCCGTAATCTAGTTACCATAATACTCTTACAAGCTATGCTTGGTTTGGGACAGTTAGCGTTTGTTGGAACAAGGTATTATTATATAAAAATCCTTGTAAACCAGTTTGCGTCTGCACCGTCAATCTAATGAGCATTTCAGCTAGTAGGTACAACTATAAATATAGTTTTACAAGTTTTGTAGGTATTAGTTCTTGTGATAGGGTTTCATTGTCCCAAAGTGGATTTGGATGTTAAAACACTTTTTTTATGAACACAGTTTATTATAAGACAAATAATAACTACATTATGTCACAGCGTTCAACGGAAAATACTATGTAATAATACTCCATCCCATTTAGAATAACAAATATAGATTCAGATTTTTGCATTGCACATTCTTTAGTTGAATATTTATAAAATGTCCAATACAAAAGATACAACACAAAATTATCCATTTATGGAAATATTTTAACACCAACAATACATCTGTGCAAGTAAGGAATTGAAATTCTAAAACAATAATAATTTAAGCATGTTTTTGTGACACGATCATACTATTATACATAAATAATAGAAAATTATTTTGTAAACATTAACAATAGTCTTATAGTTTAATATATTTTGGCCGCTATACGATAATCCAAACATTAAAATGCCCTTTTTTAAATTGACAACATTGCTTCAGTTCTTTTGTTGCTGAGACAAATTCAAATTACCTGTAGGTAAATCTGCTGTAGAGTAGGCAGCTATGTATGGACGCAATTAGTCAGTTATTTTAAAAGCTTAACCTTCCTAGCGACTACTTACGCCATATGACTTGAACTTTTTCTCAGCATAAATGTTAGTAAACATTGGAATGTTTGTAAATTTGTATAAAAAACAAACTAGTAAAATTTTGATACAAAAACATATAGGAATTATTATTAATCACGAGTTTGTCTATCTACTGATTAATTAATCATGTATACATATATACGTAGAATAAACAGCTAGCTACTCAAAGTGTTGTAGTTATTGTGAGGTCCTTGTGCAATGCGAATGTTAAGACTTGAGGTCACAGATTGTTTACTAAGATTTTGCTCTACATTTAAATAACATTTATCCAAGTTATTGTTACATTTCCAGAATTTTTTACATCTACCTATAATAATCACGGTAAAAAAGATAAATTGCGAGTGTGTGTTGTTGTTCCGAAATATTCTATAATATTTTTATACAGACTTAAAAGACGTAGGTACATTATTTATTAATCGTTAAATCGTTTGAATAGTTTCACTTCTCATGCTCGTAAAGTTCACCTTTATGTCGGGTATATACTGCATAAAATCGCTTTTTAGGGTTCCGTACCCAAAGGGTAAAACAGGACCCTATTACTGAGGCTCCGCTGTCCGTACGTCTGTCTGTCTGTCCGTACGTCTGTCACCGGGCTGTATCTCATGAAATTTTCACAGATGATGTATTTCTGTTGCTGCTAGAACAACAAATACTAAAAACCAAAATAAAATAAATATTAAAGAGGGCTCCCATACAACAAGCGTGATTTTTTGTGCTCGTTTTTATAGAAGGGTTCGTGCGCGAGTCCGACTCGCACTTGGCCGGTTTTGTTATGCTCTAGCTAGTGCTTAAAGTAAAATCTTCGTCTAAGTGTCAGGGTTTAAGACTAATGTCGTTATAGATAAAACAGCCTCACACACAATTAAACTTCTTTAAACAAACTTATTATTTCATTCTGTTTCTTTGTTTTTATACATAATTCATATTATAATCCTAAATTAATGAAACTAGGCAAAATTTATGAGTTTTCTAAGAAATAAGTATTTCAAGAGCATATGGACTACGACCGACGACTATGATATTAAGTGCCCCTGCCACGTATAAAAAAAGTATTTAAGTAGTCCATGTTTTCTTTTTGTTGCAATTTTAAATTGATTTAAGTTTTTTTTTGTAATACTGTTAATTGATTTCCTCACAATGAAGTGAAAAGCAGAGTAATAACTCGTACCTACATAAAACTCATTTTACCCTCGACTTGACTATACACCCTCGTCTGCGGCTCGGGTAAAATAGTGCGTTTTATGCACTTGTTGTACAATCTACTATAGACTATGCAATAAATAAATGCACGTCATGAAGCCGGAACGTATGTCAAGCCAAAAAACAATTGTTTTGTGATCTATTTGGTCTGTTTATGGCCATAACCGAAAGGTCAATGTACGTAAAAAATTGGGCATAACAATAATTAAGTTAAAACATATTATCGTAAATCAAATTATTTTCGCGTTCGGCTTTGTGCGGTAGGTAGTGCATGATCCAAGATGCGGCAAGCCTTGTTGTTATTTTGGAGCTGTTAGCTGTTTTTACTGTAGCCCAAAGACATGGGAGCCAGTCTAAAATATTAATATTTTAGAATGGCTCTTTACTTTCTTACCATAAATACCACCAATTTAGCCTTCATTGTATTTAAGAACTATATTGTATGTAACTATCAAAAAATAAGTTTATTGTCGTCACAAAACACACGACATATTTACATTTATACAGATAGCTAGTTTACGAATAGTTTGCTTTTTACATTATATCATAAGCGTGATAAACTGGCGCATCACAAAAATTAAAGCTTATTATTTTTATTTTTAAATAAATTTCGTAATTACTTGTTTTTTTTGTCTTCATAGCAATCCTCTATATACATTAAAATCAAGTTAATACAAACAATAGACTAAAATAATTTAAATTACTAAATTCATTAATTTCATTTCCTAATTTCTTTAATAACCTAATTTCTTTTTTCAAAGGTATACAGTAAAAAATAATAAGGCGCTCTGTGAATGCCAGTAACCACGCGATGACAAACAAATTAGATATAATAGTTTTGTTATTTATGTCTAAAGTAAATATTTCGAGATCTGCCCCCCTAGCATGACCAACAAAACACCATATGATATAGCGATTAATCGACACCCAACTGTTAATATATGATGTTCAAAATCGCCATCTAATTGAAATAGCGAGCATCTTCATGCCGCTGTCGTCACGGTCAGGCTCGCTGTTTCGATAAAAGTTCATATTTTGACAGTTGGGTGTCGTTAAACCGTTATATCATTTCGTGTTTTGTTGGTCATGCTAGGGGGGCTGATGCGGGAGATCGCAGGATCATATTTACAGTATGAAACACAGTACGCCAGTTGCCATATTATATCTCAAATATATACTTATATGCGCCAGACAACAGATAACTATGGAACAGTCTCAAAGTAAGAAATAACATTTGTTTTACGAGTATAATATAAGTTAGTTTTCTAAATAAACCCGAATAGTAATCTAGCCAGTGACCTCATGGAAAGAACAGCGCCATCGCGCTTAAATCAGATCAATTAATATGATTTACCAGATTTGGATTTGATTACAGAATAGTAGTCTATGATAGTGTAGTATGGTATAATCACAGCCATCTATTTGCATGAATCATGGACCAAATTAAATAATGATTCGTAGTTGAATGTCACAACATAATAATGTCTAAGTCATAGATTTGTCATGATGAAGACAGAACAGTACAGTTAAAGTCTGTGACAGTACAACAAACTGAATTATTTTATGTTACAGTCGGCACCAATTGCAGGTGAGTCAAAATGTCCATATTAATGCTAGAAAGCGCGATATGACAGCTCACAGTGCTATCAGTGCGCTATCCAATACGGAACGACAACTCGGTCCTATGCTTTAAAACTAACCTCTCTTGCTTTTATTTCTCATTAGATTGTTTGTTTTTTACTACTTTTTACTTGTTTGTTTGATACAAAAAGCGTTAATACTAAAAAGGGCTTTTTCACACTTCAACGGAGATTAATTTTCATTTTTATTGTATTTATTTATTTTTACCGCCAAAAATATCTATTAAGAAATGTGAAACTGACATTTGGCTCAAAGTGATTTCGTGCAGGAACGAAGGCGTCGTAAGTTCAATACCCTGTTGCACCCTGTAATGACGTCATTGATAACGCAGCAACAGCTCTCGTTAGCGCGCTTAAAGCAATTTGGAATGAGTCTGAGCGCGCTAATATTGATTTTAGCACAAAACGGAACGCACTGATAGTCATCTCATCATGGCGAATTCGCTAGAGGATTTGCAAAAAATGCTGCATAGACTCAACGCTGCCTCGCGTCAAGATTAGTCATGTTCAATGACCATGCCATCGCCGGGCCAGTTACTGTCGAAAGTGAAAAAAGAGAAAGTGGCGTTCGAAGTTGTCAAGGAGTATACTGGAGTATAAGGAGTATGCTTGGCCAAGTGCTGCAGTTAGGTAGAGACAACTTCAAGAGAGAAATTGCTAGAAGAGTGCAGCTTGGCTAGGCGGGAAGTAATTGGGAAACTGCGTCACAACTTCTCGTCGCCACTGGCACAATAGGTCTGTGCCCCACTAAACATAAATTGGCTTGTTTATTATTTCTAATTTCCTAATAATAAATAACGGTACGGAGAAAACAAAAACAACGTTATTTTTTAACTTGGACAAGGATTTCAATATTTTTAGGAAATAAATTCTTAAAAATTTGGCTCACAGTCACATGACAGTGGACACCAATCAGAAGCACGCCGTGCGAAACGTAGTTGTAATTGTTAACATTTTCGAACAATAAATTGTTTCAATTGATAGATATCCAGTTTTTAGCAATCTCTGTCGGTTTTTTAAATCATAATTAAAATTACTAAGCGTAAAATTCACTATGGAATTATTAAGACTAACACAAATCGTTTTGCCGGACGTGACGTCATTTAGACGCTTTGATAGACTCGAGCTTTATCGCGGTGAATTTAATTTAATTGTTATTTTAAAACGCAAAATACATACTGTTTAACATTTTTTCAAAAAAAAAAAACATTTTTTGTGATAAATGGACATTAAGGTAAATTATTTTGTCAACTAGTCTATTCCTGAAGAGCAAGGTGGTCCTACTGGTGATGACCTATGGAGCAGTTGGCTGGCCACACTGTCGCAGAACCGATAAAAAGTGGAGTAAACAGGTTCTCATGTCCACAAGATGGACCGACGATCTGGTGAAGGTCACGGGAAGCCGCTGGATGTGGGTAGCACAAGACCGATCTTTGTGGAAATCCTTGGGGTAGGCCTATGTCCAGCAGTAGACGTCTTTCGGCTGAATGGAAACAGGTTCTCAAGTGGAGACCAGGCCTTGACAAAGGCAGTGTAGGACCCCCAGCTCGATGGACCAACGACCTTAGAAAGATGGCTGGCAGTGGCTGGATAAAAAAGCGGGAGTTCGTGCTTTTTGGAAAAATCTTACGTCCAGCAGTAGACTGCAATAAGTTATAAAATGATGATGATAAGCAACACAACAATTCCCACCTAGCATTTTTTTTAAAACATCACCGTTAATTAAATGCAATGTTACATAAAATTTAAATGAAACTAGTTTCGTTATCTTAGAATAGCTATTTAAGTTTGTGCAAATCAGTTGTTTCGTTTAAACGGAGTCAAAACCTGGTACTGCAAGAAATTCGTAGGTAATTCACGTGTAAGTAATTCAAGTTCTAATTTAGTGCATACCATAAATTTTACGACTGCTTATAAATATTGGTAACATTCATGAGTTCATTCATCAGATATAATTCAGAAGCTACAAACATTTACTAACTACTTTAATGTCATAAATAGGTAATCAATCACACCCGTGTTGAAGAAACGATTTTAAAATTATCAATAATGTAGCTCTCAAAAATATTTTTAGGAGCGAAAAGTCTGTGTATAAATAATAGTTATTATGTATCTCGAGAATACAAACGCATTTTAGCAAGGCCAAGTACACGACTAAGTAAGACTATCTTCAAAAAACGGGGAAGTTCGTCTCGTTTTCGAGGTGATGCACAATTTAATATGCTAATACGATCCTGATACGTCAACATTACAGTCACTGATTCGTTATTATGGTTCAGTACACGCATTTTTTTATAGTATATTTTTGTTTATATTATGTCTTTGACCAATAACATAAATAGGGATGACTACATTTTTCTTCGTTTATCAGGTAGATTATTAAAAAAGTACTGGTCACATACTTTTTTATAATCAAAATTTTGATTTGAAATGTCGAAAAACGTCACGCCAAGGTACAATTTGTACTTAGAAGTACTACTAATTTCGAACGAGTCATTTTTGGTTGATTGAAAAAGGAAAAAAATAAGAGTCCATTTTTTATGATCTAACCGACTAATAGTATTTTATTTTGAGACTTTAGACTGGGTAAACCAGTCGTCATCTCTATTGTAAAGAATGTTTTATAAAAATAAATAATATTTATGCTGATACGATACTAAAACTATGATCATTGGTACCCAAACATAAGTGGTAGTCTGTCACGAGTCACAGGAATGAGCACACAGGTCCGTCGCGCAGGCGGGTGGTTGCTGTTGTGGAGGCAGTGCGGTCCTCACATGAGCTGGAAGTGAGTGTCGCAGTTGTGGTGCACGGCGGCGGCGAGCGCGGCGTGCAGCGCGTGCGAGCGGCCTGGCGGCGGCAGCAGCGTCAGCACACGCGCGCCGCTACCCCCGCCACCACCGCCGCCACCGCCGCAGCTGCCACCGCCGCCGCCGCCGCCGCCGCCGCCGCCCTCCGCGCCCGTGTAGCGCGCCACGCGGGCCATCGCAGCCGCGGACAACTATAACAACATACACGTCGGGTAGCTAGGGACAAATCACGCCTACTCTACACTTTACGGGATATATCACGGATATACAAGCTGTAAATTACCACTTGTTCTGAATTGAGCTATTAGCACTAATCTATACAAATAACCAAATAAATATTGGACAACATCACATAAATTACTCTGATCTTAATAAAAGTAGTAATATAAATGCAGTAGGTAGGTAAAAAAAACCCTACTTTGAGTAATAATAAGTGGATTTATGTGGATTCGTACTAATAGTGCTTTAAGCGCAATTTGGAATGCGACCTGAATTAGACAACTTTTTTCTAGGAGGTAATTCTACTGCCTAAATAAAACAACTCCAACTTCGTAATCGCAAAAAATCACTTCGCCATGCATAACCGCAAACCAGCCGACATCAGTTTGTATGGAGAGATGTGTTTTGCGATTTCGAAGTTATTCCTATAAAAATAATAGTTGCAATATGTGAGCAGTAGAACCACCCTCTAAAATAGCGAACTCGTTCTTTTACGCATTTTATACGTGATAACAGTAGAACTTCTATTGTGTCCCGAAAAGTGTTAGGAGTAAAAGCGAGCAGCAAAATATTTCAAGATTAGGTTTTTATCAGATAAGATTTTTAACAAGATTTCTACTGACCGCCGAGAAATAACTGCAGCTTGGAATAAATATTTCTTTGGAAAAATTACAACTTTTTTCGACTTTATTTTGCGCTATTTACTTTAAAATAAATAGTTATGGAATAAACTTTCAGTCATTGATAAAAGGTTGGCCAGAAATTTTGACTATTTTCTCTAAAACCTTAATTAATTTTTAAGTTCCTTAGTACAAGCTCAATTCAATTGGCCGGTTTAATTAATAATTACACCAAGTTTGAAGCTTAATAACTGACAATTTATTTTTATTAGTAAAAAATAAGTGTATAGTGGCCAAACATACCAACATACCATTTACAAACTTTTAAGACCAATATTAAAGATTATAAGTTTAAATTATTTTTAAATGAAAGTATGGTAATGAGTGACATCACGTAGTGCTAATCTTATACAAAATTTATGAAAATTGTATTTCTGACAAATGTCAATTAATTGATAAGCGTAAACTTTGCTAGCAACAAAAAAACATACGATATGTACATAATTAACAATTACCTGGTAGTCGTCATCCTCGTCGACAGGAGTTTCAGACATCTTTGATAGCCGCCGCCGCTGCTTATCGACGTATAGCTGTAGACAAGGTAATTTTTTACAAAAATTGAGAGGTTTAAAGTGGCGCGTAATAATACCTTGACTGACCGGTCAGGGCAGGCAGAGTAATTTCCCTTTTTGGTTCAGATATTTAGGTCTAAAATAATGAACAAGGTACATACTTCTGTGCTACATGATAATTATGCAATTTAAAAAAAAAAACCTTTTTTAGTAGGCAAAGGAAACTGTTCCATACAGCTTCCTACAAATAAAAAGTTTAAATGTCACCCTCGGAGGCACAGCGAGATGACGCCTATATAGTGGAGTATATAGGTATCAGCCGTAAGTTACGGCCGTAACGCTTGGTCGAAGTTTGTACTCAATTGTATTGTTTTTCTGAACGATTGTTGACGCAGCCAGAGGACAGTCTGGTGCAGATTTAACTATTTATAAATATTATGCGCCATACATTTTAACTGTCTGGAATTTCTTGTGCATTTAATACTTATTGGCATGCGAAAATAAGTTAACTTTTGACTAACTTAACACTTATTTTTTCATTGATATTCCTACTTTCAACAACGTCCTTTAATAAAACTAAATAATATACGATTATTCTGAGAATATAAGAGATCGCACTATTATTATTTTTTGTTTCAAATGGGTAACATTATTCTTACTGATATAGTATATTTTTTTCTCTATGCTGATATTTATGAAGACCAATATTTCTAATAAATTTATATTTTAATGTAATATAACACTGAGACGTTTTAATATCTTCCGAAAATAGGACAAAATAACGCGTTTCTTAAAATATATGTTATCGGATACAAATATGCGAGGAGAGCACACTTTGCTGTACAATAACCTGCCTGACGAGAGGGCTGTCTCAGAGACATATAGCATCGTTGACTCTTGACATCGTGTCAATAGAAAATCATTAATATCACGGACGACACAACACGTATGATGCACTTGATAATATATTTAATGGAAGAAATAATAGGAATAACTTATTCACTCGCTCTTCTTCTAGCAGGCCTGCGTTTCGCTTTTTACGCAATGCGAACAGATTTCAAATGTAACCAATGGTTGATTTTGTTACCTATAGCAATTTGTCACATATCTATACAACGATTCTAGTTGCCGGAGTGTCTTCCACTTAAACAAGAAAATATTGAGAAAGGTTACTGTAAACTGAAACTAGAACCTTGGCTGTTAAGCTGAATCACCGTGACATTAGTGAGGAGAGTTTGAAGCTCTGTTTATACCCAGCCGGAATCCGGACCGGGTTAACGCGGATTCAATCCATCGCTTAAGCAATAAGGTCGTTTTTTGAACGGATTCTTGTGAATGCTAACGGATTCCGGCAGCGTTAAGTCCGAGCCTAAAAAAACGATTATTGTTCGATAACAATGACGTGATTACAATGACGTTCTATCTTATGTATGTACACATAGTCTTATCAATCGAACATCATCTAGATTGTAGCGAGATGCACGCGCACCGCGTCGTGCCTCGTTGACCCCGACCGCGACCGGGACATTGATATTATTGAACCCACTCGTTGCACATCCTAATTTATCTAGTGGAAAACATTTAACTAATACGTACTTGTTCATTAAAGGAAGTACGTTTCTAACTATTACATTTATTTACATCGCGACAAACGCAGTATACGGTCCTATTTCTTAAGCTACCATGAGATTGCGCTGAGTAATATTAGAAGCATCATTTCGACGAGTTTATAGAATTGATAAATGCAACCTTAATATAATAACCTTAATTAAGAGCCGATGATAGTGGCCTATCATCGTGGCGTTTCTGGGTCTGCGGAGATTCTGTTTTACAATGACAGTTCTGAATCAGTCATGTTATTAAACATATATAGCAAACTTCAGGATATTTACAAGCAACTATATTTTTCGGAAAAAAAAATCACAAACATGCATCAATATTTTACGAAGATTTGTCTTTATTTAATGGATAAATTACATATACGAATGAAACTCTGGCAATAAACTATACTAAGTAAAATGCGTTGACTATATTTTTCAAAAAAAAATTAAGTATTTAATTACGTTGTAAGAAGTAAAACTCTGAATTAATGCCTGAGCGCACCGGTATATACTGAGCCGCCCGGCTCCCCGACCCGCGCAACAGAAAAAAAATAGTACCGCTCCGGCATTCGCACGGGCACCTGTGTCGCTTTCTCGCGCTACGTATACCGACATTATTGTAAGGATGGCAAATGAACGCAACATAAAGAAAATATCAAGGACCTGGCGAAAAAATAATAAATCTAGCAACGAAAATATACGGGTGGACCTGTAGATATTAGCAACATTTTTTTATTTTCACAAATGTGGCAATCGTAAAGGCGAAGTATTTCTGAACTCATGCTGGGACTGGATATTGTTGCACTACAGAAAGCGTTTTTATTTCTTACAGAATAAATAAAGGCAATCCTAAATTTAAAAATATAAAAATAAGATATAAATCAATAATTGATATGTTTCTGCTGTCTGTACTACAAATTCCAAAAAATTATAGGGTTGTCGTTCCAGTAACTGTACAAGATTTTGTTACCATAATAGTCTTTACCTGTTGCGAATGTTGCGGTACTACACAAGTAATGTAAACCTTTTTTTTATTGCAGAAATTCCAAAGTCGAGAATGAACAAAAGTTTTATGTACTTTTATGTAAAACTTCAAAGACTGTTTTTATTTTAGACAGTCATTCATAATTTCTAACCTATTTATAAATACAAATTCAGTAATAAATTTAAATGTTTTTTTATTTATTATCCTACACGAGTTTAGTTAAAAAAGTTTAGTGTGATTAATAATATTTTACCTACAAAAACGGGAGCAAAACAGCTGATGTTCTTCGCGCGTTACAACAAGTTTGCGCTCAGTTCAACTATTCATAGCTAAGTTGGCCGCCTCTGTATGTTAGGTACTGAACTTTAAAAAATTAAGAGAAGAGTTTCCCGTTTAAGAATTAGCAAGATAAGTTTTTGAGTTAGTATATCCTTTAACAATATGTTAAACTTAAATATCACAATCATGTACAATCAGTTATAACTAAAACTAATGATTACGGGTCTAAACGAAATCGAAACGTCAAATAATGTAAGTAGTATCAATACTACTGCATACTATAGTACGTCGCGTTTAGACCCGTAATTATAAGTTTTAGTTATAATGCAACGCGAAAGTTTAAAAGATTATAAATGTCAGTTATATTCGTTAAATAATCAACATTAAATAGGCAGACGTTCTAAAACACTTGAAAAGTATTGGCGATCGCTTTCTACTACGTAGGCTACACACTTACCTATAGGTTTATATTAGATAGATACCAGATTTTTCATGATTGCGGTCTTACTTTCATTTCATTTTTGTACTTAGCTGTACTAAATTAAGTATCATGGCAAAAAAAAAACAATGGAAGCGTCCCGGCCGGCGGCATATCGGAATAACAACATTTTCAATGTGGGTGCGTGGCGGCGGAATAGGACCCTAACGGCCGGACCCCCTTTATGCGCGAGTCAAACTCGCACTTGGCCAGTTTTTGAATATTACCGACACAAGAAATTAACCCCCAATTAGTAAATATCGTTTTGCTTTCTTTGTTATCATTTATTATTTCTTCAATAATGATAGATTCTTAATGTAATGTTTCGTTATGGACTTATTACTAAAAATTGTGAAATAAAATAAGTTTAATAAAAATACTATTTTTTTATTAAATTAGCCAGCTATCAAGAGTTAAAATGTGTTCATTCGCACCGACTCAAACCTACCGACAAAAAGAATTGATTAGGTATGTTTTAGTCAATTTAATTTTCAGATTTTTAGTTTAATTTTGAAGTCGGTTTTTAGTATTTTATAAAGTTAATTTTATGTAGTTTTAAATAACTTATTTACTTTTTTAACTTACATAGTGTTATGTTATTGTGTAACATTTATTGTTCTAAACGGATTAAACGATTTTGTATTTACATATTTTTTGAAGCTTTGCATATTTGCGTACGTACGTCTATTAACAGTAGTGTTAATAGACGTACATGATGTAGGCACATAAATAAAAAATAAAAAGTATGCTTATCGTTATTTTAGTACTACTAACTCAGCAGTAGTCAACCCTATCGTATATCCGCGCGGGACGTCAGCCGCTAACTGACAGGCATACGAATCGCGCGTGTGGTGAGGCGGTGGTGAAATTCGAATTTGAACTGGAGTTATGTAGGCTCTTAATGACCCAGAAACATTCAATGAGTTATCCTTCTATTTTATTACTTTTAGGATATGAAGATATAAGTTGAATTAATGATTAAAGGTATAACCAGCCAAGTGCGAGTCAGACTCGCGCACGAAAGGTTCCGTACCATTATCTACAAAAACGGCAAAAATATCACGTTTGTTGTATGGGAGCCCCTTAAATATTTATTTTGTTGTTTTTAAGTATTTGTTGATATAGCGACAACAGAAATACATCATCTGTGAAAATTTCAATTGTCTTACTATCACGGTTCATGATATACAGCTTGGTGACAGACGGACAGACATACAGACGTACAGCGGAACCTTAGTAATAGGGTAACGTTTTAGTAGTTTTGGGCATAGATCTCTATAACTAAACTTTAAAAAAAACATCCTTCAAAATATTAGGACAAATGGTAATTAAGGGTGCATTTGGGCAGACAATGCACTTAAATCCATATAGTATTGAATTACCTCAATTATAGGTCCCTGGTACGGTCCGATCGAACACAATCTGTAGTCGATCATTTCTACTATCTTTTCGGTATCCGGATCAGCAACTACGAGGACCTGCAAAGGCAAAATGATGTTTGAAATAAAACTAGAGTTCTACACGCAACGTCGCAGGTAATTTTAGATCTTTTGAAAGAGTTACGGTTCTAGAATTTATGTTTAACTATCCTGTCAACCTCCTTGTCTCCTCGTTAATAATGATTGTAATAAATTATGATTGTGAAGATGAATAATTTGGAACTCAGCTTGAAGTGACGTAAGCGCCTCTGGCATAATTCCGGTTTTGCACCCAAAGCCTAATTGGGGTGTGGGGTGGGGTGGGACACCAATCATAAATAATTCCGGTTGGGCGTATTATGTCCAATTCTGACAATGTCCAAATGTTAAAGGTCCAATAAGCGAATGGCTCAATTCGCACATTGTCCAAATCTCAAATGGTCCAATTAGCAAATGATCTAATTTCGCACATTGACCAATTCAAATATCAGTCGTCAAACCACTTGGAGGTACAAGGGCCTTATACCTCCTTTGCCTTTATAGAGAGAGATACGTTTTTGTTTTGTTTTCCTTTTCTGATATATATAAACAGTAACCTTATGAATTAACACTACGATAATATTTATTAATAAATATGTAGGTGTAGGCGAAGACCGTGTGTACCTAACCTAACATCCTACCAGTCGTTAAAGGTGCTTATTTTTTTCTCCTTTTTTTATCCATTTCAGTAATCTAATAGTTCATGTTTTCATTTTTTGGACAAAAGCTAAGGCTTCAAGTACACGACGCGGGAACCGCACCGGCACCGGGCCGAATGAATGTGTATACGAATGAAAACCGCACCTGCGCCGCAGCGGCGCCGGACCGAAACCGCGTGTTTAATACATATTTATTCGTATACACAAAAATGCGGTCCGGCGTCGGTGCAGTTTCGGCGTCATTTACTTGAAGCCTTAAAGTGTCAAGACACATTTCAATTAAAAGTTTAATCGCTTGCACATTTGATTTCATCATATTTTAATTTTAAGAATAGAAATCCATACTTATACTCTTTAGTGGTTATTCTTTAGTAAACTTTTTTTCTAATAAAACTGTTGATTGAAAATTAAATATATGCTTTTCATTCTTAAGTTGGGTGCCATCAAAACCGCCCTTAGAGAATATGGACCACCCCCTAATAGCAAACTAGACCAATTGCGAACTGGACCAATTGCGAACTGGACCAATTGAGAATTGGACCATTGGACATAATGCGCCCAGCCGAATAATTCTACACCACATTTATTTAATCTGACACCATATTTAAGGTCCGATAAGTCGAAACATTAGAAATTCTTAAAATAATCTGATTATTATTTGCTTCAAAATCAATAAAAAGTTAGGCAGTCGAGTCGAGTAAATAATGACGTCATAGCTAGCTACCACCATACGAATTATAAGACAGAGGTGCCTTTTAACAGCACGTAAACAGTATGTCAATTGATTGCTGGTGTTAACTAGCCTATTGTCCAGCTAGGTTCTCCACCTGGCAGTCGCCTGCCTGGCCAGTTATTATGTACCACGCTGTGTTCTTGATCTAGGATAGCACAGTGTAGATTTGTCGTTTCGAGATATGAGTCTATAAATATCAAGCAATGAATATAGTTCGTGTAGCATTCGCCCATAATCTATCCGGCGTTGGCGTACCTTGTGCGTAAGCAGCAGTTGCTGCGGCGCGCCGTCCAGCAGCACCTCAAAGCCGGCCAGGGGCTTCTGCTCGGCCAGCCGGAAGACCCAGCGCACGCAGTCGCGCCGCCAGCCGACCGGGCCCACCACTGGGCCTGTTCCCGACCAGCGCGACTCCCGAGGCTAGTCGAAATCAATTATAGTACAACCAGTGCATATAACGCACTATTTTACCCGAGACGTATGATACGGGCGGATACATGAGTCGCAGGTGAGGGTCGATAGTCAAGTCGAGGGTAAAATAGATTTTTTGTACGAGTACAAGTTATACACTTTGCTCTTCACTTATTTGAACAGCAATATTGCAAAAAAGATATTCGAATATCGCTTAGCTGGCATACAATCAGTCAAGCTATGCGTCAGTGAAGCCACCTTGCACCGTACCCTGTTTCCGTATCTTGCAAAAGCAATGCAATAGTGAAAATTGAGCAATACCAGCTTTAAAATTGCAAATCGACAGCAAAAAACGAAAACAATAAGTTTTGACACTAAGCGTCAATCGGGCGATGACTGCCCCATTATTGCTGATTGCTAATTTTTAAGGAATAAGGGTGCCGATCGTTCGGTAAACTTCAAACGTGAAATTCTTTATTCGCTACCTAGATAACACGTATTAAATAGGACGTATTGTACTTCTAAGCAAGCCACAAGATATATATATATATAAAAAATACTTCTCGTACTGTAAACATAACGACGTAGGTTTGATATCCTGTACCAGTAAGTTAGAACAACCTTGGAGAGTCGAAAATCGTTTTCATTTCTTATACTTGGAAAGTAGTGTTTGTTTGATCCAAGTAGCGGGTGTGAGATGCTACTTTACACCTTTGGGCGGTAGAGACTCTTAGTTTTGCTTCCCGCCCTACGGTGAAAATGTATTTTAAAAATAGAACTAAATTTGGCTAGGCAGACGGCTTCTTCTTAAAATTCGGCTCGGCTTAAAAATCTTACATAATAAAAAAAATGCTACGGTCTTGTGAGTGTATAAACAGCTTGTGTGAATAAAAAACCGGCCAAGTGCGAGTCGGACTCGCGTACAAAGGGTTCCGTACCATTATCTATAAAAAAAACGGCAAAAAAATCACGATTGTGGTATAGGAGCCCCCTTAAATATTTATTGTATTCTGTTTTTTAGTATTTGTTGTTATAAAATTGAAAGAAACAGGCGTTCACGACTTCACGTGGCATCATCAGGAGAGATGATGTCGCTTCGTCGAAGCGCAGCCGAGTTGGGTACTAACTTTTGCATTCGTCTGTTTCGCATGCAATTTGAGGGAGGGAGGGCGGTGCTCTTTGCATGTGCCTGTAATTGTCCTCAGATTGTGGGTTACAGGTGGTGTAATTGGGGTTCCTATGCCGGCGTAACTAAGCGGAAGTTGTCAGCAAAATAATTACATTTTCATAATTATTTATTTGTTGTTATAGCGGCAACAGAAACACATCATCTGTAAAAATTTCAACTTTCTAACTATTACGGTTCATGAGATACAGCCTGGTGACAGACGGACAGACAGACAGACGGACAGACATACAGACAGACGGACAGCGGAGCCTTAGTAATAGGGTCCCGTTTTACCCTTTACGGAACCCTAAAAACTAAGAGGGTCGGAAAGCGGCATGCAGTGTGTTCAATATTTAAAAATTTAAAGCGGGACACTACCTCTGTAAGTGCTTACCACGGGTATCGTACTATAGCCGGAAATACCTCGTATGGAAATTGATTTCTTTCCACCCTGGTATAACAATTTACTATTCTTGTATACCTTTTTAGACAATACCTGTGGTATAGGATCCCAGCCGGTTTGCGTGAGCAGTCCGTGGCCAGCATAGGCGACCAAGTCAGCGGTGGCGCTCAGCGGCTTCGTGAGGGCACCGAGCAAGCCGCGCCGCAGCGCCGCCGCACCACTCGCCGTCTCACCCACTGCCACGCCCACTAGTGGGTGGTGGGCTAGTCCCCCGACCGCACCTAACCATAAGGAATACGATGAGGAAATGAATACGCTAATGATCACACTAAAATACTTTCAAAATTTAATAAAAAAATATGGTGTCGTCAAATCATTACCATATATAATAGCACAGAGTTGGTATTATACTGCCTATAGTGACGCGACCCTACATACGCAGAGCAACACCCTGCGTCTTTCGTAACTGGCCCTTATTTAGCGTAGCCCTTTTCGTCCAATAGTGATTTAGTGTAAAGTAATATTATATTGGGTGAAGTATTGGCGAAATTTGACAAGACTTGTACTACTCGTACTACACATACATTATTTAAGTCGAATCACTCGGAGAAACATGGTTTAATATACCTAAAAATTAAATGTTACCTAGTATATTGATGGTGAAGTTGGTCTTAAGTAGCCAGCCAGTAGGTCCAGGTTGCGCGCCAGCGAGCCGGCCCACGCGCTGAGTGAGAAGTACTCGATGCTTGTAGCATGTTACCTAGTATATTGATGGCGAAGTTGGTAAGGCCAGCCACAAGGCCGGCGACCAGGCTCGGAGGCGGTCGTCTCCTCGCTGCAGCGGCGCGTCGCGCGTGCTCCTCGTCGCCGGCCAGCAGGTCCAGGTTGCGCGCCAGCGAGCCCGCCCACGCGCTGAGCGAGCGCACCAGCGCCGCCGCCGCCGCCGACGCGACTCCGCGCACGCCGCCCGACGCGCCGCCCACACGCGCCGCCAGCGCACCCGGCGCGCCTAGCAGTTCTAACCCGCCTACTACCCAACCTGAAGCAGAATAATCTAATCAGACAACCGTCTGGTGTGGTGGTTCTTGCTACGCACTATATATGGTGTTTCAAAAATATTTTCCACGGCTGCTATGGATGGCAAGTATTACTTATATAGATTACGATAGTGAAGATATTGCATGCTTCGGACGCCATTAATTTTTTATTTAAAAAATAATAATAAACTGAAGATTAAGCTTAACTTTGTAAAATTTTGATTAAAACCATCCATGTCCAAACCATGGCCAACTAGTCCCCTCTTACTACATCCCGCGCTACTCTTTAGTTTATTGTTTAATTAAATAAAAAAAGATGACGTCCGGGCCATGAAATTTCTTCACTATCGTAATCTACATAACATAAGTAATACTTTCATCTATAGCAGCGGTGGCAGATATTTTTGAAACACCTTTTAAAGCGAGGAGATTGCGAGCTCGAGGGTTCCGCACGAGACAAATGAAGTGTGATGAACACGCGAATTTGTATTGAAGTACGTATTTAAGTAGGTTTATACTCTATCTTATACCATCTAGTGTTGTGTTTCGCGCTTCGGACTACAAACAAGGTTGCAGGTTTGAATCCCCACGAGAAAAATGTTCGTGTGATGAGCAAGAACATTTGTACGAAAGTCATAGACGCTTAAAAACGTATTTAATTATGTAGGGCTAGATAATTATTGCGTTTGTGAACAAGATTCATGTATTTATAATTCAGCAATAATGCACTTTGACAAGTCATTACAAGTTTTATCCAATGACATTTAAAAGTAAAAACTGATAATTTTCAACATGAACTTGTTTGTTAGGAGACGAAATACAAAAAGCATGCTTCCAAACGAACATCGCAATACAGTAATATAACCTTGACGCGTTAAACCATTCCGCTTAGCATCTTCAAGAGGGATGATGTCGCCGCGGCTGTTCTCCGACGATTAAACAATAAAGACAGTAGTCGGAAAATGTCAGCTTTGGGGCGCGGCTCAGCGGGCTCGGTACACCTTGCATTTTGTAATGTACAACTAGCGGCACAAATCTTGAGCTATGAGCGAAATAAAAGCGACAGATGGGCACAATACTATTACAATTAGGTGATTGGCTAGTCACACGGCGTGCCAATACCACCGGCCGTGATTGGTTATTTGTTCCGCGTACATTCGTCTCTGATGCGCTAATCTTCTCGTATGATGCGCAAAGCGATCCCCACTATTTGGCCTCTCAAGATTCATGCCAGGGGTTGTATATACTTTTTTGGTTTATAAAACAATTTCTTTTTCATGGGGAATTATGTAACATCTTGTATAACACACGGTTTACATTTTACAGTAGCAAAAGAAGTACTGTATAACACCTACTTTAATATTACTTATTATATATTACTTGCTAACAAAAGCTAAAAGCTAGCTAATAGTTAAGATTCTACTTATAAGCTTATATTTTGTAACGTCTAAACAAATGTGTTGTTGTATTAACTGCTGGCGTGCCTAATGAAATAAAATCGAAATACAAAATCTAGCATGCAGAGGGTACTCACCGGCGCCCAGTATGGCGGCGGAGAGGTAGTGCACGGTGAGCGCATGCGTGAGCCGCTCCACGCTCGTGCACACGCGCTGCAGCCGGAACGCGCCCAGCCGCAGCGGGCTCTGGTCCAGCGCGATGTACATGCGCACCTGACACGGAAGAAACTCCCTCTAGTACTAGCACTAGCTAATTATTGACGGTTTAAAAGTTTAAAGCAGAATTTTTTACTTCAAAACTTAATTTGACTGCAAAATTACATAGGAAACAAACATTAAAGTTATCACCCCTCGTAGTCGCCCTAAGACGGGGAATACAGAGATCCAGTTGTTTGTTTATATCCAGACTAGCTGTTGCCGCTCGCTTGGTCTTTAACGTATGCAATAATACCACAGAAACATTTACCCGGGATAAAAACATTCTATATTCTATGTGTGCAATATTTCATCCAAATCTTTTCAGTTGTTTCGAGAAGAATGTTTCGATGAAAGAGTAACAAACATTCATACTCACAAACTTTCGCATTTTAATCATTAGTGGGATAGCGATGCGTCAATGCAAATTTTGACATACTATATCATAATATAATATATATCATAATATCTTTCATAAAAGCTGATACGATTCTCCTATAACTTTGATTTTATACACTTTTTAACCTGTTCCCAATCCCAAAACCCAATTAAAATGTTCCTTTATTTGACGACCGTCTGGCCAAGGTTCAATGCCTGGCGGCTGCGGGTTCGAAAACTGTAAGGGGAAAATGTCCTTAAGCCATGGATGTTTATAAAACGTATTTTAGTATGTTAATCCGTTATTTTAGTCGTCATAATACAAGTTTAACTTAGTTTGGGACTAGAAAATTGGTGTGATTGTGAAAAAAAAGGGTCCCGGAAAACGGTAAGTATTCAAAAATCGCATAGAAATCTAAATGAGTGTAAACTCACCGCGGTATGCAGCGTGAGTGTAAGATCGAGCGGGTGCACGAGCAGCGTCTGCAGCCGCAGCGGCGCGCGCAACGCTCGCAGCTCTGCGCAGGCGGCCGCCGCCGGCCCGCCCGCCGCCGGCGCGCGCGCTAGCCGCGCCAGCTCCACTAGTGCGCTCACGTACGCGTCTTCTATGTACAGAGCCAGCGGGCCCACTGAGATCTCTAAATCTGTTAGCTCTATGACCAAAAAAAATATAATTGTTATATAAATACATACAATGTTTTCTTATATTAGTTTACTATGTTGTGATTGTTGCATAGACCATACATTTTTATATGGGGCCAAAATAGAAATCTAAAAAATCATTTGATACAAACTGATGTCAGCTGATCTGCGGTTTGATATAGGTTAGTTTTTGTACCTATAAACTAATATAAATATTGAACAACATCACATTCGTTGCTCTTATCCTAAAGTAAGTAGCTAGCTTACTTAGCTACTAAACTTTATAGAAATTAAAAACAACGACGGTAACTAAATACCAAGATCGGATAAAATATCAGCAAATTATAATTCACACGGCGGTAACACGGCGTCCTCGTTGACGCTAAAGGCGCGCCGCTCCCCCAGCATGCTCAACAGCGGCGGGCACTGTGGGCTAGCAGCTTCAGCACCCACCTGTGTACTGGTAGTCGTGCACGGTCCAGGTGTCCCGCTGCGCCTGCAGCAGCACTCTGGCGGCGTCCTCGTTGACGCTGAAGGCGCGCCGCTCCACCAGCATGCTCCACAGCGGTGGCCAGCGTTCCTCATCAGCAGGCTCTTTGGGCTCCGTCGGAGTGGACGCTACAACGCCGAAGTCGAACTGACCAGTCTCATATTGGAGGTTATCGATTTGAAATCCTTTTACGGATAAAGTAGTTTTTGTCCTCTGTGAAAAACAAAAACAAAGATTTGAATGTATACTACTGTATGTTAGATTTTTTTTTGGTGTGGATTGTATTGGATATTATGTTGGAAAAATGTAACCCATGTTAACCAATATTGAATTCAAAGATTAAAATTATTATCGAAATAGTTAAACTATGATAACTCTTGTGTTTTGTCAAAGCGGATCTAAGGCTCGGTATATACCCAGCCGGAAACCGGACCGGGTTAACGCGGTTTTAATCCATCGCATAAGCAATAAGGTCGTTTTTTGAACGGATTCTTGCGGATGCTTACGGATTCTGGCAACGTATAGACCAAGCCTTTGTAAACTAAGATTTTTACCGAAGCGTTTACAGCCTCAGCTGCCGTGTACGGGCTGCTAATAAAGGCCTACACACACCTTAGCGTCGGCCAGCACGAGCAGCGCAGCGCGAGTTACGTGCAGCGCCACGAGCGGGCGAGACTCCGCGCAGGCCGCCAGCTCCACTACCAGCGCCGAGACCATTATCCGCGCGCGTTCAGACACCACCCAAGGCGCGTTGACTGACCAGTCTGCAGAATTTGGTTACGGACACAATTCATAATTAATTCTGTCATTATTTATTATTGTGGTGCTCGTAGCTCAGTGGCGGCAGCGCTTTGGTATCGATTACTAAAGTTAAGCAACAAACGCCGCGGTCGTGAGTGGATGGGTGACCATTCCGACCATATTTAGTGACATTTATCACGAGCATCTCCGTGCTTCGGAAGGCACGTTAAAAGTTGGTCCCGGCCAATATCGCTTGATATTGGTCGTGAAGCCTAGTCAGAGGCCTTAAGGCGGCTTGATAACATCTGACAGTAAGGTTTAGTCACTGGCCTTACAACACCCCTCCACCAATCCGCACCGGGCCCGCGTGGTGGAGTATGGCCCAAACCACCTCATGGTTGAGGTGAGGCCTGTGCCCTGCAGTGGGACGTATATAGGCATACTTTACTTTACTTTATTTATTATAACTAGCGACTTATTTCAGGCCCGTACCCTTATTCACAGAAAATTGCAATCAGCAATAATTGCGCAGTCATCGCCCGATGTTAGTTAGTGTCAAAATCTATGGGCCACACTGACAATAGATGGCTTTGTTTTTGTTTTTTGCTGTCAATTTGCGATTTTGAAGCCAGTATCAGTCAATTTTCGCTATCGCATTGCTTTTGCAAGATATGGAATCAGGGTACCGGTAACCCGATTTGATTGAAGAAATATCCAGCCTCTGTTAGCTTCGAAACCAATATTATGTCAATTGATTGGTAGTGTCAGCTAGCCAATTATATAACGAAAGACGACCGGCTAAAGGACATAGACTTAGGATTCGCTACGCTTAAAGACTGACAAAGCGTGCAAAAGAGACATCATATCCTTGCGGACACCCTACAAGATGGAAAGAGATAAATGTTAATGTATCTATGTGGCAAAAAAAAAATATTTTACTGACTTTACCTATATCCAATTTCATACGTCAAACCTAATAAAAATAATGTAACAATAAAATATAAGAAAATACAAAAGGAAAACATATTTTTATGTTTCTGTAGACAGGGGGTGTTGTTCAATTATTATTTGTGATGTAACAAGAACATACAACCCCAATAAACACACATTTTACAGGTAAATACATTTTTGATAAAAATATTTCGAAACAATATTGTGTCTAAAATATTTTCTAATTTAGATTGTCAACTCGCTACTTTACAATAATTAAACATGAAATGTGTTATAAAAGAGCGGCATCTCCTAATACAAGCAAAAACTTGCTTAAAAGGAGATTCCAAATCCTGTAAGTTATTATATTGTAATTTACTGAAATAAATTATTTTGTATTTATCCGTTATTTTTATATTTGTCTAATTCATAATAATAATCGACAAAGACCTTAGATTTTACAAAATATTAGTATCTTTGTTTGGGGTATATTTGTGTATTTCGTAGTTATAGGCATAATTACAAAAAATATTATGTAAAATAGTAAATTGCATGTTTACACTAGGGCTTGAACTAGCGGTGACGTCATAAGTATCGATAAAATATTGACAGTCATTTGTGGGTATGGGAATTTTTTTGCAATTATCAAAGAAATATTTGTCATGTTTAATTACAAAAAAGAAACTCTAATACTGTTATATTGTGATGACATTACGAGACTTTCGTTTTATTGCTGGTTTTCTAAAATAAAACTTTTTATAGTATTATGTATCACCAAATATTTAGTATAATATTATATATTTTTTAAGAATACCAACTTAACCGACGTACTCAGTAAATACGTGAAAGGAAGATAAGAGTTATAAACAGGCTAGAGTGAACTGCGCGAAATCACTTAAAGTCAACAGTTTGCAGTAACATTTTCAGGGACAAATGTTTCCTAGAAAGAAATTTTCGATGTGCTTGTGCCTATATTAATGAAAGATTCAGTACGTACCTACCTTATTTGTTCTTGTAAGTTAATCAATAATATACTCAGACCGTTTTCTTAAAGATACGATACGCTCATACGTGATACCGGCATAGCAGATATTAAGTTTAACCAAATCTTACTTTTTACAGATTAAACTTTAACAAAGAAGGTCCGTGATTATTTTTTTATTTGACTTTTATTCATGATATCAAGCGAAAGAACTACTATGTTAGCCAAAAATAGTTATTCTTTCGCTTGATTCTATTATGAGTTCTTGATTTCCAATCCAAATGACCACTGACAATAACAATACATCTTTTCAATAAACATCAACTATACTTGTATAAATTTCCGTAAAACCGAACTTCACCACTATTTTGTTTAAAGATTAAGTTTAACTTTAGGTGCTTCAGTTTCCGCGGCGATTGTAAGTTCTGCTAAATCATTTTTTTTCCCGGTTGCAATTTATCGATAAAAAATGTGTCTTAAACAACACTACTACTACACACACACATACGAGTCACAGTTTTTATATCATTTGCAATGAGACATTGTCTATCTTGTACATTCTATATCTATGCTAAAGGCTGGCTACCTTTGACCTTTTGGTTGTTGTAAGCCCTGGTCCACTGAAAACGATCGTCGTGCCTATACCGGCTATGGTTTAAGCTGATTGAGGCCTGATGAAACTTGTAAATCTTGGTTTCCTCAAATAATCAATAAATATATAAACGTAAATGTGTATTGTTTGTGCTATTTGTGAATGATGGATTTTCTTATTCTGCCTAAAATTTGCTTCAGAATCACCTTTTCTCAGCGGTTATTACCTGTAAGACTAAATCCAATACAAAAAAAAATGCTGATATGATTCTGAGGAATACGCTGTTTTAATTCCAGAAAAGCAAAGTATTTTACTAAAGAAAAACTAAACGAATAATAACAGTATGACTGACCCGGTGGAGCTACTTCAGGGAATACGAAGGAAGTTTCTGACGGCAGCAACTCTCCAGGCAGGAACATCCGCGCTGGACAAGACTCAGCATCTAAAGCAAATTACAATATTTTAGTCTGTATCCACGACATTCCGTCATCTGAGTGTCAGGTTCAAACTGAAAGTCAATTAAATTAAATATATGTATAAACATATTGTCAACAATGTATACACCATTTCCCAGAATTGTTTTAATTGCTCGTGATTTTCGGAATACATTAACCTAACGTATTACAATAGTAAATTATGATACAAGTGTGCTAAGTTGGTCATTACACACGAGGCATTATTGTAAGCGCGAGCCACAGGCGAGCGCGGTAAGGAAGCCGAGTGTGATAATGAACAATGCACATGAGTTGCATACGACGTTTTTCAACACGATTGCGAGAAAAAAACTAAACTAAAATCTAAAATACCCTTCTCCGAATATGACTTGGCGTTTTTGCTGTTTTTCTCTGGATTTTGGCGGCAACAGGCTATCACTCGCGTTTCGTGCATCGATGATTGATGGGTTGAATTAACATTTTAATCGTCTTCACTATTTGAAGTAGACATTTTTGATAATAATTAACCACACAGCAACAACTTTACCAAATATTAAGGAAGATGGCACGTAAGTTTTGTTTTTTTCGCGCGCCGCACTTTCGATGCGCGCGCAGGTTCCATAATGACACAGGAAAAACCGGCTGTTTAGCCGGAGAGCAGCAATTCAAAAAATAAAATAATTAATAAAAAAATAAATAATAATTATAAATTATTGTTTCTAAAAATGATAGTTAAGTTAATTTGTTTAACCGAACCGTTATTTTCTTTAAGTATTAAAAATCATAAATAAACCTAGCATGGTAATAGCTAAATAACAAAACTTACATCGAAATCTAGTTTTTGTTGGACCACACTACTTGCATGTTTATAAATTCGCGCAACACACGTCCACACCTGTTGACTTCACTCAAAGTGGGAAGCACGGCAACATGTTCCATAAACAATGTTTTATCACCTTTGTTTATAAACTGTTTACAGAGATGATAAAAACATTGTGAAACACTGTTTAAAAACAGTGTTTATTAACAAATGTTGCCTAATAAAAACCCGGCTTAACCCTAAAATAATTTAATATTCGTAAAATATTCAAATTTCTCTGACACAAACATTTGCTGAAATTTAAAAAAAAAGCTTACATTATTGCTCTAGTGCGATAATGTTATTGCAGTACAAGTGCGTTATAGGATGAATTATGAAACTATCAACCGTGTTATAAAAGACTTAATCAACGAGCAACTGTGTTGAAAAGGATATTTACTGTATCGTTTCGTGGGATGATTATTAATTTCATCATTAAATTACTTAATCTGCTATTGCTTAATTAAGTTTACGCAGTCCATGTCTCGGGCAGAAGCTAGTGCCTATAATGTACTGCAAATGGATTTATTTGAACATTGAGTCTAACCTTCTGTATTTTCGGCGGTCTTGGCAGATTCCTTGAGATCTGCCAGGTCATCAGAGTTCTGCGAAGCCTCGAAATTCTTGTCTGGCAGCGGGAGCTGCATGGAGACCTGCGCAGCGGAAGGCTGACGGGAAAGCTCTGATGCAACCACGAGTGTTGCCGCGTCAGGTTCTACCGGGTTAGGTTGTACCGCGTCAGGTTCTACAGCGTTAGGTTCTACAGCGTCAGGTTTTGCCGCGTCAGGTTCTACCGCGTCAGGTTCTACCGCGTCAGGTTCTACCACCTTCGGGAAGGACTCCGTTGATGCTTGGGAAGTTCTGTTGCTTTCGAGAACTGAGCAGAGGATAAAATATTAACAATTACCAGTTATATTGCTATCTCCTTTCAAGCAAAGTGTCTTGTCTCTAATTCAATCTATTCGGGTCATAGCCAAGCGTATCTAAGGGTGTTTGGAGGTCATCTACACACACCGGCATATTTAGCGGAACATAAAAAAAGGTTTGATATCAGTATCATGTAAGGTTGCTGGCTGTTTTATACGTCATTTAATTTAAAAAGCAATAATTTCAAATTAAGAAAACAACTGAGCATCACATTTTATGCAATCGTTTTAATTTTATTCAAATACACCTTATCTGGAGCGAACTTCGAGTATTTCTTCCTTCTGAGTTTGATTTAAAATTTCATTGAAATACTGTTTTTTGTTAGTTTTTTTTTAAATAACGCATCTTTTTGGAGTTGAGGACTGAATTATGCCTGACTTAGCCCCAACGGAGATTGCCAGGGCACTCGAAATGCGAAGAAATGGTCAAACCTACAGAGTAATATCCAGAGATCTTCGTCGACCAGTTTCAACGATCCATTGCAGTATCCAACGGTTCAGGGAGACCGGTACTTATGTGAGAAGAGCAGGACAAGGCAGAAAAGACGCACTTCGAGTAGGGATGATCGTTACATTCGGCTTCGTGTACGTCCAAGCCCGACATGAGTTAGAAGCAGTGCGGGGTGTAACCGTAAGTGAGCGTACGGTACGAAGAAGGTTCGAAGAAACTGGTTTGGGTTCATTTGTGCAAAGGCTCCAAGGCTCGAAGTAAATCGTAAAGCGAACCAATGGAGTAAGGTATTGTTTAGTGATGAGTGCAGAATTCTCTTAAATCAAATTGACGGCAGGCAAAGAATATACAGACGCAAAGAAGAACGATACATTCAGACAAATTTTGAAACTGCAGTTGCATACGGTGGTGGATCAATAATGGTTTGTGCGGGCATTTGTTTGGGAGCTCGCACAGACTTGGTAGTGATTGACAGAGGGAGTCTGACTGCAGACCACTATATCAGAGAAGTTTTAGAAGAAAATGTCATACCGTTTTCCACATATATCGTTGACGATTTTGTTTTTATGCAGGATAATGCTCGGCCGCATACCGCTCGGGTAACTCAAGCATATCTTAATGATATGAATATCACTGTTATGGAGTGGCCGGCGAGATCACCGGATATGAACCCAATAGAGCACGTTTGGGACTTGCTGAAAAGAAAAGTTAAGTCCAGAATTCCAGCTCCTGCCAACGTGGGTGAACTGCGAATCGCCGTAGTTGAGGAATGGCGGAGACTATCCCAGGAGACCATCGATAACATCATTCTCAGTATGCCTAGACGGGTAGAAACTTTAATAAGAGCACGTGGAGGAAATACGCGATATTAATCACCATTTTTCTAATTTAATAAATTGTTATTTTAATATCAATTTTCACTTTTCCCGGTTACATAAAAAGTTCAAAAATGTACCATTTTTCACAAAAAGCCTTTACTCGCAAAATGTGTTCTTAATGTGTTCTCATTTTAATTAAAACAAATTAAACTTTAAATAACAAAAGAAGTGTAGTGAGTAGATTTTAAAAAAAAAAACATATTTTTTTTAATTATGGACTTTTTTTTGTATTCCGCTAAATATGCCGGTGTGTGTATTAATCACGTAATTTTAGCAATTTTTTAACCCAGGGGTGGGTGATACTTGGTGAGGTTTTAGACTGAGGCATGAAGTAATGACATAAGATAGCTCAAGTTGCGGGAATGCAGTCGGTAGGCGCTGGTAGGAATCTCTATACAGTACAGTATCTACAGTATAACACCAATAGCTCGAGCCCAGTGTCGGAGTTTCAAGAATTCGAGCTAACGATAATGTGTATTAATTATGTTATTATATTAATTTGAAATAGAATTGAAATTATGGTTGTATACAGTACTTACGTTTTTCATCTGCATCAGTTCGTGTTAGTGAGCACGATTTTTCGAGTAAGTCCTTTCTCAAGTCAGTCAGTGTCAAGTTTTCTGTTGTTATATTAGGCAAGAGAAGCCGTCTCCTGATATCGCTTGCTGATATATCATTCTGAGGGGAGAATAGGGAACATTAGAAAAAACATACTTCTAGGTTGTAAAAAACAATAAGTAAAAGATCAGTTTTTTATGTTAACTAACTCTAATATCTTCCATTTTTTAAAGGTATCATTTGAGCCTCATTATTTGGTGATTGTATGGCAAACTTGTCAATACATCTTTCGATATAAACACGTTTTTGTGAACCCATATTACAAAATCATTTTTAAAATATCGTGGGTTGCATATGAATTTATTCTAGTGTCATTAAGGATACATCTGGCACTGTTTTTTGGACTTCTGTTTATAAAAGTAGGTCGGCGCGTTTATCTGTGGTCCATTTGTCCTATCAGTTTTATTAAGCCCAATCACCAAACCGTTGCATAGATGACTAGTCTATAAATTGCTCGTGACTGCACTATAATAATTGTAATAGGAACTAGAAGGCACAGCGTGGGTTGGCACCTCCTACTCCTACACAGTGGACCAACTATAAACGGCCAAAACTTGCTTGCTGTGGCCTTCTATAGGGTAGATCTATTATGTGCTTCTCGCGTCACGGTCCCCCGCGGCATTCACGTAAGAAAATTATATAGAAAACGATGCTCCACAACCTTGAAAAAAGCATTATCTTAAATTCGCATGTTTCAAGAACAGGATACATTTATTGGCTAGCTGTGTGATTTATATTTTATCATTACCAACCCTCGATTGTGCTCTGTTGCTTGTCCAAATGAAGTAATTGCTGAAATATATTGTGGTAACGATGGGAAACTATAATATATATTATTTTATCTAATATATATATATATTACTGTACATATTTATATTTATATTATAATAACTATAATAAAAAAAAACTCATTAATACTGACGTTATACAGTTATGGGTTAACGGAAACGCCTTTCGTTAATTAACATACTGTATCTGGGCTCTGGTAGTGATGCCGACCTCCGTAGCCGAGAGGCGAGCACGCCGGACTATAAATATGGCGCCGCTACCTCTGAGGTTCCGGCTTCGATTCCCGGTCGGGCCAATGTTGCTAACGAACTTTTCTATATTTTCTCGGGTCTGGGTGTTATGATACCGTCGTTATTTTTGATCTCTATAACACAAGTGCTGAAGCTACTTACCTTAGGATCAGAGCAATGTATGTGATGTTGTCCAATCTTCGTATATTCTTACCTGGTCGACGTCTAGCAGCTCGAGCAGCGAGGAGTGCGGGTGCGTACACACGCGCAGCTTGACCGTGAAGCCACCGCTCAGCTGCACTAGTTGCTCGCCGTCCGCCACAGCCACCGGCGCACTCCATGTGTACTCCTCCGATTCTGGGACAATCACTAACTGTTCACTAACTGCATAATATAACATTTGTCATCTAGTTTAAGTTTATTATAGAACCAATAAACGATTAACGAGTATAACCGCACGTTTTTATATTTTGCATAAGCAGGAGACCATATTGGGCTACAATATTCAAGAATGCTGCGACAGTATGCGAAATATAGCGTCTTAATAGTTTGTAAAGTGTAGTGGTATTCAACCTGTCATGAGAGTTCTCTCTGTTGTATTGGATGACTGCGGGTAGCACCGAATCACGTGTTCTTGGTGAGCCGAATTTAGCGATGATTGTACGCGGTCTGGAGCTGTTCGGGTTCCGTTTGGTAACCCTAGAGCAATAATGAATGTCCTGGTCGGTAACTTGACACTTCACAACGCGCCCCAATTGCTTCACAATTTGTAAGACATTTTCAGATTTCTTTTCGGGGACGCACTGTATCTCCAAGGTCGCGGCACGCGATTGTTGATCGATTTGATGCATTTTGAAGTTAAGGTTATTCAACTCCGATCGTAGTGCAGTATTTTCTTTCTTCAGGGTTACTATGTCATGTTGTTGTTGCTGGAAATCTTCAGTTAATCTGTCAAACTTTTCACTCATGAATTCAATAGGTGTATGCAAGTTAGTTATTTTCTCAGAGAACGAGTCGATGGTCGACCTAAATACAGCATTTTGTGACTTGATAAAAATCAACATCTCCACCCGCAAAAGTTCACGCAATTCAGTGCATAGAATGTAATCATCAGCTGTAGGCAATGGTGCACAGTCCGTCCTATTGTAAGTTTGGACCTTTCTACGCATCACATTTAATGAAATCTCGGCTTGCGATGTCGGCGTCAACAGGCGAGCCAAGCTCGTAGAATTATCTCCCTTTGGCTGCTTGCTCATACACATAGGGCATAACCACTGAGCGATTGCTTTAGGACTAAGGTCTTCATGCTGGATGTTTAAACAAAGAAGATGATTAACTCCGTAGCATTTAATGCACTTTACATAGTCTTCAATGTTCGTGTTTAGTGTGCAAGCTAAACAGGTCTTTATGTTTATGTTGTCTTTAGCGTTGTATCGTTAGGTAAGAAAGAGACGGCAATGATTTTATAAAAGCCTCAGATCCCAGCGGTGAGGCGAGAGATCCCCCCGCAAGCAGAGATAGTTCGCGAACTGTCACTTGCGCTGCGCGCAGATAAGATTGGCACGAATGATTGATGCACCCGACGCTCACGATTATAAGCTTAATGCGCGCTGAGTTAGTAATAGGCGCCGGTAATTATCGCCCGATACTTTTGCGATGCTTGAATATAATTTTATAACTGAGGAGCACACGTCTGCTCTGCACGACTGTCGCACGACGAAAAAAAAGTAGTTTAAGTAGGCTTAGTGAAATAGTATATTTATATCAGTGGATTCAAAAGAACTATTCGTTGTGATTGTAAAAAGTTTAGTACAATATTATGAGGCTTTGTGGTTTGGAGGTTAAGTTGACTGAGGTGTAGAAAAACAACAATATTTACTTACATGTGAATAACGTTACGTGTCTCACCATGGTAAAGACTGGTACATATTGGGGCTCGTTACTCACATGTTTCTTACTCACATATTCTTTACTCGCAAATTTCTGTAACTGGAATTTATGTGAAATAATTTTAGAATGATTCATTCATACTATTTGATGTTCCCAGGAAGCAGAAAAAAATTGAAAGCTTATACTTAATATAAAAAAACATACCTACTGTTGTATTAAACGTTGCCTGTCTTTAATTCACCAATTAACAAGTTAGTAAATTATTTTCAAATTCTATGTATGATTTCAATCTTTATAATTACTGTTAACTAACGAGAAAATCGCGGTCAAACATACATTACAGGTTAAACTAAGAACCTCCTTTTTTGAAGTCTGTTCGAAAATGCGAGAGATATTAGTGTATTAAGTGAATACTTTTTACCCTAGTCCATGGTTCCTATAGAAATAACGCAGACGAAGTCACGCGCAGCCACTAGTACTAATTTATGATGAGAGGATATGTTGTGTGAATTCGCCTTTATGTTACATGTGAGTAACGTTACATGTGAATGCCATGTGAGTTATGGTACAATTAATTTGAAAACAACCCATGAAAACTACGACCTATGATTCTAAGTGCCACTACCACGCATAAAAAAAAGTATAGTATAAGATAATGTATTTCTGTTGCCGCTATAACAACAAATACTAAAAAACAGAATAAACCAAATATTTATGGGGATCCCATACCAAAGACATGATATTATTGCCGTTTTTATTAATAATGGTACGGAGCCCTTCGTGCGCGAGTCCGACACGCACTTGGCCGGTTTTGTGTATGATCACGCATAACTTTTTACAAAGTAGTCCGATTTTGATAATTCTTTTTTATTAGAAAGGGTACACCCCGAATTTGGCCCCATATAAATTTTGAAAAAAATCTTACCCTAAGGGTGGGAAAATAGGGGTGATTTATTGTTCACTCTCAGATTTTAATTTTGATTTTATATTCACAGAAAATCATAAAATAAAAACTTTTGATCAAAAAAATACAACCGCCGAAAAACTGAAAAGCAAAAAATAATAAACTCTTTTTCATTTAACTTTATTAACTAAGTTTTTTAACTAATGTAAGTATAACTAATCAGTTCTTTTTGGAGTCGGTGCGAATAAACACATTTTAACCGGTTGGGCGCATTATGTCCAATTCGCAAAATGTCCAATGGTCCAATTCTCAATTGGTCCCGTTCGCAATAGGTCTAGTTTGCATTAGGGGGTGGTCCAAATCTAGATCGATCAAACTTCCGACCTAGTCCGTTTTTTATTCCACTGCAGTGTGACTGCTATGTCGTAAATGTCAATTTGTAAAATAATGTTCCCAGCTTTTATGCATTAGTGACAAAATCAATTAATTAAAAAAAATAAACCATTTATAACGGTCAAAAATGGCGTAGAACTGTAGAAAATTACTCTAAAAATATAAATACTTTTCCGAAAATCACGTCTTTCTAGTTTTACAGCTTTTAATAGAATGTTTTGAACAGAGTAAAAACTGAAGAAATAATACTAAAAAAGTGTACTAAAAAATAACCTCCAAGCAGTATGAGTATGGATTTCTATTCTTAAAATTAAAATATGGTGAAATCGAATATGAAATGTTCAAGCGATTAAAATATTAATTAAAATGAGTCTTGGCACTATTGTCTTTTGTCCAAAAAGTGGAAACATATGAACTGTCAGATTACTAAAATGGATAAAAAAGGACAAAAATGTAAACTCCTTTAACGACCGTTAGGCAGTTTGGTTATGTACACACGGTCTCGCCTACACCTACATATTTATTAATAAATATTATCGTAGTTAATTCATAAGGTTACTGCTTATAAAAACATCAGAAAAGGAAAAAAATAAACGAAACAAAAACATATCTCTATACAGGCAAAGGAGGAGAAATAAGACCCTTGTACCTCCATGTGGTTTGACGACTGATATTTGAATTGGTCAATGTGCGAATTGGACCATTTGCTAATTGGACAATTTGAGATTTGGTTAATGTGCGAATTGGACCATTTAAGATTTGGACATTGTGAGAATTGGACATTTTGAGCGCACTGGACATTTTGCTAATTGGACATAATGCGCCCAACCGCTCTTGACCTGCCTCTTTATGAGTTCAAAAACCACATTAAAAATCCTTATTAATAAAAACTTTTTAATAAAAATATTAAACCGCCAAAAACTGAAAAGCAAAAAATAATAAACTCTTTTTCATTTAAACTTTAAGTTCTTTAACTAACCAACCGGTCAAGAGTATGTCACAAGTAGGGGCGCCCGGATTTAAAAAAGTCGCAAGGTGTAATGTTCAGTCAGGTGCGCCTACCTGTAATAAAGCCAGTTATAGGATATGCCTGCAACAGCCACACCTTAAGATGGTGACAAATTCGCATTACAAAATTATCTATCTACATTATCTAGTTTTTGTACATTGTTGCCCTTATTTTGTTCTTGTGGTCATTACTTTATTTGTAAAATGGCCAAATCACACAAAAACTTTCCAATTTATAAGCTCTTTGTTATTCTGATGTTTAACCTATTTATAAAGTTTTATTAAATCTCATTAAGAAGTGCGTGAATCAGTAACAAACATCCATCTATCCATCCTTACAAACTTTAGTATTTTTAATATTAGTAGGATTTCGATAAAAAAGCAATAGGTCACATGTATCACGTATTGTTCGCCACGCAAACAGGACCTTATGCAGTGCACAATCATTCCCTCATCATTCAGTTATTCTATAGTACATGAAGGTGGCTCACCATCTTCTCTAGCCAGGGTTAGGAACTGCAGCGAGGACTTGAGAGGCTCCCCGGTGGTAGGCGGGGGGTAGCGCGCGCAGTAATCCGGGGAGGAGTAGTGCGTGACGGCCCCGGCGGGGATGGTACACCACCAACGAACTCCCGCACATTCTGGAACCACCTGCGAATGATTTTACATTACTTACTAAGCCGAGATTATTTGTAAGTAGATTTTATAGGACGTTCACTACTAGACATAGGCAAAAACTCTTAAATTTTTCGGTTGGAAACGGTTTTCATGAAGTCGCTGACATAGCCTGAAAGATTAAGAGCTTACACACACCAAAAACTGTCGCAGACGTGCTGCATTGCGACTGCGTGCATCAGGATTTGTAATATATGAATTTGTACGCGTAGGTTCACACCGACAGTGTCACAGATGCATTGCGATGCGTTTGCGTGCGACAGTCCGCTAGATACAAAATGAAACGGAGCAGCAACGTCGATGTCGTTGTATTCCATAAGATGTCTTAGTTGAGGCCACACCGCGGTATCGTATACGTTTGCGTGCAGCTGCAACACCGGCGGCGATACTTCAGTTGTAAATATTTACAAATTTTTAGTTCTAGTGATCAAGAATTTTGAAATTAATATAGTACGGAGATAAAATGAGTACAAAAATTATAAGTACCGCTCATATAACTAATTTGATCCGAAACGAACACACGGCGTCGTATGGGAATTGTTTCATGTCGCATCGTGATGTAGACGCATCCGGTGTGTTAGCGTTAACGCTCACGCACGCCGCACTCACCGTGACGCGCGCGGCGGGCGGCTCGGCGTGCGGCGAGCAGGGCTGCCCCAGCGCGAGCGCCTCCTGCGAGCGGTTGTGCACCAGCAGCTGCGGGCACGGGTCGCGCGCCACGCACACCAGCCAGCGCCCGTCCAGCTGCAGCTGCGTCACCACCACGGGGATCTAACGGAACGATACTCTAGTCAGACAATCCGACTCAATTCAGATGATGTGGACACCATTCTGAACTAACTCTAAGACAACATACACTAAAATTAACACCTTATTTTGGGCCCGATAATCTAATTTTATGTATTTGAAATAATATGGTTTTTTAATGGCTTCAAATCGAAAAATGTTAATAGTGAGTATGGATGGGTTAGACAAGAACTGCCTTTATGGTCACTAACACCATATGCATTATATGAAAGATTTGTATTTTGACAGCTCATAAAACTATTTAGAAATTTACCAAATTTTAGTCATACTCTTGACTCTGTAGTGAGCACGGGGTCTATATGTTAGCGGGTGACGAACTTGCATTAAACTAGCGAGCACAAAATAAATAAATTCATTGATATTTTATTAACCTTCATTGGTTGATAAAAAAATGTATTGCATCTGACATAAACGGAACTAATGTCCTGCACACAGTTGCTGGCAATAAAACATTAATTTGACAATACAAATTGATAATGGTTGACAAGAACAAGCACACTGGCGCCATCTTATATTAGTTTTGCCGCTGAAACAAGTAACAAAGAACACATACCGGTCTATTGTCGGCATCGGTGAGCGCCACCGCGCGGCGTAGCGGCGGCTGCCCTAGCCGGACCGGCACGGCCGTACCGGCCGGGTGGCCGTCGCCCGGCAGCGACACGCACAGGTACGGTGCCAGCTCGGCCGGGTCTATGCCGCCGCGCTGGCGCGTGGGCGTAGGCCCACGCAGGTAGAACCGGCAGAGCGGCAAGCCATGGATGCTGTCAGATACCAATACAAATAAATAAAGTGATTTGGTGAAATACGGCTTGTTTTTTCTTTGATTTATGTAGTACTAGTAGTATCCATCTAGCTAGTTCTAAACTAGAATTGAAAAAAATGCCTTTGTTCTTTACCAAAGTTCTAGCTGTGTTTGTTAATATTTTGAACCTAAATAACAATCACTAAGTCTGTTATACTTTTACCCGCATGTTGTTAGGAACAACACCAATGTCTCAATTAACTTGGAAGATTTAACGTACGAAATACATTCTGTCAAAAAAGTTTCGGGAATTGATGATTTGTTTATGGTTCTAAATTCAAAATTTTTTTTTTTGTTGTTGTTAGATTGGCACAACAGATTTCCATTTTGGCGCGGAGTTTGAGTTACATCCGATAATTAGATTAAATACAGTATTGTTTTTAGTTATACCATATCTAGTGTGTATTGCGCATTTCATAATGGGCAAAAGGTGACACTTCAAAACGCATACTGTTTATTGTCATAATTTCAAATGCCATACATCATTAGGCATAAAAATTAAAAGCATAATATTTTTTGTCATACTGTATTACTAAACATAATCATAAATACAGAGTTGTTGTAAGGCATAATATTGAAAACCATAATCGTTAAAATCTATTTTTTCGTTTGCCATAATTTTGCTAAGCATACTTTGAAACGCATAATTTTATTACGCATATCTGTTATACTCATAATTTTGTTAAAATTATATTTGTAAGCATAACTCACTAAAGGCACAATTTTATAAATTTTATGTTGTGAAGTAAAAAGAGAAGGGAAACCAATATTAATAAAAAACAACTCTCAATCAACCCGACTCGCCGTGGTCCTTCGCCGTGGTACTTGTCTGCCCAATACTAGAGTGTAATTTAAAAGCCGGAGGCGTTGTTGCATGAATGAAATTTGCCTGCTGCATGCAGGCAGTGCTTTCATGATAAGGTATAGTAAATAAGCAACATATTTAATCGAAACATTTATTTTAGAGTGAAAATTATACAGGAAACACATTATTTTACACTACGCCCGGTGTCGTATTTGGGGTAACCTGCGGCATCTGCTACACTACGCCGCGATAGCTACGCGATGCACAATAGATATGCAAAACTATTATTTCGACTTGTAGAACGTATTGTGTAATCTTTTATATTTATTAATTATAATATTAACCAATAATAAAAACATGCCTAAAGAAATATGCGATAAAATCTATTATGCTTATAAATGTAGGGGTTTTTAATTATGGTCAATGAGTATTATTCCTTTAATATTTATAGATTTTTTTACTAATGCTTTTTAATTGTATGTATTTAGAATATTATGTCACCTGTATAATATGGCAAACAAAACTTATGCCTTTTGTTACTTATGGTTATTGAAGTTATGCCTTTCAATGATTAGGCTCTACGAATTTCGGACATATAATGTGATGCGTTATGAAGTTATGCTATAAAAATTATGGCAAGTGACGATTATGGCAATTAACATTATGCATTTTCAGTATATGACGAAAAACGTTATGCGTTTCAATAGGTAACCTGGACAAAAACATCGAACAAAGAGTTTGTCTTAAATTTTGCATCGACAATAAGATTTCGTGTTCGGATTCTCTGAAAATGTTACAGAAGGCTTACGGTGAATCGACTTTATCAAAAACACGTGTTTATGAGTGCTACAAAGCGTTCAAAAGCGGTCGAGATGTGACGGAAGATTTGCCTAATCCTCCTTCAAGTTTGAGAGAGCTAGCCGTCAAACTTTTTGTGTCACACGAGTCGATTCGTACCATTTTAAATAATCAATTGGGTACGAAACATGTTGCCGCTCGGCTAGTCACAAAAGACCTGAATTTTCTCCAAAAACTCAATCACAAAAGAGTCGCTGAGGACATGCTAGAACGAGTCAATTCCGACCCAACATTCATGAAACGCATTGTGACTGGTGACGAGACGTGGGTTTACGAGTTTGACATGCAAACTAGTCAACAAGCTTCGGAGTGGCGCCTTTCAACTTAACGGAAACCGAAGAAACCACGCCAAACTCGATCGAAAGTCAAAGTCATGTTGACTGTTTTCTTTGACTGTCGCGTTGTTATGCACTTAGAATTCTTGCCCGAAGGTCAAACGATAAAAAAAGAGTATTATTTAAGCGTTAGGCGGCGTTTAAGAGAGCAAATTAGACGAAAAAGGCCAGATTTGTGGAATGAAAATTCTTAGATTTTGCACCACGATAATGCGCCTTCCCACAAGGCCATCATTGTGAACGAATTTTGACCAAAAACTCAACAAATACCATCGAGCAGCCACCTTATTCACCAGATATGGCTCCAGCCGCCTTTTTTCTTTTTCCTAAACTTAAATTACCACTTTGTGGCACCCGGTTTCATTCGGTAGAAGGCATAAAGGAGAATTCGCGGAGAGAACTAAACTCGATTCCGGAAAAAGCGTATAAAATTTTTTTTTGATGATTAGATTATTCGTTGGCGTAAGTGTATCGCTTCTGAAGGAGCATACTTTGAAGGTGATAAAATAAATTTGGATGAATAACTAATATTTTGTGTATTATTGATCTTTTACCGGTACTTCTTGGCAGAGTAGTATGTCGCTATATTAACGCTATATAATGTAACAACATATTTTTACATACAAAAATGCAAGGTCCTTGAATGAACGAATTGAACTACTATTTTAAAGCAGCTTTTTACTAGTACGTACTATCGCGGGCTTCGACCTTACCGCTTTGTATAAATATTCCTATGTAAATGCATCACGCCGCACACGCCCCAACCCGCCCTGATTGATTATGCATTTTACTACGTTTTACTACAACTAATAGATACAAAGAAGCTTGCTTGCTTCTGTATAAACACCTATTGTCTTGATTGAACCCGAAACATAAATGAACGTAGGGCGTGGCTTGAAGTTAGTGGCAATGAGGTGCTAGCAAGCGATTTTAGGATTTTTAGTACAACATACATTTCAAAATCATACCTGCCACTTTTAGTTGGTTTGACCAGCTTCAGAGTTTTCGGTTTAAAGTCCGTGATCGCACCCGCTTCTGTTGGAACGGCTATTGCTGATACCTACAGGCAAGACAAATAGGGAACCACGATAACAATCTATCGTTCCTCAGACAGACGAAGCAAAAAGAGATGTTATGGTTAGAGGACTTATAACTAAACCTACCTAAACCGTCATTTATTAGGGTTCCATACCCAAAGGGTAATTAGAAAGACCCTATTACTAAGGCTCCGTCTAAGGGTCCGGCGTCCGTCTGTCTGTCTGTCTGTCCGTCTGTCACCAGGCTGTATCTCATGAACCGTGATAGCTAGAGAGTTGAAATTTTCACAGGTGATGTTTTTCTGTTGCCGCTATAATAACTACTTTATCTTACCGCACCATTTGCAAGCTTTCTGCATGACCCAATGGTTGACTGGCAGAGAATGCTTTTAGCATTAAGTCCACCATAAGTTTTAAATAAATAAAATAAATAAATAATAACAAACACTGAAAATCAGAATACCTAAGTATTTAAGGGGGCTAACAAACAACAAACGTGTTTTTTTGTCGTTTTTATAAAAAATGGTACGAAACCCTTCGTGCGCGAGTCCGACTCGCACTTGACTGGTTTTTTAAATTAATGTCAATGACCCATTCAGTGGACAAAATGCTGATAGAATATCAACGAAATGAAGTTTTATAGGTTTGCCTGCAACGGGTTAGATACATATAATGAGTCTTACATATTATATTTTATTGGCAAATATATTTGTACTAATATGGTATAAGTTAACTATTAAATACATACCAGTATGTCCATGTTTAGTCTGTTGATAAGCTCGAATGTAGTGCAGATGCCGAGCACGTTTATTTCATGTTTGATTTCGTAGTACATCGTCAACAGCGCCACCTGTACGACAAAACAACTTAATCTCGACAGGCCAACACATTTTACATTGCCTAAATCAGACTATAATTTGGTCAAAATTTGTTAGCAGTCATCAAACGTAGTATTGTAAAAAAAACGGTTTTATTTCTATTGAAAATAAAAACTTTAAAAAAAGCATGAATTAAACCACATTCTTTTTCGGAAGCCAGTTTTTTTCAAACAATACATATTAGTTTTTTTATTAATTACAGTCAAAGCCGAATACACCGACATCGTTTATAACGACGGACCAATTATTACGACCGAATAGCGGGTTCTTGGCCGAATCCCTGTCAAATAATTAAGTAAACATACCGCCATGTGTATTATATTAGTAGTGTTGTTATGATGGTATCACGCCAAAATATGACCGTGTACGCACGTCCGGTTTTTTTGAAGCCCGCAATGTAGCGCGCGTGTAAGGGCGTATGCCGATACAACCGTATACGCGCAGAAAAAAAACGCTTGTCTGAAATCAGATGTATTTTACCTTATAGTTGCAGTGTATGGCGAAGTGGCAGGCCCTGTCCAGCGTGAGGTGTCCCGGCGACGGCGCGCTGTAGCGGCCGGGCGTCGCGTCGCTCACCAGCAACTGGCCGCTTACAAACGTCTCGCGTCCTAGCTCCACTGATATGAAGAATGGTTTCTGGGACAGACAAAATATTGAAAATAATTACATAAGCCCTGTTTACATCCACCCCGGTAGCATGACTAAAAATATGATATGATATAGCTGTTTATCGACACTCAACTTTCAAAATATGAACTTTTATCTAAACAGCGAGCATCAATAATTTAGCGACCTTCGCTGGCCTCGTTAGACAAATGCAAGACATCGAGTAATCATTTACACCTGGTAACTTTCTCTTCTCACTGTGGCCAAGACACCTTTAGCCATTAGACCCTGATCAGTCTTGTGAGTCTGCTTGACTGGCAGTGAGAAAACCCCCTCCTCAACATACACCTCACCACCTTCCGCCTGCTACCTTAGGTCTCATGGTGCAGACATCCTGTACTTATTTATACATTTATTTATCACACCTTATACTGTAAATTAGGGCTATAGGGACTTAGGGACATAGGACCTAGGGACTTAGGCTTCTAGGATTTGGGAATTACTTAGGACAGTTTAGAATTGTATGGGACAGTTTATAATCATATCTCCTATAGTATGTACAATTGTTCCATGTGTAGCTAGCCGGTGAATTTTACTAACAGTTATAGACATAATTAAACTAATAAAGTTACATTAGTCAACAGCTGCACATTAAAATTTGCCTGTCTTTCCTCATCTTTGTCCAATAGCACTTTTCCTTCCTCTACTACACTTATGAACAGTTCGTAATCTCATTATCCATGATAGTTTACAAAAAATATTTTTAGTATGCACGTGCGCTTTCGTAGGCGGCCGGTAATGGAATAACGAAATACGAGGCGGCGGCGCGCTGGCGGCATCGTCCACACAGCACAGCACTGCACCGGTACGGGCCGGGCGGCGGCACGGAGGCGGCATCATCTAGAAGGGCGCTTAGGGTCACGGAGGTCGGTGGCAAATACAAGAGGTGACTGACCTTTAGCACGACGGTGGGCGGTGAGATGGCGGCGCCGGGCTCGAGTTTGCAGAGCGGCGCGGCGTCGTGCGCGCGCAGCGTGAGCGCGACGGGCGCCGCGTTGCACAGCAGCACGCGCGGACACAGCTGCAGCTCCAGGCTGCAGCCGCCGCCCGCGCGGACAGCCTCGTACCGCACCTGACTCACACATATAACACATTAATATGAACTATTTATATGTTTTAAATTTTTATGAATGGCATATATTTTTTTGTATTTTAATAAAAATACACATCATCTTGTAATTTTGAGTGATGTAAATACAAAAATACAGTTTATAAGCGTAATATCTCGTAATGATTTTGGAATTAGCTTAGGTTATATTTTTCTTTACATACCGAATTACATGCAAGGTTTATTAGGTGGAAACCGAACCCACGACCATTACATACCGGGCGAGTGCTTTTCCAACTAGGCTACTGAGACGTTAGTTAACCTAACGAAATATTTTAAGTGTCTCGCTGTCGAAGCCAGCGTATTTTCTGATCAATATTGCGGCTATGCAATATAACTAAGTAGTAGCTACACTGCCGTCAACCTGCCTTACCTATTTACCTTTACCCTTTAAACTAGTGATCAAAGTGTCCAAGTATCCAAAAGCTATAAAAACAATACCTGTATAAAAGTTTTTTTGATAAATAACCGTGCGCAAAACTAAAGATATTGAGCCCTACGCACCTAAGAATACAGCTCAATAGTTATAATCCTTGCGCGGGCGCAGGTCGTTTCCGCCACCTCGCTAATAGCCGTCCCATCCCGTAGAACATTTCATGACATGCAAAATGCTAAAATTCTGCAGTGAAATAGTGCTTTGGTTTAAGTGAATCGCGTAAAAATTTGTTTATTTTTTATTTTTTTATAATATATCTCATGCGATCAGTCCAACGACTATGAGCAGATGTGTTGCTGGATGATTGGCGATAAGGGTATATTCTTCATTAGGAATATTCTCTACTTAATTGTGGCTCTCTGTCTCCATGATATGCCTCCTTTTTATTCGATGCATTGCTTCTGGAATGGTCAGTTGCACAGCGAGTTTATTAGGGTGGTTTGCAAGTCTTGCTTTATATTTCCGGCTACTGGCTTCGATTTCCTCCTTCACTGTATTTATTTTCAGAACCTCATGCAATTCCGAGATCCTTAGGAACCAGTTGGATATCTGTTTGAGGATGTAGTTTTGACACCTTTGCATTATACTTATGTTAGAGTTACATGCTGAGCCCCACAGTTGAACTCCATAGGTCCATATGGGTTTTAATATGGATTGCAGATAAGGAGCTTGTTGTTAAGAGACAGTTTGGTGTTTCGTCCAAGCATCCAGTAGAGTCCTCTGTAGCTGTAGTTCATTTCATCCCTCTTGGTTTGAATATGTTTCCTCCATGTGAGCCGACAGTCTAAGCACATTCCCAGATACGTTCGCGTTGTCGCTTTGGGGAAGCTGGTTATTCCGGAGTGAGACTGGTGAATTTCCTCTTCTTAGAGTAAATGTTACATGAACAGATTTAAGGGCATAAACATTTATTCTCCACTTAGTAAGCCAGTCATTAATCTGTTCTAGGTGGCGTTGTAGGATTAATAAAGTATTTTAATCACGAGTTATTTTTTTACCAAGCGCGGCTAAGTCAGATGAGCGCAGCTGAGAGCTTTGAATTTAGGTATTACGCCGTGTGTCTAATAAATGAAACCTGTGGGGAAACTGAAACAGTCATATGTACTCTACGCGCAGATATGAGTGACTCACAGTGACGTCACAACGCGGCTGCACGAGCGACGGCTGCCAGGTGTCGGGCCAGTGCTTGGCTACTAGCGAGTACGGCCACTGCGAGATCGCGTCGACGCTAGAACGATCCAACCTGCCAACAAAAACACATTTTGAAGCTCAAACGTTTACATAATATTTACACTACATGATAAGCAGTGAGGAAATATTTCAAAAGGAAGCCCAAACATTCAGGTAAATGGATGTGTAGCCATGGTCCAAAATATCTGGTTCCCTTGTCTTTAAATCACGGTCTGAAGGCCATTGCAACAAATGTAATAACGCTTGGCTCAACTTTAGTCAGCTACACAGTTCACCTATACACCACTCATCTTCACTTAGAATTTATGGATACACTTATTATCTCTTTACACGGCTCCACTCAGTTGAACTCCGCGACTGCTTCTTTTCCGTGGAAACGTACCCTAATAATCGAATGCCCAACACTGTACATAAAGGCCTGTATCCACAGGCATGCTGCAAGTAAGAGGAAGATAGGCGCCCGGAGCGACTCCTCGCAGTTCACGCGCAAAAAAATTGAACACGCTTTTAATCACTTTACTACGCAGGCTACTAAATTAAACACACGCACTAATTAAACGCTGTCCAGACGTGTTTACTGCTATGACTAATCACTTCCACGAATCTCTAATCAAAGTGAATACATGCCTTAAGTGTAAGCACATACCAGGTGAGTGTCTCCTGCACGACCTCCTCGATGGTGTTGATGGGCGAGCGCTTGTCAAACACGGAGGTTTCCGTGACGCCGTAGTGCATCGGGATCGCCTCGCGTGTCACAGGGCAGTTCAGGTTTCTGAGGACGCAAACAGACAACATTAACACTTGTTTTATTATTCGAATGATTTTAATGTTGGCACTATTCATAAATAAGCAAATTTAAAACAGCTGGTATACAATATATTATCCACTAATTTTATAGTTCGAAATATTTGTGATGTAATTATATATCTTAGTGTAAGCACTCCCATTCAAAACTAAGTAATTTAAATATTTATCTTAAGATATAATTATATATATTACATGGTAGAAACTACCTAACATCATATACTAAGAAAATAAGTAATCTGACAATATACCAATTTACGATTATTTATATATTTACCACTAAGGACCAGTTTTACAATGTACGGATAAAGTTATGTAAAAGATAAAAATATGTAAAAGATAAAAGTGCATGAAAATCGTGTTTTTTATCCTTCAGACAAGTAAATTATAGCTTATTCTGAAGTAATGCAGAACTTATCCGTACATTGTGAAACAGGCTCAAAGAAAATTAAATAGGTGTTAGAAAGTTATATGGAGAAATCGATAAATATGCAGTCCATGAAGCACATACCCTATAGAGAAGAACAAGTTAATGATTTCTTTATTACGTTTAGTATCAAATTACAAGTCTTGCCATCTCTCATCCATACTAAAACAGTTACAGATTAAAAAAACTCTTGTAAATTAGCAGAATTCTTGTCGAATTGTCGAAAAATTACATATCTACTCCATAGAATATGTGCTCCATGGTCTTCGTAGAAAGCGTTTTCTTCATACAACTTTCTTTAATCTTCCTCTTCTACGGTAAAAATAAAAACATCGCGCGGTTTATACACCTGTATTGGAAGGACAGTTCGTGCCGCGCGGCCGTCGTGCCAGGCGCCACTAAATGCGTGCTAGTGCCGCGCCCCGGCGCCACCTGCACTAAATACGGCGTTGTTTGCGTCTCGTCGCTGTGATCGAAGGTCGATGGGGTCTGCGACACTATTAAAACCTATTGTAAATTAAATTTTCTTTTAAAAAAGCGCATTCCATGTTCAAGCTGTTTATGTTTTTTAAAAGCGAGTCAATTTTTAATTTAAACTTAATATATAATTGTAATGTTGAAATGGATGTTTCTTTTGGAATAGAGTCTGCATTGTAACTTGAATCAAATATAAACATATATCCCTTAAATATTTATTTTCTGTAATTTAGTATTTAACTGTTTAACTATCACGGTATAAAAGTTACAGCCTGGTGACAGACAGACAGATAGACGGACAGCGGAGTCTTAGTAATAAGACCCCATTTTACCCTTTGGGTACGGAACCTTAAAAATGAATCTGTTATATCAAACACAAAATTTCGTGTGTTAAAGTTAAAATGCGTCTAAGGCAAACGAATAAATGATTATGTCACTTGACAAGTGATTATTGAGACGTTCTAAGCCGAGAGGCGAGCACACCGGAGTTTAGGTGGTGCGTTACCATACGTTTTACATTACTGTCAATGAGAATTCAAAACATTTGTAAGCCCCAACCCCACTAGTGCTGCCACTGGTGGATTTTTTTGACACCTTCAGAGGAAAAAGGCTAAGTTACCGGGTTATCGGGCCTAAAATAAGGTGTTAGCTTTAATACATCCCATTTCCTAGTACGCAATGAGCAACTCACGTCCGTGTCGAGCGGCAGATGCGAATGCAGCACGTACAGCGGCCACACGGTGGCCAGCAAGCGCCCATCGCTGCGCGCGCGCACCACGCGGCACCACACCGAGATGTAAGGCACATCGCCCTCGCTTGGAACTGCGCGAAACAATTCACTATTTACGGCTAATGTATACATAAATAGCTGTTGCCTGCGACTTCGTGCCTGTGGTATTTAGTGATATTTTTTAGTCTCTTCTTTCATAAGAAGAATTAGAAATTAACAAAAAAAGAATTAGCGAAATCGGTCCAGCCGTTCGAGGCGTGACCAAGGAAAACAGGGATTCATTTTTATTTAAAAAGATAATCTTCGCAATGCAATTTAATTGACACTGAGCTTCCACTTAAATTCATGCATGCCGGACTTGGCGTCTCCATCTGAGGTCGCGGGTTCGGCTACCGGTCGAGTCAAACTCGTCAATAAAACTAACTTCACCATGATTTCTCTGATCTGGGTATTGTGGTACCGTAGTTGTTTCTGATTTCTATAAGACGGGTGCTTTAGCTACTTTTGTTGGGATCAGAACAACCACTTTTTAATTGACATAGCAGCTAAACTAATCTACTTTTACGTTGTTCATTCTGCCTATGTTGTGTGTTATACATATTTTTCTTTTGATTATGGCGAAAACAAGTTCCATGAAAAAAAAACGTATTGTTAATGCAAGTTGTCCCTTACCTTTTACAAGCCAGGGTACATTTTCTTTGGGACATTCTTTCAGAGGTATGTCGCCCGACCATCCAGTATCTTCATCGGCGAATTTGATCCTGTGGTAAAAAAATGGTACTAGGCCACGTAAAGTTATACACAAATAATGTCTAATCTGCTTTCCAGTTTTCAGATATATTTTTGCATCATAGCATTTTCAATTCAAATGTCATTCATCATGTTTTATATTGTAAGGGCTGTACTAAAAGCGAAGATCAAACTATTTGTGCATAAAATATAATTCTAAAAGATGAGATAATGGACACGCTTTCGATATAATATTGAATGTTAACGAGCACAAGGCATCATACACAGGAAACCCAGGACACAGAGGGCACATACGTGTGTAGGCGTATTCGATTGCCAATTTGCCACTGTAACTGTAGTTATTTGTTGTTCTATATAATATTTCTTACGTAAAATATGTATACATAGTACGGCGACTTTGTGAGCAGTCTGTTTACACGTAAGCAACTTATACGTATCCTATCCTCCACTTAATGTTCTTTGAAGACTTGGTTCGCTTTAGTCGTTGTTTGTTGTTGACAGACTTACTTGAGCACCATCTCGCAGTCAGCGCCCGCGATGACGTTGCTGCCGATGGTCTCGTGCTCCAGCTCGCCGGCGCAAATCGTCCGCCACTGCATCTCCGAGCATTGAGCCCGGACCTACAGGATAGACGAGTACACTTTTAACTACAATGTCTAGATTTATTTATTAACAATTTTTTTCGTTATCAAACATAGTTCAATACTTTAAGGTTCCTGCTCTAGACTTAAGAGGCCGTCCTAGATACAGATTAGATAGAGTACGTCTAATGACAGATTGGAAGCTGCCATTTATTGGTTTAACAAAAGTGAAATGTCAAATTTTGTTCCAGAAAGAGAAAAGATTCAGATTGGCGCTTTTACAAAAAGCAAATTTTACAAAATGCAAAGATTGCATTATACAACTAAAAGAGAAGCACAACAACTAATGCGATTCCACCCCGTGGTTCGTCGCATTAAAGCAAAAAATAAATCATGGTTTGTTTTGCTTGAGTTTATAGTTCATTTATCGAGCCCAGCTCATCCACGCGCACGTACCTTGTAGAGCAAACTGTCGCGCAGCATGTTGGCGAGCATGAGCCGGCCGCCAAGCAGCATGGTGCGGCGCGAGCCCAGCTCGTCCACATGCACGTACCTTGTAGAGCAAACTGTCGCGCAGCATGTTGCCGAGCATGAGCCGGCCGCCCAGCAGCATGGTGCGACGCGAGCCCAGCTCGTCCTCATGCACGTACCTTGTAGAGCAAACTGTCGCGCAACATGTTGGCGAGCATGAGCCGGCCGCCCAGCAGCATGGTGCGGCGCGAGCCCAGCTCGTCCACGCGCACGTACCTTGTAGAGCAAACTGTCGCGCAGCATGTTGGCGAGCATGAGCCGGCCGCCAAGCAGCATGGTGCGGCGCGAGCCCAGCTCGTCCACATGCACGTACCTTGTAGGGCAAACTGTCGCGCAGCATGTTGCCGAGCATGAGCCGGCCGCCCAGCAGCATGGTGCGACGCGAGCCCAGCTCGTCCTCATGCACGTACCTTGTAGAGCAAACTGTCGCGCAACATGTTGGCGAGCATGAGCCGGCCGCCCAGCAGCATGGTGCGGCGCGAGCCCAGCTCGTCCACGCGCACGTACCTTGTAGAGCAAACTGTCGCGCAGCATGTTGGCGAGCATGAGCCGGCCGCCCAGCAGCATGGTGCGACGCGAGCCCAGCTCGTCCACGCGCACGTACCTTGTAGAGCAAACTGTCGCGCAGCATGTTGGCGAGCATGAGCCGGCCGCCCAGCAGCATGGTGCGGCGCGAGCCCAGCTCGTCCTCATGCACGTACCTTGTAGAGCAAACTGTCGCGCAGCATGTTGGCGAGTATGAGCCGGCCGCCCAGCAGCATGGTGCGGCGCGAGCCCAGCTCGTCCACGCGCACGTACCTTGTAGAGCAAACTGTCGCGCAGCATGTTGGCGAGCATGAGCCGGCCGCCAGCAGCATGGTGCGGCGCGAGCCCAGCTCGTCCACGCGCACGTACCTTGTAGAGCAAACTGTCGCGCAGCATGTTGGCGAGCATGAGCCGGCCGCCCAGCAGCATGGTGCGACGCGAGCCCAGCTCGTCCACGCGCACGTACCTTGTAGAGCAAACTGTCGCGCAGCATGTTGGCGAGCATGAGCCGGCCGCCCAGGAGCATGGTGCGGCGCGAGCCCAGCTCGTCCACGCGCACGTACCTTGTAGAGCAAACTGTCGCGCAGCATGTTGGCGAGCATGAGCCGGCCGCCCAGCAGCATGGTGACGCGCGAGCCCAGCTCGTCCACGCGCACATACCTTGTAGAGCAAACTGTCGCGCAGCATGTTGGCGAGCATGAGCCGGCCACCCAGCAGCATGGTGCGGCGCGAGCCCAGCTCGACCACGCGCACGTACCTTGTAGAGAAAACTGTCGCGCAGCATGTTGGCGAGCATGAGCCGGCCGCCCAGCAGCATGGTGCGGCGCGAGCCCAGCTCGTCCACGCGCACGTACCTTGTAGAGCAAACTGTCGCGCAGCATGTTGGCGAGCATGAGCCGGCCGCCCAGCAGCATGGTGCGGCGCGAGCCCAGCTCGTCCACGCGCACGTACCTTGTAGAGCAAACTGTCGCGCAGCATGTTGGCGAGCATGAGCCGGCCGCCCAGCAGCATGGTGACGCGCGAGCCCAGCTCGTCCACGCGCACGTACCTTGTAGAGCAAACTGTCGCGCAGCATGTTGGCGAGCATGAGCCGGCCACCCAGCAGCATGGTGCGGCGCGAGCCCAGCTCGACCACGCGCACGTACCTTGTAGAGCAAACTGTCGCGCAGCATGTTGGCGAGCATTAGCCGGCCGCCCAGCAGCATGGTGACGCGCGAGCCCAGCTCGTCCACGCGCACGTACCTTGTAGAGCAAACTGTCGCGCAGCATGTTGGCGAGCATGAGCCGGCCGCCCAGCAGCATGGTGCGGCGCGAGCCCAGCTCGTCCACGCGCACGTACCTTGTAGAGCAAACTGTCGCGCAGCATGTTGGCGAGCATGAGCCGGCCGCCCAGCAGCATGGTGCGGCGCGAGCCCAGCTCGTCCACGCGCACGTACCTTGTAGAGCAAACTGTCGCGCAGCATGTTGGCAAGCATGAGCCGGCCGCCCAGCAGCATGGTGCGGCGCGAGCCCAGCTCGTCCACGCGCACGTACCTTGTAGAGCAAACTGTCGCGCAGCATGTTGGCGAGCATGAGCCGGCCGCCCAGCAGCATGGTGCGGCGCGAGCCCAGCTCGTCCACGCGCACGTACCTTGTAGAGCAAACTGTCGCGCAGCATGTTGGCGAGCATGAGCCGGCCGCCCAGCAGCATGGTGCGGCGCGAGCCCAGCTCGTCCACGCGCACGTACCTTGTAGAGCAAACTGTCGCGCAGCATGTTGGCGAGCATGAGCCGGCCGCCCAGCAGCATGGTGCGGCGCGAGCCCAGCTCGTCCACGCGCACGTACCTTGTAGAGCAAACTGTCGCGCAGCATGTTGGCAAGCATGAGCCGGCCGCCCAGCAGCATAGTGCGGCGCGAGCCCAGCTCGTCCACGCGCACGTGCGCGTACACGCCGCCGCCCGGCCCTGCCATGCTGCTGCTGCCCAGCTCTTCCGCGTCTTCGAGACGCACGCGGTACGAGCCCGCCGTGAATGGTATACCTACACAATGAACGTCGACTAAAATTTTGAGCCTTGTAAACACAGACAACTATAAATCTCCTTGTCATATTCAAGAATTTTTAATGAGCAGTGTTGTTATAAGAAAGCGAGGTAGACTAAAAATTATGCAGTAGATTAAGGAGAGGCTAACAGTCGTCTCATATCAAGAAGTGAAAAGACGGGCTGAATGCAGGGAGAGATGGAAAAGACGTTAAAAAGAGCTAAGCTCTTTAGATGATGACAGTTGTCTTAATTTTAACATCATCATAAGCCTTTGTAAATCGCCACAGCAAGCGGCTATAGGCTATATAGGCTGTTGTCACAAGCAGCCTTGACTAGGACATAAGACAGTCCATCACATGGAAGGCCTACGCTGCGTTGTCCGGTTAAACCTTGATCCCACATGTTTGGTATTGGGCCCAGATCTTAATCGGGTGTCGGCGCCTTTGTTCATACTTAAATCAACTGTCACCCCGGTCGCGGATATCGTCGTCACACATCGAGAGGATGAAGTGATAGCGGAAAGCCATGTCCGCAGACCAGTCGAAGCTAGTTGGTGCCATTTTGACTCTACGCGAGGCGAATGTACACGGTGGACGGACGAAGCTCGTGATGTGATATATTACTTTTGAGAAGAAAACGACATACAGCCAATGAATGACAATATTAGGTGCACAGGTGCAGGTGAGGGAATGATTTAATTGGGAATATTTCAGAACTTAAGAGGCTGTCCTATTCACAGATTATATAGAGTAGGTACGTCTAATGACAGATTGGAAGCTGCCATTTATTGGTTTGAAAAAATTGAAAACACAAAATTGGTTCCAGAACGAGAGAAGATTTAGAGTGGCGCTGTTACATAAAGCAATCAACACTGATAAAAAAGTAAAATGTCACTAAAGCGTCCACGCCCGCGCGAGATTCGCATTAAACGACTAAAAGACAAACACAATAACTTATGCGATTCCACCCCATGGTTCTAGAAATCGTCTCTTCTTCTTCCTCGGTCCCTCACTGATAAGGATCGCGACCACAAATAGTGTTCCTCCACAGACTGCCATGTGGAGCGCATATTGCATATTTCGGCCCACGGTCTTGCTCACCGCGTCCGACCATCTCGTGGGTGCCCTACCCCGAGCACGTCTGCCCTCCATTTGGCCCAAAATGATTTGTTTCTCCAGACAATGCTTTGAAGACCGCATAATGTGTCCGACGAAACTCAGGGTACGTTTTTTGCAAATAGTGGAGAGCCACGTGGAGATGCGAAGTTCTTGCAATATGGACTCATTAGTACGCATGGCGGTCCAGGGTATGCGGTGTAATTTCCGCCAACACCACATCTCAAACGCATCGATCTTACTGCTATCGCGGCTTCTCAGGCTCCAAGTTTCGGCACCGTACATAAATATTGGAAAAACCAGAGCTCGAACCAAGCGCACCTTAGTTGTGCGGCGAATACCTCTGTTTTTCCAAATCTTATCCAGGCTTATAAATCTTATCCAAAATAATTGATGTTTAAATGGAAGTTTCTCAAAAATTACGTTATTTCGAAGTTATTTTTTCTGCTTTACTATGAAAAAAGGCAAAAAAGTGTTGAAATAAACCATATTTCTAATTATCGTTAGATCGAATGTTCAGGGCAACTTGTTCTTTTTTTGTTAAACGATAATCAAATGTAACTCGAACATTTTACTTTTAAAATAAAATTAGTTAATATTGGTGTTATTACCTATGATATTGAAATGAAATGAAAAGTCCCTTCAACCTACATGCAAGAATAAGAACTGTTCTTTTAAAATCAGGTGCAATTTCATTTCAATTATGTTTCGTGTCTTTACAATCAGAGAACAAAATGTACGGTAATAGGACGATTTTCGGGAGGGGCCTCCTAATAACAGAATTGAGAAGTGACGAAATTAAGGGTCAACGATATCAGTGAATATTAATCAGAATATCAGTGAGAAAAATAGAAGTTACACTTTTTTGTTCGGGCGACGAAACACCCGACATTCCCTTTCGGCGCCGACACAAAATGTGTGTAGGATGAGTGTGAATAGGTTCATAATATATATTATATAAAATGCTTTGCTACTAAAACATCCGAATAAAATCCGAGCCCGACACCCAACAAGTGGGAACCAGCTCTTAGTTAACAACTCAGCCTAATAACATATAAGGTTGGGGAAAAAGTCTTTTCGCATTATGCGTAATGAATGAACTTGTAATAAAATCTCTTTGGCTATACTATTTGTATATGACTGGTTTTGGTATCAACAAAGTTTAAATTTTAAAGAAGATAATTCTGAATTCAAATTAGGAAAATGTGTGTTTTTCGTACTGTCAAGATGAGTGAAACTAATGAAGAAATTCGATACATTTTAAAATTTTACTACAAAAACGGTAAAAATGCAACGCAAGCTGCGAAAAAAAATTGCGATGTTTATGGACCAAGTGCAGTTTTTCTGAGAGTAACACTAATTTGATTTTAGGGTTTTTAATCCGGATATTTTGATGTCAAAGATAATTGCGCATTTAAAAAAAAACTGGGTACACAAAAAATTGGGTACCCCACGAGCTCACTAAAAGAAACCTAATGAACCTAATAACGACGTAATGAAACCGAACCATTTTTGAAGAAGCTGATAACTGGTGATGAAATGTGGATCACGTACGACAAGAACGTGCGAAAAAGGTCGTGGTCAAAGGCCGGTCAGGCTTCACAGACTGTGGCGAAACACGGGTTAACTCGCAACAAGGTGGGTGTGGTGGGATTGGAAGGGCATTATTCATTATGAGCTGTTACCACCAGGCAGGACCATCGATTCTGACTCTACTGCGAACAACTGATGAGATTAAAGCAAGAGGTTGAGAGAAAGAGTCCGGAATTAATCAACAGAAGGGGTGAGGTTTTTCATCATGATAATGCTAGACCTCACACATCTTTAGCCACTCAGCAAAAATTAAGAGAGTTTAGCTGTGAGGTGTTAATGCATCCGCCGTATAGTCCTGACCTTGCACCTTCAGATTTTCACCTGTTTCGCATCTCTTCGGAATTCTCTAGGCAGTGTCAGGCTAACATCATGAGAGGACTGCCATAACCACTTGTCGCGGTATTTTGATCAGAAGCCCCAAATTTTCTATAGCAATGGTATCATGTCCCTACCTACAAGATGGCAAAAAGTTATCGAACAAAATGGTACCTACATACTTTAACTTAATGTAAATAAACTTTATTAAAAATTGTTTTGAATTCTCTTTAAAAATGCGAAGAAACTTTTTCCCCAATCTATTATATAAAATCATTACAGGATGTCTTACTCTAAAGAACTGAAAACACACACAAAAAGAAATACGAATCATGTATTGTTCCTAAAATCATTTTTTGTCCCCTTAAAACTAAACCCCAAACTTTTATATCAAATAACAGTGACGATTTGCGTTGTACTTTTAACTAACTTGTCAAAAATAAGAAATTGTAGAACTAAGTAAGATAATACCATAATATTCACAACGTGTACTTACTGCTTGACCAGTGCCAATCAGCCGTGGGACCAGCAAGTGCTAAACGCAGCCTTTTCACTGCTGTTGGGCTTTGCCATCTGGATCGACACAATACAAGCTTATCATTAAAAAAAAGGTTTTACACTATGATGATGATGATGATCACTTTATACAGGATAGCACATACCCGCGGCTTCGCCCGCGCAAATCTAGATTAAAAATTAACCAATGAATCGCAAATAATACTTCTAATATCATTGTTTAACCTATACCTAGGAAATAATGAACTTCAAATACAAAATTTTCACCGCTTTTCAACCCTTTAAGGGTTTTAATTCGAACAACACCTATATACTTTGAGTGAGTTCTTAACCGTAAGCCTAAATAATAATTTAAGTGAAGTTTACTTTGAAAACGAAGGACTTTCCATACACAACTTTAACAACTTTTTACCCCATAAGGGGTGTTTTCATCAAAAACACTGAGATTCATATGAATTCGTTTTCATACATAAGCGTCAACACTAAATTTGAAGATCCTAACTTTAAGATTGACGGATTTGCCTCTTTTATTAATTAAAAATGTATTTTCCGGCTGAAACAAACAATAAAATAAGAATAACAAAAATACTTACAAATAAAAGGATGGTTTATTGATATGATTGGCAACATCTTTAATTACTTTTATACAGACATAAGTGTCTGGTAAGTAGGCACTTATTTTTTTTAAATTTTCTTCCCCACGGATCAATCTTGAGCCACGATATTTTGTCAGAAGTAACAGGTAATAACTGACGCCGCTTTTCCCAGTAAAACAAATCGAGTGCATTAGGCATAAACATATTTGCACTATACCCACTTTAAATAAAACACTTTAAACGCTTAAGATTTATTTAAAAAAAAAACTAAAATTAGCATTCTTAAATAATATTGTAAGTAGGCCATATAAACGTAAAGTTCCCTAAAAACTTAAATCCCCTATGAATTTTAAAAAATCCTTTCTTAGTGGATGCCTGTAAGTGTAAATAAACTATATTTATATTTCGATGTTGCTCCCATAGAAAAAGTTGTTGTATATGACCAGCTGATTACGTGGTTTTAAGGAGTGTCCTATTCTCTTGTAGACCCTGTATTTTGGTGCATGATATACTTTCAACACAACAATAACTGCATACAAGTGAGGGGGAGACGCGCGACAGGTAAAGGGTGACGCTCTCGTCCCTCACTTCATACCGCAACTGCTTTCAGCCTGCTGAGTAGCTGCGCTGCAGTAATTCGCACTGTTTGGATGTCACACATGCGACTTGGACAGTAGCTCGCACCCGAGTTGTTTCAACATTTTTTTCACTCGCCTGCTCACCCGGCCCCAACTCGCACATGCAGCAGCTCGGCCGACACTCGCATTGTTTGGACGCAATTGGCACGAGTAGCTCGCCTACTGCCAGCCGGACAGTTGTGAGTGACCCGGGATTTTTATAGTGCTGCGCCTACGTACGAAGCGCGTTTATCGAGTTCAAAATGACTGCGAATAGATGGTCTTCTGACAATAATATTTCATTAAACTCTATAGAACACAAGAAAACCTATGAAATTGTTTCGATAAAAAATATCGAAATAGAGATATGATAAAAGCATTTTTGGGATATATCGCAAAAGAAATAAATCTTGTTAGCACCAGCGAGGTAAATCGCAAGACTGGGCATCAGCTACTTGGTGTGGTGTAGACAGCAAACGCGAGCCGAGCTACTGGCGTACGAGAAGTCAAGCCGAGTAGCTACCTACTGTCTAGGCAGCAGCTTGCGTGAAACAGCCCTTACGCTAGCTCGTTCGTGTAAACTAACCACAAAGTCGACCAAGGAAGTGGTATATCAATTCGAGTGTGTGTACCTATAGGCGAGTGTGTGTACCTGCAGGCAGGTGTGTACCTGTAGGCGAGTGTGTGTACCTGCATGCGAGTATGTGTACCTGTAGGCGAGTGTGTGTACCTGCAGGCAGGAGTGTACCTGTAGGCGAGTGTGTGTACCTGCAGGCGGGTGTGTGTACCTGTAGGCTAGTGTGTGTACCTGCAGGCAAGTGTGTGTACCTGCAGGCGTGTACCTGCAGGCGAGTACCTGCAGGCGTGTACGTGCAGGCGTGTACCTGCAGGCGAGTGTGTGTACCTGCAGGCGAGTGTGTGTACCTGCAGGCGGGTGTGTGTACCTGTAGGCGAGTGTGTGTACCTGTAGGCGAGCCGCACGCCGGGCCCCAGCGGGACCACCTCGTCCGTGCCCTCCTGCCCGACGCGCAGCGAGAACCCACAGGTGTTGTGCACCCACAGCGACACGCGCCCGTGTAGCGCCGCCACCGTCGCCTCCGCCTGCGACCGCGACTCCACGCCACCCGCCTCCACGGACTCCGACGAATCCGACGTGCGCATGTACTGCACGGGATAAATATTACTGAACAGTTTTATATTATATTTACAGAAAGTACATGTACAGTAATTTTTAGCATAAAAATAACAATTGAATAAATTCAATCTCAAGATTCCTAATATAGACACATATATTATTATTACATAAATAAATGAGACCTTTAATACGAAAATGATATAAATATAGATACATTTTCTGTTTTAAATGGACATAGCTTTTCGAATGCAAAGCTAAGTGTTGGAACGGCAACTTGACTGACGAATCTGACAGAGTGAAGAAAGAATCTTGCGTAGCGAACACGACATGAAAGACGTCGTGTAACATGGTCTCGTAGCACATGGACAGACAACTGGCAACTTTAAAAAAGACATTTCAATAAAATTTTATGTGACGTTAGTGACAATGAATGCTCAAAATGTCCTGTCACATTGAAAATATGTTCAATTAGCTCTGTCACATTGGTCCCACATTTATACAATTGCCAAGTCCGTACCGGATGGGCTTATGCTGGGTATTTCTTTACGAGATCGAATCAAAAATGAGCAGATACGTGAACGAACAAAAGTCGCTGACATAAACGGATGGATTAGCAAGCTTAAATGGCAGTGAGCGGGGTACCTAGCATGTAGAACTGACGGTCGAAGGTGCCGAAAGGTTCTGGAATGGAGGCCACGTACCGACAAGTCATCCACCCACAAGGTGGACAGACGACCTAGTAACGGTTGCAGGAAGCCGCTGGATGCAGGCTGCTTCCAACCGGGCAATCTGGAAGTCACTGGGGGAGTCCTATGTTTAGCAGTAAACGTCCTGTGGCTGAAATGATGATGATGCTGACCTGATGTGCGGCGGCTTGCCAGTCGTTCGCCAGCGCGTGCAGCGTCCGCAGCCGCGGCACGTGCAGCGCCACGTGCACCGTCGTCGCGAAGGCGCGGGCGCGGGCGCGTTGCAGGTCGCACTCCGGAACCGAGATCGCGCTTTGAAGCTGGAACTCGTCTAACAGCTGTTCCATCGTACCGGTAGCGCAGTCTAGGATGTCACCCCTGTTCCAATAATAATACAGTGTAAATATAAAAAAAACGTTTGTGCCAAGAGCATGCTGCTGCGAACCGAACCGAAACGAAATACTAGTCAAACGCAGTATGGCATTATTTTGATTGGCGCGTCTCACACAACGAGCAGAACTAAAGCGAAACGAAATAAAATTTCCTTGGATCTGTGATCCGCTATAGGCACGTCCGTATCAACAAATTTTAGCGCAGTCCATGTTGAACTAAGTGAATTTAATCATTAATTCATTTACGAAAATATAAAAAAGTTGTGTTGATTAGATCATGTTCGACACCAAACTGATATGGATACGGTCCATAACTGATGTACCGTTCATATGTATACTACGCGAAAGCAGAAAGTACTAAGTTTCGTTACCGCTTCACTTTCGTATCAATATAGGCGTAAATAAAAGCGACAATAGCTTGGCTAAAAATATTTTTTGGCGCTCACGGCGATGGCGTCTGTTTGGCATCGTTCGGTTTTAAAAAGCTCGATTTGACGGTTCACATTGCTAGTAGCTTGCTATCGACACTAGCAATTTGACACTATTTGACATTTGGATTAGTGATGTGCAAATGGTCGTAAGCCCAATATGACGCTCAGCGATGGACATCATATTATGGTTAAAATAATGATGATGATGCAACCGACCAATCTGGAAGACATTAGAGGAGGGCTCATATTCAGAAGTGTATATCCTATGGCTGAAACGAGGATGATGATGGAAACGGCCAATCTGGAAGTCACTAGAGAGGCCTAGGATAGGAAATGGCTGAAATTATTAAGATAATGAAACCGGTCAATTTGGAAATCATTGGGGAGTGCCTATGTTCAGTAGTGGACATCCTATTGCTAACATGATGATTATGTTGCTTAATTAAGATACTCACGAGACATTAGCGTCTAGCATCGCGGTATATCCAGCGGGCGAGCCGAGCTGCGCATGCGCAGTCACGTCGCGCGCCGTCAGTGTCAGCACGCGGTGGCTGCGCAACAGTGGCTTGGACACGTAGAAGCCTTCCATCGCCGCCACCTGGCTGGGAGGATAACGGACTACTTAGTACAGAAGGAGAGTATACAACGACGAAAAGACAACACCAGAATATTTCGTCGGGTCAGTTCTACTAGTCACTAATCCAGATGACTACTACTACTTAAATAAAAATACATTCTTTTTAGTCACACTAGCCCTAAGCTCTAAGCAAAGTTTGTATTATAGCGACTACATAACGGATAAACATCCATGACTTAGGTACAAAAACTCATGGTCATCACACAAAAATTTGACCCTGACGGGATTCGAACCCGCGAGCTCTTAGATCTTACTTTTATGGGTTTTCTAGTCCCGAGCGGATAGGAGAAAAATACAGGACAGATGCTGCTGCATTTCTCAGCCATCATCACGTCAGTAATCAGACCATCTCATACACTGCCTTGAGTTTGTTGAAGCCAACGGATCTTTGCGATTTTGCGATGGGCGGAATAGTCACTCCTCCTTTTTCTTTTTCACTTTGCACCTCTCCGCTTCATTTAAACACCCGTCTCTTTATACATTTTGGGTTTTTTTTTCTTCTCTCCTCTCTGCTTTTATAGAAACGTAGAGCTTGCGACCGCATCAGATACTTTAAGCATAGTGATTTAGCAACTGTATGGATGGTGCATTGTGAACTGACGACTTCTACGTCGGTTCAGTGACTATACAGTGCGTTCGCCAAAGCTTGTGCCCATGTGTTATATTATGAGATGTGTGTATTGTGTACATGCAGCTCCAAGGAGGCAAGCTTGGCAGATAAGCGCAGGCGCGGCAGGACGCGCGGCGCAAAATACGAGTCCACTCGACACGTGTTCTGCACGGACTGACAGCATATCTCACCTGGACAGGTTCGGTAGCGAGTTTTGCACATGCAACTCCAAGGAGGCCAGCCTGGCAGCGAAACGTAGGCGCGGCAGGACGCGCGGCGCGAAGTACGAGTCCACGCGGACGGCACTCGACAGCTGTTCCGCTGATGCCGGCACCTGCCCGGGCGGGTACTCCATCTCCGGCTGGACTTCGCTTAGCTAAACAAATTTTGAAGGTGTAACCAAATTAATGCACATTTTCTAAAGAAGCAGAAAAAAACATCTCGATACTCAATGTCCAAACAACTCTTTTATATGTAATTTCGATGATGTTACCAAACAAAAGATTGTTGTAATTGAGCACCAGAACATGTCTGGTCAACGCCATATATCGTAGGATTAGTACATATTAAAAACGAATAGATGTCACTACAAGGCTCATTAGGATTGGGCTTTATATCAATGAACGATAACTCTTGATTAAAACGTTATCAATACACTTTTGTAACACTTCTGTTTTTTAAAAATGAAATGTTAATAGAATTTTTACATTTATTTCAAAACAAATCATTTTAACTAAAATTTAAAGTAATTTCGGTATAATGCCATCTACCAGTTTTAACTTAAACTATCTTTTATGGAAACGCAACGTCAGCTATTGGATTGAAAAAAACTAAACACGGCGTTAATGTTGATTATAGAGGTAATATGCATTTCGTATTATTTTATCAAATAATTTGAAAAAATTAATAAATGAAAACCAAATTTTAAAATATGTTGTTTTTTTAAATTAGTAATTATATACTCTCAGGTAATTAACGGTCAAAAGCAAGAAGCTTCAAAATAATGTAGCTTTTCGACAACTGTCAAATATTTGTTTGTAGGGCTACCAGTGTGAGTATTGTAGTTTTATAATATGGGGTTTGTTTTAATATTTGGGAAGTGATTTTAAAAATCAATTTTTAGGAGAAAAATATGGATTACTAATGTATAATGTTTAGCCAAAAACGTTTCCCAAAATATTACAACCCAACTATTTTACACAAATTTTCATTTGGGAAAAAAACATTTGTCAAAACAACTCATTGCAATTTTTTAGTTATAAATCTTTTTTTGGGATATTATTGTTTAACAAATAATTGTTTGTCATGTTTCATTTAATCAAATGTTTCATTTGGCACAACTTTCTCTTTGCAAAATATTGCATGGCATTCGATTTACAAGCTTACTCTCTAACTTTGAAAATATCATGCTGCATCGACGTTTGTTTTACATAAGGTAAAAAATAGTTAAAATGGCTTTAAGCGATTTTTCTTTGATCCCAAAAGCAATAATTTTTGGAAAAAAATCTTAAGGTTAATCTAAAAAAAGACAATTTGGTAACCCTGTTCCAATTTTATTTATCAACTTTGATAAACAATTAATTTTATTTAAAGGCATTTGTGTGTCACGCACGTTCAAAGGTTACGTCTAAATGACGTAAATATGTCATAAACGGTCGTTTCAAGTTAGAACCTAATTAGTAATTTCGTTATGTATTGTCAAGTATCGATGCCCAAAGTGCTAAGAATTCGGGCTAATATTCCATGGGCGCGACTTCGAATCTTAGTCGGCGACAATATTTTTTCGAAATCCAGACTTGTATTAAAATAGTTTGATGAAAATTGTTTCACATTTAAAACCATTTTTAATAACTTAACTCAGTACTGAACTTTTGATTATTTTTTTTACATAATATTCACAAAATAAATAACAAATAGAAAATGGGTCTCAGCTCGCCGTCATCAGTTTTCTTAAAAATTAGGATCATACTCGAGTGAAATCAGCAACCGACTAAAATGAAGATAAATATAGTACTTAATATCTTAAAAAAGTTATGGATGCGCACAAAAAGTTATCAAGATAATATAACAACTTGAAAAAAAAACCAGCATCATGTGGGATCCGAACCCATATCTCATAGAAACTACGAGCGAGTGCCTTTTCAACTAAGCTGCGAGGACGTTAGAACGATTTTCAAAATTTGTCAAGTGTTAGTTTATATTTTTTGACAGAGTGTGCAAACAATTGTAAACCTTATGGTGGTTTGGCATTCTCTGACGGACCGAAACAGAAATTAATGTAAATAAATGTTATATCTTGACGTAGTATAATTGTTTCTCTATGGTTCTATGAATTATGGGCAAGTTATCTATCATTGCGCAGATAGTGCCATCTAGTCAGAGAGGGAAACAAACGATGGCGTAGTTATATTTTAGTTCCATTTACTCACCACCTTCGCTGTCTTTCGCGCGAGTTAAGGTGGAGATTTTCAAAGTACCGAGACTGTCCCTCTGTTTTACGTAGTATTATCCTTTCTCTATGACCAGAATCAGCCCTTGTCAGTTACACATCGTATAAGGAATGTAACATTACCTTAGGCCATTTATCTACATCATTAATATATAAAATAAATATATGTGGGGATGGAATACGGCGAAAAGCGAATGAATGAAAAATGAAGAGTGTGGTGTAAAAGAGCGAACGAACATTCGAACTACTACTAGGCACTAGAAACTACTTAATAGTACTTACCAGAGGATCGGTTTTCGGCAAAAAACGCTGGATATTGAATTCAAACGGCACGTTTGTCGGTTCGTTTTCTACGCACGCTCGGAACCGCCACATTTGTGCGAACACAGTGTCTGGAAGAAAGACCAATCAACTTATAACATAATTATGTAGAATGTTATGGTATGTGGTGAAAACGACAAATCGAAAATAAGTTGAAAATTCTTTTATTTTAAAAGATTAGCTTAAAACAATGATAGTGACGTGAATGTGTAAGTTTAAATCGGTACAGTGATTTTTGCTATAGAATCGATCGTCTAAAGCAACAACGTTGTGGGTGGGTGGCACAATCACGATAAATAACTAGTGCAGTCGAAATGATATATCCTAATAATAGTGACGTATTTGACGTAAGAATAAGTGCAGTTAATATGCCCGATGAAACAATTATAATAATAGTGTCAATCTGAACAGTTATTTTAGTTTAAGAATCGATTCGTGTAGGGTGGATAATCGATTTTGGAATCGATCAGTGAATCAAGTGTACGTCAAAAGCACTGACCTGGCGCGCTGGCACACAGTTGGATCTCCCTTGGGCCGCCCAGCGGCAGCTTGAAGTACGTGTGCGGGTGCCAGCGCTGCAGCATCGGGCTGTACAGCTCCAGCACGCACTCGATCTCGTGCTCCTATAGACCACACCCGCGATACAGTACACTATTCTACCACGGCCGTCTGGTTTGTGGATCGGATAAAAAAACAAGCAGTTGCGGTACCCTGATAGTATCTTGCAAAAGCAATGCGGTAGGGAAAATTGACCAATTCTGGCTTCTAAAATCGAAAATTGACAGCAAAAAAACAAAAACAAAGCAATCTACTGTCAGTGCTGCCCATAGGTTTTGACACTAACCATCAATCGGGTGATGAATGCGCGATTATAGTTGATTCAAAATTTTTAGGGAATAAGGGGGCCGGTATAAATCCCAAGGAAGGATTGTATACCTTCCAACTTCTGGTTTACGAGGTTTCAAATCAAGCAATATTTTTGACTAAGCCCGATACATATATACCTAAAGGTATTGAATGTTTATACATGAAATATTAATTAAATATTTCATTTGTAAACATTGAACATAGGAAAAATAAATACTGAACCACATCTTATGCATTACTGTGAGCCTATCGAAGCCGACCCGAGATGACCCTGGAACCAGGATTAAACGTGGGCAGGCGAACGATGACGATATTCTACAGATAGAGCACGAACCTGTTCCGGCAGCGGGAAGGCGACGATGCGGGTGATGGCGCGCGGGTGCGGGTAGCGCCACGCTACAGCGGGCCCGTGCAGCGTCACCTGGTACGCCATGGGCAGCTGCCCGCCGCTTACTATCTTGAACGCGCCGCTTCTAAAGAAAAACCTAGTCTTAGACAATGTCAGTCATTTATTTAGTACTATCTGACCCGACGAACTTCGTATCACCCATGCACCCTGTTTGATAGGTAAGAACAGTTTGTATGGAAAAATTAAATTTTCATTTTTAGTTTTTTCCTCGCAATTTTTCCATATTTTCTCACCCTTTAAACCTTCCCTAGACTTCCATTAATATTTCAAGATCAATGAGCCAAATCCATCCAGCCGTTCTCCAGTTTTATCGAGACTAACGAACAACAACTCATGTTTATTATTATATAGATAGAAAATATAAACCCTCGTCCCAAAAATATAGCTTTGCCCTACCACCGCTTCGGGACAAAATATCGGCTGGTGTTGAGAATAACAAGATAGGTGCAAGACATATTATAACACGTGCGAGGCAGGTTAAAAGAGCCCATACACTCTTGTCGTTTAAATAGTCTTCTAGTTTATAATATCCTTTTTTGTAAGGATTTTTTGATCAGAGTGAGTTTTCGAAAATTATTAAGCATGCTAGTATAACGGAGAATAAAAGTTACTAAGTGTCCAGGACCATGATAGGGTATTCCTTATGAATACAACGTGTGTTTAACGTTTCTTGATATTGTATCAACATTGAATAGCTCTAACGACAATCATAACACCCAAAACAATGACAAAGGTTTTCTTATAAAATTTATAAGTAGTCAGACTCTATGATTAGCTAAAACAATAACCTTGAGTTTATATATTAACAGGTGTAGAAGTGCAAAATAATGTCTTTTTCTTTATAATGTTCAAGGCATGTAACCCTTTACACTTCTATACCTGTTAATATATAAACTCAAGGTTATTGTTTTAGAGTTTAAACTCGAGTACCAGTAATCATGTAGTAGTCGAAGTGGGCAGATTTTATGCGCCGCACGATTTCTCACCATCCCTTCCTGCTGTATAGGTAGGTCATGTTGCTAAATTTGTTAAGGGGACCTAGAGACTTTATCTGTCCCCTCCGATACTACATGACAACAAAGATCGCTTAGGCAAGAGCGAATCAACGGAGAACTTCTTAGTTGATTCGCTTTTGACAGAAAAAGCATTCACCTGAGATCATCTTTGTAGTAGTGGTCGCCTGGGTCTTGGTCATTATTAGTGTTGCTACTGAGCCGGTGCATGAAGTTGAGGGTAGACGCTCTACTATTCTCTCGTTTGAAAATCATCTTAGATCTGCTTGTTGGTCCTGGCGGGTTATTCTGTGGTATTGAAAGAAAGTAAGCAAACATCAACAAATTAACAAAAATACTGAAAGGTCACAAGCAATGAAATCTAAACACTTTATAACTCATTTCGTTACAATAAGGTCTAAAGTACAATTAAAAATTATCTTTATTTATACTTGTGAGTGTAGATTATCCTTTAAACGCTTTTACGATTTTGATATGGAAATGATATAAAAAACCGAGTCCCAGGTATTCTGTGATAAAATCGTATACCGCTTCATTGCACTTTTAGCCGGTGCCAAGACCATGCATGGTGGTCAGAGTGGACCTCTAGATTAGTAATAATCCACGAGACATTCAAACAGGCGCAGGTTCGTAATGATTGACTGATGTATCCTCAAACACTGAGTGACCGACTATCGAGGAAGTGTATAATCCCCGACATGGACCATAAGCGTGAGGGCAAAGAGTGGGGATCGCTTTGCTCATCTTACGAGACAATCATCGTTACAAAGACGCGTGCACGAGGAACAAACAACCAATCACGACCGGCTGTTCTGCTGCACATCTTTCGTTCAGAGCTCAAGATCTGTGCCGCTAGTTGTAGCATAAATGGAGTGTAGAAGTAATGAGGACCATCTCTCTGTATTAAAAAGCGTCCATAAAATAGCGTACACTTGCGGGACCACTGCTAGCTAAAGGTTTTTTTTTTAATAACGCGCCGTAAAATATTAGAGACGGCTGGATAGAGTTGTAAACAAGGAAAGAACAACATTTGTTATAGCGCACTTTTTGATAAAAATAAAAGAGTCGATAATGTTTTGAATTCCTTCAGAAAATTATATAAACTAGATTTGAAATTTTAAAACAATATTAGTTGTTTTTTATTTTTATTTAAATAAATTAAAACTCATAAAAAATACTAAATTCCTCAATTCAGCATAATTTACTCCGTCGACAACTGCTATCTACATTTCATACCCTGTAGCGGCTCTAGCGCTGGTGTTGAGGATTTTGAACTGTTATTTACTGTTGGACACTTTTTTAACTATTCCTATGTAAGTGAGACGGTCTTTTTTACCTCTACAGTCCATATTGTAGCACTTAGGCCTCCCCCACATTAGCGTCTTTCGAGCGTCAACGTCGTTACAGTGTTCAATCAGCGTTAAGTAAAATTAAATGCTGCTGCGCAAGCGTTGCATTACCAATGATTGGACTCTGCCACGACGTCGACTTATAAGAAACCAATTAAGGCAACACCTAAACTTCACCAAACGATTAAATATGAATGAGACGCTCGTACGCACGATGGGATCTCCATCGTTACCGCACAAAGGAATCAATTACGAGCCGCCGCGGAGCATAAAGTAAACAATATTGCACCGGGGTCACTTACCATCTTCTTGCAGCTGAGTGCGAGCAGCGTCTCTCGAATGCGGCTGGCTGCGGCGAGCTCAGCCGGCCGAAGGTCGATTGTCACGCGGTCCAGGTCTACACTCAGCCGCACGGTCGGCTCGCAAGCCGTGGCCCCGCCTTCCGCGCGCCGCCACGTCTCCCATACAGCTTCCATATCCACACTGTCATCACGGAAGGCAAAACCAACTTATTAACTGCTTTTTTGCTCTTAGATCTCGGTCTAGTCGGGACGCTTGACTATGGCAGTTGCCACTTTGCCTCTGTTGATAAAAAAGCAACTCGGTTCTTTGTTTGGATTGTACCTATAATCAATAATAGCTTTTATCTACAAAGCCAGTGTCATCTGAATGTGCAGGTTTTGTTCTGCATTTTTTTATCATCTAGTTTCATAAATTTGAAACAGATTAAACAAATCCAGAGTTATGTGCTGGAGTTTGAACTCACACGATATACGCATGTGGCGACTGGCGAGGGTGACTTATACCACTGAACTACCAGAGCTCCATTCTGTTCCCTACAACGTTATTTACTGCTATGGCATGATAATACCGAGTAAATACTTTTGTCTTAGTATCGAGGAAATTTCAGAATGGGATAAGAAAGGTAACCCCACATAAACTTGTATAAACTTGCTGTCACGAACTCTACAGTTTCGAACTTTTAATGTGGTGTGTGATTTTACGTTTTTGGAGTAGAAATTCATAGCGAAGACAGTAGCCAATAATTTGATAGTAGAGCTAAAGCTCAAAAAAAGGTTTATAAAAGTCTTAGGACGGTGAAAAAATAGACACATAATACGAAAGACAGGCAGAGAAAGAAGGATAATTTCCAAAAAGGCTTTTATTGTGTCATTCAAATCATGGCGGACTATCTTTCAAAAATATAGATAGTTCTTACTACATTATAACAATGGGTATGTGTATTTCACTTTTTTTTAAATATATCGAATACTTTATACTACGATACTGATTACATTATGTGAATAGCCACGCGGACCGTGCGCGTCTATGCAGTTCATGTCTGTACGTGCCTGTGGCTGCCTGCCAGGCAGTGTTACAAAACTCTTCAGTTACTGCTTGTGAGAGCGGCCCCGACGTCAACAACTCGTCGCTGCCGCGCTGTCTGAGACGGCACCCTCATATGTAACGGTGTCGGTTGGTATCGGCACGTGTCTGGCACGCTCAATGTTTGTAGATATAGACACGGAGCTGCTAAGAGTGTGGTACAGACCCCAGCGTCATCGGCTGCAGCATCACGTGCCGGCGGTCCTGCGGCGGGCCGGCGGCGACCAGCAGCGCCGTCGCCAGCGCGCGGCCGCACAGCCTGTCGGGGCGCGCGCCTGCCGCCAGCTGCAACGATGCGCCCGCGCACCCCACCGCGCCTTCCGACCCACTCAGCGCTAGCTGGCTGGTTTGGACTGTGACGCTTTCGATGGCGTGCTGGACTGGGGACGATGTTATACATGAGAGAGGACACGACGTGAGTTCTAATCATTTATATAGTATGCCCTACCACCTGAAGCCACCTGAAGACCCGCTCAGCGCTAGCTAGCTGGTTGACAGAGGAAATGTTAACCACTAAGCCCTTATGGCCATTTAGAAACATCCCAAAATATAGTACGCCCTGCCACTTGAAGGGTGCACCTCACCACACCTTTCAATGCTTTCAAGAAATATTTAAAACTATAAAAGAAATACATGCATATTATCTATTTAAGTGAAAAGACTATAATTTTTAATAAATTGATACGTACTCATGAATCTTCTCAATCTGAACAGAAACGGCAATTGTACCACAGGCGTTTCAATATCTTCGTGCCGCGATATCTTATCTCGAATCTTTAAAAAACGAAAATTGTATATTTAACCATGCATTCAAAATACGGGGATTCAAATCACTCAAATTAATGCCTGTGATAAATAATAAATAACACTTCAAGCACTCTGTCTTATTCAGAGTGCATTTGCTGGTCCGGGTTTAAAGTTAAACTCTGTAATAGCGTTGGTTTAGTAAAAATCGTATTCAGAGTGACAGACTACACTTAGTTAAGGGGGTTAAGGTTGTGATAGAGCTATGCATTATTAAACCGGCCAACTGGTTAGTTTAAGGATGGTTTAAGACTTGTTTATGATATATTAATCTATGGTCTTTGCGCCTGTCAAATATAAGCGAGGTAGGTATTGTTAATGTATTATGAAAATGGACGATTTAAACGAAATCCAATAATACGAAAGAATGTTTGAGCATATTATGTGCCGCAACGCAACTGATCTATCTTAACCGTATAATTTTCCTTTAAATTTTCTAAATAATTCACTCTTTTAAGTCGGTATTGCCACTTCATTCTTTACTCCTAGGGTTAGTATAATCTCTAGTTTAAGTGTCACTCGGAATAACAAAATTTATAATCTGGGGAAAAAGCTTAAAACTAGGTTTTGATAAACCACAGTTTAACGCCGGTTTTAGAAAACGTCTTTGAATGAGACAGTAAGGGTTTTTGTGGTCAAGTAGAACTACTTTTGCTACCTGACCAATATCGAAATAATGTTAATTGATTTTCCTTTTCTCATAATTGACATCTAAATCAACAACAACAACCAACAAATAAGACAATATTTTGTCTCCTTTTCGATTTTGGCCTTATCGTAACAGTTGTTGTATTTGCAATTACATCAAATATTTACCAGCGCCAAGATGCCCGTGAGCCGCCTGACCCTGTCCGTGCATACTTCGAGCTGGACTGGCCGTTCTATGTCTATCTTGATGTTGCCTTTCACGTTGCTGCCTGCCAATAAAGACATGGTTTTGAGTTGAGGACCGTCTGGTCTAGTCTACAAAGTCAGTTACGGGTTCGTATCCTGAAGGGCAAATGTTTGTGTGATTAGCGCTAGCATGTGTACCTACGTCATGGATGTTTATAAAAGTATTTAAGTATGTATATCGGTTATCTTTTTACAAGTTTTGATGAGTCTGAGGCTTGATAATTAGTGTGTAAATTAAAAATACATTTATATTTATTAAGATACAAGTTTTTAATGAGTCTGAGGCTTGATAATTAGTGTGTAAAATAAAAATACATTTATATTTATTAAGATAGGTACCTAGCTTTAACCTCCGCGCATGGGTGTATTATACATAGACCTTATATCTTACTTCATTTCTTCAAAATGTGTTATGTCCCGGCCAAACAGACGCGTGCGCGGTGGCGTGCGTGGGCGTTCAGATCGTGTCATAGCATTTGTATCGAAGAGTTCACACCGGCGTGGACAGCGGCGGCGTGCATCACGCGTGCAGCTTGACATTCAGCTTTTGCACGCGTGGACATGACATTTAACGTGACAGGCTCAACAGACAGATGGTGCGCTACTACGATAATATAAATAATTACGTTTAAAGCTACTATTTTTTTTCCGATAAGCAATAAGTGAAGCTAGCTAGGTCTTTTTCTTTCCTTCATCTTCAAATAAATTATAAATCAAATAAAATTCGTTTATTGCAGGCAACTTAACATACAAGCCCCTATAGTGTTAGTAAAAATAGTTTCGCTCCCTATATAATTGCGTTGGAATTAATAAATTCGAAACTCAGTTAGTAAATAAATAAAAAACTGTACAAAATTCTTTGTTTATTTAGTAAAAGGGTTGAGCTTTTATATTGGTAGTATATTGGCAAATAATCTCATAAACAAAAGTTAAATCATAATTTCTACAACATCATTAGATACCTTTATTATGACTTACATTCATAATCTTCTTTGACTTCATTCATGACTAATCTCTTTCTTGTTAGGTTTATACATCCGAGCGAAAGATACATTTTCGTGCTAGGCCTCCTGAACGCCTAGTGTCCGCGTGTTTGGTGTGAACTGGCCTGCACGCCCACGCCACCGCGCACGCCCACGCCCACACCCACGCTAGCCTTAGTGTTTTTTTCAAGAGAGGTGTTAAATGTTCTGATATTATCAAATTAAGCATCGAGCTTACCTTCTTATAAACTAATCGTATTGACCACCTATCTATTAAACTTGTTAGTGTATTTTCAAGGAAGTTGTAAAATGTTCCTGTCACAGTAAAGTAAGGGGTTGTATACATACCGCCGGCAGGTTGGGAGGCCTTCATAGTAGCAAGCGCGGGCGGTATGTCGGTAGAGGGGTCGGGCGCGCCCCGCGCTGTACTCAGTAAAGGGGCACTCCACTGCGTCGAGCTCTGACTCGAGCCGAGCCCTACCCATGCATTGAACAGGGACACCTAACAAGAATATTCCAACAGATACAATCAACACCAACACAACCAATTTATATCTGCATAAAGGCTAAAATAGGCTCTTATACACTTTTTTTTCATCCTACCACTGCTTGACCATAGCGAGCTACCGTAAATAAAACGTATTTATTTTCTTAATTTATAATCGCCTAACGTATTATGTCATCAAAGCAAATTAGTGCGCTAAGACCCGGCCACACGCATTATATCAAATAGCGCACTAATTAATGGCATAAAATACAGGTGAAGCTCTAGCATTACACGAGAGCGATTTTTTTCAAATCTCATAAAACAAACAAGCGGATTCGAAATCGACTCGGTTAATATTAAGTATAGCTTTGGCGTCCATCGGGTGTGAAGGTAACGTTGTAAGTATACCTGAAGGTTCTTGAGCGTTTTCCTGCGCCAGTAGTATAGGTTGGGCTGCTGAAGCATGACGTGCAGTAGCGGCAGATTGCTCTCGATGCGCCGATGCGCTTGCGACTGGATTTCCTGCTGTAAACAGCAACAATATAACAGTTCAATCGGGTTTTTATGGCAACCAAACCTCTCTATGATGATTATTTCTGCTTATGTCGAGTGTGATTTAATATTATTGAGTTTAAAATAAAATAAGAGGGTTCAGTGTTTATTTGCTCTTTTGAATTTCGTGACGCCTACTCTTGGCGTAGAAGATGGTTCCAAGACGCCATCGGGTTTAAAGCAAGTTGTCTACGAGACAAGACTCGCTGCGTATTGAATACAATAATATTTCAATGTTTCCACATCATTATCACCAAATTTGCTCTGTAATGCTCTTTGACTGATGTCAAAAATCATAAAAAACCGGCCAAATGCGAGACGGACTCGCGCACGAAGGGTTTTGTACCACTATTTATAAAAACGAGCAAAAAATCATGTTTGTTGTATGGGATTGCCCATAAATATAATAATTAGTCTGGTTTTTAATATTTGTTGTTAAAGCGGCAACGGAAATACATCATCTGTGAAAATTTCAATCGTCTTACTATCAATGTTCATGAGATACAGCCTGGTGACAGACAGACAGTCGGAGAGACAGACAGACGGACAGCGGAGCCTTAGTATTAGGGTCCCGTTTTACCCTTTGGGTACGGAACCCTAAAAGATCGACCATGCTTTTTGTTCAACTATCCTCCACCAAATCTTTAATCATGTTGTATCTACACTAAGCGCGTTATTTCGAATAGGTGGCATCGAGAAGCACCACAGTCACGTCACTTACGCGCGGTAGTGTCACTATGTTATTTATTTTACTTTACTTTTTAATTTCCTACACATTTTACTACGACTGCGCTAAATCATGTATAATTTTGTAAATGGCTTTACCGTAATGACGCGACTGTACCGCCTCTCTCTCACGACAAAAATCGTACCAAAATCTTGGAAGCTTGCCAATGTGCAACCAGTACCCAAGAAGGGTAGCCGTGCCGACCCTAGTAACTACAGACCGATCACCATCACTTCCGTACTCTGTAAGGTTATGGAAAAAGTTTTAAATTGCAAACTGCTTTCATACCTAGAAGACAATGATCTTTTCAGTGATCGTCAATATGGCTTCCGCCGGGGACGTTCAACTGGGGATCTTCTAGTATATGTAACGCATTTCTGGGGCGAAGCCATCGAAAGCCACGGCGAAGCAATCGCAGTGTCGCTGGATATTTCGAAGGCTTTCGACAGGGTTTGGCATGCGAGTCTGCTGAGCAAGCTTCCAGCGTACGGTATCCCCACTGGCTTCTGTAGCTGGGTGGCTGACTTCCTGAGTGAACGGTCGATCCGAGTAGTCATTGACGGCTGCTCCTCTGACCTTAAGGTCATTGACGCCGGAGTTCCTCAGGGGTCTGTGCTCTCTGCGACTCTTTTCCTGCTGCACATCAATGACCTGCTATCTTCAGGTATTGTTGGGTACGCAGATGACAGTACTATTACGGAGAAGTATATGTCTAGTGCAGGAGCCGGTGGAATTGAGGTCCAAAGACTGAGAGAGGCCATGGTTGAGCATACGAGCCTGACGTTAAGTAACGTCTCCCAGTGGGGCGATGACAATCTCGTCAGCTTCAATGCCTCTAAGACGCAGGCGTGTCTTTTCCCCGCAAAAAGGAGTCCTTTCACCCTTTCTCCTACTTTCCGAGGTACATCTGTTCCAGTGACCGACACTCTACAACTTCTTGGCATGGAGTTGTCCTCTGACCTCAACTTTGGCACCACCATCGAGTCTAAGGCTCAAATTGCAGCTAGAAAGTTGGGCGTCCTGAATAAAGTCAAGCGGTACTTCACGATTGGACAGCTTTTAACTCTTTACAAAGCTCAAGTCCGATCTTACATGGAGTACTGCTGCCACCTTTGGGACGGCTCGGCGAAATACCAACTTGCTGCACTTGACTCGGTGGAACGCAGAGCCAAGAGAATAATAGGCGATAAAAAACTGGTGGCGTCCAAGCTGCACAGCCTGGCTCACCGCCGCAAGGTTGCTTGCCTATCGGTCTTCTATAGATTGTACTTCGTAGAGTGTGCTCATGAGCTGCATGAGCTCATACCACAGTCACCTTTCTTCCATCGGACATCCAGACGCACGGCCGGCTACCATCCGTTCTTAGTTGATATACCCTTAATCCGCACTAAGCGCTTCTCATCATCTTTTATAATGCGCACAGCTAAAGAGTGGAATTCCCTGCCTGCATCTGTATTTCCGAGTGCATATAACCTAACTCTCTTTAAGTCCAGAGTGAATAGGCATCTTCTGGGCAAGCTCGCTCCATTGTAGATCCCATCTATGCTCTAGAGCAAGATTAAGGTCAAGAGCAAGCCCATCTTAAATAAAAAAATAAAAAAGTTGTGGCTTCTTAAAACTATAATACTAAATTGAATGCACCCTTAGTATGCACACAGTATATGTCCTCCTTTTAACCGACTTCAAAAAAAGGAGGAGGTTCTCAATTCGTCTGAATGTTGTTTTTTTTTTGTATGTTTGTTACGCGATCACGCCGTCAATTATGGACCGATTTTAAAATTTATTTTTTAGTTTGAAAGGGTATACTTCCAAGGTGGTCCCATTTACACCAAGTCAGATTCTGATGATGGGATCCTTGAGAAATCGAGGGCAACCCTCAATTTTTATAGGCACCCATAATGTTTTGCATATATTTTCTGACTCAATGCTGATTTTTGGGTCTGGTAATCATCATGTCATGTTACTGACCTGATGATGGAAGCCACAGAACTCCTTAACGGATAGGAGTTAGAAGATAATACTGCAATTTGTCGACAGAACGTATTTCGCAGTGTGTTGAGCAGACGTGGAGCTTATGAGGTACCAGCCCGCCAATTTTTATTTACTGAGGGCCTATCCGCACACCCAGTTACAAAAAAATTTAAAAGTTCCTTTCTTATATTGACTTGGTATTTAACGCAAGACCTTATCCTATGGTTACGACACCAAAATAGCCGCCGTTCTAGTTGAAGTGTAGGAAAACCCTTTCCTTAAGACTTGCAAATTTTAGTCGAAAAATTGACCCTATATAACACCTTATTTTTATCATACCATTGGATGGGGGGTCCAAAGAGGACCAACAGTAGTTAAGGTTACTTTGCTGTAAAGTCATTTTTGGTGGAGTTAGGAGGGAAAAAATAAAGGGACTTATCACTTAAAATTGTAAAATAAAATAAGTTTAATAAAAAACTAAAAACCGACTTCAAAATAAAACTAAAAAGCGAAAAATAATATTGACTCCAAAAAGAACTGATTAGGTATGTTTTAGTCAATATTATTTTTCGCTTTTTAGTTTTATTTTGAAGTCGGTTTTTAGTTTTTTATTAATCAAGCAAAATAATGCTTGTGTTGTTTAAAACACTCTAACTTGACATGCTGAAATAGAAGAGAGGTTGGTACGTATATCGTAACGTTGGCGTGGTTTCTTCGGTTTCGGTTCAGTTGGAAGGCGCCACTCCGAAGCTTGTTGACTAGTTTGCATGTCAAACTCGTAAACCCACGTCTCGTCACCAGTAACAATGCGTTTCATGAATGTTGGGTCGGAATTGACTCGTTTTAGCATGTCCTCAGCGACTCTTTTGCGATTGAGTTTTTGGAGTAAATTCAGGTCTTTTGGGACTAGCCGAGCGGCAACATGTTTCATACCCAATTGAATATTTAAAATGGTACGAATCGACCCATGTGACACAGAAAGTTCGACGACTAGCTCTTTCAAACTTGAATGAGGATTTTCAGTCACTATTTCCTTCACTATTGCGATGTTATCTTCAGTAGCAGACGTTGATGGCCTACCAGAGCGAGCCAAATCTTTCATCACATCTCGACCGCTTTTGAACGCTTTGTTCCACTCATAAACACGTATTTTCGATAAAGTCGATTCACCGTAAGCCTTCTGAAACATTTTCAGAGACTCCGAACACGAAATCCCATTGGCGATGCAAAATTTAAGACAAACTCTTTGTTCGATGTTTTTGTCCATTATGAAATTCGCAATACACACTAGATATGATATAACTAAAAACAAAACTGTATTTAATCTAATTATAAGATGTCACTCAAACTCCACACCAAAATGGAAAACAGTTGTGCCAATCTAACAACAACAAAAAAAATATAATTTAGAATTTGGAACCATAAACAAATCATCAATTCCCGAAACTTTTTTAACAGAATGTATATCAAATACTTAAAAACTTATGAATTATGGGAAATAAAAAATACAGAATATGATTTCTATTGTTTTAGCAAGAAACAATTTAGATGGTGTATAATTTTAATGAAATGAATTTCCAGACTTCGAGGTGAATATATGATAATTCATCACATGTCAGAGAGTTAAAATTATTAGTTAAATACTAAGGCTTTTGTGAATAGGTACTGTAATGCAATTTTCTGAGCCATTCAGTCATAAGAGTACCTTTAAGTCTACGACGGATTTGGCAGGTCCCATGTGGAGCCGCTCGGCCTCTGTCAGTTTGTTCCCGCTGTTCAACGAGTCCGCCGCCTCTTCGTCTTTCGTCTTCGCATCGCTTTTCTCGAATATTATCTGCGATAATAACTAACTCTGTATACAATCTACATTTCAAAATAGGAAAGGTGATACGTATGAAATGTGATATATGTAATCCATTTTACAACATATAATTTTGGTCATCATTAAATAACAGAGATATTTCGAATACCGGATCTTGTGCTATTAAAGTAGGCATACCAGCCATACGGAGCTTAGTGTAACGCGTTATGGGGCGTTATGATACATACGTTATAAAGCGGGCTTTCGTGCTGTCGAAGGGAAAACAAGCAAATGACCGTTCGCTGCTCAAACCAGTCAGTAACCCCCTTCGTCCACCGTTCTGGCGTTGGCAGGTTAAGGTTTACTATAAAAATAAATTTATTCGATGCATTCCCTTGTCGTGTTATAAGGATTACTCACTTCGACCTTTAGGGGCGTATCCTGGGTAGTGGGGAGCGGGGGGCGTAGCGCTATGATCTCCGGGCTATTGTCATCCCCCGCGAGAAGAGACAGCTCTATGGTGCCCATCGTCACGAACACCTCGAGGTAGTCGGATGCGTCGGACCTGCGAGCGGTGCGCATACAAATCATATTAGGGCCTGCGCGGATTAGGCGACCAGGTCGACGCAGCTAGCTAAGTGTTACATGAATATACTAGTTCGCGCATTCGGTGGATAGTGGCCACTGATCGAGTGATCAGAAGAAACGAAGCAAATCCACTTGTTTTTTGTTAGCTGTTTTTTTTCTTTCGCTATATTACTTAATACAAGATAAAGGGCCAAAAATATTCTTCTTCGATGTCCATTTTAAATCATACAGCGACATAAGGAGCTACCTGTTAAATTAGCAAACAGTTACAGGGGATTATTTCATTTTAAAAAAGTTCTCATCTGATAATCATGTAGGAGTTTTTTTAACAAAACATGATTAGTTAACGAAGGAAAAATATACAGAAAAAAGCAAATGATATAAAGCCTGATTGCTCTCTGTAATACCCATTGCTTTTATTAACTCTGTGGCCATAGTAACTTACATGCGCTCTAAAAACACAATGGAGACGGACTTCTTGGGGCCGGTGTGGTCGTCCCGTGGGCCCGACTTGACGCTGGAGTGCGAGGCAGCCGTGTCCACGCCCGAGTCTGTCGCGGCTGCCACCCTGCCTACGCACTCCTCCCCGCCTTTAAGCGTCTCTGCAAGTTTACTTTACTTTAGGCTGAACATGAATAGTGGCAAGTTGTGTGGCACGTTCCCACAGGATGCAGACCGCTTCCAACCGGTCGATCTGGAAGTCATTTGCTAAGGTAGAAAATGCAAATGTACCTACGAAGCGAGGTTATCTACTACAGGCATTCATTTGCTTAAAAGAGAGCATAAACACACTCTGTAAAAAAAATATTTTTGTAAGTAAAATGAAAACTATTCATTTTTTTTTCATAGGGGGAGACCTCAGTTCAGCAGTATGGCGGAAATGTTTTTTTGTATCGGGTGAGAAACCGGTCCTATAACCGGACCCGTATGCATAGGAATCAAAGCTACTCACTCTGGTGTTCTATAGGGAAGGATTACGCCTAGCAGTGAACTTCCAGGGGCTTATGGTGATAAAAATAAAGATAAAATGTATCCTGTATAAAAACTTTGCATTATTACATGTAAACTAAAATAATTTTGTTTAATCTAAAATTTAAAACTTAGTACCTAAACTAAGCAACAAAGGTTGTATGATGGAAACAGGCAGACGATATTGACACCATTATTTGTGATAAAATTAAACCAGCGGACCCTGGACTCCAAAGCGATAGCTTTGGTCGCAATCGGAATTACCCGTCTAGATGATAAATTATTTTATTTTAAAAAATATATGTTTTTAAATAAATCAGTAGACAGTGGCATTTGAATAAAGTAACGCCACTGTTTGTTATAAGTATAATACTTACTTTGTGGTTATTACCATACGAATATAGAAAAGTTGTTTTTCAACACAGTTGCTCGTAAATTCACTCTTATAACACCGTTTTTAGTATCATAACTCATCATATTACGCACTTGTGCTGTAAAAAGATTATCGCACTAGTGCGGTAATGTAAACTTTTTTTAAAAAAATCAAGCAAAAGTTTGTGTCTAAGAACATTGAATATTTTACGAATATTAAATTATTTAAGGGTTAAGATGACAAATAAATATTTCATTTTATTAAATTGTATATTAATAAACACAAACTAACTTAACTATCATTTTTAGAAACAATAATTTATAGTTTATTTTATTTTTAAATTGCTGCTACTCGGCTGAACAGCCAGTTTTTCCTGTGCCATTATTGAACCTGCGCGCGCATCGAAATTGCGGCGCGCGAAAAAAACAAAACTTACGTGCTATTTTCCATTATTATTTGGTAAAGTTGTTGCTGTGTGGTTAATTACTATCAAAAATGTCTACTTTAAATAGTAAAGACGAGTAAAATGTTATTCAACCCCGTCGGAAATACTTATCGCGGCACGAAACGCGAGTGATGAGCGGAGAAGGTATTTTAGATTTTAGTTAGTTTTTTCCTCGCAATTGTGTTGAAAAACGTCGTATGCAACTCGTGTGCATTGATCATTATCACACTCGGCTTCCTTACCGCGCTCGCCTGCGGCTCGCGCTTATAATAATGCCTCGTGTATAATGACCAACGTAGCACACTTGTATCATAATGTACTATTATCGGCTCATGTTATTAGAAAGTACCTACTTAAGGCCCTAGTCTCCCTGTCAAACAGTGTTCCGACAGAAATATCAATTTTAAACTTAATTTTAATGTTATTAGAAAAGCAATAAAAAATATACACATAACGTTAATCTATAGTCTGGGATTCAGTCTTTTAAATTACATATAATTTTTTTACTTTGATCCTATTTTTAATATCATAATTAGGCTGCAAACGTACCTATGTTTACGCGCTACGCGTTGAAGGTCTCATTCCGGCTCCCAGAACGTAAAAGATCGGACCAAAACAAGAAATGTATTCAGATAAGACTTTTCTTAAAGTCCTTTACATTAATCTTATCTAGCCGCTTTTTTGAAAATTTGTTTATTTTCCTTAATCCAGGAGCTGCAAATTTTATAGATTTGCCACTTCTAAAATGGTTTGTATCTATTGTAAATCATCATTTATCGGAATCAAACTTGAACTACGTACAAAATAACTATTACCGAGTCAAATGAATAAAAAATTGTACACAGAAAACTATTTAAAATACATTTACCAAATCAAAATTTATCGGCCAGAAATCGCCTTGAAAATTTCTTCAGTCTCGCTGCGATTTCGCAGCGTTCGGACGTGTGTCTTGTAGCTCGTTGCTATTTTACCTCTCTCTCGCACGGTAGTTCTCTTTCTCTCGTTCCATTAGACAAGGGTGTCAGTTAATGACAGTTTGCATGTCAAAAATACGCATAATCGTGAAAGTTGCTCTACTTTAATTTAATTTAGCATCACAAGTTTCTGAATTTTATTTTGAACATATCTTTGTACAGACTAATATTTTTGTTGAAGATTGTTTATTATTAGTTGTCAAATTTAAATGTTGTTTATGTAACTAGGAAATCCCGGTATTTTTCAATTCTTCAGCACTAACCAAAGAACCGGGTATGAAAAATATTTCCTATGAAATGGGTAAACTTCTCTAATTTATACAGAAATAAATTTATCTTATCTTATCTAATTAGTTTACATCTGGGCGCTAAGCGTGTCTGTCTGTCGCCTGTATCATAATGGCACATCATTGGGACAGTTTGATCCCAAAATACAGTACGGCTTCCTTGGAAAAGGGGATGAACGTCAAAATGTGTACTTTGTTACTAAGGTCCTAGGTTACTAGTGGATACTAAGTAAAACATTTTCGCGTAGTTCCATTTAATTCATTCCCTTGTTCAAGGTTCCGTAGTCCTGACAAGGAACCTTTATGGGTCTGTCAGTCTATTATTTATTCACACTGACAAACTGTAAGAGTCTGTCAGTTTATATTTTGTGAAAGTATGTATATCAATCAATCCGACAAAGTAGTAGAATAAAATTCTGAAATGTAGTTTTTTGGGGTAGTTCTCGGTCGGGAAGTCAGGATTTTGTTTTCGTCGTCAACCCCATTGTGATGGGATATCGTTGAGTAGTCCTTTAAAATGACTAAAGGTTTGCAAAAAATATTTGATTTGCGAAATACAAAACTCGATAGTGCTAATTTATGTTCGAGCACAGCATCCCCCATCCCGTTAAAAGCTCAACTATGTGCTTTAAACATTTGAAAAAAGCATGATAATAGTGCTTTTAAACTTTTAAGAATAAAATAATAACGGCTGAGAGAGATTGGTTAGTTTAAGGGTATTAGTCGTTCAACATATGTATTAGAAAATAATAAAAAACCTTTGGAAGAAAACATGAATTAAAAGTGACTTAGATAAAAACAAAAACAATAAAGACTCAAAAAATATATTATGGTCGCGACGGGCAACTTTTTTTTTTACAGATAAATCCTAATAATTTAGAGTCAAAATTAATAGTAAACATACATTTGGTATTTTTTTTCAGTGAGTGGTATCTTAAAATGTGTTAAATTGTATGTATATAAATGGTTTGATTCGGATTCTGATATCAGTTTATAGAATTATTTTTATAAAAAAGATGAGTAATGTATTCGCCATAAATGTTTAAGCCAAATCCTTCCAAATAAATTAAAAGTGTCTTTTTAATACGGCAGTGAACAGTTTCGGAGAGGTAACATCACCCTGCCTTACGCCTCGCTGCAGAGGAATAGCTTTCTTGCTCTGCTCCGGGTTCCCTCTATCTAGCAGAATTTTTTTGCTTCGAAATTCATTTGGTAAAACACACTTGGCATAATCTTCTATAAACGAAAATTATTAAGGCATAATTTTTCATTAGCATAATTATTGTTTGTCCGAATTCAAAATGGCATACTTTTAAGATGGCAGAATGTTATTAGGCATAAAAAACCTTTAGCTATAAAAAAAACATATTAAAAAACTTAATGAGTTTTTCAATTAGGTACTAAGGATATGAAATGTATGCCAGAAGACGATTATGTCTGTGAACTTTCTGCTTCATGATGTTTCTGTTTTTTCATTATGCTGGTTCTGGATAGTAAATTTATGCCCAAAGATGATTCTGGCTTACGCGATTATGAGGTTTGAACGTCTGATAAATGAGTGGATGCCGAATGATTTCTGCGAAATGAAGTTGATGCCATCCGTTGATATGCTTAAAAATATTATGACATTTAAAGTTGCGGTACAAGTAGACCCCTTGCCAATATGCTCGGCGTTTGTGGACTGTCAGTGCTATAGTCTCTCCAGCGATGCCCTTTTGACTATCGGTACATCGATCGAGGTGCTGAAGTGTTTATATAAAAACGCCACCATGACGGCCCGAGTACAGGAGCAGAGGGGTCTACCTTGTATCGCAGAACTTTTAATGTCATAATATTTTTATGCATATCAGCGGGTGGCATCAACTTCAAGGCTAGTAGCAAATTATACTCTTCGGTCTTCTGTATACTTTGTCGCAGCGTATGGATGTGGTCTATGGTACTAAAGCCTTTTCGAAAACCTGCTTGTTGGGGAGGCTTTCTGAGCCATGCTCAAAAGCGATTTGAAACTGTAATTTTTCAGCAAGTTATTATACCCTTCCTTGAAGAAGAGCGCCACCACACCTTTGTTCCATGCCTCCGGCGTTATTCCCTCGAGCAAGGCGGAGTTAAAGTGTTTCTGAAGGATCTTCAGTATCGGTGTTTCACCCGCTTTCAGAATCTCTGTTGTAATTCCATCATCACCCGGTGCCTTGTAGTTGGCAAATGTTCGGGATATCTTCGGTGACGTGTTAGGTCAGCTTAGCTCTGGGATCTGCGGCTGAGCTTCTAACAGGTTTAGTGACCGAGGTATATATCTATTATTAGATCTTTTCAATATTCCTCAAAACTTCAGCTTTTGTCGACGTTATACTACCATCTTCTTCAGCTTTGTCAGCTGGTTTTGCCCCAATAGACAGGTCTCTTGCAAACACTTTGGAACTCTTTCTCTTTAAAATTGTTTGTATCAAAGTTGCGGATATCATCTTGCAAGAACTTCCATATCCGTCTTTTGGGCTGCTGATATACCTTAGCGTCAACGGAGGACTGCAGTGCCATTGACCGCCGCTCTGCCATGAGTTTGAGGGTGTGGCGAGTAAGTTTTTGCGAACTGTCTCCTCGACGGGGTTTAAAGAAATTTGACTCAACCGCCTGGGCAGTTTCTACAAACCTGTTGTTAATCTCGTTTACTGACTCGCAGTTCTCTAGGCATTCAAAGCGATTTGACAGTCCAATCTGAAAGCTTTCGGGGCAGTTAATGAGGGTCAGAGCGTAGACTTCATCAAACGAGACCTTTCTAGCTTGACGTTGATGTTTTATGTGCCTCTAACCATTCGATGATCGCTGTCGGTTTTCACCCTAACCAAAGAAGGATTACGTTAATATTAATAACAAAGCCTTAATCATCATTATATTTTAGGTGCTTGCAGCACCTGCTTTATTTCTACAATATTTTTTCAATAAGGTTATACCAGAAACGGACTATTGTCTTGAATTATGATAAGACTAAATCTAGAATGCGTGTTAGTTAAGTTGGGGTCGGTTAAGAGTTATGTATAGGTTTCGAACCAATTTACTATGTATATTTAACAGGCAATATGTTTCTTTATAAGAATAAAAAGCAACAACAATATTAACACTTAAGGACTCGCTAATGGGTTTGGTAGACCCAGTCCCTTGTATTTTGTTGAACAACTTAAAAAATACGAAGTTTTCGACGTTGCCGCTCTTAGTACCTTTCTACCATAGTGTAGCGCGGTAGATGGCGGTCTGAGCCGTCAGTTAGCACGCTAAATGTGAGTGCTACGGACGTGAAAGGTGCGTATGGGTCCGCTGGACCCGGTAGCGACTAAATACGTAAGTGATTTTTCCCATTTTGTCATTTCTGTTTGTTTACTTTTTTATCAAAACGTTGGCTATTTCTTAGATTGAACCTCATTTACGTGTCAGATTTTCTGTCACTTATATTCCACAGCATATCAAAACCCGTATCAAAAACATAATACTAGAAGTGGAACCATCTGCAGCATCCTCCGCACTCTTACCAACCAGTGGACGAAAAGTGCGTTGCGGTCTATGTAACTGGAAGAAAGATAGGAAAACCAAGGTTTTTTGCGCAACATGTAATACACCAATTTGTGGAGAACACATGAAACAGATTTGTGCAAATTTTATAGCTTAGTTTGATGTAGAAAGATGTAAAACTATGTTGAAAAGTGATTTTATACCAACGAAGATAATAATCTAAAATTTGTGGATTTTCAAATTTGATTTTGCTTGTTCCTATGATGATTGATCTCTAATTGTTATTTTGTCTTAGTATATACGTTCTAGTAGTATAATAAAGTTTAGAAGATTTTGTTTTAAATAGATAGTTACAGAATTTATAACTATTAGTCTAAGTTTAGTCATAAAAACGAGCCGAAATTTCTTCTATTTTTGTACGGATTAATGATTGAGTTAAAACAATAAATATTGGTTTTGTTATTAAATATATGATTTTATTTTAAAACTTTATAACGATTTTAAAATATACCAACCACTTTAATTGAGCAGTTTTGAAATAAACACGTGATATTGTAGTGGGTCCGCTGTACTCGGTAGCGAGTGTTTGTGTTGCAAATTAAGGCGCACGTCCCTAAGTGTTAAAAACCATTTTTATAATATAATATTTAAAATTACACAAACCGTTAAATAAGAGAGTATAAGCAGTTAATACTAAATTTCGTCAAAATTACTAGTAAGAAATCCCAAGTTTCTTATATTGTAGCAAATTTCTTATTGCAACGTAGTGATTACTTGTTCAGTGATGTTATTCTCTAAATTAATATTATTATTAGGTAAAAGACCAACAGTAGATAGTAAAATTAAAAGTATCGCAATGAAAATTAAATCAAAAGTACCAATAATTAAAATTAACTGTAAGGTAAGTTGTATGTGTATTAATTTACTTTATAATCGAATTAAATAAAGTTATAAATAGATAAAAATAGATTTCTGACTTATTGCTAAGATAGAAACAATTTTTACTCAAAGTAGAGCAACATTCACTTCACGTTTCATGTAGATATGAAATTAATCACATAAGAAATTGTCCGTATGGACATTTTCCAAAGCCGTAAACTTATTTGAAAAAAATTTAAACGTTCGTGAAAATACAGAGGGGGTGCTGCCCCAACGGGGTATTCAAATTCGAATTCTGAATTTTGCATAGGAAGACGAGGGCCTTAAATTTATTGGTGATCATTATCTTTTAGAATTTTCACCCATTCCCCATCAGAGGGCGCTAGTGTTATATTATCAAGGAATGGTGCATGGTGAATTTTGTTTTTGAAATTATAGAAATAATTCATGCTATGATTGGGATAGCTTACCATCGTTGGATATTGAGTCACTTAGTAATGAAGGTAGGTCATCATTCATGCAATTCATCAGTAGCGTTGCGTATGGACACTTTTCTTCCCCTTTATTTTTGAGCCCTGAGCCTCTGCAAATAAACATAGAAAAATGAAATGTTGATAGTTCAAGTGTAGTAGTCTGACTACTGCACTTTAAATGCGACCCAGCACGTAACTCATTTTTTTATTGAACTCAGCAGTGACGCTAGACGCCTGACAAAACATGCCCATTTAAAAGTAAAATACTGTCATAGTGTTAGTCGTTAAAGCCTGAGGACGGGCAAGATGCATAAAATCTCGGATATGAAAATCAATATCAGGGCACTTTAAACTTTAAACCACTAACTGAAATACGATCTAAACTAGGATTTAATAAAATAATGTAACAGTATGAACAATTATTATAATTGCTTTTTTATCTAATTTTTAATAAAATAATCACAAAAAGTGTCGACACACCGTTGACACCATTGTACTTTGGAAGTGTCTCTCGCGCAAACTATTAGAAATATATAGAATACAGTTTAGAAAAAAAATGATATTAGAAACCTCAATATCATTTTTGAAGAATAGGGATAGATACTTAGGGTATGGGGAACCCCCAAAATTTATGGTTGGGCGCATTATATCCAATTCGCAAAATGTCCAATGGTCCAATTCTCAATTGGTCCAGTTCACAATTGGTCCAGTTCACAATTGGTCCAGTTCTCAATGATCAAGTTTGCAAATAGTGGTTGGCCCAAATACTCTAATGGCGGTTTTGACGACACCTAACTATGAGAAAAGCATATATAATTTACAAACTTTTATTAGAAAAAAAGTTTACTAAAGAATATCCACCAAAGAGTATAAGTATGGATTTCTATTCTTAAAATATGTTGAAATCGAATATGAAATGTGCAAGTGATTAAAATATTAATTGAAATGTGTTTTGACACTATTAGCTTTTGTCCAATTAGTGAAAACATATGAACTGTCAGATTACTGAAACAGTTAAAAAAGGAGAAAATAAATAAACTTCTTCAACGACGGTTAGGAAGTTAGGTTAGGTACACACGGTCCTCGCCTATACCTACATATTTATTAATAAATATTATCGTAGTGTTAATTCATAAGGTTACTGTTTATAAAAACATCAGAAAAGGAAAAAAATAAACGAAACAAAAACCTTTCTCTATAAAGGCAAAGGAGGAGAAATAAAGCCCTTGTACCTTCAAGTGGTATGACGCCTGATATTTGAATTGGTCAATATGAGAATTGGACCATTTGCTTATTGGTCAATTTGAGATTTGGGCCATGTGCGAATTAGACCATTTGCTAATTGGACAATTTAAGATTTGGACATTGTGAGAATAGGACATTTTGAGCGCACTGGACATTTTGTAAATTGGACATAATGCGCCCAACAGATTTTTTTTTTTTTTTGTATTTTTGTGTGAAACTCTTAATGCGGTTCACTGAATAAATCTACACACATCAAAAAAGTCTAAGCAACACATACAAATTTCAATTTTACAATGTGTTTTCTGATTAAATCTTTAGTATTTTCTTATTTATATTATTTTTAATACTTTTTTTAATCAAACAACTTTTTTTTAATAATCTTAATTAACAATAATTACGAGTAAGTATTGTATGTACGTAGTACAAAGTAAGGTCCCTGATCAACTAAACTTAAACTAAAATTAAATGGTTGTACAAAAATTGCATAAATTAATACAAAGTGTGGCCTCCTCTGTTATTGAGAATTTGCTGGCACCGATTATTTATTTATAGAATCGATGAGACTGTTAATGTTATCCTGCGGCAATTGCTCCCAATGAAATTTTAGTAAGTCCATCAGTTGTTGGGTTGTTGTCACTCCATCCAAGTCATTTAAAACACGTCTCTGGAGCATGTCCCATGCATGCTCGATGGGGTTGAGGTCTGGCGATTGCGCAGGCCAAGGCAATACCAGGATGTTTTCCCTTGCCAAGTACTCCCGTGTGTGCAAAGCTGTATGCGAACGCGCGTTGTCATGCATCAACGTGAAATCGGAGCCAAGCGTTTGTGCGAATGGACGGACATAAAGCCTTAGAACATCCTCAACGTAATTTACAGCGTTCATGTTACCATTTACAAAAACGAGCTCAGTTCGTCTGTTCTTCATAATACCCGCCCATACCATAACTGTTGAGCCGTTGTATGGATGCACTTCCAGAACGCACATCAGTCTTTCAGTATTTCCAGGACGACTCTTACCCTTCTAGTATCAGGCTTGAACCCAAATCGAGACTTATCACAAAATAAAATTGTATCCCATTATTCCCGGGTCCATGTAATGTGTTCCCTACACCATTCATTTTACTGAACGGTTGCTTAAATTACGACAGAAAGGTCATTAAAACAAATTAATTAATTTCTAATATTACATCTCACCAATAAGCCGCATATTTGATAAATACTGAACTTATTTACATTACTTTAACAATTTTCTAACTTCTTTGTCAATTTTACGAAGCAACGCCATATTTACCGTGCAAAACTGATACAACTTTGTAGCGGCGTGCATATTGTATGGTTTTAGCCATAATAGTGCTCACAGTGCAGTCCAGTACATGCATTGTAATATAAATATTTTATTTAATGATGATAATTATATTGAATACTTATTATAAGATTACGTGAGAAAGCACAACGAGTCAAAAATTTAAAACATGCCAACAATAACAAAATGCAAAAAAATGTTTTATTCGAAGGACAGTGAAACGTAATTAATGAAAATATTATTTTTCTGATATAGTTTTTTTTAGAAAAGTTTTAAGGTATGATTCCGTATATAAAAATAAATTGTTTCCACAATCACCCAATTATCTAGCCTCACGAACTAACGAATCAAAGCTTGTGCTATTGCGACTAGATACGGATAGACATACTTAAATACATTTATAAACATCCATGACTTAGGTGCAAATACTCGTGCTCATCACACTAACATTTGCCCCTCGCGGGGTTCGAACCCGCAACCGCCAGGCATTGTAGTCCGAAGCGCGAACCACTACACCAGACGGCCGTCGATGTAATCTCATATAAACTCATAGAGAAAATACGAGGACCAGCACTGCTGCGTGCTGCTGAATTCGGAATCATACCTTTTGTTTCATTTCAAGAGATAATTAGAGAGAGAAATTGTTTTTTTTTGAGCTTCAATAATTATATGTATAGATTTGTCACCACAACTTATAAGAACTTATAACAAAAGCTGCGATTGCTACCTATCATACATATGTAGGTTCTTAATCACGCTACGGTTTACTGATGTGGGGCCATAAAACTAATATAAATAGAGCTTTTATTACCCAAAAAAGATGGGCAATATGCGGTGTCCCTCCACGAACATCATGTCGTCCTCTATTTGCACAGTTGCAATTACTAACATTGACGTCCCTGTATATATTTGAAACATGAATATTTGTAATGCAAATTATGCATCTTTTTAACAGGACATGTGACATTTATCCACGGAAGACAAGAAATCTAAATATTCTGGTAATACTAGACACTCCAAAAACAATTCAGTTTATAAAAGCTGTATGACTATAAGCATAAAAAAATCTTCAATAATATCACCTAATGAATTCAAAACATTGAATAATAATCAATTTAAAACAAAACTGAATAAGTGGCTAATCTCACATACCATAAAGGAGTTTTTTTAATAATAAATATTAATTTCAACATAATTATAATATGACTGACATCTATGTGCCTAATTTAATTAAATGCAATTTTAGACTCAATTTTAGTTCAATTTTATATTTAATTTGCATGCCTCGTGTTGGCTTAACATGCTTGGTACGTTCATTTTAAAACACCTGTGTATACCGTGTTTAAGCATATAAAGATTATTTTATTTTACTTTAATTTATGTTGACGTATTTTATTTGAAAAAGCAAAAAGTTATCAGAATCATTATAACTTTTTGCTTTTTATACTACTTTAAATATAACACCTGTGAAATAAAATCTTTTTTCTTAGTTCCCCTTTCGTTATAAGCCGCTCTTACAAAGTTACATCGCGACGCCGCTATGGGTAATTTGTGGTGACTCTATGATGCTGTTAACAGTTGACATCAAAGTCTAACAGATGGGGTTAGTGTGCCATGTATCAAAAAAGTTAACATAGGTATTACCTACTTGCTAAGAAATGATATAATAATTGATTAATAATTTGAAATAGTATGTGTTGCTTAGACTTTTTTTTGTGTGTGTACTTACCAATGTTCAACAGTATAGTTCTTATAGTTTCGGAAAAAAGTGTCTGTGACATACGGATGGACAGACATGACGAATCCATAAGGGTTACGTTTTTTGGAATTTGGCTACGGAACCCTAAAAATGACCGTGTAGTATGTTTTCTCACCTGTGTGCAGCGAGGGCGTCCATAACGTCGACGAGCACGCGCTGCAGCAGCGCCAGCTGTTCCACGCTGACCTGCAGGGTGCAGTCCGAGATCAGATTGAACTCCACCGCGGGCCCGCAAACCAGCGACCCGTTGTGATACATTGCCGGCGCAAGCACGCAGTTTATGTCTACCCTGAGAGAGAATAAAATCTGTACTTATCATTTAAACTCAATGAAACAGGTATTAACGGGATCATAATTTAGGCACGAAATGTTACATCTTTTGCGTGACGTGTCGATCGGTACCCTTATTCTCAAAAAAAAATCAATCAGCCATAATCGCGCAGTCATCGCCCGATTGATAGATTGTTTTAAAACGTATGGGCCGCATTAACAGTAGATTGCTTTGTTTTTGTTTTTTCTGTAATTTGCGAGTTTAAAGCCAGTATTGGAAAATTTGCGCTATCACGTTGCTTTTGAAAGATACAGAATCAGGGGGCGTTTTACACCCACCGTTGTCACAGGCTGACTGGAACAGCAATGTCTTCACTCCGCATGAGAGGCAGATTCTTCACCCACCCTCATAATATTATTTGCACGCCAAGTACCGTCACACACTACACTCGCTGTGTCCCTAAGAGGTATCATTTTGTACCTTAATTACGATCACGTTAATTCCCGTTTCATTGCGTTTAAATTATGCAATGCGAAAGTTTAAAAGTAATTATGTACTTATCATATCAGCCCTACAATAGGGCTGGACGAAGCCTCCCCAATAGAAACTGTACTACATACTTGATTATACTTAAATCATCATTGCGTGACAGCTAGACGGTATTGGAAATATTCAGTATTTAGTATCAAGTTCGACTCAAGCATTCAGAGTTTCGGACTTTGCCCTTTACTTAAGCTTTAAGATTCTAAGCTAATAGAAAGTACCCTACAAGTTTTGAATAATATAAATAATAATAAATGTTTATTCAGTCCACAAGTTTAGCTTACAATTTAAGTGTCGGCTTCCTCTATTAGGTGCAGTAGTACCTGTGTCAGAGGAGGTCACTCTTCCTTAACATTCAAATTTTAACAAAATAGACTTTTATTTAAGTAACAAATAACAAACTAGGTAACATTTACTATTCGCAGAGGATCGTAACTATAAAGAAAAACAGAAAAAAAAGCATGACACAGAATTTAAAAAAAGGTTACAATTTAATAACATTTTCAGTTTCATCATAATCAAGACTCTTCAGCCATTTGGTAATTACGTCTTTGCATTCTCGTAATGTCATGGGGTATATTCTAAGATCTTTGTTTATTTTATTATATATTATTGAGGATAAATGCAGAAACTGATATTTAGCAAACCGAGAGTGCACATATGGAACGAGGGCTACTTTATCTTTTCTTCTCCTAGCTCCTTCTCAGGGTAGTATCCTAAGGATTTGTGTGTTTTTAGAAGAATGTGGAGTATGTAAAGCTTCCTAACGGTAAGGAAGTCGACATGTGAGTATAAAGTCCGAGTAGGAAATCTCCGTTTTTTAAAGAACATTACTTTAAGTAATGCTCTTTGAGCACGCTCAACTTTGAGAAATTTAGTCTTGAGCGCACCACCCCACAATGCAATACAATAAATAGTAACTGACTGCCCCAATGCCACATAGATTTCCTTTAAAAGTTTTTTGTCCGCTATATGCCTTAGCTCCTTAAAAACCCAAATTAATTTTCGCAGCCTACTAGAAACCAGGTCAATGTGGTAATGCCAGTTAAGTCTCTGATCTAGCAGAACTCCCAGATATTTTGCTGTTTGGACTTGCTTAAGAAAGGACATGTACAATTGGAGTTTGCAGAACGATCACAATGGTGAATTTGTATTTTAAAGTCTGGGTCTGGTTGACATCCATCTTGTATTGAAAAACACATAAAGTTAGTTTTAGGTGTGTTAAGCGTAAGCAGCATTTAACCACGCAGCAATTTTGGCTAGTCCATTTTCTGCTTGACTTTTTACGCAGTTCCACGAATCGCCGGTAAAGACCACGGCGGTGTCATCAGCGTATGAAAATATTTTAGTGTGTGGGATCACCATATTGCAGAGGTCATTAATATATACTAAAAAAAGTGTCGGTCCCAGCACCAGGTCCTGTGGCACACCGTAGTCTATACTAGCCATTCCGCTTACTGTTTGACCAAGCTTAACTCTCTGGGATCTAGCGTTTAAATAACTCTGAAGAAGTTTTAGGGGAGTGCCCCTAACTCCCAGGTGTTCCTGCCCCTAACTCCCAGGTGTTCCTGCTTTCGTTCGAGAATGGGCCTTTTTTAAATCTAGAAAAACAGCCAAAAATTTACTTCTATTATCAAGGCCCTCGGCAACCACAGACGTCAGTTCTGCCACGGCATCCTCAATCGATCTACCATTACGAAATCCAAACTGTGAGTTTGATAGAATTTTAAATTTGTTAAGATCATTTAGTAGCCTTTTATTTATAAGTTTTTCTATTATTTTAGATATAGATGGCAGGACTGAAATCGGTCTGTAGTTACTCACCTCTTCCTCATCTCCACTCTTGTAAATAGGCGTTACAAATGATTTTATAAGCAAGGACGGAAAGATGCCTTTGTTAAAACAAAGGTTCACAAGATGGGTAATCACAGGCACAATTTCAAGATTTGCAAGTTTAAGGAAACTATTAGGTATATTGTCCCAACCTGGAGCGCTGTTTGTCTTAAGACCCATAAGGGTAGAGAACACTTCATCTAGGTCGGTATTAAACAGCACAAAGGAAGAGGACTGCCGAGTACTGGATAGATCAACAACAGGCTGCGCGTTATTGCATTTAGTAATGGCATCTGCAAGGTTTTTTCCTATATTACTGAAGTAGGTATTAACAAAATCAGCTGACTCGTCGGTGGTTGGTTTGATGTTGGTTAACTTAGTGGTTTCAGATTTAGTCTTTTTTAAATGTGTTATTGTAGGTATATTTTACCACAAACTTTTAGTATCGCCTTTGGAGTCCTGTAAAAGTTGTCTCTCATAGCCACGTTTTAATTTTTTAACAATTTTATTACAGAAGTTACGGTAGCGTCTAAATGTTATGGAAAGAATTATATCATGTGGGTTACTATGTAGCCTCTGTTGCATTTTATTTCTATTTCGAATACATCTCAGGACCCCAGGCGTTATCCAGGGTTTGATTACTCGTTTATTTTTAGGTATGTTTACAATTCTGGTATTTTCCTTAAGGGACTCTGATACTATATTTATTAAATTTTGTGTCACTAATTCAGGGTCACTGCAAAGTAGCAATTCGTCAATGTTCTTATTTCTTAAGTCATGTAGTGCATTTTCATAATCAGTTACTAATTTAGTTGTTTCATTGAAGTTTAGTGTGTAAGGAGGGTAAATGTAACAATACCATTGTGTGATCTGCCACTGTAGTGTCTAGGACCCCAATCTGAGCAGTTACCTTTTTTATGTCAATCCTGAGCATAATGTGATCAAGACAGCTAGTTCCTCTTGTAGGCCGATTGTGTCCTATTAAAATGACATGAGTTCCCAACATCTCTAGATACTTCGATCTGTTTCTTTGATCAGAAATTTGTTCACTTTCTTTATTTCTTTATTATCATCCTTCTTCAGCTATTACCAACTGATTATGTGTTACCAATGTATCCAAGTGGCCATTTAATGAATTAATAAAACAGTCTATATTTCTGATGGAGGCCGAGCGGTATATGGCAAGAATTGTTTCTTTATTTAATTGTATTTGTAAAGCAGATACGTCCTGTAAATAAATTTCATTGACTTTTGCAGTATGAATATCTTTAATGTAGACTACAACACCATTGCTTTTATTTGTACACCGAGTCGAGTGGTAAGATTTATAGTTTGGTATAATTGGAATAGGTTTATGATGACAAAGCCAACACTATATAGTAAAATCTTTTTCTTTGATATGTAGGGAGTTTACTACCTTATCGACGTCACAAGAGATAGCGTTGGCAATTTTTATTTGATCAACCTCACTTAAATTATTTATATAATTATTATTCATTATTGAAGTATGTTATAGATACTTGTATTTTTAACATATTGTTGAATACCAATAAATGTGAGTAGTAGTAATTATTAATTATATTTCTGTGCTTAAGTGTGTGTCTATGTGTAAGTGTATGTGTAAGTGTATTTGTAAGTGTATGTGTGCGTGTGATTGTGTTTGTATAAGGTTGAGCATAATGTGACGTCATTGCATGAAAGTTACAATTATATAAATTAATATAAACCGCTCGAACTAACGGTTAGGGGCAACATTGGAGGTGTGGTATTCTATACCGCAGAAACAAAACAAGTGTGCAAATAATACTACGTAATAACATTATAAGATCAGACACCGAAGTAGTTAACTCGAAGATTTTCCAGACTAGTCACGTGTTCATTAACTGATGCACTTGTGCCTCTGATTTTACCGTTAAAATTGGAGAGTTATCAGTTTTTCGTAAATAAACTTTACCATAGGCGGTCCAGCAGTGTTTATATTGTTTTGTTTTGGCAAGGTCTCTGGCGAGAAAGTGCAAGCGCGACGCCTTTGGGGTCAGATGTTCTGATATAAACACTGGCGTGTCTTCTGCGGTACGGAAGCCTAGGTGTTTGGCACATAATTTAGATTTTGTTTTGACATTGAAGGCCTTGCATAGCTTCAGGGTATCTGTTTTAGTGAGAGTGGATGACAATTCAAGAACTATGGGTGGATTTTGAGGCTCCTTTTTTCCACGCACTCTATATATATCCTGGATATCCTCTTTGCGCAAGTTTCCTCCGATAGTAGTGGACAGATTCTTAACCATCTCGATTAAGTCCTCCTTGGATTCGTTAATCTTCTTTAGTACATTTTTTAATTCTAAATTAGATTTGCGTGATCCCATTTGTAGGTATTCCACTTTTTCCTCCAACAAAACAATGTACTCGCGGTCGTCCTTAGATTTATTTTCTAATTTTGTGATTTTATTGGTCAATTCTTGATTTTGGGCGGATAATAAATCTATTGATATTTATATTAGTCTGTTTTATCTCCTGTAAAGTCGGTATAATATTTTTAAACTCCTTCACCTGCTCAGCCCATAGTGACCGTAACATGTCCATTTCCCGCTTAAAGCTCTTAAAATCCTCTGTAGTTATTATGCACCGCTTTTTCTCATCACCAGCCGATATGTAGTCTCGAAGTGGTGGTAGAGCTAAGTTATATTTTGGTACGTGTATAAGTGCCCGGAAAAAGTCCTATATACTGAATATATGACTTTGATCATCTGTGCATTCCTGATAATAGGGTGATGACGTCTGAAGCGCGCTTTATTGAAAATAGATAAATCAGCGTATTTCAATAAAATATGTTATTAATAATATAAGACGTTAAAAAACATAATACATACTGAGATCACGTCGGCAAGACTTGATTTTGTTATGAGTGTTGTTTCTTACTAAATAGGACAAGTAAAAATTATCAACCTTTAAGGTGTATGACTCACAAGTGAAGCATTGGCAAGATGACAGGAGAGACGATGGGCTGGTTCCACTTCAGCGCTGGGTTCTGCGCCGGCCCGTCTGTGCCTTGCATCATCTCTTTCTGGCTAGCCTGCAAATAGTTGAAACACCACAAATTCACAGAAAGATAGAATAATATTTTTAGATTAAGTAACAAAATGGAGTTGATAAAAAATATGTGGCCAAGGATAAATAAACGCTGCAGCGCTGGTTTCGACAGCGGAAAACACTTAATTCCCTCTCGCAAGTATAGCATTGGTGATATACTAGTGAACTTTCGATTTACAAACGAAAACTGCTTATTCTTTTGACATAATTTCAATTAGTTTTTGAATGTGGCAATATCGGAATTTAACGATTTATATTTCGAGAGGCTTTACCGCCTTGCGCTTCGTTAAATTAAAGCCACTGCTTATTAGTCATTTTAATTATAATTATGTACATTGGCACTAATTTAATGAGCTTCTTGGAGTACGGCAGTAAGTCACAGCCTGTGTGTTGAGTATGACAAAAACAAAGCACTACCAAAATGTATATATGATTATTAATTTAAGAACGAGGTCATTTTTTATAAACTTACCTCGGCAGTCTTTTTCTGTTGGAAGATGTTTATGAAAATCGGTCTAAACTTCTCCATTGCAAAGGCTTGGCGGCATTTTTTTTTCAATTGCACTATAATCCGTAATTCAGTTTTAGAGTTACCTCTTGGTATACAAGCTGGCTGAACTGCGAAGTGCGGATGCCGAAGTTCTTGACGAGGAGCTCGTACTGGCGGCCCTCGAAGGGCCCGCTGCTGCCCAGCCAGCTTGTGTCTGTGGCAGCGCCCACGGCGCGTCTTGGAACAGATAAGCATATTATGAGATCACAAAATCTAAAAAATTCAAGGTAAGATGTCGCAATAATCTGTTTTCGGCGTTTTGAATTCATTCTTATTACAATAACGCTTTTATATGAAGAGTATATTTAACGCTTTTATTGACGACCTCCGTAGCCGAGAGGCGAGCACGCCGCGCCGGACTCTATGTACGTATCGCCATCTCAGGTGTTGTGGTACCGTCCTTATTTCTGATTTCTATAACAGAAGTGCTTTAGCTACTTACCTTAGGATCAGAGCAATTTAAGTGATGTTGCCATATATATATTTTATATGTCTATATGTTTATTTATATAGCCTTTTTTCTAATTGCGTTATAATTATAATAGAAGTATCTGTTATTATTTACCTGCATATTGGATTTTCTGGGTGCGGATTAACGGTAACTTTTTCAAACTGAAATCAAAAATGCTTGGTTGGTTCAAAATGCGAGATACAAAAACTTTTTAAATAAAAATGTAAGTAAGCCAATAAAAGTAAGCATAAATGTCATTACCAAACTGGCTCAATGTACAAGTCTTCAAAAACGCTGCTAAGGTTTTATTATTATGGGCTCGTTATTATAACGTATTAGTGTCGCAGCAAACTAGTTGGATTAGCCGTTTAATTAATAGCCTAACTAATTTACTATAAGGTGCCGGTGAACTTATTCAGCTGTTCAATCAATCAGCTAGGGATTCGAATTGAATCAATATCATTTAACTACTTATATTTAGCTCCAACTTTTGCCACCTGAAGCTGCAACCAACACACAGTCAAAATGACGACGGCAAGGTACAATATTGTGGGTGTTTCTTACAGTTTTATTGCATTTACGCAAAATATAGTACAATGAAAGACAAGTGACAATACTCTAAGATCTTTTATGGATATTTGATGGATTTATCTTCACCCATAATAACAGAATTACGATTAAACATCGATGTTTAATGTAAATGTACGAAGCTCTCCGGGACAGCTAAAAAATAATATGAAATAAAATAAAAAGTGTATAATAGTTTCTGTATACTGACGGAAATTATAAAAGTGTCATCTGCGTCGTTATCTTCGTCTTCACTGGTGATGAGCAGCCGCAGCCCGCCCGCGTTCACGTACACGAATGGAAATTGCCAGTCGGCAGGCCTGGACACACCACTTAATAATAACACCATGTACGGGAATAAGTCAGATTCCGAAAGTTTATTATACAATGTGATAGGGGCGGAACGTCTTACCCGTTAAGGCTAATTTCGATGTGTAATTTTAACGACAAAAAAATTATTTGGGTCAAAACAAATCTACAAAAAAATAAAGGTGTTTTGTAACACGTCGTTACAAACCTTTTTTTGTTTTTGGTTTTTGAACGTAAAATCTGACCTATAATCAATGCCGAGAGTATACCTGGACCGTTCGATTTAGCTTTGACATCGGTGGCGTTCCGTTTCTCATAGCTGTTTTCTTGGCATCAACGTCTAGATTGCAAACGTAAGTGCTGATTTTTTTATTAATATAAAGCTTTTTGTGGCTGCATTTTGTGTTTTCAATTTCAAATGTCTTTTGGGTTGTTTCAGGAATCTTGTTTCTGCTTTGGCACCTGATATAAACATTTAATTTTTTTTTCTTTAAAGCGCCATGTGGAACGGAACGCCACCAGAAAGGGGGGCATGATATTAGACTTTTACGTGACCTTTTTAAATGCTCTGGCTTTTCGCTTAATGGCGTCTTATTAGATTCAGTTTCAAATACTAAAAATGTTGCGCTTGCGACTGCGAGTATTTGTTTGCAAAAAAAAAACTGGTAAGGGATTGTTTACGCCCCAATGAAGGCATAATGCCTAATAATATATAAGCACAGTTTGTCTTCTCTTGGTATGTAACCATTGATGGTGGACTCCTGTTTTCTAGCAGTTAATTCATTCGTAAATGTGATCCTAATGGTTGTTTGTTTCTTTTAGGTGTATTTTGTCATCACACACTGAGTGTATTTATGGTGCGGACTTGAAACTCTAAGTCACTTTTGGGTAAGCATGCTTTTTCTTTGTTGAATCACGTGCACGTGTTTTTGACTCCTACTCCTGCTGGCTGCACACCTGTTTTTGCACCATGTCGCCATACCCACCATACCCACGTGCTGACCCGCAGTGCACGTGTGGCACATAACCTGCTGTACTCATGCTTGTGTGTGCTTTACAGGCTAAATAATGCCCTGCTACTGCTAGGCTCATCCTATCTTTCTATATGGATTGAAGCTTTCTTCATGGAGGTCTCAACATTGGGACATCATTGTAGTTCTTCGCAGTGAGACGAAATCTAACACTATAAGTATTTAATTAAAACGAGGTATTTATGTCATTACATTATTAACTTACTATCTATTAATCCTCTTTGGTGATACTCTCAGGCCTATTTAGGTTAAGCGTTGTCTTGTCCTTAAGTTAAGTGTATTATCTAAGTCACTTACTGTATGTACCTTTTAACTATTACTTCTTTCTCTTTTGTGCATAAATTGCTGTGCAAAGCTGTTCTGAACATCACTATTTTTTAGTAAACATAATAACTTATGTTGTGTGGAACATCTTATTTAGTGAATATTATGATTAAGATAACATGTGACTAGCCTATTTTAACTCTTTTTTTAATAATAAACCAAGAGAAGACAAAAATTAAGGTTATAAGTTTTCTTTCTTTCATGAATTTACTCTAAAAGTATCTTTCTTGCTTAAAGTTAAACCAAGTGGCGCCCCGAGCAGTTTCTAGGTGTGAGTATCCGAGCGCTGAAGAACCCACGAGCTAGCATTACTGGAATAAAGCTATATAACATCCCGCTGAGTTACAGTTTTTCGAAATTAATGAATAAATTCTTTTTCTTGCCGACCAAACCCTAAACATCAGAGATGAAGTTGTTGGTCAGTTACTCTGTACTTTTAGCTATCTTGTAGTGTTTCTCGTATGTTTCTACGACACATGAAACCTTGTTTATTGCCTTACTAAGGAGTTAAAAAAGCAAAATGTCCGCTATTCATGGAGACGAGGGTTTGATATCTTAATTTTCTTTAAATAAAATTTGATATCGCACTTAGTTTTAACGGGTTAAAAGCCCATATCACAGTTTATAATTAAAAAAATATATTTATTAAGCTCACTTGCACAGCGCTGTTACACAATGATGTTATAAATGTGTTATACGTTAATTGTATTTAGGACTTATTGTGCTAGTGGACCTTATTATATCTAAAAATATGCGAAATGAATGAATTATTGATGTTTGATAAGCGCGAGACTGAATAGGTAAAAAGCCATAATTTGTTACCGACTTTAAAGAAACATAAAAGACGAATACCTTTCCTCGACTTCAGTGCTCAGCATACAGAAGGCCCTGGGCGCGAACATGTGGAGCAGAGACACTACGTTCTCCAGAATAGTCGGCTGTATCACCGCCTCCAGCGGCGCTAGTGTCGCGTAAATCTCCCACATACTGTCTGTTTCCTAGCGATGAGCAAAATTAACAACTTAAATTTGGATCTAGCTTTGGTTAATAAAGATCTCGTCTTATTTTTCAACAATTATGTTATACATACCATTTTCTGTTCGAGCAACTTTGGGTGTAGCTCCTCTTTCCAGGTTGCAGGTAGATTTGATATCCTAAAATAAATATAGCCAATTTTTAATTTCAGTGGATTTAAAGCCATTTTTACTAATATAAATTAAACCGAATACTCACTGCGCCTGTGTGACAGTAACTGTTATGAAGTGGTTTTCTTCTTTGGCGTCAATAGGCTCCCTTGCTTCAAGTACACGGCCACCTAGCACGCCAGCCGTCCATTCGGTACTGCCTGTCCTAAATGAAACATTTTCAATGAGCTTACCATAAGATTATTATGTAAGGGCCTTAACTTCTTTGTAAGTAAAATTCTATTCAAGCTTTGATACTACTGCACATTTTTTTTCTTCAATAAGACTAACAACGAAATCCCTAAACAAAAGCAGTACTTTCTAATAAACCGCAGACCAGACAAAATATATTTTTTTTTCATTTATTTTGGCATCAAACAGTCATGTACAAAAATAGATGCAAGTGAAAATTATGTTACATTTGTAGACCTTATAGTGCCTAAAATTTATATAAAGATAAATATTAAATAGTTAAGCTTAAGCTAAGACGGTCGGACGTGACCAATTAAGTGTAGGTCCGGTATTAAGTAAATTTAATTAAAGTTATGTAAAAGAAGGTTACAACAGTTACATTGAGAAATGTTTTTAGTTCTTAAACTTTAAAATGCTTTCTAGTTTTTGTTTTAGCCTGCCATGCGAAATATTATGAAAATCAATGCTACTAAATTCATTGTTGCAAAGGTTAGCGGAGCGATAGAAAAATGAAAAGCGAGTATATTTTTTTTTTTAAGGCGGAGTAGCAAATGTTGGTAAAACACTTGAGGGGCGCACTGGTAGACGGACTGGACATGAAAATTGTATTTTAGCAAGTAGCTCGGGTGAGTCAACCAAAGAGTTTAAAATCTTATGCAAATAGAGTAAATCGAACATTTTACGGCGACCAGAAAGTTTGTGATTTGTATTGTACTCAGGAAAACTTATAAGACTCGCAAGATATATTTTTTCGGTAGTTTAGAGATTTAATGAACTTCTTTTGATTTTTTCTATCCTATTAATATGTACTTTATATGAGGGGTTCCAAATAGTGCTGCAGAAATCTAAAATAGAAAATACGAATGAGAAGTATAGAATGTTAAGGGTTGCAGTTTGTTTAAAAGGTTTTGTGATACTAAGTATAAATCCCAGTCTACAAAAGGCATTTCCTATAATATGCTCTATGTGGAGATTAAACGACAGTTCCGAATCCATTATTACTCCCAGGTCCCTTATACTGGACACCCTGTTTAGAATGTTGTTATTTATATTATAGTCATAATTTATAGGTTTCTTTTTACGTGTATAAGTGAAATAATTACAGAGAAGTGTTTGTTTTAAAAGTATTAGTATAATAATCAGTGCTAGGAGTCAATCGATCAAAATATTCGATTGAATCCGGCAAAGAGATTGGACCAGTGACAATTTTCTATCAGAATAGATGTTTTCGTTATGCTCACCTCTCATAGTGCCTGACAGAGGCTGACGCGATCTTGACCTTGAGCTGGTTGTAATGCGCCTGAAGGTCCACGGTAGAGATGATATCGTCCACGTCAAACACCAGCTTTACGTTTTGGGAAGCAATCACTAATGTGGCGCGGCTTATCACCCATTGAAACCAATAGAATGTCTTCAACTTTAAGTTCACTGCCAAATTTGGTTAAATAGTTAGAAGAAATCATTATTTTAAACATTAACAAGCGTGTCATATTAACTATTATAAATCATAATTTCTTTGTACTTACTCGCAGAGCGAGATTCATATATCGAAATTAGTCCTGATCGACTCTCGGTTGGCGTTTCTTCAGATCGACTTTGCACTTCTTCTATTTCTGATACAGACCTACAAAAATAAAATATAAACTAGAAACTTATTAAAACTAATTCAAGAAATTTTATAACTAAAAAAACTGGCCAAGTGCTAGTCAGACTCGCGCACGAGAGATCGCACCATTATTTATAAAAACGAGTAAAAAAAAAAACACGTGTGTTGTATGGGAGCTCCTTTAGATACTTATTTGATTCTAGTTTTTAGTATTTGTGGTTATAGCGGCAACAGAAATACATCATCTGTGAATCAACTGTCTAACTATCACGGTTCATGAGATACAGCCTGGTGACAGACGGACAGACAGACGGACAGCGAATCTGAGGGTGCGTTCAAATCTGGCGAATGCGCCGCAAACAAGCAGCTCGCGCGCATCATGCGCGCAGCGCGCGGGCGTTGCGCGATCTGCGCGCGTGCATTTTATGTTTCAAGTGCTCATGCGCGCGTGCGACCTGTGAGCTACATGGAACGTGAACTAGAAATGCACGCGCCCAGATCGCGCGCCGTTCTCGCGCATCGTACAAACCTTGCATAAGTTGCGCTAAAGAGGCGCACCAACGGTTGCAGTACCGAAACGCAACGAGCGCGTATGTATGATAGTATTTAGTTTATGTGTGTACATAAATGATCGTATTTAGTTTTATGATTTTTTTTTTTTTTTTAAATTGTGTGTCTATATCGCACCGCCCAAAAAACATATCTGTTTAGCCTAATGGTCGACTGGTAGAGAATGCCTTATGGCATTCCGACCACCTAGAGTCCCGTTTTACCCTTTAGGTACGGAACCCTTAGCTCAAGCGGACACTGGCGGCCAGTATTGCGACCAGGCCTATCCTGTATCCTGTTTGTGTGCCTATTATAAATAAATAAATAAATAAATAAATAAGTGTCGCGACCCAGCATGCAGCCAGAACTGCGGCCAAAATTGTCAGTTCCGAGTACAGAGTATGCTTCGAAATGGACGCCGAGGAAATAGCTGTGATGGTTTATCTTGAAAGTAAGAAGCGAAAAAACAAGAAAAGATTTTGGATTCATCCATTACTGAGTGAAAGACATTGTAAGAGATTATTTCAGACATACTTTACTGACCTGAAACAACATGATGACATGTTTTTCAATCATTTAAGAATGAGCAAGACCTCGTTTGATGAACTTTTAAAAAAAAAAGTTGAAACAAAGAAAAGATTGACTATTTACTTTAATGTTAAGAAAAACTAAATACTTTTAAACAGGCATCACGATGTAATTTAAACACTCTGTAAACAAGTAAAAAGTCTGGTCGCGGCGGCCAGTGCGCGCACACTGGCGCACTATCCTACAATTTTTCGAATCCCAGTGGTCGCGACGGCCAGGAGCCAATACGCAGGTTACGTCGCAATGATCTCATTGGCCGCCGCGGCCAAGTGCGCGCACTAATGATACAATGCATACTGATGTTATATTTCGGTGGCCGCCGCGGCTTAGCCAGTGCGCGCTTGGGCTTAAAATCAACTAAAACTTGACAACCAATAAATAACATAACGCGAAATCATTATAGTGTCATGTGATTCATCGGCTGTTACTTTACTATCGAACGCTTCTGAATCAGGAGCATGGTTATCATAGACTACACATTTGTCATTTTCTTGAACAGTATAAATAATTGCCAGCACATAAACTGCACTAATCTCAAAGTATTACACGGTTTTACGTCAGGTAATACTGCGCACGATATTCTTTCAGTTGACCTATTTTTTTTTAATTCCCGCGGCTGAACTTCAGCCCATCCGGACCCGAGTAATCTACAGCGTCTCTGCCATAGAAATATTAATGGAGGAGAAGTCGCATCGTACGTAATTTCGAAGAGCACCGGTGTCGCCCGATTTCTCCTACCATAGCTTCCACACACACATTAAACTGTGTAAAAACAAAACAATAGGAGGAGCCTGAGAGTCTACGACAACACGTACGATATTACACTTTACGCACACTTTAAAACTGCAATAAACACTAGCTAGCACGGCACTGCCACCACCACTTCGCGAGCGGCGCATGCGGCCGTACCACGGTATTTTCACGACGCAGTGGATATCGGTAGCATCAGAATACATTGCGGTGTACATGTAATATTATGTGGTTGCTGTACTAAGCCATCAATGTCTAACATGTCTAAATAAACATCACAATCAAGTTCGGTATTATGGTAGCTCATTCGGCACTGAGTTTATTCGTGATATTGTTACGTGTTTTTTTACTTCTAAGCTAAATAAAAATGAAATCCTAATATTTAATTTAGGTAAGTGACTCAATAATTCTTGTAGTTTTTCGTTTCACTTCTGTTTCTGCACGTAACTTAACAATAATTCGGCATTTTGCAAAAATATCGGAGAACATTACTGTTGTACGTCTGAGCTGTGATTAAAGAGTGGCGTGGCTTGTTTCGGGAGCGATGTTCGTTCCTGGTTATGTCGCGGTGACACGCGCCACGCCTACATTACATATCTAGTTCTTTCTCTGATCTGAGGTCTCTGCGCAGTGGGACCGTCAAGTTTTCTCTAAATACATAGATTAAATGAAAAAGGTATAGGGAGCACACATGGATTCTGTATTGTGGTGCATATGTTATATTGATTTTTATGGAGTCTAGAATTTTTTGGATCTGTCCATGATGTACTCATGACTTCATAAATGCCAGATCATTTCATAAATAGTGTTTTATCATGAAATAGAACAGAACTTAGTGGCGACATAGTGCCGTTTAGCCAGTTCAACAAATTCTCAACTTTTGAATGGTCTCATCACAAGATCACGTCAGTACCTCCCGTCTATTTAAGCGGTTCTGTACTTAAACAGGTCTCGCAGTTCAAGTAACTGGGTCACTGGGTAACGGAAGATCTTTCGGATAATGAGGACTTCGAAAGAGAGCGACGGGCGTTGGCTGTCAGAAGCAATATGCTGGCTCCTCTGTAAAAGAGCCGCTACGATGCTAAGCCGTGTTCGTGGGAGCTCCAATAATATTCTGCGTGTTGTGGCGCGTGGGCGTGTATATTGCTCATTTATAAAGCATTGGGTTCGGCTACGTAACCTAAATGCTTTTATTTATTTTTGTTTCCTTATTATTCCTGTGTTTTTTTAGTTATTTTTCTTGCATAACTATTGACCTTTTGTTTGAAATAAACGCTTTCAATTTGAATTTAACGCACGATTACTTCATATGGTTAAACATTCATCATATCGTAAAATAGTTACATTATCTACCGATAGAAGCATTGATGTTGATTTGTTTTTGTTACAAATCATGGCCACGCATTGCGAGTATAACTATATTCTAAAAGTGAATTTCAATGTTATAATTCAATTGATTGACAAAATGAAAATGCAGTTAAATACCGTTAAGACACTAAGCTACTATGCACTAAGTTAGGCTAAAAGCATGGCGTAACGTTCTGCTGCAAGCAGCGTTGCGTATATAATTGCTTGACCATGACGCCCTACGCTGCATATGCCAAATCGCGATCTCCACTTAAGACCACATATTGTACAACTATATGGTAGGGCTAAATTATATGGGGACGTGTATAAGTGCCCGGAAGAGGGCCTATATACAGAATAAAGAATTTCATTTGATTTCATTTCATATCAATCTATTGACGTGCGTTAAGAAGGGTTGCCATCCAACAGTGGAATGACGCGGGCTGATTATGATGTACACGATTGACGATGTGCGACGTGACTACGCTAGCGGTTACCTGATCATGGGCCGGTGCTGACTAGAGTGCTTGGGCGGGGATATCGGCGGCCGCTGAAGCAGCGTTACGATGTGCTTCAGTCCATGAAGTGCTGACGCTATTAAATGAACCTGTGTAATGAAATAAATAAAAATATTGCTTTTATTTTGACCTTTTATCAATTTGATTACAAAAATGGAGTACTTTAATTTTTCCGCACTTCGTCTGCTGCGCAAAATAATAATAGTAATCATTTACCAAACGGACCGCGATAGTAAGGATTACACAGAAGGACATATTACTTTGCAACCGGCCAAGTACGAGTCGGACTCGCGCACCGAGGGTTTCGTGCAATCTTGTAGGTACTTGTAAATGGTTCGCACTTAATGGAGTTCTATTGAATCTAATTATTATAACTTCTTGATGTAGAAGAACTCCAAAAACAGTATGACGCGAAGTATTAAAATAGAGAATCTGTTGTTGTTCTTTACCTGTTCGTGTTCGAGACGCAGGACCAAAGGCGGAGTGTCCGCGTGCAGGTGCACCCCTAGCGAGACCACGGGCCCGTTTATGGTGGACGGGCGGACCAATTCAACGGGCGCCTCGGTTGTCTGCTGTCATAGAAACAACTCTAACACAAACGCAACAATAATGTTTTCACTTCTCATGCTCGTAAAGTTCATCTTTATGCTGGGTAAAGGCTGGTTAAAATCGCTTTTTATGCTTTAATAGTTCAGTAAAATCTTCGTCTAAGTCTCAGACTTACGCAATTAAACTTAAAAAAACTTGTTTTTTTGTTCTGTTTCTTTATTTATAAACACAATTCATGGTATAATACTAAATAATCTTCTTAATATATAAAAGTTGGGTTTGTTGTAAACCTTATATCTGGAGAACAGCTGGACCGATTTTTATAGTTTATAATTTTTTGAATTTGTCTCCGCCCCGAATAGCAAAATAAATAATAAAACCATTGAAAAAGCAGACGGGATAAAAATTTGCTGTTAGGCGATACGAAGTTCGCCGGGTCAGCTAGTTATTAATAATAAAACCGGCAAAGTGCGTGTCGTGCCACGCGCAGTATAGGGTTCCGTAGTTGCCCGTCGTTACCACAATACACTCGCGAGCAATGAAAAAGTTCCAGCCACAAAATGCCGACAAACACCTTAATATCTCCTAAGACATAGAACCTAGCTTCATAAATTAAAAAGTTAAATAAAAGTTAAATATTCTGATGAGCTTTTAAATGTACTTTAATATTGCAGACGGCGTCATTAAGCTAGCCTTTTCCGTTTAGGAGTAATTTGGTGCTATATATGTCACTGGAACTTTTTCATTGCTCGTGAGTGTATATTTCAGCAATGAATTCATTTAAGTCACTTTTAATGTTTTCCTCTAAGGAATTTATGAACGACTATTACTCTTAAACTAACTGCTCTACCTTAACCATTATGACTTACCATAAAAGTTCATGAAAAGCACTATTATCATGAATTTTTCCAGATTTTTCAAGCCAATAGTTTAGCTTTAAGACGGGGTGGGGACGTTTTGTCAGCGTGATTGATATACATATCTCCACAAAATTACAACTCTCTAGGGTCAACAGTCTCCAAGCAAAACCTCGGACTGACGGACAGACAGACAGACATGACGAAACTGTAAGGGTTCCTCGTCAGGACTACGGAACCCTAAAATAGGCAATATTAATAAATTTTGTAAAAAAATTGTATTTCAAGAGCAGTATGAACAACGGCCCATAATAAGTGCCACTGCCTCTTATAAAAAGTATATTGGCGGAAAGTCCTTATTTTTTCTTGGCATGTATTTAATCGCTTAATTAATAATTCCCTCTTTTCAAACAAAATAAATCAAAAATAGCACCAAAAGTACTGACTTGCACTCGAAAAACGCACTCAATTTAATTCAAACTGGGCATCAGTTTTCTGGTCTAAGCAAAACTATTTGAAATGCATGCTCATCTGTTTTCGGAATGCAGATCTAATAATTTATTCGTATAAAAAAATATGTCAATCTATTTATCAAATTCAAACATCACATAATCTAAAAAAAACATAATTTATTTTAAATAGAACATCGTTTTATCTGTCATGCAAATCTAACGAAGCACACATAAAATCATTAAATGGGCATAATGATATGTATAACAGCGTGATAACTCTATTTAAAATAATTATATGACACAGAAGTCGTGCTATCGATAGTTCAAATCTTCTATTGATACGCAGAAATACTAAGGATAGTATTGATACCATATTGCACTTCGACCTACGCACATCAACAGAATCTAGGGATACCGTAATCCTAAATTATTAAAGACTTTATAGTTTGAAATCTTATTAGTTTCCATAAAAAATGTGTATATACAGCTTGAAACCTCTTTTATTCTATTTTTTTGAAAATTTAATTAATTAATTTATTTAATGTAAATTTTAATTTGAAATGTAATTTAAAAAAAATAAACAGAATAAAAAACAAAATACAGCGGCAAAATTGTTATGTAGTAAATGTATTAATTCCTTCCGTCAAGAAAAAATTAAATTGTTTTATTGATATTAATTAATGAAAAGGGATTAGATTGTCTTTCTTTTTTAATTTAACGTACCGTGTGAGCTTTAAGAGACATGTCACGTCGTCATTTATGTCGAGATGAAATGTTACGAGCTGTGGGCATGTTGGAAAATGATGCTATTCAACGCGCCGTTGCTGAGGCCCTACACACCAGCCAGAACGTGATATCAAGATTACGGGCACGTTATCGCACTACTGGGGATGTGGCTGAACGGCACACAGGCAGATATCGTGTTACTACGCAGAGACAGGATGACAGGATCGATTTCTCCAAATGACCGCCATAAGACAGCTCAATATCACAGCGATGCAACTAGTACAAAGACTCCAGGAGGACCACCAGCTGCTGGTGAGCGACCAAACCGTGCGAAGGAGGTTGCATGAAGTTAATCTTCATGCTCGAGGACCACTACGTGTTCCAGCATTGCGACGTGGCAATCGCGGTCGGCGGCTTCTTGGGCTCGGGAGACATTTACCATGGAGTGATCGGTGAGTCCCGGTTTGGGTTTCATCCGGATTCATGAAGAACACGCGTTCGGAGAACTTCAGGGAGAGTTAGCCGTCTATGGCACCCTCAGGAGGTCCACTCTTACCAAGGCGGGACAATCATGGTGTGGGCAGAAATTCGTCTTGGCGGACGAACTCAGCTCGTTTGGATCCAAGGCAGCATGACTGCTCAAAAATACCACGAGGAGGTAGTAGAGCCTGTTATTGTAACACACAGAATGCAAATGGGCCAGCAATTTCAACTCATGCACGATAATGCTCCTTCCCATACGGCGCGGCTGGTGTCGGCCGAACACCGAGACAACGATATTCGAGTTTTGAATTGGCCTGCACAGTCGCCCGACTTAAATCCTATCGAGCATACCAGGGACATGTTGCAACGAAATCTTTGAGAGATTTCCCGCCAAATTTGACGATGGAACAACAACTTTACGAACACTTGCAAAGAACATGGGACCTCATACCGCAACAAGAAATTGACAATTTATTTTAAGTATGAACAATCGATGTCGATGTGTAATTAATGTAAGAGGTGGCAACACTGATTATTAATAATCAGATTTCACAAGATTTTCATTAATTTTCTTAAAATTAATAGAGTTTAAGAAGAAATAAAGATTTTTTATACAAATTTTCTACGCCGTTTTTGAAACTTCACATTTTTAGCTTTAAACAAAAAATATACGAAATTATTTTAATGTTTTATTAAAGACCTTAAAATAAGCTATCAATCTCCCATTTACTATATCAGAAAAATTCTTCATAGATTTTTAGATACTTGATAAAATACAAAATATCCCTAGATTTTGTTGATGTGTGTATATCAAGCTGTGATGAGTAGGTATCTATTATCGATAGTAGATTACTGATAGTATTGCTGATCATACTAGTCAATACTATTAAAAGTAACGCCGATGGTATTGATAACATTGCTGATCATCATCATACCAGAAATCCTATTATTAATACTATAAATAGTCTTTCACTCTTTTCATAATATTGACTTTTTCGAAATTATCGATCCTATTAAAATATAAGACTATTTATCTATAATTATTCAGAGATCAATAACTATCGTTTATCAAAATATAGGTAGATAATCCGAAAACTCTAAATGTACAGTCGCCAGCACGACAGACTATACAAATCTATAAATTTTCTTTAACCTATTTTCAACTTAATGTCTGACGTACATTTAGTTATAGAGTGCAATGTTCATTTGGAATAAAATGTATAATATTTTTATGTTAGACTTATGTGCCGTCGCCTGTAGGTACATTATTATTTTTTATTTATAGAAAATCTTTGCCAATCAGACTCTTAAAAATATTAAAAATGAAACAGCATTTAATTAGTCGTTTTTTTATTATAATCAATGAATCAGGTACACTGGTACACATAATAACTGTTGAGGACATCATCCTAATTCACACTTTGAGATTGCAACATAAAGTGGTAGGTATCTAAGTAAGACGAGCCGGAAGCGCGGTTAGAAGAGTTCGCGCCAAAACACTTTTCATAATAATAGAAGTATACAAAAAGTATTACAGTTGGGTGAAAAGTATTCCAGTTACACAAATAGTTAATTTGCAGAGTGCATTTTGGTGTCGGAAACATATTTAGATAGTTAAGCATCATTTGAGATCAGTTTTAGAAAAAATGTTTTACGAGTGCACAATTTAGTGTGCAAGTCAGTACTTTTGATATGCATTTAGTATTTTTGTTTTAAGAAAAATATGTCTGCTGTATGAATTAGATTTTAGTTGTGAATAGATTTAAAAAGATGAGAGGTTTTGGTATACTTTTTAAGTTTTTTAGAGAACAGGTTTTCAGGTTTAATTGTATAACAGTCATGTTTCTGAAGTGCAATAAGTTTATTAGAGGAGATTGTTATGTTTGCATGATATTTTAACAGAGGTGCAATTAAAAATATCCTTTTTTTTTTGCATTGCAATTTGATGTATTCTTTTGCAATATTGCTGTTTAGTTTTTTAACAATCGAAGAAAAAAACAGAGTAAATAACTCTTACAATAAACACATTTTACCCTAGACTTGACTGGCAAAATGGCGCAAGCGTTTTGTACACTAGTTGTACAATCTACTATGGAATTCTAAGTAACATTGCCTACTGAGACAATTTCAGCGATGAAGTAATGATGAAACGTAACGAGTGCTGACGTCTGGCTGTGTACAATCTAGCCTATGTACTATGGCTACTGACTTTCGGATCAGAACAATGTAGGTATGTGATGGTTGTCTGAATTTATTATTATTTATTCATAGTATGATATGAAGTATTTAAATAAATTGTGTCAATCGAACACGAAGATAAAGCGTTTTCAACGTGTGTCATCTAATTATATAAATGGCAAAGGTAATTGACTGATGTATCAACGCACAGGCCAAACCTTTAGGGCTAGAAGCTTGAAATTTTGCATATTTATTCTTCATATGACGAAGGCACACACTAAGGAAGGATTTTTCAAAATTCACCCTGTAAGGGGGTGAAATGGGGGGCCAAAGTTTGTATGAAAGTGCGTCAGTTTTGAAGTTAAGATCTCCAAATTTAGTGTCTACGCTTATGTATGAAAATTAATTCATATGAATCTCAGCATTTTTGACAAAAACACCCCCTATGGTTTGAAAAGGGGAATGATGTTGTGTATGGAAAGTCCGTCGTTTTCAAAGTAAACATCACAAAAAATATTATTTAGGCTTACGGTTAAGAACTCACTCAAAGTATATAGGTGTTGTTGAAATATAGCTCTTAAAAGGGGTTAAAAGCGTTTAAAATTTGGTATTTAAAGTTCATTATATTCTAAGTATAGATTATTTTAAAATCTAGATTAGCGCGGGCGAAACCGCGGCAACTGCTAGTATTAAATATACGGGGGCGTTTAATATATATATTTTACTCGTTAAATGTAACAAAAGTTTATAAGTAAATAGATGTTTTGTTAATGGTGAAAATACTTACTGTTTCTGCTACCTTCAGCCGGCTGTAAATTGAAAAAAAAATAAGTATTTTCTAAATTCAAATTAGGAAAATAGGGATTGGAAAATTTTAACATTCTCCTAAAATTAGGAAATACATTTACTACACCAAGCTGACACAGCTGTTATATTTTATTTTTCTTTGAGTATTACGTTTAGCAAGTCTTTTTGGTTCAACTCTCGACGTGGCCGCGTGGGCGAGTTGGCTGGTTACACTTTTGTGTGTTCTACAATACTAGCAAAATGCTTCAAACATATGTATTCTTACGTTGCTGGTCCGCGGAAGAACTCTTTGAGCGTCGTCGGTTTGAAGTCCACCCCAGTCGTGAAATATTTGATTTTCTGCAATAGATTTAAACATATTACAGCGGCATTCTTACTATAGGAATAAGATACACAGTTTTTTTTTTTTATAAAACCTATTATGTTGATCTGTTATTAGTTAATTTCTCTCTAGCGGTAAATTCTACTCGTACTGCGCAAGTGTAAAGAAAGATGCTGTGTTTAAACAGGAAATAAATTAGGACCCTTTTTCCTGTTTTTTATTTGCGATTTAGATGTTGCCCACACAGAAAGCGTTGCTGTATTTGAGCAGAAGAATCAACCCTTAAAGTTATTGCGTTATTTCAATTACACCTTTTAGTACACTTACATCCTCACGAATGCTTGTCTCCTTGGATTCCTGCTTTACATCTTTAGGGCGCCCGGTCTGAATCTGAAGTTGTCTGGTCCTAGTGACGACTGACAGCGTTACTGTGGTGGTGATCATCTCGAGCATCGTCTTCGGCAACGCGTGGTTCATCTTGAGCTGGGAGCGCAACTCTTCACCTTCGGGCCGGACGCGCACCTCTAGCGTGTAGCAAGACATGTCCGCGAGACGCATGCGCCACGGAAAGGACTCGTCCACCGTAGTGCCTGGGATCACAGTTTAATTGTTAGCATTGATTCGGACCTCATTTTAGTAATTGAGAAAATAATCAAGAATCATGACGCTGAAACGTTTCCACCCTGTAAATATCCTCACTTCACTACCGTCAATATTTAGATCGATAAAGCTACTGAACGCTAAGCAGGATTTAAGAGTTGAGTCCCACCAAGTGCGGGTTGGCTTTTTTCACTATACAATACTAGTAAGTTAGTATCTAAGTATCTACAAGGACGCAGAACGAAGGAAATAAATTATTTCATGGGTCACACCAAATAATTAAGTCCCAAACTATGCAAAGCCTTTACTATGGCGACTAGATAACATGTTAACCACAGAACAAGTAAGACTCGCTACGCTCCGCTGATCTGTGAGGTTAACTTACTTAGTTAAAATAAACATCCATGAATTGGGCACAAATACTCGTGCTAATGACACAAAAAGTATTCCTTTGAAGGACTCGAACCTAGCACGAAAGTGTATCTTTCGATTCTTATCTACGACTGAACGGTCGTATAAAGCTAACAAATTAAAATGGACAGTCTCATGTCTCATGTGTCAATTCTTTGATAAAATATGACCAACTCAATCGTGTAAAAAGCCCGACCGTTTTACGGGGGAATGGATGTTCAATTTGATCGGATAATACGACCGACCGAACGATGCGCTTTCGTATTAGGCCTCCTGCAACCGCAGCTACACCAGACGAACGGCCAGGCGGCCGTAAGTAATCCCTTAATTAATACTCACTAGTTTTAGGGGTTTCGTCAGCATAGAAGGTGGGTCCGTCGTGGCGGATCTCTTGCCATAGATGTTTCTTTCCCGTGCTGGAGTGAACTAACAGCCGCCCCATGCTAAAAGTACAATGGCAATCTTGTAACGGTTTAATTACAGTAGATTCTATTAGAATTAGATTGATACTCCACAACTCAACTGTTTTCGTTTCTTATGTAAGCATTGTCATTTGACATTTTTCTTGAGACTAACACTCTCGTATTAGGTATAGAAGGCTAATTTCACAAATTATAAGTTCTTGCTTAATTAATGTTTCATTTAATATATATCGAATAAGCACATGAAAACTTACACTCTGACTGTACTGTTTTAGTATATGCAAAGGAAGACAGGGCGTGTCTTTTTATAATAATTGTACGTTAAAAATCATTAACATGTTTCGGAGTTAGATGGTCTTCCGACGGACGGCCCCGGACCCGGTGCGACTGGGTGTAACTTTACCACTTGATGACTGCATTAAATAATTACAAGGACGCCGCTGGATGCAGATCGCTACCAACCGGACGATCTGGAAGTCACTATAGGATGGCTATGTTCAACAGTGGCCGGCCTACCTCATGACGAGCACGGGCTCCACCGCGGCGGCGTGGCGCTCCATGGCGTCGCGCACGGTGGCGCAGTCCAGCGCGCTGGCGGTCGCGCTGCTCACGTACAGCAGCACGAGCCCCACCTCCAGGTTCACCAGCATGTAGCGCAGCCGCTCGTGCAGCTTCACCAGCGCCTCGCCGTCATACCAGATCGAGGATGATGATGATTGCTGCCCGGGATAATCACCTTTAGGTCAATCTCTAAGTTTACCTACCTAGCCATTAGGCGCGCACAGTAGCTCCGCCACGCACATTGACCTATTATTTAATTTTCATATAATTTTGAGCAACTGCGCAAACGAATTGACCCCAGTTGCTTAGCTTCGTGATTTGTTTGTGACCCGTTTTTGGGTCGAGTAGGATTTTATTAGTAATTAAGCGAGTTAATACATTCATTCAATTAGTCCAGCCATATAAATTCACTGTACTCTGAACTTGAAATAAGATTGAAAACCTTATAATGACTATACAATAATTAAGGCATGCAACTTGGGTGTCGAGGCATCACTTGGCGCATCTAACGAGACAATCATCGTATCACGACACTGAAGGCGCGGCGCACAACTTGCTAATGACGTTATCAAAATGGTCTTCTGCGACGAAGATCCGTGATAGATAAATATACTCTTTATTGTACACCAAACGAAGAAGTTACAGTTGATATTTACAGAAAGATGTACAATTTAGGCGATATTTTCGCTAAAAGCGATCTCCTCCAGACAACCTTCAGGCAGAGGACAATCATTAAGAAAGGGAAAAGTGGTGCAGAGTGCTTTTTATTTTCATGGAAAACAAACAGCACTTTTAAAACAGATGTAGACAAAATAGTACAAACATATTATGCCTTTAACAGTTTTCACGAATAGAAATATGTATAGGGTCAGGCGGGGCAAGTGCTCCGACGGGGTTATCTTATTGCTTAATGTACAAGTTAAAGGTTCATGGCATACCGTCTGGTGGTTCCGCTTCTGTTCGCGCTTGTCGCTGGGCTCGCTGCTGGAGGCGACACTGCGCGGGCGCACGTGCACTAGTTCGGCTCCGGACCCGGTGCGACTGGCTGTCACTTTACCACTTGATGACTGCATTAAATAATTACAAAGTTTATTAAAACCCAAAGTAAACCTGGTAAAGGTTGCAGGACGACGCTGGATGCAGGTCGCTTCCAATCGGCCGATCTGGAAGTCACTGGGGGAGGCCTATGTTCAGCAGTGGACGTCCTGTGACTGAAATAATGATGATGATGAAAGTTTATTATCATAATCATCATTAATCATTTGACGACCTTCCTAGCCATGAAGCGAGCACGCCAAGCTTGGCGTCACCATCTTCAAGGTCCTGGGTTCGATTCCCGGTCGGGTCAATGTAGAAAACGAACTACTATATATTGGCTCGGGTCTGGGTGTTGTTTCTGATTTCTATAACGCAAGTGTTTAAGCTACTTACCTTAGGATTAGAGCAATAGATGTGGTGTGATGTTGTATAATATTTATATCATCATTTCAGTCATAGGACGTACACTGCTGGACATAGGCCTCCTTTAATGTCTTCCAGATTGGCCGGTATGGAAGCAGCTTGCATACAGCGGCTTACTGCAAAATTTACTAGGTCATTTGTCCACCTTGTGGTGGTCCGGTGAACGTCCCACGCTGACGGTACGTGCCTACCATTCTAGAACCTTTTTGTCCAATCTGCCGTCAGTTCCCCAATAAAGTTAGTAAAAGGTCAAAAAAGTCAGTACAGGGTTGATTCTTTCTTACAGTACAGGGTACAGGATTAAATATTTTTCGATATAATTTATGACAGAATCATGGTCATTCGTAACACAGGGTATAGGTCTCACCTTAACCACAAATTACGTATAGCGGCGCGGCGCGCTAGACAGATAGTCCGCTCGGAACATAAGCGTCATTTCGCTAACGCACAAATTGACATTGCGTTTACTCGCCATCTCGGACGATTCCGGCCAGAACTTCAGCGGGCTGTCATAGCACATTTCGCGAAGCTCTGTTTTGACGATATTTATTGAAGGCGCGTGGTTAGATATATTTATATTATTCATATTTCTATTTATATATTTCTATTCGTATTTCTGTCTCATTCATGGACGAATGAGACAGAAATACAATTTCTCGAATAATATCAGGCTGAACCTCTTTTATGGAACTTCTATATCGATAAAAGTTGCGAACTTTTTGCGAAACCACTGCGAATTAGTTGCGAGTGTAGAGATTTGGTTATGTTGGCGAAAACTTCGCGCCGAGAATATTGCTCTGTCTTCCCATTTAGGCCTGGACGTATGATAAGATGAATGTATAAACTAATCGATGTATTCAATCAAAAATTCAGAATATCATCCCTAGGTAGTAAACCCAATTTTGGCAGTTGTTTTCGAGAACGGTGGTAGTGGCCCTTCTGTATTTTTTCTATATTTTGTGCCTTAACTGTTGCGTACGCGGTCCTAGTAGGTATTTAACGAGGCCTAGTGAGTATTTGTAAGGCCAGTTTTGCCACCTTACTTTCTCTCGGATGTAATCCGCTTTATGTCCTCTGACAAAACATCACGCATATAACATAATCAAGAGATGTTAGCCGGGACCACTTTAAACTTGCCTTTCGGAGGTAGAGATAGTCACCTATGAAAAATGCTACTAAATAAATTAATATTTACACGACTGATCTCCATTCAATCACAGCCGCGGTGTTAGGTTCCTTAGCTTTGTTAATTGCTACTTAACTGTCGCCACTGACCTTACTAACTAGTTATTATCGCAAAAATTAAGCCTTATAAAAATACACTTACCGGCGGAGTTCGCCTTCTTAAGAAATATTGGGTAGACGACATGGACTTCAATGACGATGTTTGGGGCTGGTAATCTACCAACAATAAATCAATTAGTTATTGTTATATCTTGATGACAGACTGAGTAAGTCCAAATTATTGTTTCAACTTCTTTATTATTTCGTGACAGGCGGCAATTTTATACATTTTTTGGACCAGTATTCCGGTGTTTATTGGATTTGGTTAGCACGTAGTTTAGGGGCTAACACTGCAATCGCACTTACCGTGAGTGCTACTTGTTATTGCCCGTCTTATTAAGGTTATCTTTGCAGCGGTTAACCTTGAGCCTTTTCAAGGCTTGTCAGGTAGTTAGAGACTCTCTGATGTTTTCATAGGCGTTAGTTTATAAAGCTCTAAATAAATTTAAAACATCTCTCAGCAAGTAAAAATATATAACATTTGTGACTAGATCACGTACAAATATTATGAAATAAATTTATATTATTATACATTCGGGACTTAGATACGAATGCTTGTGCTCCAAAACATTTGCTCCGCCAGCCTTTGTAATCCTGAACGAACCACTACTGACAAACAGTCTAGTTGTCAGAATAAAAATCTGTGTTGATTATAATAAAATAATTATTTTAAAAACTTACCCGTGTATGGCTTGAGTGTAGGTTTGTATGCAAGCCACGCGATCAGGAGAGGGTCCGCGCAGAACGATATGGGTTCCGTCCACATGCCCACGTAGTCCAGACCATTTGGGATCGGTATTTTGCACCATTGGATTGCACTTCGAAGGTATGGCCTGCAATATGTACAGGAGATAATAAGTATATAAGAGCCGATTGGTGAGACCATTGCGCAAGAGCAAGGCGAGGGTTTGATTTCCTTATCCTTATTTACCGGGCCGGACTTAGGCGCGGGACATACTCAACAGGCATCGAGTACCATCAACTCTTTCGTTTTCCATTCAATAGTGCGGCGCTAGCGTAGCGCGATGGAGGCTTTTGATGGATTATGGATGTAGATACGACCCGCTTTTACTGCTCCCAAGCTAAAATCAACTATGTATTGTGATAATATCTTGATAGAAATACAAGTACTCACGTTGTGGTAGGAGTATCTGGTGCCGCGAAGAGCCAAGCTTGTTTTAATTCATCACCCTCTGCAACAAACGATACGTATTGGAAGTCGAGCACGCTGCCCAATAATTCAATAATTATATACAAGAATAGCAAGCCAGCTTTTTTTTACCCGACTGCCAAACGAGGGTTATGTTTATCGAGCGTATGTATGTATATTTCTTTGGCACGCCCTACAGCCTAAAAAGTTTAACGGATTTTAACGTAAGATATATCAATTGATTCGTCTCAATTGTGGGAGTTACAAGGGGTATGTTATTTCCCGATATTCCCGTAGGATCATAAGTTACGCGGGAAAAATGGATCTGCAATACTGATAAACTGATTTTGAAACTTTTTTTATATTAACTAAGGGTTACATATTTTCAGTGCTAATAGTATTCAATACTTTATTTCCCAAAACACCTACGGGAACAGGCAAAAAAATACACTGAAAAAATAGGAAGGAAAAACCGTTTAATGGATTTCAACATGTGATATGTCATTAGATTCGTCTCCATTAACAGCATAATGATAATTGACTTGGTATGCACTGCCTTTGTAATTAAGTAATTTAAATCCGTGTAGAAAAAGTCGAATCAAGTGACATGGATTTGATGCCTTAGACTGCAAATTGATTCTTTAAATCTTGCTTTCATCTTTTAAGTTCACTTTTTATGCAGTCGGGTGTTTTAATTAATTTTATTAACCTGTTTACATACATGGTTTACATAAGAATAGGATACTTCTTTAAACCACGTGATCAGCTACTCATATGCTTTAACTTTTTAAATACAGGGTTACATTACAAAGAGGTGCCAAGTTTTAAATATAAGGTCTAGACCTAGGCAGTGCGCATGCGCATGGTATTTGTTGTATATTTGGACCTTTGGTATGCGCGGACGCTCCTGCTGTTTGAAATGTACCTTACATCGAAAAAGCTAAGTTTTATTTTCGCACGCCATTGTGACTATTATTGCATTGAACTTTGCAGTTCTAGGTTACACAGAGATAGTGTGTACGTATTTTTTATGAATGAGACAAGATTATCCACGCGTACCATCTTTGAACAGGTAATAGTAATAAATGAAATAAGTTTGTTTTTTAGATCGTTTATATCGTAGATCGATTTAGTTACTGATTCTGAGTGGCCCCTGAAAATTTAGCACCCCTTTGCAATGCAACCCTGTAGAAGCAACATCAAAATGGGGGAAAAACCAGATGCTACACACAAACTAATGCGCTACTTCGATGAAAGGCGCTGGATCTAAAAAACCGGCTAAGTGCGAGTCAGACTCGCGCACGAAGCGTTAAGTACTATTATCTATAATAACGGCGAAAAAAACAGACGGACGGACGGACAGACAGAGGGACAGACAGACAGACGGAACCCAAAAAAATACGGCTTTGATGTTGTTCTCATAGTAGTCGTTGTACATTATAAGCAGCTGATTACGTGGTTTTAGGGAGGGTCTTATTCTTTTTTACACCCTGACTCACAACATTTTAACGCTTTTCAGTTTCACATTACATATTAAACAAAACTTTCTGATTAAATACAACAACAACGTAGAAATTATTAGAAAAAGGTTGTCTTTTTATGTATTTTTTGCGGTACCGTCGCGTCGTTGTTTTTAATTACAAAAACACAAGTACTTTAGCTACTTATCTCATGATCAGAGGAATATTTATAAAATAAATATACAATAATAAATAAAAGCCGATTATATTCATTGATTGGGGTGGTTGGGATCGTGGTTGGGATCGGCAACGTCATCATAATTTGTGATGGCGGCAGAAGATCCCAAAGGCGGTGGAAGGCCCTGGAAGGGGCCGCCTGGCTCGCGACCACCATCCCGCCGGAGTCCGGCGCCAAGCAGCCCTGCTGTGTTCCGTCGGTGTGCGGGAGTGCCAGTGCCATTGGGGTTTGAAATTAAGTCAGTTGCGCTGTTGGAACCGGTCTCTGTCTTTAGGCGAAGCTGTATCGGGTAACTCGTTCTGGAGGGTAGCGGGATCCAAGGCACGGTCCCAGCCGTTGGTCGACCGCAGTCAGTAGGGGGCCCGACTTACGCGCTAGCCACGCGTTAAGGCTGCCCCGCCTGAATACACTCTCGAACATAAGTTCAAGAAATGTGCAGGGGTCTGTGTGTATGTTCGCGATGACATCTGCTGTAAGCGTCTCCGTTGCTTTGGGAAGTCAGAATTTCCTGTGCTGTGGCTTTTGGTGGACACTGGGGTAGAGAAATCTCTCTGCGCTAGTGTTTACCGTTCGCACAGTGGAGATCGGGAGACGACTGGGCTCATGGAATACGTTGCTGAGACGGCAGACTCCGCACTTCAGCGATATCCAACAGCAGAGCTTGTTTTTCTAGGGGACTTCAACGCCCAACACAAAGAGTGGCTGTTACCCATACCAGAAAACTGACCATGCTGGGCGAGAGGCCCGCAAGCTAGCATTGGCGCTAGATCTCACTCAGCTGGTGGAACAAGCGACGCGAATACCGGATATCGCTGATCATACATCCAATTGCCTGGACCTACTGCTGACAACTGATCCGCACAGACATTCGGTTTCAGTCTCGGCTTCACTGGGATCGTCCGACCACTGTGTAGTGAAATCCGTATCGATCTGCTCTCCTCTGGATTACACCCTTAGGGGTACGAGGAGAGTATGGCGATACGAGTCAGCAGACTGAGACGAGATGCGAGCTTTTTTTGCATCATACCCGTGGCGGCAATTATGTTTCTCTTCGAAAGACCCCTCATGCGTCGCTGATGCGATCACAGCTGTTATCCGGCAGGGAATGGAATATTTCATTCCATTTTCCGACATCCCGCTCGGTTACAAAGCCCTACCTTGGTACAATGCGGTCTGTGCTCGAGCTGAGGCTCGTAAACAGTCTGCTTACCAGGCTTGGGTAAAAGCTCGAGATCAAAAAGTGCGAGCGCGAAAGGTGCGAGCAAAGAAGAGAGCATATAATACAGCCGCCAGGTGTTGCAAAAGGGTGCTGCGAAAAGCTAGGTTCGACCATGTCAGCCGTATTGGGGCGAAACTTGCATCTTTCCTACAGGGTAGTAAGCAGTTCTGGTCCCTGTCGAAATCAATCTAATCTAACTTCTGCCTTCCTACACTACCTCCAATGCAGAAACCTGATGGGTCACTTGCCCACACCGCAACAGAGAAAGCAAATTTATTTGCCGATCTGTTTACAAGCAACTCACGTCTAGATGCTCGCTCGAAACATCCACCCACCTGTTGGCAACATCTAAATTAATATTTTTGCACTTGGCAACTTTATATATGTCATCTCTCTCGCTATAAATGTCTAAGGAATAAATGTGTGCTCCGCATCAAAATTGTTTTAATAATAGAAACCAGCAATCTACAAAATAAATATTTGTGCAGCGTCTACCACCGTTCTGCACACCACCTTGCCTCACTGTGATTATTTGATGCCAGAGATCACAGTGCACAACAAAGAGTTCCTTAGACCCTTCTTGGTCTTCTTGGTTAGACGTGAACAAGGCCTGTGGTCCAGGTGGCATACCAGCAAGAGTGCTGAGATATTGTGCGCCTGAGTTGTCTCCCGTACTGACGCGACTGTACCGCCTCTCTATCACGACAAAAATCGTACCAAAATCTTGGAAGCTTGCCAATGTGCAACCAGTACCCAAGAAAGGTAGCCGTGCCGACCCTAGTAACTACAGACCGATCGCTATCACTTCCGTACTCTGTAAGGTTATGGAAAAAGTTCTAAATTGCAAACTGCTTTCATACCTAGAAGACAATGATCTTCTAAATGATCGTCAATATGGCTCCCGCCGGGGACGTTCACTGGGGATCTTCTAGTGTATGTAACGCATTGCTGGGTCGAAGCCATCGAAAACCACGGCGCAACAATCGCAGTGTCGCTGGATATTTCGAAGGCTTTCGACAGGGTTTGGCATGCGAGTCTGCTGAGCAAGCTTCCAGCGTACGGTATCCCCACTGGCTTCTGTAGCTGGGTGGCTAAGTTCCTGAGTGAACGGTCGATCCGAGTAGTCATTGGCGGCTGCTCCTCTGACCTCAAGGCCATTGACGCCGGAGTTCCTTAGGGGTCTGTGCTCTCTGCGACTCTTTTCCTGCTGCACATCAATGACCTGCTATCTTCAAGTATTGTTGGGTACGCAGATGACAGTACTGTCACGGAGAAGTATCTGTCTAGTGCAGGAGCCGGTGGAGTTGAGGTCCAAAAACTGAGAGAGGCCATGGTTGAGCGTACGAGCCTGACGTTAAGTGACGTCTCCCAGTGGGGCGATGACAATCTCGTCAGCTTCAATACCTCTTAAACGCAGGCGTGTCTTTTCTCCGCAGAAAGGAGTTCCACCATCGAGTCTAAGGCTCAAATTGCAGCTAGAAAGTTGGGCGTCCTGAATAAAGTCAAGCGGTACGCCGCGGTCACGCCTGGACAGCTTTTAACTCTTTAAAAAGCTCAAGTCCGATCTTGCATGGAGTACTGCTGCCACTTTTGGGACGGCTCGGCCAAATACCAGCTTGCTGCACTTGACTCGGTGGAACGCAGAGCCAAGAGAATAATAGGCGATAAAAAACTGGTGGCGTCCAAGCTGCACAGCCTGGCTCACCGCCGTAAGGTTGCTTGCCTATCGGTCTTCTATAGATTGTACTTCGTAGAGTGTGCTCATGAGCTGCATGAGCTCATACCACCGTCACCTTTCTTCCATCGGACATCCAGACGCACGGCAGGCTACCATCCGTTCTTAGTTGATATACCCTTAATCCGCACTAAGCGCTTCTCATCATCTTTTATAATGCGCACAGCTAAAGAGTGGAATTCCCTGCCTGCGTCTGTATTTCCGAGTGCATATAACCTGACTCTCTTTAAGTCCAGAGTGAATAGGCATCTTCTAGGCAAGCTCGCTCCATCGTAGATCCCATCTATGCTCTAGAGCAAGATTGGGATCAAGGGCAAGCCCATCTCAAATTAAAAAAGAATAGTGATTCAAAATATCTGTTTAATGCACGGGTGGCCCTTTCATAGATGTTTGGAGTTGTTAATGATGGTGATATTGAAGTTTTGATTAGTACCTTTAGTGGGAGCGTGGTAGGCCGTGGCGCGCGCCGACTGCATCGACAGGATGTGTGTGTTGATATGCTCGGTGAGGTAACCACGCAACGACAGCTCCTCGAACGTCAAATCTATGGCCACGGACTCTGAGTACGAGATACATGAAATATTAGATTAAAGGCCTTTAAGACTGAAATGCGTAAAATCATGGTTATAAATTATCAGAATACCTGTTGCTTGAATCCAGAAACTAATAATATGATATATGCTAGAAGAGGTTTTAATATAAACCAGATAACTTTTATACTTGATAGCTTTCGTATACAAAATGTGTTAAAACGTCAATTTTATACGTCGGGTAAAAGTAATCTGGCATTTGAAAAATCGGCCCTTAAATGATTCCTTGTTCAATAATTATTTTAATTAACTTTTTTTAATGATCTTACTCTACTTTTTAACCTAAATAGTGACTGTTCGTGGGATGCGAGATAGATGTCAATATAGCTGGCACCAATTAGCGTAGATTGAAATGTCAATGTGAAAACAATAATATTTACTATGCGAATGCGATGCAAGCAAAGCCGAGAGTAGATTAATTAACATGCACGAGGTAAAAATATTTATACTTATATGACAGGCTATGACAGGTTATCGTATGGCTACAGAGCTATTGGAACCTATCTAATCCACGACTATAAAGACAGGCGTTGTAGGTGTTTAGTTAGAGTACCTTCATCTGCAAGCGCGTCCCGAGCTAACGTCGTGTACTTCAGATATACGGACACGCGCTGAGACAGCAGCGAGTTGAGCACGTGCCACGCAGCCTGCAGCCGGGCGAAAGATCCGCATATGTTCGCTTCCCCTGTTACAAATATAGTTGAATTAAACAAATGTGCTACAAATTAGCACCGAAGGACATCATTTATAGTAGATTGTACAACAAGTGCATAAAACGTACCATTTTACCCGAGACGACGTAATATCCACCCGGCCGAGAGTGGATAGTCAAGTCGAGGGTAAAATGGGTTTTATGTACGAGTTATACACCCTGCTTTTCACTTCGATGGTAAGGAAATTAAAAAGTTTTATGATTTTCACAATATTGATTTATTGTGAAAATCATAAAACAATTCCATATTGCAACACAAAGAAATTACAAGGACTTCCTACCAATTTACTTTTTTTATACGTGGCAGTGGCACTTAACATCTTAGTCCATGTAATATGCTCTTGAAATATTTAATTATTAGAAAACTCATTAATATAGCCTAGTTTTATTAATTCAGTATTATAACATGGATTGTGAATAAAAATAAATAAACAGAATGAAATAATAAGTTTTTTAACGAAGTTTAATTGCATGTGCGGCTGTTTACCTTTGTCTTAGAGCCGAGACAAAGATTTTACTTTATGCAGTAGAGCATAAAAAGCGATTTTATGCAGCCTATACCCGACATAAAGATGAACTTTACGAGCATCAGAAGTGAAAACATTATTGTTGCGGTGTGTTAGAGTTGTTTCTGTGAAAGCAGAAAACCAAAAAAAAAATATTTCGTGGTTAGATGACGCATGTGACTATTGTAACCTTTTGGCTATTGACACAACCTGTCAGTCAAATAGGACAGACAACGTCTGTCGGATCAGCTAGTTAAAAAAGAATCGTTTTAATATGACCAATCACTTACGTATCTTCACCGAGTAGCTGGTAACAACGCTCTCTCTAGACCGGAAGTATGGCTTATTCAAAAGACTGTGCAGCACAAATTTCAGGTCAGACCTAGCGCACGGCCTCGGCTGAGTGTCAGTAGGCGAGTTTAATTGAGCTTGAAGAGAAGAGATCGAGCCAGACACGTGTAGACGCGCGCCGTTCCATAGCGGACCACTGTCCTTGGGCAATTGGCACGCTGCTGAGCACACCCTGTGGAAACGTCGAAACGTTAACCCGTGACGTCACAAGAGAAATAGAAAAAGGGTGACACGACATCAAACAACTAGTCGTTTACCGGCTTGGCTTTTATCGAATGCTGAATGAGGCATAAATTAATGCATAAACGAACAACTTATTTACTATTTATAGCTACTTTGTGTTACACACACAAGCTGTGTTTTTAGAGCATTCAACTAACAGGAGACGACAAGCTCGCTAATTTCTATGCGAAAAAGTCTGTCGTTTCTTGCGGGGGGCAGGGAGTAACGCACACTGCTATAGTAAATTAACACTTACGCATTTTGGATGACATTGCTACGCATACAACAAAAATTATCTAACACTAGACGCACACAAATATATTCAAACACAAGGCCAACTTATCCATGCACGAGTGTGACGTCAGTTTTAAATAAACGAAGATAGTGCTTAACACTATCGATAAATTTTATCGATGAGTTTTGCCAGTATTATAATTAGGTTTAATTGAATTCAGACTTTTTATTATGTGTAAGATAGAAGCATTCCTTTTGGCTGTCATTAAGGTCTACAGGGTTATTTATAAATATACGTCAGTATGGTTGAGTCTCAGGCGGATGCCCGGACTATACCCAGCTGGAAACCGGTCCGGGTAAGTACGGTTTCAATCCATTGCTTAAGCAATAAGATCGTTTTTGAACGAATTCTAGCGGATTCTAACAGATTCCGGCTGGTTAAAGTACAAGCCTAAAACTGCAAGAAATACCTGTATAATTTGGTTTTAGGGTGAATTGTCTTAAATTATGATAAACTGGGCTATAACCCGCAAAAATCGTGAATATAATTGAAGTAAAGTTAGAAGGTTGAATTTTGTAAAGGCCAAAGGTGTTAACTATTTTAGCTTTATTCTCAAACATTTACTTTTTGCATAAAAAAAAGTTAACAAATATTAGTGCTATCATGAAATAAGAAAAACATAATTCCTATTTTTTTGCTAACTAAGACATAAACTTGTAAATGAATTCAATTATTATTGGTCTGGGTCTTTCTGTGGTGGTGACTGGAGATGGTTGACTCGGAAACTTTATAATATAAAGTTATGTTTCTTTGGAATGGATTCATTAGTCTCTTCCTTTGACTCTTATATTTAACCGTTCTTTGCGTGAAGGAATCTTTCCGCACAAGTGGAAGTCTGCACTTATAGTCCCTGTGCACATGAAGGGGTCGCGAATCGACATAAAAATTATAGAGGTATTTCTATCTTGAACACTGCAGCAAAAATCCTTGAGCGAGTTGTATATGATTTAATTTATTCCACGATCTTACGCTCCATCCCCGAGCAGCAACACGGTTTTCTGCAAAAGCGATCCACTACTTTAGTAGTAGTGGATCGCTTTTGGCAAGTTTTTCTACTTTTATCCTCGAGAATATGGATCATGGTGGTCAGGTGGATGTGATCTACACTGATTTTAAAAAAGCCTTTGATCGTGTGGATCACGTGATCCTGCTCAACAAGTTACAAGCACTTGGGATCCATGGTGACTTACTAAGGTGGACCGAATCGTATCTCACTAATCGCTCACAGGCAGTCGTGATAGGTGGTTACCGCTCTAGCTATGTCAGCATACCTTCAGGGGTTCCCCAGGGCTCTTACTTAGGTCCACTTTTTTACAATGCCTACATTGCCTACCTGTATGACATTGGATCTTGCATGGAACGTAGTAGATATCTTATGTATGCTGACGCCAAAAAGATTTTTCTTAAAATTAACACACTAAATGACTGTCTACTGAAAGATGACTTAAACCGGCTGATTGAATACTAAAGGGAAAATGAAATTACGGTTAACGCAGTTAAATGTGAGTGCATCACATTCACGCGAAACCTAAGCCAATCCTACATTAATATTACTTTGGCGGAGTAGAAATCAGTCGAAAGCTTAGTGTTAAGGATTTAGGCGTACTTTTCGACCATAAAATGACGCTATCTGAACACATTGATTATGTTGTCAATAAAGCCTACAAAAATCTTGGTTTTGTTCTTCGCATCTTTAAGCCTTTTTCATGTATTGATGCAATTAAAATGGTGTACTTTGCGTATTGTAAATTTTTGTTTTTAGCAATTCCATGCAAGGTTTAACTGAAGATAAATAACACTTGACAAAAATCATCGACATCAGGTAGGACTCGAATCCACGTCCCATCTTTGCGTATGTCAGAAGTGTTTTGGAATATGCTAGCTCTATATGGACTCCACAGTACAAAGTTTACAACAACCGTCTTGAACGAATACAAAAAATATTTACTAACCACCTTAACTTTCGCTGTCGTAATAGCCTCGATGCCTACTCGGACAGATGCGCGGAGTACGATCTCTTATCCTTGCGTGAACACATGCGTGTTGTGCTGGATATGGCATTGTTGTATGACATAATAAATAGCACAATTGAATGTCCAAATCTAGTTTCGAAAATTACTTTCCGTACTCCAAAATACCGTACCCGTAACACAGCCTTATTACAGCCTCCTCGGCACTATACAAATTACCACCAAAACTCAGTTCTTTCGCGACTTGCTGGCACATATAATAAACAATTCGGTCAGATTGACCTCTTTGCTAATTCTAAAACTACGTTTATAAAAGTAATCATCAAAGGGCTTTGGAATAACTAGTTGATCCAGTGATTACTACACGTTACAGCGTTTGAAAATAAAAACACCTAATATAAATATATTTTAATTATAGTTACCATAACCATTTGTCCATATATATATTTTTCATGTATGTAATGTAATTGTTTTTATTTTTATTTATTTATTTCTTATTTTGTGAATATAATATATGGTGTGCTCATACATGTACATATAATTGCATATAAGGTTTTAATTTATAAAAATATAGGTATATGTAATTCTGTGTTCGATTGGTAGAATATATATTATACGCTTATGTAGGCACTATTTTTTATACAATTCAGACTTTTTTTAAAGTTATTACGATAATTTAGCTATGTATTACACACTGAATTGCTTGTTAAATTGTCTGTTACTTGTTTTAAATTTGTTTCTGTTTTTAAGTTTTTGGTTTTCCAACAACTTTGTACATTTGGGTAATTTAGGAAAACCTGTTATTGGCCATTCTACTGGTCTAACACTATCGTATATAAACATTAATGTATACGCTGTTGGTTTTATGAATAAATAAAATAAAATAAAAATTAATATGACTTAATTAGTAATTGAGAAGGTGGTAAATAATAATTAATAAAAATCATTACCGAAACATTATCAAATCCGCGAGTATCCGTTCAAAACACGACCCTATTCCTTAAGCGATGGATTGAAACCGTACTTACCTGGACCGGTTTCCGAGTGGGTATAGACCGAGCCATAAAATACGCCGTAATAATAAATAACTGTTAACTTAACATTACTTTTAGCAACAAGCCTTTTTTATACTCGTTCACCAAAAATACACGAAACACACGTTTATCTAGAGTTTAAGGCTCGGTCTATACGCTGCCGGAATCCGTTAGCATCCGCAAGAATCCGTTCAAAAAACGACCTTATTGCTTAAGCGATAGATTGAATCCGCGTTAACCCGGTCCGGTTTCTGGCTGGGTATAGACCGAGCCTAAGATAAATGATAAGATATTTTAGGTGCCTCAAAGTTTTTGTCGCAACCTTTTGTAATGTTATATTTTCGCAAAAATAATGAAAATTAATATTTACTGACATCTTAATATTATAAAAATGCCTAGTGTAATATATAAAAGATCCGTAATCTTACAGTAAAGCAACCAAATTAAACAAAATTTATAACACTATACTGTTTTGTATTGTATGTGTAAATAAAAGGCTGTGTTGTGCACCAATGTGTGTTTTTTTATCAATGATGAATAATTATCTTCGGTTCAATAAATCATAAAGGTTTAATATGGTTTGCATTCTTGCGTTTTTCTTGCTTCTGATGATTCCAGTATCCATATCGACGTTGACGTTGACGCTGATACCGCAGTCATAGGACGGCGACGTCGTCAATGCCAACGTTAACGTCGATATAGGCACTCCGTGGAGCTTCGATACTTCGATCACGCACTTTTTTCAGATTAAGACCTTACATTTAACTATAGTTCTTTTTAGTGACGTAAATTTTTTTGTTTAATATTTAAATATCATAGTTTTAAATACTCACCTTTCTAAAGGTATTATAAGATTTGTCAAAAGGTGTTACTAGTAGCCGTTGAAGAGATCCACTATTAAACTCCTTGCATCAGATCGGTCTGATGGTACTAATAGCATTGGCAACCAAGTGTCATAGGAACTTATACGTAAGTTACGAAACGAATTTCAAAATTTGATTAGACAGTCAGCTGCCAGTTATTTTATTACAAGTGAATCTGAGAAAGTAATTTGTAATTTATGTTATTTTATTTTAAGAAAAAAAGAGACAGAGATTACGTCTCTCAGATGCATAAAAAGCAAAGTCGATCAAATACGTTCAACGACCGTTTATAGCAGACACTTACCTATGGGGGTACAGTGGTCCCGTAACTACAAACAAAGCCTTGGGGACTTCCAGGTCCAACGTTACAGGAATCTCACAAGGTCTCTCGGTCATGGAGTGGTCCCATGGGACCAGGCGGACACGCAGACCCTTGGCTTCAATCGTGATTCGCCTTTGGGGCAAGTTGTCTAGTAGTGCGTCGCATTCTTCAACAGTTAACGTACGCATTGACAATTCTGAAGATAAATAGATAACACAAATTAAGATTTTGCAGTTACGTAGTCAAAGCCGAACCCTTGTAATTTTGCCATGTCCGTCCATCCGTTTGTCGGTCTTTCCGCAGTTTAGCTCAGAAGCACATTTCGATTAAGACGATAAAGTGGTAGTTATTTGGTATAGTCACAAGCGGAAACTTTAGTGGCTAATATTTGTACAAACCAAATTGTATCGCCGAAAGTTCCGACAGTGATATAGTACGCTTGTTTCAATACCATGGCAGATATGTGGGTTGTAGTACAACCTAACTCCAGAAACAATACCTACCACGATTTCAAAATGTGACGGTACGAACCTTGTTCTTCCAACGGTGGCAGCTCGGCAAAAACTTCTTGGAGCGCCGTGAGCCGATGCAGTAGTTCCATGCACACGCGCAGCTCTAGCGGTTGCAGAGTCACTTTCATGCTGCACACCTCTGCCCAGTCGCTGCAGTTATAACAGTTTTCAATTCGGTATGTAGAGAAAAATATAAGTTATGGTAATTCCTAAACCATTTCGAGAATTTACGCATTTACAATGTATTTTGGTATTTCCATAACTTTTACAATAAAATGTTATTTTTTACAAAACGACAAAAATTAATTTGCCATTCATAATATACGACCTCTAATCACAGAGTTGGCGCGCTTTGTTTATATATATGTGTGTGTGTGCGTGTTTGTGTGCGTGTGCGTGTGCGTGTGTGTGTGTGCGTGAGCGTGTGCGTGGGTGTGGGTGTGTGTGTCGTGTTTCTGCATGAAAAGTGACACAGATTTAAATGACAGCAAATGTCAAATGTGAATGTGTGAGTGAAGATCGTTTTCTGATCAATAAATTACTTTATACAGGCTAACAAACTACGTCGTAAAGTCAAAAATTTAAAAATAATATTAAATAATATCTAGTTTTTTATTTATTATTTAAATAAGTATTCTTACTTGGTTTATACTTTCATTAAAAACCTTAAATCACTCCCATTACCCAATTGTAGGCAGTTTTTACACCAACGTTTTTGTAACGCTTGACTGCCAGGGTGAGTTACGCAGTTTAACTGTTTTCGATGCATAAACAACTTGTCGTTCACAATATAAATCTAATACGCTATTCGTTTTGAATAGAATAAAAAACCATTTATTCGACACACACTTATGGCACAAATACAAAAATTGAGCATTTATCGTTACAGCCAAAGCCATAACTACGCTGATTTACAGCGGGAATCGACGTTAGGACGTGCAGCGAACAGCGACACAATGGTATATCGGACCACCTAAGGACCCCAACCCTTCCAGCCGACTCCGAGCTCGGAGTTGGTCGAAGAAACCAGGCAGGCTCCGATGGGCCGACACACCGCTACCCACATACAGGAGACTAAAATTACTAATTAGGTTTTAACTTGAAACGACCGTTTATGACATATTTACGACATCTAGACTTGACCTTTGGACGTAACACTCAAATGCCTTCAAATACAAAGTTGATGAAAAAAATTGGAATCGTGAATAGGGTTACCAAATTGTCTTTTTTAGATACACTGTAAGAATTTATTCCAAAATTATTGCTTTTGGGATTAAAACTCTCTTAAAGCCCTTTTAGCCATTTCAACCATTTTTACCTGTAAATTATTTTTCCAAGGTAAAACAAACGTCAATGCAGCATGATAATTTCAATGTTTGAGCGTAAGCATGTAAATCGTATGCCATGCAATATTTTGCAAAGAGTAAGTTGTGCCAAATTAAACATCTGATTAAATAATATTTGATTAAATGAAACATGACCAAACAATTATTTGTTAAACAATAATATCCCAAAAAAGAGATTTCGTAACTAAATAATTGCTATGAGTTGCAAATGCAAATAATTGCCAATGTTGTTTTGATAAATGTTTTTTTGCCAAATGAAAATTTGCGTAAAATTGTTGGGTTGTAATATTTTAGGAAACGTTTTCTAGCTAAACATTGGTAATCCATATTTTTCTCCTAAAAATGTTTTTTTAAATAACTTCCTAAATATTAAAACAAATCTCCATATCATATAACTACAGTGCTCCAACTGGTAGCCCTACTGGTAGCTACAAACAAATATTTGACGGTTGTCCAAAACCTACATTATTGTGAAGCTTCTTGCTTTTGACCGTTAATTACCACAGAGTATATAATTACTCATTTAAAAAAAATACTTATATTTTAAATTTTGGATTTCCTTTATTTATTTTTATAAATTATTCAATAAAATAATACGAAATGCATATTACCTCTATAATCAACATAAATGCCGTGTTTAGTTTTTTTCAATCCAATAGCTGACGTTGCATTTCCATAAAAGATAGTTTAAGTTAAAACCGATAGATGGCATTGTACAGTAAATGTTAAAATTTTAGTTAAAAGGATTTGTTTTGAAATAAATGTTAAAATTCTATAAACATTTCATTTAAAAAAAACAAAAGTGTTAAAAAAGTGTTTTGATAACATTTTTATCAAGAGTTATCGTTCATTGAAATCAACCCCAATCCTCATGAGCCTTGTAGTGACATCTATTCGTTTCTAATATGTTCTAAGCCTACGATATATGACGTTGACCAGACATGGTAATACTATATGACCGAACACGTGACTCTCGCGCACCCGTTTGCGTTGCATCAATTTTACCTAAAACACCTAATTAGTGCATTACTCGGAGTCATCGCGACCGGGCGCGCTCATAACATTAAAATTTTAACATTTTGTGGAACATTTTAATACATCGTGCATATTTTAACATAAACATTCGTCATATTCAACACTCGTTAATCCTGAACCCCACAACATGGTCCTTCAAAATGGGCCTCGCGCGTCGGTAATAGAACTAAAGTTTTAGTGTCGATTAGTGAGGTGTATGAACTAGCAGAACATTGAGTGAAGGATTGCAGTGTTGAATTACGTCAAAAACAACAGGACCTGAGAATCATCAGCGGGTCCAGGAGGTAGTCAGCCGAAACAACATCGAAAGTAAGATCTGTCCATTTACATCTATATTTTCAACAACAACATTAAAAATGGTAACTTTAGAGGCGCAATACCAGCTATCTGAAGAAATCGAACGAAGTCTCGTACGAACGTAGTCACACTAATTATAAAAAGGATGGAGCGGACAGAAAAAACAACACCGATTATTTCAAGAGGCGGTGGAACAAGTTAGAGGAATTGTGGAATGTATTTCAATTCAACCACGATCAATTACTAGAAAACGTTACTCATACAGACCCATATTTTGAAACCAAACATTACGACATGACCATTTAAAATCAATATAAAAATCACATTAATAGTGATTTTTAACAAATTCAAGCCCAACAAACACCATCAACTTCTAAGAAGGTTGAGAAACAAGGAGATTCAGGATCAGAACAACTGAAAAGTGAACATGGATCGTACAGCAAATTAGACGAAACATTACGTAAACAGCATGGCGACTTCAAAGCTTTTCAAAGAGCAGTGTCTAACATTAACATAAAGCAGTTAACTGATAAGTGGGAGTTTGAGGACGCTTTGAAGTTGTTAGAAGTTCGATGGACAGCAATAGACAGCTTACGATGGGAAATAGACAGTGAGTAAGACGGATAGGACTTGGATTATGAAGCCAAGTTCAGCAAATGTGAAAAACAGTACAACATGTTAAAGAAAGACATTAAAAAAAAGATGTGGTCAGTTTCGCACAGAGAAAAATCAACACCAACATTAGATATCCCAGTGTTCAGCGGCAGCTACACACAGTGGGTGACCTTTAAAGATTTATTCAATGAGGCAAGTTGAGAAACTGTTTCAGGACATCTGGAAAAGGTGGAAAACAGAATATTTAAGTCAACTAACAGCAAGGCTAAAGTGGCAAGAACCTCAACAAAACGTAGAAACTGGAGACATGGTGGTTATTCACGAAGATAACCTCCCTGCGTGAAAATGGGCTATGGGAAGAGTAGTCGAAGTCCACCCGGGTGCAGATGGCTATGTGAGAGTGGTCACTGTAAAAACAAAAAATGGAACATTAAAGAGACCAGTTGTCAAACTATCATTACCTCTGCTAAAACATCAACCAGAAACATTAAAACCTGAGACCCAAAACCCGAAAACAGACGTTAAGAAAGGACGCGGACGTATTTATAAATCAAACCTAGTCACGATGGCATTAATGTGTCTAGCTATTATGAACATTTTTACATTGGCTCAATGTTTTCAAGTGACCTCGTTAAAAGAAAAACAAGGCCTATATTTTAATAAAATAGGCAGCATGCAACTAATCAGAGACGATTGGAAAATAGTTGCCTATTATAACATGAACCCTTATTGGGAAGGAACATCTACATTCGAACAATATTACGAACATCTGACTACTATATGTCAAGTTATAAATAAAGCGACTCATTGTAATATTCTCATGATGCAATTAGATCATGCCTACAATGAAATAAAACATAACAATCGAGTTTTGCTGAATCAAGAAATAAGCGCGCGTGCCCGTTAACGCCGCGGTCTTATCAACGGTGTCGGGTAACTGACCAACAGTCTGTTCGGCGTATTGGATGACTGATCCGCGGAACAGTATGAACAAGACATTGCCGCAGTTATAGATAATCAGAAGCACCTGGGGGTCTAGCGCGAAGTGCCAAATCCGATATATCGGCCGATTGTTCGGGCATTTTCTAATTTGAAATGCAATCGGTCGGTCGGTTTGATCGGGCATTTCAGTCGATTCGACCGATCATCATTTGACATTAGTGGCATCGTAAACCCTACTCTGAAGTGTATCGGTCCGACCGAACATTTGAGTTTGACAAGAGTTTTATCGGAGATCTAATGTCAAATTTTACGACATCTAAATAGCTATCGTCTGACCATCGTAAATGGACATATTTTTTAACATGCTTAGAAATCTTGTATTTTATACATACCTAATCATTGTTTACAACAAGTTTCACACCACCAAGTTAAAACTTCATAACTACCGCATAGCACAAGTACAATTTTACGACACAAATTATTGTAAACGTTATAAAATCTATCAAATATAATAGTTTGGTATGCCGGCTTGACAAAACAATTCATTTCTTCTTATTTTGCTTTAAGGATGAAACTATTAGAAATGCACTATTAGCACTAAGCCACGAATCCCTAAAAATGCAATAGGTAGGCAACAAAACCATATTTTGTCCAATCTTAGAGACCATTATATTTGGTCGGATTCGCGCTGACAGTGTGACAGACAGCTGATCAGACCAGAATAACAAACACAAACTTTTTTTATGGTTTCAAACTGTAACACGTCGTTATAATATTAATTTTATTTTTCTTAATTTAAAAAGCATTATTTAATAAATATGACTCATTTTCTACAAAAAACTTATTATTATGCCACATAACGCCATCTATCGAATTATTTGCAAACTACTTTGCGATCGAGTATCTCAGGACAATTTTTAAAATCAATTAAAGCAAGCAATGACATTTCATGTGTTCAGCATATATTTTTCTAAATGTCATAAACAATTGGAATGGTGCAATTTTCTTAGTTTCAATATCTAAAATTGATTGAAATAATCATTTTTCTGTTAGTAGAAACCATGTTTACGCATTAGTTTACTAATATTTTGAATCGGCAAGAGACTTTTACAAAACCGGTAAAATTTTAATACGTAGTCATAACACTAGCACTCAGTATCATTCATTCCGATACTCTTCTACAATTGTCTGTGGCCACGATGGAACTTCGCGATTTCGATGTTGTTTCGCGCTAAGGTTCCAATCGAAACTTCGGTCGAGGATCGGTCGCATGCGAACATTCGGATGGTACATTTCGCGCTAGACCCCCTGGCGCTATTATGGAAAATCAGACATCCATAGTAGAGGCTGAGTACAATTCGTTAAAAAGAACTGAGAATATGATACAAAAGCAACACAAAATTATAAATCTACACACTACGAAAATATTGGAGACAAAAGTAAACCAAGTTGAATACATGACCGAATTCACTTTATCAGCTATGTCGGCTAACAATTTACGAGGGGTGTTCAAAAAGTAGTGAGAATGAAGTAGTAATGGTGGGTACTTGAAAAAAGATTTTATTGTCACGGAAAGATTAGTTCTTTGTCATAATACCCTCAAATAATTAGCTTTCTATTTTGTTTGTGTCAGTTGAATTCATTATTTGTTAGTGACGTGTCGATAACTCTCGCTAAAAATGGATAAAATTGAAATCCGTGCGGTGATAAAATACTTTTGCTTGAAAAATTTTACTACGGAACAAATTTTTAAAGATTTACGTGAGACATTGGGGGAATCTGCTCCTCCATATTCCACAGTGGCTCGGTGGTGTGCAGAGTTTAAACGTGGTAGAACATCGGTTAAGGATGACCCGCGCTCTGGCCGCCCTTCGACGTCAGTCACTCAGGAAATGGTCGAAAAAGTTGAAAAAATTGTTCAGGATGATCGCCGTGTAACAGTCCGTTTTATAGCTGAAGAGTTGAAGATTTCAACAGGTAGTGTGCATAGCATTTTACAAGATCACTTAGGAATGAAAAATGTATCTGCGCGTTGGGTCCCGAGAATGCTAACGGGCGCACAAAAACGCGACTCAACATTTCAAAGAGCTCATTGGAACTGTTTCAACGAGATCCTGATCTTTTTTTGGGCCGATTCGTAACAATGGATGAAACATGGCTTCATCATTATGATCCAGAAACGAAACAACAATCAATGTCCTGGAAAAGACCGTCATCTTCCACGCCAAAGAAATTCAAGACTCAACCATCTGCCGGCAAAATCATGGGCTCAGTTTTTTGGGACAGCCAGGGGTTGGTAATGATTGAATACCTTGATCATGGAGCCGCTATCACAGGAAATGTCTACGCAGAACAAATAAAAAAATTACGTCAGGAAATCCTTAAAAAGCGACGAGGAAAACTCTCGAAAAAAGTTTTCCATCAGGACAACGCGCCGGCGCACAAGTCTGCAGTTGCCATGGCAGCAATCCAAGATGCTGGCTTTGAGATCCTCGATCATCCGCCATATTCACCGGACTTAGCCCCTAGTGATTTCTACCTATTTCCGCGTTTGAAAGAACACTTGAGAGGCACAAAATTTGAAGATGACGAAGAAGTGAAGGCCGCCGTAAACGATTTTTTAAGTACTCAAGATGAAGATTTTTTAAAAAGGGAATTTTGGCCCTAGAAAAAAGATTTGCTAAATGTATTGACCTAAAGTAACTACAACGAAAAATAAAATTATATTAAATAAATTCATTTTCTAACATAGCTATTCTCATTACTTTTTGAACGCCCCTCGTATTAACATCCACGTTATCGATCCCCAACAATTGCAGAATCAGTTGAGCATTATTTCAAGTCATTTAAAGGATCTCACTCTGCCAATTGATAACATACAAACAAATGTACATAATATATACCAATTGTTGCGAGTAAAAGTCAAAGTAACAAAACAGTATTTAATATTTAAAATAAGGATCCTCTGACCAGTAGAGATAACTATGAATTATTTAACATTCAGTGTCCCACACCAATTCGAAAAAATATGGTCACCTATTGAAAATTACGTAGCGATGAACCTACAAAAAGATTCATACCTACCTGTTACATCGAATGAATTAGAACACTGCGTGCTGCGTGACGTCACAACATACTTATGTCAAATGAAGACACCTGTTTATAAAATGAGAGCTGATAAGGATTTCTGTGATAAAGATGAAACTGACCACTGTAGAACTATCACCACTGTTTGCCAGAATAAGTGGATAAGTCTGTCAAAAATAAACCAGTACCTTTACTTCTGCCGTGATCACTGTCAGCTAAGAATTATTTGTAACGATCAAGTGACCGCACATCAAATGACAAAAGCTAGCATTATAAATATAGACAATAACTGTATAGTAAAAACAGAAAACTTAACAATTTGTACTCACAAACAACAAGAAAACCAAATGGAGTTAACATACAAAGTCCCTATAATCGCTCCCATAAATAATATAATAAATATCACAATCAAAGGCGAACAGAACTAGATTGTAACTGAAACATCGACGACGGATCAAAAACATCTCGATATAGAACACAAGATAAAGAACCTGAAAGAAAATGAGCCAACGTTAAACAATATCTCCGCTCACGATGTTCACCATTATTCCTCAATGTGTGGACTGTGGGCCGTAGTAATCATAGCAGCCATCGCGGTCTTATGCCGACGTCGTGGCCGTTGTTGCATACGGCAGCGACACTCGGAAACAACGGAGATCAACGTTGCCAACAGGTGCAGCGGCAAGCGAGGCGGCGGCTGGGCCTAGCTCAGGTCCACAGCCGAGCCCTCGCGACTTAACAAGTGAAAATAGTAAGAGTGTATCTGCGTATGTGCGCGATTATAAAAATAAGGGTATAACCCCAGTGTTACGAAAAATTGTGTTTAGTGAGGACTAGTGATGAACATTATAGTTGACATAAAGTTTTCTATCATTTCTAAACTCAGTTTCTCATTTTGTATTATACCATTTCATCTTTTGGCCCTCGGCAAGATGTTCGGTGTAATACTATATGACCGAAAACGTGACTCTCGCGCACCCGTTTGCGATGCATCAATTTTACCTAAAACACCTAATTAGTGCATTACTCGGAATCATCGCGACGCGCTCATAACATTAACATTTTAACATTTTGTGGAAAATTTTAATACATCGTGCATATTTTAACATAAACAGTCGTCTTATTCAACACTCGTTAATCCTGAACCCCACAACAAACATTGACGTTTCAAAAAAAGTAAGCGACACGAATATTTTAAATTTAATTGACGTTTCGAAAAAAGTAAGCGACACGACCTCCGTAGCCGAGAGGCGAGCATGCCGGACTTTAAGGCGCCGCCATTTCTAAGGTTCCGAGTTCGATCCCCGGTCGGGTCAATGTAGAAAACAACTTTTCTATATTGGCTTGGGTCTGGGTGTTGTGGTACCGTCATTGTTTCTGATTTCTATAACACTTGTGCTTAAGCTTCTTACCTTAGGATCAGAGCAATGTATGTGATGTTTTCCAATATTTATATTTATTTATTTATATTTTACTTGTCAGTCTATCTAATAAACAGCAAACGTCATCAAAATCTTCCGCCATGATAATTGAGGATTGCTATTCTATTGTTTTTTTAACAAGAAACGAAACAATAGTGTTAGAGATGTAATTACCTATATTTTAGTAACAGGTAATTTGGTGTACAGTTTCTGGGCCCAGAGTCCATATAATTTAGGACATCTTCTTTCAAAATCTTCGCAGACGAAATCCTAAACTGAAGCTAGTTAATTAGTACTAGTCACCTATACTGGAAGTCCTTCGGCGGGTTATCGTACGGGTTGGTGTACGCATCGGGTGGCGCGCGTTCGTGCGTGAACTCGACGTACACAACCGGCGCCATCTTGCGCCACAGCTCGTCCATCTCCTCCTCGGAGGCTGGCGCGGCCTCTTCAGGCTGACTTTCGTTCACTTGGCTGACACTCGCCTGATCAGTCGCGGACCGGAATTGGGACTGCGAAGTGATTTTAGGGTTGCTACACACTAATTCGGGCCGCTATTAATAGACAAAACCGAATATGAGTAGAAAGATGTAATGTAGTAGATGCTTTGAGTCGGCTTTGATTTTCTACATCTACGGCCTTACTACAAAAAGATAGACAAGGTTTGAACACTTGTCTAAAGATTAGTCATCCAATTGAAAATGTTTTTAATAATATGTCTCAAATGTCTGATGTGCAACATTTAAAATAGGTTGACTAATTATAAACAAGAGTTTAACACTAGTCTATCTTTTTTGTAGTAAGGCCAATACTGTCAAGCCAATAACAATGTCGCCCCGAATATGTGTGTCGCTACCCTAACTGAAAAGGCTAGTTTGACACCACCAATCAATTGACGTACTTTTTATGAGCTGTCAAGCCACATCGCTTCCTTACAATTTGTATGACGATAGCGAACTATGACGTCACTGTTTACGTAACTCAACTGCCAACTTTTCATTGATTTCGGGGCATTTAAAACTAAAATTATTCTAATAAATGATAATGTACCGGTTAATCAGGGCTAAAATTTTTACTTAACCATTCAGTTACTTTTGGAGACGGTGCAGACTATATCAAACACAAATGTCCTAACTACAAAAAGATATATGTTTCTTAATAATATGTCCCGATTGTCTGATGTGTCAACATTTCAAATTCGTTGACTAATCTTTAGACAAGTGTTCAACACTAGTCTATATTTTTGTAGTAAGGCCAAAAAAATCTTTTGGCTGGCACCAACTAAAAACATTTAAATTGATTGGGCATTCTTAAACATTTGTTTTTTGTTTCACCAACAATTGCTACTACTACTGGTCTTTAACTGATCTATGGAAAATCTATCAATATCTCACCGAGGTATAAGGTGTCTTGCGCAACTCCTCGTCGGCCACCTGCGCCAGTTCGACTGTGTCGTCCTTGAGGTCGTCGTCGGGGAAGGCCCAGGCCGCCTCGCCCTCTTCGTGCTCGCTTTTGCGCAGGTATATGCTCGGTTGGTCCTTTGACTAGAGGCAAAATATGGGGTCACTTTAGAAAAAGTTTCCAGATTTGAGGAGGCTAATGTGTTTGAACAAGCAGCTTTTGCTATGGGCTCAACATCGTTTTTTTTTCTCCATGCAAAGTATCTACATATATTTTAATTGATTTAAAATTCAAGTTTCAAAACCAAAATATTAGGTTACTAGAGTACTTGCGCTGTTCAAGTTGGCAACGTTGTCTTCTGTCTAGCTCGCTTGATCAAAGATTTTCTTGTCAGCCGCGAGCGTCGTGGCGTTAGAAGCATAGTGTATAGCGCAAGTGTAAGCTTACAGCGTCCAGGCCCAGGTGTCCGCAGACGCACTTCCCGCGCGAGGTCAGCGCCAGCGTCCGCAGCCCGACGTTCACCTTGGCAAGCGTGGGCGCGCGGACGGCGCTCTTGATGGCCGCGTGAGTCGCCGTTAGTTCCAAAACGCCGCGCGCTCGCTTGCGGACTCCGCTTTCTAGCTCCATCACCTGTGGAATAACCAAAATGTTATACACAACGTAAATTATACTCGGTACACCTTGTTGGATAATTGCATTGACCTACGTAAGGACAGGGCGGACCGCACGCATGTTATACTGCTCCAAACCTTTGCTTTGTCCACGTTCATCTGAAGGCCTACCTGTTGGAAAACTCTACAGAGGTCTTTAAGCACATTGTGCCGAGGTCTTTCAGCGATTCCACCATGACCATGAAATCGTCAAGATCGAAGGTGAGTAGTGTATTCGCTGTTAATATTGATGCTGAATCCAATTATAGGAGGTTAATTGTGCGGTGAACATTGACAGTGAAATAACGTCTACCTTACGCTTCGCTGCAGATATTCCCTCGTGCAAGACGGAGTTGTCTTCAACTCCGCCTGTCGTCTCCAAAGGAATTTCAGTTTACGTGTTCCACCCGCATTTAGAAGCTCTGAGGTGATTCCAACAACACTCAGCTCCTTGTTGTTCCTAAGCTATTTGAGGATCATCCTAATTTTATAAAGGCTAATGCCTAATGCCCTAATGGCCATTTATGCGTATCATTATTATTTCAGTCAAACGACGTCCACTGATGAACAAAGAACAGAAGCCATTTTTTGCTGATAGATAGTTATTATCATCATTTATCATTTCAGCCTCAGGACGTCCACTGCTGAAAACAGGCCTGACCCAGAGACTTCCAGATTGGCCGGTTAGAAGCGGCCTGCATCCAGCAATTTTCTGCAGTCACAAGGTTGAAGGAACCACTTACAGTCAGACCACCTGACAGTCGGAGGACATTTAAGTAAGGCAAACTACTACTAATTAAGAAGTGCACATCATCAAACAATTTGCTTTCACTGACCTTAAAAACCAGCGACACCTCGTCGAAGTAGGCTATGAATCTGACTGGTATCGGCGTGGCAGGGGTGGTGGCCTCCTCCGCGGTACCCTCGCGGTCCGCCCACGCGGGCAGCCACGACCACGCCCACTCCGACCAGCTGCCTTGGCGTGCCGGCTCGGCAGAGTTCACGGATGTCGCATCTACGGGAAGAATTATAGGGTACTAGCTGAGTCCACGACTTCGATCGCTTGGACTACAAGATATTTGAAGTCTCATAATTAACCTATTTTGTGGTATGCGCTGAAGCACTCTTAACATAAAATTGCTTTTTACTTTTGAATTGAAACTCAAGAGACAAACAGGCGTAAATACGTGACTTCTATACGAACTTTTATCCCCACACAGGTCGAAATTTCAATCGCGCTACAGCAAATATTTATGTATTTAAATAATTATGTGTTTTAATATTATCCTTTTTTATTTATTTAATAGAACGTTTCCACTCTCATAAAGAGTTATCGTGCTTAAAATGATAAGCAAGGTGTCATCATTGGATAACATCATTCATAAAATCCGGAAAAGGACATTACGAACTTCCGACTAAATAAACTTACACTAATTATTTTTATACGAATACAATTAACACACGCAACTTTGTACGGTAGTCACCGAGTTAGCATAAATCGTGCTACCAATACGTGTGGTATCATTTCGCTCCAAATATCACAGTGGCAACGAGGATTTTATAACAAAAAGGAAGTGTTGAAAACTGTTTCGCGTGCATATTGTTATTACTGAGACGATTTCAATCGGCAGGTTGTGTGACTTCGATGTAAGGTCGGGCGTGTGGTCTTCGTACATCGATAGGTTAAACATGTTCTTCAAGGTGAACAAGGTCACGGATTACCTGAAGCTGTCTACACTGATAGCTACAATAGACGATGAAGTGTATGAACTGCTCGTCATTCTTGCGAGTCCGACTAGGCCGTCAGATATGGACTACGCCCGAGTGAACTGACGCGCCAGCACTTGCAGCCGACGCCATCTTCTTTGGCGGAACGGTATCATTTACGCCAAAAGCGGCAAAGTGCAGGAGAGGACATCAACACGTTTGTCGTGGAATTAAAGAAGCTATCGAATGATTGCAAATTTGGGCCAATTAAAATGAAAACTTGTGCGACCAGTTCAAATGCGGCCTGAGAAGTGACGTCAGCCGACAACGGTTATTTGCGGAAAATGATACAGTATCATTCACGGAAGCGGTGAAACTGGCTCAATCATAACAAGCAGCAGAGAGGGATGCGGCGATGGTAGAACACAGGGCGGAGGCAATACACACGGTGGAGCGGAGCACTAATAAAAATAACGGCTGGTGGCCGCGAGGACGCACAGGCGGAGGTTACGGAGTGAAACCGGCTATTAGAAGCGGTAATGCAGACGCACGATTTGGCGGCGGAGCTGGCATGGTGGCAGACACTCAGAAACGGCACATTTTCCATCCAACTTTCATTAGTTTTTAAGCGATTAGCCGAGTACGGACTGAAAGTAAAAAAAACTAAGTGCGTTTTCTTAGTAGATGAGGTCACTTACTTGGGGAATGTGGTATCTATAGACGGAATTAAAGGAGATAAAACTAAAAGAGATGCTATGTTAAATTAAAAATTCCACAAAATGTTACTGAACTTTCTTAGGATCTTTTTTAGGAATGGTAATTTTTTACGCAAAATTCATTAGAAATTTGAGTAATTTGTTTGAGTGTTAGTCTTCATTTCCGACCTTAAGGCCGGAAATGAAGACTGTCTTCACATTGAAGACGGTTTTTGCTTCCTCGTTTTAGTCCAGGACTACCTGGATCATATCGAAAGGCTTACGGGAGTAGGCCTTGTACAGGCGATAGACCTGTTTGGCCGGGTAGCCCTGGGCCTGAAGATCACGGAGGATGGACTCCAAGTCCACCTCCTGAGGGGGTCCGCGAATAACTACGCGGAGTTCGCGCTCCTCGGCGAGGAGGTACGTGTGGTACCCAATGCGCTCGCTGTCCAAAAATTAGGTGAGCTCACGGTGGTCCTTGGACGTAGGGACCACTACTTTTATGCCTACGGCACAATCCTTGACATGCGAAAAGTTTACAATAGTCCGCTCTTTATGAGGAGGAGGAACGTCTCACCCTCTCGAGCGTGCCCTCCAGGGGGCCAAGGTACAAACTCCGGCTTACCTACAGAAGGAGTAAAACTTTCAGCACCTTGAAAAAGGCACTGTCCGACGCCCCTCGGCGAGCGGAACCGCCTTGAAAAAGGCGTTAAACCTTTTTGGGTTCGTTATCACCGTTAGTTATTCCCAAAAAGGCCGCGGGCAAACCACGTGACTCGGGCGAGCGAGATAGAAATGAGAAACGAACGACTGAGGGACAGACGTCGAGCTCAGTCGAACGCAAATGGCGAAATCACCACTCTGGTTACTCCGGCAGGAAGTTTTAACATACTAAGTAAGAGTGAAAGGGTGATAAGGGTCTAATTGTCAGGACCCCCTGCTGTATAATACGCCACTAAAACTAATATTTTTACTTGTATTATACCGTTCTGTAATGTATATAACGGTTATTGACATACATATTATAAAGGACAGAACATTTTTAACTTTTTCATCGCTATATCTCCGAATGATTCTTAGGAAAAAAAGTATAGAGACAGTTTTTATAGATATCGCATAATTAATAATTTTTGTCTCAGTTATACTTATGATAAAACTTGCCGTCACGCGTCGAATCGATGGGGATTTTTGACAAATTGTTTGTAATTGTGTTTCCAACATTCATGGCAATTTTCAGCTTTGTGCGAATAAATGTAACCTTACCCCTATTTTTGAAGCTAATTTGACCGGGCTATGTGATATTTATAAATTACGGGAATTGTGTTGACCCAATTTACTACAAAACTTTTTTTTAAAATTAAAATATTATCCGGTCAAAAAGACATTTGCATTGCCAACGGCAAGGACTTACCTGGGGCGTCATGCTCCTCTCGCTAGAAGTTGCGCTCAGTATAATGAGAATAGTGGCCTAGATATTTTCCACGATTCGTTACCAAAATTTAAACAGAAACTTTCTGATTATTAGTATTTTTTTGTTTTGTAATTTCATTAATTTTGTTTTGGATATTTTAGACTATAACTGTGTAGATATTTGTGTTGTTATTAGACTTACTTACCTGTCAACGTTGTGTACGCCTATTATAGGTACACGTATAAGTCAATGTGTGTGTGTATTTGATGCAATTTATTTTATTGTATACATGTACTGTTGGTGTACCTTATGAAATAAATAAATAAATAAACACAATACGGGAATCGAACTGGAAATCTCGCTACTAATCGAAAACTAACACTCACGCATCGGTTGTGGTGGCGCAGAAGCCTTGGGCTGCGGAGGGGTAGGCTTGTCCTCTACTGGGGGCCTCTCCCGCGTCATGCGCAGCAGCAGTACCACCTGGTCACTGGTCACACCCCACGCTAACTTGGAAGATCGGAGGTGGATGCTGAGTCTACTTGCTCGGCGAGTGTTCGCCGATACCAACTGGGTGAGTACCCTAAGGAGAATTCAACAATTTATAACGCTGTTTTAGTAAATAAATATTGGACCAAATCACATACATTGAATCTGGGTGTTGTGGTACCGTCGTTGTTTCTGATTTCTATAACAAGTGCTTTAGCTACTTACCTTAGGATCCGGCCAGTTTAAGTGATGTTGTCCAATATTTTTATGTTGTTTTAATAGTAGTATAGTTTACATGACGACCTTAGTAGCCGAGAGGCAAGCTCGCTGAATTTGGCGTCGCCATGTCTGAGGTCCCGGGTCGATTACCGGTCGGGTAACTTTTCTACATTGTTAGGATGTTGTGGTACCGTCGTTTTTTCCGATTTCTATAACACAAAACTGTAGGACCTTAGTCCAGTATTTATTATATTAGTTATTAGTAATATTTTGTATTGTCGTTATTTGTAATATCCCAAGGCAATTAATATTATTAATATGAATCTTCACAAACCTGAGATCGAGCTGGCACCGGTAGAGCAGCGGCTCCTGGTAGAAGCGGATCTTGCCGTCCGAGTCCGCGCGGTCGAGGCACAGCGTGAGGTCGTCCAGCCGCACCAGCCGACGGATCACAGGATCGTTTTGGTCGATGTCTACAACAAAGCCAGATACACATTAGTAATTTAAATATTCTTTTTAACAACATTACATGCAAGGTTTATTCAAGATAATACTTGAAAAAAATTACCGCCTTAGGTAGGATCCAAACCCATGACTCATCGCATACCGGGTGACCATTTTTATTTTCACTGTACTTTTAGGAGTTATATTTATTTATCATTATAACCTATCCTGTAAAATGCTGCAGCTGAGCAAAGGTCCCCAAGAATCTTTCATCGATCTCCATTCAACGCCAATTACTCCCGACCCATCGTCAGTTGTAAACCAAATCTTCGCTCCCATCTTCTAACCTCTTTGGCGAAAGCCGTCTGCAGGTAACGATTGCGTGACGATTTGGGCCCACTTATCCGGGTGCATCCTAAACACGAGCCGGCCGACTTCTACTTTAGCTTTGGTGTCTTGTTAAGCTTCATCTACTCCTAGTCTCTAGTTTTAGAACGGTTTTCAATATTTTATTTAAAAAATCTAAATTTGAATGATTTTTTATTAGAACCAGCATAGTCATAGTGCGTTAGCAGCAGTTTAGAATATTATTAACCTAGATAGAGTTAGTAGTACATTTAAGGACGCGCGCGGCTCTTTCGCCGCTCGAGCACGGCGCGTAGCTTGCGCGCGTACGGCTCGCGGGCGGCGCACGAACATAAGGGTACGTCCAGACCTGGCGAAAGCGCCACGAATGCGCAGCTCACGCGCAGTACGTGTTCCATTACTGCAACCGTTTGTGCGCCTCTTTAGCGCAACTCTTGCAAGGTTTGTACGGTGAGCGCGAACGGCGTGCGATTCATTTCTAGCTCACATAACGCGCGCGTCCAGCTCGCGTGCATCGCAAAAACATAAAATGCACGCGCGCATTTGCGACGCATTCGCTAGATTTGGACGTAGCCTAAAATGCACACATGCAGCTCGCAAGCGGCTCACGAGCAGCGCATTCGCCAGATCTGGACGCACCCTTTCATTGAACCATTTATCAAGTCTACACTACATCAATCATCAAACAATGATTCAGGTTCCGACAGACAATTTAAGCCTCGCAGCAGCTCAGTACTTCAGTAGTATAGTACAATTTACCCGCGCCTCAGGTAGCATCCCCGATGTGCTACAGAATCGAGGCAGCGCCCTGATCGCATTATTTTATACAGTTTTTTTTTTGCGTAGGTATTATAGCTAATCCCATAAAAGTTTTTACTGAAACTGATGATGCGGCGGCTAAGTTGTTTTTGCGATTTCGAAAAGATTTGCCGAGTCCGAGCAATAAAATCACGACGTAAATGAAGTCCTAATGTATTAATTAACTGAAAAAGTAAACAAATAAAATAGGTCCTGACCAGGAATAGACTCTTATTCTGGAACTGTAAACGACTTAAGAACCTCCTCCGTTTTTTCGTCGGTTAATAACTTTAATCAGTGTACACTCACCAGCAAACGCGGGTTCCCAGTTGACGCCAGCACAGTCGACGGAGAGGTGTTTGACATTGAGCGACAGCACGATGTCGTCCTGCACGTATTTGACTATGAGGTGGTGCACGCGCAGCGCGATATTGCTCACGATGCGGCGCACCAGCGCCTGCATGTAGCCCGGGGGCGCTTCTACCACTTGCGTCCTTCGGCTAAATCAACATTAAAAAACGTCTGACTAATATAAATTAATAAATAATAATATTTTTTCTGATCAATGTTGCGGCTATGTAGTTATACTAGGTAGTATACTACCGTCAATACCCGATAGAAGTATACGTATAGCAACAACATTTATCAGAAAAATCGCAGGCTTCGACAGCGAGAAACACTTGAAAGATTTCGACAGATCAGCTAACGTCTCGGTAGCTTAGTAAGTAAAGCACTCGCCCGGTATGCAATGGCCGTGGGTTCGGGTCCCGCTCCCAGCTGAGGCAGTCGATTTTTTTCAAGTATTATACCATCTTGAATTAAACTAGCATGTGATTGCTCAAAAAAATTTAAATACATAAAAGCACATCTACAAATGTAAAGTTCAGACCACCGATCGCCAGACCTTCCTCGGAAGCTTAGCAAAAGTAAAATTACATTTTATCAAAGTTTAAAGGTGCCTAGTGGGGTTTGCTATTATGATAAGTGTCTGGAAATGAATGAATTGATTTCAAATCCTATGTCGAAGAACATAATTATGATCAAACTATTTTGAGTAAAATTTTACACACCTGCAAAGCCATGATAATCCAAAGTTTTACAGTCAGCGCAATCAAAATTTTTAAAATTCAAAAGACAAAAATCATTAGTTTTTTAAAATTCTAATAAAAATAATCTTAATTTGCTTTAAAACTGTGTACAATATTAGATGTTGGCATGTCATAAAATTTTAAAAGTATCAACAGTCTTATACCTTAAAGTGTAGGCATGCAAAATTATTAATTTAATAAAAAGGCAGTCACACAAAATAATTTTTACGAAGTAATTTTTACATAATGTTATTCATTATTATTAAAAAAAGAATTCAGATTAGTAGTTAGCACTAAATATATTTGTCAGGTTTTTGATTAATTATTAATTAGGTTGAAGGAAAAAACGTCAGAAAATGAATAAATGAGTTTTCAATATTTTTACATAATTTATATGCATTCCTATTTCCTAACTATTAACTATCTACCTAAATTCTAAATATTCCTTTACACTATAAAAAATTCTGAGAGCCAATCCAATGATTATATTTTTAAATTTTACTTTCTGAACGTTCTTTAAATTCGAGGGTTGTTTGTTAAATAATGTAACGGCCATCGATTAAGTATTTTTGCTGAACAGTGCCAGAGTAGAGGGTGGAATGCATAATCTATTTTTCCTCGAGTCTCGGGTGCTTTTATTGTCTGTCGTTAATTTTGAAGTATTCTGGGTGTTGTTTTACAAGAAGACACATTTCCGAGATATAAATAAATACACGGCAATGTATTTTGTATTTGAAATTAAATTAAGTATTTTTAATTAAAAAAAATGGTTAGGATGATTCCCGATTGTTGATTTCGCCCAGGGCTGGAACGCATTTTTTCTGTGCTTTAAAAGCTATGTCAAAATCAACACTGTTAGATACCCCATATTATTATGCCGTAGCGAAGGACTGAAGACACGTAGCCATGATATGAGTGCTACATTTATTGATGATACCCTTTTAATTCTATTCAGTGCATAAACAAATCTGTTAACCTTTTTACAAATATGGTCAATGTGTTCTTTCCAGTTGCAATGTTCATCTTGAATAATTCCGAGAAATGTTGTGGACTGACGAAAGGTCTGGCGATCACGGACGATGATGTTAGATACTTAAAAATGGCAAAATGTCGAAGTAGACATAAGTTAGGGAGTAGTTATGACACTGGGGCGTATGGGGCGCTGCGCGCGTAGGGCGCGCACGCGACGCGCACCCGACGCGCGCCCGATGCTAACGTCACCAATGTCAAATGCACGTCAAACGCGATACTATGACCACACTTTGTTGTACTTTTGAACCATCAACATGTTTACTTCTACTGTAGTTATTTTAAGTATATTGTTAAAACAGATAAAAGGCAAGAGTAAACCCAAAAAAAGAATTATCTATGAAGATATCAAGTTCATCCATTTAAGGCTGAGAGACTGTTATGTCAATTTAATACCCATTATCAATGACTAAGTAGTTTCCAAAAAAAAAACACTGTTATTCATAAGAGTGTCCAATCGTTTAATAAACTTCCTACAGTACGCTGCTAAAAAAATAAACGATTACAACCAACAGGAGAGGAGATGGAATATGTGCTGCACAAAGACTTACTACGCTAAAACGCTTACATTATTAAATCAGAAAGACGCAATAGAAAAATAAATAATACAGAATAAATAACAAAACGCCCTCCAAACTAGGACAAATCCGGGGTAACCCGGACGGATGGCACACCTACCCAGGAGGAGCGTCCAGTTCCATACAACTTCATACTATTTAGCGGAGCGCCCAAAACGCAGCGCCCCGGGTGCTTGTCATAACTACTCTCTTACAGGTAGATTAAAATAAAGTCAAAGATTGTGTGATGATTACGAACGTCATTTGACTCTATTGCCACTTACGGGTTTATTTTTTTCTTGTCAGGCTATAACAAATTCATCTGTGCTGCTGAGAGACCGCTCAGGCAAAATATAAGGCTACCTCTTTACATATTGTGTATTTTAATTACTTAGTTTAAGGTGTGTGGTCAGACTCATGTTTGTTTATTTATTTATTTATTTTGCAAACAATCAAGACCTTTACTTGTTGTTTGACGTTTGAAACCGATAACGCACACAGCCGCGGGAGTGTGAGTGACATTACACTCCCGCACACACTTTATTTCGATCTAAAAAAGGCAACTATGTACACATCATGCTTCGCATAAGGCACGCCTTTTAACCATATTGTCAATTCCTGTAAAATCGCTCCCCCTTGGGAACCCTGCGCGACGTTTGCCAAATGTAATGAATTTACAAATCACTTACTTTTGCTCGGGCAGTTGGGATTCTTCAGCTGGTGTCGGCGGGGTCAAACTTAAAACGCATTCTAGAAAAGAAAGAATACAAATCGGAATGATAAAATTTTAGGACATTTGCTCTCTATAAGGCAAACAAATAGTAAAACTGACATTTAAGTGGTTAGCAGTCCCGCAGACCATATATGGTACATAACGATTGGTTTTTAATTGTTATATTTTGCCGGACAGTGAACCTGTTAAATACACGGTGATCCCACTAAACTAACATCGAAATGTATAGTGTTATTTCCATACAAGTGAATCATATCAGCTGATCTTGTATGTAGTTATGGTACGTGCAAGATTTAAATGCTCCCCTAATACTAAGGTATTGGTAATGTAAGAAGGATACTGAATAACCAATCACCCTGTATACATTTACAAAAATTGCTGACGGTTGTGTGTTACGAACCCACCCGGCCACGGCGCCAAAAAGGCGGTGGTTGTGTCAGTAAGCTGTACGGGTGCGTACTTTCTGGTATTCAAGAGGAAAAAAGAGTACCGCAGTATTTCACCAGTTAAAGCACATTTTTTGTGGCCGGGCTACAGCGTATGCGATGCGATATCTAAAAGAAACGGCAACCTTATGATATTATTTAGGTATGGAGTGCTTGTACGCATCGTAAACCACCAAAAATAAACGTATCTTAAAAAAAATTGTTAATTTAATAAAAAAATATTTAGGAATTAAAGTTTGTTACTTGAGACGCCTGACAGGAATGTTAGAGCAAAAACATAATTTGACCTCTTGTGTAAAAGAATAGTGCTGCGTTTTCCAAAAAACCTTTTTTCTTTTTGTAAATAACAAATGATTTATTTTTCATATGACAACTGTTGGCATAGAGGACCTTTTGTTTTTTCTTATACTTATCTATACTTCTTTATGTATAAAAAAATTTAGTAAGATTTTTTTTTTTAATTTTTACTATTTTATAAACTTTATTTTATATATTTATATCCATTCTAAAAATACTTACGTCGTCGTCGGCACCCTAAATTAAACAAGTAGACAACTTGGTAGTTGAAATAAATCCTACTCTAAATACTGCCTACATAACAAAACATATCTAGATCAAGTTACCTCTCTGCTCGAACATTCCTGTCAGGCGTTTTAAGTCACAAAGTTTAATTCCTAAATAAATTTGTATTAAATAAACTATTTTTTTTTAAAGAACAGATACGTTTTTTCATGGTTTACGATGCGTACTAGTACTCCATACCTACATAATATCATAAGGTTGCCGTTTTTTTTAGATAGAAGCGTGGCTGGGCTGGGTCGCATACGCTGTAGCACCGTACAGCTTACTGACAACCACACCACAACCACTGTCTTTTTGGCGCCGTGGCCGGGTGGGATCGTAACACACCTGACGGTCGCTTTTAGAGAAACATAGTATTCGGTGGCTGGGACTTATTGTTGTGTTTTTCAATGCTCTTGTCGAGAGATGATAGCGTCCAATCAGTGTTGACGCAACGCTTGCGCAGCAGTATTTACTTAACGCTGATTGGACACTGCCACGAGGCACGACGTCGACGCTCGAAAGACGTTAGTGTGAGCGAGGCCTAAATGAGTAGGCTCGCTTCATTATTTTTACTCGGAATTGTTAGGGTGTAACTAATTGTTTAAGATATTCGCAAAGCGTTGTACAGTGTATAATAAAATATAAATCAGATTCGCAAAGCAATATTCAAATGCTTAGGCTAAGTGCTTATTAAAATATGTACACATTAATAATATTTCGTGTAGGTTTGCAGGCCAAGGTATACATATACGTTTTCGTTTTTATAATGATAAGAAATCTAGGCAAGTATCCTCATCTTATATACTATATTATAAAATTATTGCATCGATTTAATGAATACTTATCTTCAAAATTTGAAGGTAACAAATCAGGGTAGCTACACACAAATAAGGGCCGTCTTTGTCCTCGGTTTTTTAGTATTTGTCGACCAACAAAGCCGACTCGGAGCATCAACTACATTACATCCATCTACACATATTCGGTTTTACTGCCAGACTTTGCTGATTAAAGCCCGCGACTTCGTTCGTACCAGCGCGCCATCTTAAGTGAATTATCTCGCATCACTCAGGGAAGGCCCGACCACATTTAGTGACATTTATCACGAGCATCTCCGTCCTTCGGAAGGCACGTTAAAAGTTGGTCCGGGCTAATATCGCTTGATATTAGTCGTGAACCCTATTAAGAGGCCTTAAGGCGGCTTAATTACATCTGACAGTAAGGTTTAGTCACTGGCCTTAGAACACCTTTCCACCAATCCGCACTAGGCCCACGTGGTAGAGTATGGCCCAAACCACTTCATAGTTGAGGTGAGGCCTGGTACCCTGCAGTGGGACGTATATAGGCATACTTTACTTTACTTTTTTACTCAGGAAAGGTATATTTTTCGGGAGAGTAAAAGAAGCCTAAGTAACGCCTCGTTTCACAAGTTCACTACTTCACTAATTGCAACACACTTCGCAATGACAGTCAATTACTGAGAGGTCCGGGAACACGGCCATTCACGCGCTAGCAAAGGCGTTTTTATGATGCCGTGATCGCTAGTGAATGCAATGAACTGGGTGGTACTGTTAAGAAGTATTTGAACTAGTATTATACATGTGAAAGTGTATGTTTAATATTTGTTACCATAAGACTAAAACGCTCTTTAGATATTCGTTCAATATGTGTGACGCAATTTATAATTAATTATTTTTTTATATTTTAAATTTTTGTTATTTGAGCTAAGATTATAACGGTATTTCCCACATAGTAATGTCTCCAGCAGGGCTAGCATGCGCGCATCGGCTATTTTATCGATAGACAAGACAAATTTTGTCTTCGACGATAATTTTGTCGTTTTCCCTAACCTGCAACACACTGTCGATTAATTTTATCTTCACGATATATATATACGACCGATACCGATTGTAACCGATGGGTCCGATGAAGCCATATTAAAAAGTGTAGTATTTTTTATTTGGCAGTATTGGCCACTTTTTATGTCATTCATTCAATTTTACGTCCGATTTGGCTTTTTTCATCTGCCCACTCTAATTTATAAAAAAAAATACGTCAAATGAGATGACATTGACAATTGGATTGACTTCGATCGTAGTTTGCGGGAAAACTTTAAAAGTTTCACAAAGTACGTAAATATAAAACAATAATAAAAAGTTAGTAATAAGGGTTTCATAATATTTGGGACAAAGGAAGAAGGTAATATTATTTATTGATAAAAACAATTGCGGAAAATTTAATGTATGAGCTACCTACACATACCACGAATGGCATTTAATACTTCTTGAAAACAACAAAGTACCTAATTATACAAAACGCCGCAATGAGAAGCGCACATCGAGCGCCAATGGACGCAGTGCAGCTTCAAGCTGCATTTAGTGAACTTGTTCCGCATAGGACAGTAGAAGGAAGGAAGACTGGAATACTCTAGCCGTTTTAGGACTCCAAATTTGGCCTTAGCCGGTCCACAATCTTGAGCGACATGGACTTTGAAATGCACTACAAGACTGGAATTCAGTGCTCGGAACATCAAATCAACAATCAAAATCACATACGTTTCGAATCTTTTTCTTTATGTTTTCCGGGTCGCCCACCTGGAAAAAAGATTCGAGACTCCTCGTAGACACTTATTTTTACGTTCTAAAACGGCACTGCCATGTTATTTTGGTTTTTTTCTTTTATCGTGATCAAAAACCATCGACGAAACATGTTGTGGAGAAGTGTCAAACTTAGACTTTAGATAAAATAATGGTGCCATGTTAGGGTGTGTCGACAATTTTGTCTCTTGTCGATGTTTGACCGAAGACAAGACTAGTTAGGACTGCAATGTTAGCACCGAAGATAAAACGACATATTTACGTCAAAACTCGATAAAATGCCACGACAAAATTTTGTCGTGTTGCGCATGCTAGCCCTGCTGGCCTTTTTTTTTGAGTAACTCAAAATTTGCTGTTTCCATCTTTGTATGCAATTTTAATTATGTATATAAAATACGCAATACATCAATCTGACAGGAAATTAAATGTATTTATTAGTCATACCAAAGAGATTGAATTACTATGTAGGTGTTGTTATAACTAAATGATTATTGCACTCACTGTACCTGTAATAGTCCTATCACGAAATGGTTAAAAACAGAAGCGGGCATTACTAGAACCGGGCGTTACAAGAAGTGGTCAAAATCAGAATGAGGCATAATCTAGAAGACGACATTTTAATAAGTTGTCACAGACCACCTATAGGGAAAAAACAAACATATGGCGTTGTATTGGAGCGTTCAAGGAGAAGCGATTTTTCACGCGTTTGTTTGTTTTGCGCGTCGGACGTTGCGGGTGACGCTGCGTCGGGCGCACAGTGGGTCGAAACTGGAATTTGAATGACTATTTTTGAATGCCAATAAACAGAATTCCTTAACCCTATAAACTGAGTCCATTTGGCTAAACTTTTTTTACATTTTTTTTTATTTTACTACCGTTTATAGTGATAACTTCTAAATACAAAAAATCTCATACTTTTTTGTTCATAAATGTTTATTACTACCAAGAAACTCATGCCAGACAGTTATTATATTATTTTCATTAATACTATCATAATATTTTTTACAATGACATAATTTTTAAACTAAAAATTTATTTGAACATCTATAACATTATAAAATAATATAATATGACATTATAAAATAATGCATAAAACGAGTGATTTATCATTTACACATCGGTAGAATGCCCCACTATTTTTTCCTAGTATTTAGATTTTAGATTGCACAATGTTAGATGACACACAAAGGCAATTAGACAAGATCAATATTTTGTACACACACGTCCCGTCGCGTCGGACGACGCAGACCGACTGAAGCAATGTGGTCCACTGGACCACAACGCCTAGCAGAACAATTTGGTTTGATTGAGGTCTGTCTAGTACATTATACCTCTGTGCTCTAGGTTTTTTTCCTATTTTATAATGTAGAGGAAGGGGGGGCAAGACGGGGTAGCGGGTCATACGGGGCAGCGGGTCATACGTGGCAGTGACCATATTTATTATTTGAGCGGGTCATACGTGGCAGTGGCCATATTTATTATTTATTTATTATGCTTAAGACACATTACAAAATTTATATGAAGCGATCTATTTCACAAAACACGTACCAGAGATTGAATTACCGAAAAAAATATGGTTGAAACGGTAAGCGGTATGACGTCATACCTTTAAATTTCGATACCTTAAAATAAAGGTACCTTTAAATTACTATACCTTAAAGTAACTGTACCTGTATAGTTTCGATATTGTATTATTGCGGTATCATTACTTTTTCAAGTATCTAAATTATAAAATAAAGGTTTTCTTTGTACCCTCCCGCCCGCGCCGATACTTCACGGGTCATGTCAGCCGCAATAGTAAAGGTATTAATATAGGTATAACGATACCGTATAAAATATATATATATATATATTTCTTTTTTAAACGGTACCACAACCGTAATTCCCAACCGTTTTGGTTCTACCTTTAAATCGAAGCTGTATCGTAATTCTATACCGGTACTATGGTACCGGGTATGCCTGGTAGCAAGGGTATGCCCTTATCTATGTTCTAGCACATAACGAAGTGCCAACAAATATAAATACAGTGTCTGGGTTTTGATCGGTGATAATTTAAGGGATTTGAATACATCAAAAATCGACGAAAAACCCCGCACATAAGGGTCTAATTCTACCCCGAAAAAGAATAAATTGATAAATTTAAATAATCATATCCATACGCTTCACCAGATTGTACAAAAAACTGAGGAGAATAATCGGCCATTTTTATCGGTAGATTCATTTTTTTATTATGAAAAAGCGTTCGAGTTGGTCGAAACCTAGGCATTCAGTATTTGTAGTGATGACAGGCCGACTCATAGATATAAAAGTGTTAACGTGTTGGTGTAGCAAGGCCACTGTGTCAGTTCGTCGTATACGAGACCAGAGCACAAATAATTACATACGGAACTGGTCGTGGTCTTTGTCTATTGGACTCTTAAACAAGTTTAAGGTCACACAACGTGCTATGGAGAGAGCTTAAGGTTTCTCGCTTTTAGGATCCAAAATGAGGAGATTCGTAGAAAAACCAAAGTCACCGAGACATATCTTTTCAAATTGCAAATTTTGTTCTATAACATTTTGAATGTTACTTGTAGTTTTTGAGAGAGATTTTTGACCGAAACTGACCTAAACCGAAACTTTGGTTGGACACCAGATTTTATACACAATTCAATAATTATTTAAAAGTACTAAAGTTCAAATTAATGATGATTTGTCAAAAACGCCGATTACAAAGATTTATAAACAATTAAAACGGATTATTGTAATCATTATTGTCAGTTTTTAGAAGCTTTAAATGTTCAGTACCCCGTCTTGCCCACTCTTCCCCTACTCTGTAACTGACAGCCGCAGCGGGCGACGCAGCGGGTGTCGGAGCGGGCGCCGCTCCGGGCCCAGCTCCGGGCGACGCTGCGTTAACCTTGAACGGATAGAACACTTGACGCAACGCAACCCGCACCGCACGACGCGCCGCACGACGCACCGTATCTCCTTGAACGTGGCCTTATGTATTCCGAGCATACAAGGGTGTAATTTAGTTAATTAAGAGTAATAAAACGATAGCAAAATTAATTAATACTTTTCGCTGCAGCCACACAGTGATACAGTTTTGTGTGCATTATCAATTCCATGCAAACAGCGGTTGTAGAAGGTCCACATAGGCTCACATATGGCATTATGTTTAGCCCCACCGTAGTCAGCAGGACATGACCGGTTATGTATTGGTGTTAAAAGTTGACCCCAAATATGTCCTCACTGATAAATTGCTAGCTAGGTGCGATGGTTTCGCAGGGTCTGTCCTTTTTTTTAAAATAGGAAATTTCTATATTGGTTGACATCAGTGCATGTGCATGATCTAAAATAAAACAAATGTTACATATGCATCCCAACAATCACTTAAATCACTTAATATCACAAATGATAACTACTACTTAAGTTACCTACCCGTTATACATAGTAACGACAAATCTTTCTTTTATTGGTAAAGCCTGCTCTATATTTCCTTCTTGAGCATATTTTAATCCCTCCGTTGCAGTTTTGAAACGGCCTAAGCTTCGAAAGCGCTTTTTTGCTTTTTTTTCATCTACAAGAAACAGTATCTCATCACATCCGGAAAAAGCAGGAAAATCAGTAGCACTTCTGCCTCTTTTTACTTGTGCTAATATGAACTCACAGTTCTTAAGTTATGGCGATTGTAACACACAAAGAAAAACATCACCAGTTTCTCCTGTGCCTGCTATTGCAGCTTCGTAGGCCCATTCAAACAAAAATGTTATATTTACAGTTCCCATTTACCAATTTGAAATTTGACTCAACTACATATTATTTTCTAGGACCTTGAAAGGCAGAAGTGTTACTACTCTTCCACGCCTTGTCCGGGTGTGATGTGATACTGTTTCTGCTTTTGCTGAAAGGGGAATTAAAAAAGCGCTTTCGAAGCTTTGACCACTTATCCGACTACAACGGAGGGATTCAAATATAATTAAGAAGGAAATATAAAGCAGGTTTTACCAGTATACGAAAGATTTGTCATTGTCATTTATGACAGGTAACTTTAGTACAATTTGTGATATAAAGTGATTTAAGTGATTGTTGTGGTGCTTATGTAACATTTGTTTTATTTTAGACCATGCACATGCACTGATTTTCTTATCCAAAATACGTGAGTGCCTAACGACAAAAGCCTACAACCAGTGTGTGTTACCAAACTGTGTGGCTGCAGCGAAAAGTATTAATTAATTTTGCTATCGTTTTATTACACTCAATTAACTTAAATTACACCTCAATTATTATTTTTACCCAACAGTCGCTAATAAAAAATAAGTTGCAATTGTGCTAATTTAAATAATATAATTGTTTGTTTAATATCTACACAGATACCGATACGCCTACAAACTAATGGTAAGTGCCAAATCGCCTAACAAAACTTCTCCTTGCGACACAATTTTTTTAAACAATTTTTTATTATAAATATATCAAAAAACTTTATATTTTTATATTCTAATTGAACAGGGCTATTCACACATATATTTTTGTAAAGCACAACCTTGTGGTATAATAGTAAGCATAGCTTTTGTAAAAAATTTTTTTTTTTTTTGCGCATTACTCTGAATTTTTCTATTAACAAGTGAAAATGTCGTTCCAGAAATGAATTCCTTGTCCTTGATTTATACGAAAACGTTAACAAACACGATCTATTTGGTCAATCTTTGCAGATATAATATTCATAGTGCAGCGCGGTAGATGCTAGTTTGTCTTTTTTACTGTTCCCATGAAATGAATAGATATTCTTTGCTGTTATTCTTAAGTTTATAAAGATGAATCCACTGCAAACTGACAAAGCTAGTAAGTAATTAAAAATAAAAACCCTTCACACTAATAGCCCTAAGCTATGCAGAGCTTGTTATCTAACTATGGCGACTAGATAAGTGAAAGACATACTCTACAGTGTTACAGTGTTCTGCAAACTTTGTATTCACATCTAGAAAACGATTTACGATATTTATTCGAAAGCATTTTTTTTTACCCTTAGTTACTAAAAATAAGTTAATAAGACAACCTTTTTTTGTGCCTAGCACACAACTAATAACCACGGCACACCAGTGTACCACACGGTAGACTGTTTGCGGAACACTGCTCTACTATAAGCTTTGCCTGGATTTTGAGACCAGGTTTTAATCATTTAGTACAGATCTTGCAATTATAAATATTGTAACATTGAATGTGGTTAGACTTCAACAATGTGCATGCAGGAAGCTGTTGTTATTAGTTTGAAATTTCTAGTTTATTCTGTGCAGAGAAAAGAATAAAGGGAAACACAATTATCGCTATGTAGTTGTTAGAAGTCCATAATCCATTAATTAACAGGAGTAAATTGAGAAAATTAATAGGTACCTAGGTCATTTGCATCATTCGCTTGGCATGCAATATGTAGGACTATGTCTTAAAATTTCTAACTATTGCAGCTAATATCAGTTTGATTATATGTATGGACCATAAGATCATTTAAAATATGTTAAAAACTGAAATTACAGACGAAGAGTTAAGCCAAACAATAATAGCTAACCTACTTTAGACATGACTGGCAAAAACGCAGCATTCTTGGAATTATCTGTAGGAGGCTTATTTGGCAACAGGACACACTGACCAGGCAAAAACAGGCTCAGCACGATAGGCTGACCAGGCAAAAACAGGCTCAGCACAAAAGGCTAAATATTAATAAAAAATTGCAAATGGTGACTGCTCTCACCAATGGTATCAATTGTGACCACAATGGGCTCAGACATGATTTTAGTCCAGGGCACGTTGATGAGTAGCTCGTGGATTCGTCCGGAAACGAGTGTGAAGGGAAGAGCCACCTCCTGCTGCAGCACATCCGCCTTGAGCACCAGGTTGTGTAGCACCACGCCCCCACCCCATAGTGACACCTAGCATAGAAGAAAGCTTAACTGTAGTACAGCCATAACTGGTAATAGTTTGCTCCCCAGAGTCGAACTGTTTAATGTTTTACCGTAGTAGAATATTTATTTATATTTAAATCACCTGAGCATCTGCTGGCTTGAAATCTCGTACATACTTGTCCACATAGCTGAGTAGGATTGGAGTAACATAGGACTCGATCTTGAACATTTTTCACAACAAGCAAAGGACAATTTTTAATATCCACATTATTAGTAGAGCTTCAAATGGTCTGAAAGAGAATTTAGCTGTTTAATTTAAGATATAATCTAACACTTTATTAAACTAATATTGATGATATTATTAGGCATTATTCAAGTTATTTTTAAGTGGATTCCCATGCACTTATAGTCAAATCATGATATTCATATGATATAATTTATAGATTGAGGGTCTTTTAGGAGAGGTATATTGTGTCTATCTATGATATTGATAAAGGTTGAAGATTATAATTAAAAATATAAGTATATTTTTAAAAAAAACGTTGTGTTTAAATTAAATGTTTATAGTCTGTGCACAAGCATAGCTTAAGTACGGACAACAGCATGTCGACCTACCACGAAATGACAAATTTTCTCATTTGAAAATGATCTCTATGTGTGAGGCTTAAAGTTGAAAATCTATTGGAGAATTTTGTCTTTTTGGGTAGGTCGATGTACTGTTGACTATACACTGTGTACCCCTAGAGGAACAACATGAGTGTCAGGAAGAGGCTTCAGACAAACCCACACTCCTTGTCTCACTCTACTACATACCCTAAGCGACTAGTGCTCCACACAAAGATGTAAGACGTGTTTGTGTATAGATATGTGTATCCTATTCTTAGATAATGTTACATTCTGTTATTGTATATTATGTTGTACTATGTTAAACAAATATTGTAATATTTTTATAACATATTTTTGAGATTTTCATGCAAATTACAACAAGTTTTGGAATGAATAATATTAGTACTGGTCTTTAGTTTACAACCCTGATGATTATATCCTAAATATTAGTGATAACATGTGATGAAGGTCAAAAGACATAATGAAAATTTTATTGTTACTGTGCGGCCGGACGGCCTTTGCCGCTTGATAGGTTAATATTAAATATATGACTAAAGCATACTTGTCTATATAATTAACAGAAAAAACAGTGTTTCATATTTGCTGCTGAGTGTTAATCAATAAAACCGCTGACAGGGAACAGCTTTTAAGTTAGAAATAAGTTATTTATTCCACAAATTTGGTGATAAATATTTAACGAAATTCAAACTTATTTACAGACTTCACCCTTAGGCGTACAAATAAAAAGCGCTACCATTCTTTGTGCGGCTACCATTATTTGTTCGACTATCTTAATGTTAGGTAGAAGAAATAAATAATCAATAACTTCGGGAAATGCACAGACGGATCCATCATAATGCACTTAAGTTTTATCCACTTCCGCAACAATAATAGTTCATTACACATATTTTAAAAGTACGTTTAAGGATAGATAATTGATAATTATTATTTTTGTGCAGGTGAATAGGTCTGAATACAATTCGACAAGAAATAGACAACCATAACAAAAAGTAAACGATGGTTTGCGGACTTACAAGTTAGGAGACATTAAGTAAAAAAACTTTACACAACCGGCATTACAGAAATTGATTGAACAATATCCTGAAATTAATTTTTAAAAAAATACACAAACGTAAGAAAAACACCGGTGACGAGGATGACATATATTAATCTGTGGAGTGCGGAGTGGAGGATAAAACCACTGATCAAATAAACTATGAAACGATCATACCACTGATCAAATAATACTACGTACCATACATTTAAAAGTCCTTGTCAAAGACAACAAATTCTGTTGTCATCTCATGTCAATATTGTGTCAGCTAGACCGCATTCCGAATTGCGCTCTGAGCGGTCCTTTTTGGCACGATTTTTTATTACTATTACTTTCTTTATTATTTTTTGTGTTCAACTGTATTTTTATGTTTCTATTTATTTTGTGCCACATAAATACAATTCTACTATTCTATTCTATTTTCAACTATTTGGTCATGTGACAACAAAAATAAATGAAAAAACTCAAAGTGAGGCTCGGTCTATACCAAGCCGGAAACCGGACCGGGGTTAATATTTATTTATTTATTTATAAGTAAGGATTCCCCACAGAACAAGGAAGACTCGCTACGCTTTGTGGGATTCATAGAGTAATATATAGGATATATACAGGGTGTCCCAAAATTAACACGTCACAGTGACACCAGAGCTAGATGTGCCTAGGACGCATCGGACAAGCCCAATATGACCAAAGAAAAGTTAGATCAGTTTTGAGTATGACCAATTTTAGTATTTTTTTAAAAATCACCAATTTTTATAAAGTTTGTATCAGATTTTTTTATAAAGCTCTTTATTCTACTTTTTTGTAAGCCTACGCCTTTGGTAATAGTTGCTTATGATGAAACAATCATTATCTAGTCGATAAATAGTGTGAAATAACGACAATCGATAGTCAATCTCAATTTACTTTTTACCTTAAGAAAATGGTTTCTACATTAAGCAGCAACCGTGAAAAAAAATTATATTAAACATAATGAACAAATACCAATAAAAACTTCCCTGTGTTATGGCAATTCCAAAATGGTATAACAATTATATCGCAATTTAAAAAAAACTAACAAATTTGAGCCATTTCTTATCAAAGTCGTATCCAAGTCAAATTATTATTAAAACAAACTAGGAAGTATTGCAGTTCCCACGATCAAGTAGATAAGAAATGGTCTGATAAAGTTTCTTTTTTTACCTGGCTAAGTAATTGGGAATAAAAGGGATAATAAAACCGGCCAAGTGCGAGTCGGACTCACGCACGAACGGTTCCGTACCATTATCTGTAAAAACGGCAAAAAAATCACGTTTGTTGTATGGAGCCCCCTTAAATACTTTTTTTATTCTAGTTTTTAGTATTTTTTTGTTATAGCGGCAACAAAAATACATCGACAGTGAAAATTTTAACTGTCTAACTGTCACGGTTCATGAGATACAGCCTGGTGACAGATGGACAGACAGACGGACAGCGGAGCCTTAGTAATAGGGTCCCATTTTTACCCTTTGGGTACGGAACCTTAAAAACTAAGTCGCTGCTCACGCCAAAATGGCACCTGTTGTGGATGTAGACAGTATTGAATAGTGTCAGAGCAGATTGGTGTGAACTGCGGCGTAGTGAAAGTTTTAATAGAAGGCCTGCATCCAGTAGCTTCCTGCAACCTTTACCAGGACTTTTGTCCACCTTGTAGGGGGACGCCCTATGCTATGGCTATTCTAAAATGGTATTACACTTGTAGTGTGTGCCCTTTGATTCTTTACAAAACAAAGAACAAACAAAACAAAGGTAATTTCGAATGACCATGTTGCGCCCGTTGGGAGCTCTATCCTTGAGTTTATTTACAAGTTTACCTGGGACAAGTGATCCAGTTGGGTAGGTCTAATTTGAAGAAGGTGGTTAATCGACGAATTCAAATCTTCTCGTCCAAAATAACTTAGTGCCTAAGGGCGAAAGAAAGTCTACAACCAGTGTGAGTTACCAGTGATGACATATGGAACAGAAACTTGGCCTCGCACTATGGGCCTTATAAGGAAGCTCAAGGTTATGGAGCGCGCTATGAAGAGGGCTATGCTCAATGTTTCTTTGCGAGATCGAATCAGGAGTGAGGATATCCGTGAACGAACCAAAGTCGCAGACATAGCCCGATGGATTAGCAAGCTAATCTGGCAGTGGGGGCACATAGCACGTAGAACTGACCGATGGGGCAAAAAGTTTCTGGAATTGAGGCCAGGTACCAGCAAGTGCAGCGTGGGGCGCCCCCCCACAAGGCAGACATACGACCTGGAGGTTACAAGAAGCTGCTGGATGCAGGCCGTCTATTAAAATATACACTACACCGCAGTTCACACCAATCTGCTCTGGCACTATTCAATACTGTCTACATCCACAACAGGTGCTATTTTGGCGTGAGCAACGACTTAGTTTTTAAGGTTCCGTACCCAAAGGGTAAAAATGGGACCCTATTACTAAGGCTCCGCTGTCCGTCTGTCTGTCCATCTGTCACCAGGCTGTATCTCATGAACCGTGACAGTTAGACAGTTAAAATTTTCACTGTCGATGTATTTTTGTTGCCGCTATAACAAAAAAATACTAAAAACTAGAATAAAAAAAGTATTTAAGGGGGCTCCCATACAACAAACGTGATTTTTTGCTGTTTTTACAGATAATGGTACGGAACCGTTCGTGGGTGAGTCCGAATCGCACTTGGCCGGTTTTATTATCCCTTTCAATCCCAATTACTTAGCCAGGTAAAAAAAAGAAACTTTATCAGACCATTTCTTATCTACTTGATCGTGGGAATTGCAGTACTTCCTAGTTTGTTTTAATAATAATTTGACTTTAATAAGAAATAGCTCAAATTTGTTAGATTTTTTTTAATTGCGATATAAGTGTTATACCATTTTGGAATTGCCATAGCATAGGGAAGTTTTTAATGGTATTTGTTTATTATGTTTGATATAAATTTTTTTCACGTTTGCTGCTTAAAATCGAAACCGTTTTCTTTAGGTAAAAGTTAAATTAAGATTGACTATCGATTGTCGTTATTTCACACTATTTATTGACTAGATAATGATTGTGTCATCATAAACAACTATTGCCAAAGGCGTAGGCTTACCAAAAAAGTAAAATAAAGAGCTTTATAAAAAACTCTGAAACAAACTTTATGAAAAATTGGTGGTTTAAAAAAAAACTAAAATTGGTCATACTTAAAACTGATAAAACTTTTCTATGGACATATTGGGCTTGTTCGACGCGTCTTAGGCACATCTATCTCCGGTGTCACTGTGACGTGCTATTTTTGGGACACCCTGTATATATATTATATACAAGGTGTTTAAAAAAAACGAATAATGCTATAAATACGACTGATAGTGAATGAAAGTGAAATAACTGGCGCTGACCTTTTTGCTCTAGCTGTTAAGGTTTTGGAAAAACTTATATCGAAGTTTTTTTAAAATATCGATATGAATTTATTGTAATTCTATCAGCTGAGCGAGTCATTGACCTCATAAATGATAGACTATTTAAAATTCAGAATACAACTTTCTCCACATTAAGTGCCTATTTTGCACGTGACACGTAACATGCCAAATTCATTAGCATTATGCTAATGTAATAAAAATAAGTAACCTTTATCGTGAATTTACATCCAAAAACATAAAACTTGCTAAAAGCTAGAGTTCAATCTTTGCACTGTATGTCGTGGTCTCGCAGAACAACAGAAACTGAGGTCTCGCAGAACAACAGAAACAAGAAGAAGCTGAGACTGATGTTCTAATGCTTGTAATAATTAACTGGTTTACTGCTGTCGGTTTAATAAGACTAAACATCGTATGAAAGTACTTAATGTTCATTTTCATGTCTTGTTCCTATTATTTGAAAATAACTTATGATTAATCACCACACCAATAAACCTAATAATAACTAAACCTAAAAAACTAAACCTAAACTTATTAGCATTTAAAATGCAAAAGAAGTGTGTCAGGGCACTCTGTGGTGCAGATTTTAGGGAATCATGTCGGCCTTTATTTAAAAATATAAAGATACTAACACTTACAGGCCTCTATGTTAAGCAAATTTGTATATTTGCTAAGGACCACCCGAAAATATTTCCATATAAACAAACTGTTACAGTAAAAGACCTTCGCAGACGTCCTTCAAACTTTTTGCAAATACCTACGGGCAGATTGACCATATTTAAAAAAAAAAAATGCAATGGCTATTAAAGTCTACAATGCCTTAGGGGGCGTCCATAAATTACGTGAGATGTTTAAGGGGGGGAGGGGGTCGAGTCAAATCTCATCTAATCTTACGTTGGAGAGAGGGGGGGTCTCGGCAAATATCACGCAATTTTTTTTCTGTTGAAACAAAAAAAAATACTATTTTGGTCCATTTAATCCAGATTGTACATGCTTTTTTTTTCTTTTTAAAATTAAACAATCCAACGCGTTTACGTAAGAAACCCACATTTCGAAAAATCTCACGTGAGATTGGGGGATCGGGGAGGGGGTTGAATAAAATCTCACCATTACAGAAAATTTAAAAAAACACCTCACGTAATTTATGTACGCCCCCTTACCGGAGGATCTACGAATACTTTCCGGGCCGCCCTTTAAAAGAAAGCTACAAGCGTGGCTTACTGAGCACAACTTCTACTCACTAAATAAATATTTTTCTTGTAGTACGAAGGTTACGTAGGGTACGTAGGTATTTAAGTAAAGTGTATATATTATGATGCTATTGTTATAAACTGTGCAATAAATATTTATAAGTAGGTATTAAAAATAGAAATATGTGCAGGTTCGGAGGTAGGTACTACATCCATAAATGTAGAAATAAGTTATTGTACTTAAAATAATGTCTTAGTTTTATGTTTATTTTATCTCATAAATGGTTTAGTTCTATTAGGTACCTAGGATGCAATGATGTTATAATATAGTACCTACTATCATACAATAACTTGCGATTTATATTGCTAAACAAATATTTGTACGCTACTTATAAGCATATTTTGGCACTGTCCCAACCCAACATTAATTAAGATCCTAATGTGTAAACCAAAGTAAGACATATAAATATTTTGAGTTTAAGTTTGCTTGATGCATTATCGGAAGGTGCCAAAGACTTTTCTGTTGTTGTTTACTCTTTGCGACGTTCCATTTTACTCCTATTTGCTACTCCTGGTAGCGATTCTTTAGTGTGTTCCGTATAAATAAAAATATTTTTGACATCCGACTGCCAATCGTCAATAATTATTAATTTGTTTGTTAAAAAACAAGACAGAAGTTGAGAAAAAATCTACGTTGTCGCTAGTTTTGCAAATCAGGTAAAATACATTGTACATTGACCTTGAACTCTACCATACACTAAGGTTGGGTTGCTCCATAGTATCAGTTAAAGTTAAGGTCAAAGTCAAATTTAACCTTTACTGTAACGCTAACTTTAACTATTTGAGCGACATGGGTTGCACCATCGTATTCGGTAGCACAGTTAAAGTTACCAGGGTTACAAGTCTAATGACGCCTTATTTACACCTAACTCGTTGTAGAAAACTATTTGTGACATGGCAATGTTCCACGTAACGTCAAAAAGCTGATACGGTGTTATCAGTTTATTTGATCAGTGGTGTTATCAGTCATTGAATTGTCAAATCATTCAGCTGTCAAACAACAACAAAGTTTTTCAATTTCTTTAATTTAATTAATAATTTAACCACTGAATTTGCGAAGAGCATCATGAGACTTGTTAAATAAAATAAATTGTATCAAATCGACGCTAGGTACGGAAATTAATGGACACCATGCTCACAAACATTTCAACAAAGTAAGTATCTATGAGTTGCGTGTTATTTTTTGCACTGTTATTTTATGTATTGTAACTTTAGTTATTTAATTCTTAACGTTTCAGGGAACTTCAGGAAAGTGGAGATGGAGAGATTGCAATCAATTGTTGCTAAACATAAAAACATATTATTCTGCAAAAAGACAGACGGTGTTAGCTCGAAACAAAAACACAGCGCGTAGAGTGTGATCCATTGTGAATTCGATGCTCTCGGAGACACTCCACGCACAATGAGACAGCTTAAACTGCAGGAGCTGGAGCTCCAGAAAATAAGGGATTCAATCAGACAAGCTCAGGAGGTCCATGACGTTACAATGAAGAGAATTAAAATTACAATTCGAAAATATACATTTAGAAATAGAATTATTAAATAAGTAAATATTAATGAGTACCTATGTTCTATTTTTTTATCCCATACTAATAGTAGAGACTAGCCGTGCCCTGCGGGTTCGCTCCCGTGGGTTTTCGGGATACTACTTATACATATATAGCATTTCCTCATGAATATCGCTATCGACCTCGGTAGCAGAGAGGTGAGCATGCCAAACTAGGCGTCGCAATCTCTAAGGTCCCGGGACTCTGGGATCCGTGTAGAAACCGAAATTCTCTATATTGTCTTGGCTCTGGGAGTTATAGTACCTACCGTCGTTGTTTCTGATTTCTGTAACACAAGTAATTTCGCTACTTACCATAGGATGAGAGCATTCTATGTGATATTGTCTTATATTTATTATTAGGTATGCAAATCCGTCACCAGCAAACTCTTCAGCTTTATAATATTAGTTTAATTAGATGTAGAGTATTTTGTTTGTTTGTGCCTGGTTCATACTAAAACGGCTCAAAGAATTAAGATGAAATTTGGTGCACAGGTAGAGTATATCCGAAAGTACTATTTATCTCAGTAAACCTATGAAATGAAATCCACGGGGTAAAAGTAATTTATGTAATAAAGCTACAAGTAAATTATAAATTATATTTATTTGTATCAAACAAAAAAAACATCACTTCGGCTCGCATAGGTACACAAAAGTTATTGGCTCAGCCTACTAGAGTAAACTGTTGCAATCATCATTCTGGCCCACTCTAAACACAACACAAAACACAACATCTTCCTCATCGGATGATAATTTTTTGAGACTCGAAATGTCGCTAGAAACGAATCTTCGCCACATTAGGCAAATCGATCGGTTCTTGGGATATATACTTTTCTTTTTCTGCGCCTTATATTGACCACCAAATTACTATCGTCTTCAGAAGTAGTTTCCGCGAATATTTCTCGTATCGACATTTTTGGAGGTTAGAATATTCGACATGCATGACAGATACTTGACAATAACTTTAACTTTAACTGGTCGATCTTGGGCGGTTACGGTTAGAGTTAAGTTATGACATCATTTGATCATTGTCAAAATGGTGCAACGCATTTTTTCCCTAACTGGTGTTTTAACTGAACAGTTAAAGTTAAAGTAAGTTCGTGCAACCCAACCTTAGTATCGTTAAAATAACCGGCAGAATGAAGTAAGAAAATACTATTCTTCTTGGCTTGTATGCCGGGGTGTATGTATGATACACCCTGGTGTTAGACTTTATGAGCCGCTATTTTAACATTTGATATTTTATTTTTGTCCTAGAAATCAAACCTAGAATCTTCGGTCACCGAGTTCCATACTCGATCCGCTAGATTAAGGCGTTTACGGGTATTGAGTACTAGGACAACATCACTGTTCCCGCCCACGTATTTTGGTTTTTACAGTTACTTGCGGAACCAAAAAAAAAGAGTTACACAACCTTTTTTTTTTTTTAAATAAAACTTTTCAAATGTCAATTTGATTAACTACACATAGGAGACACGTGATAAAAGCAGGACATCATAAGACAGCAATTTGGCTCATTTATCATAAAAGTTTTGGTTGGATTAGCTTAATTGCAAACTTGGTTGATCGCTTGATCGAATATTCAAATCGAATTATTTTGTTGCATGAAGATCAACAATTACCTTATGTTATTTATAGCCCTTGGCTGTCCATCGATCGACCAGCTGCTTCGATTCGGCAAAAAACTGCCGGCGGCCGCGTAGGTAACAATAAAATTTTCATGGTGACTTTTGACCTTGGCCTTTAATATAAATAAATTCTAAGTTACAGGTTAAATGAATTAGCAACATCTTTTACGTTCTGTAGGTTATCCACTTATCTAAATTATAAGGTAAATCTGTTAACGCGATATGCCACCAGCACCTTACGTTAACTAAACTCAACTATGTTTCACTGCAAGAAAAATATTTATGAGTACGTCTATGTTTTGTACACCTTGTTATTGCTATACAGATTGTAAATAAATTCTAAGCTAATCTTTTAAAAACAAAATACACGTTAACAACTGTTGACGACCCCTACCCGAGTACCAAGGCGCACTCGTTCCGGGGCAACGAGCACAATGGGAACAATGGGCGCCCGCGCCGATAAACGGCGGCCATGATAGTTTGTCGGCGAGCCGCCCGCGCAGCGCGGCGCGGCGGTCAATCTTTTATTTGCTTTGTGCGTGTTCGGTCGGAGTGATTTACTGGCATTTTCGTTGCGAAACCTGTGTTTACGTGTGTGTTTTGAAGATGTCTGTGTTTTCCAATGCGGAATACTATGAAATGATGTTGTGTATGGGTCGAGCTGATAGAATTTTACTTAAGCACGGGATCTTTATCGGGAAAGATTCACCGTAATAACTACCTGACATTTCTCCAAACTGACTTCCAAGACGCCATTGATGACATACTGGTAATCGAAACCGATTACTTCGACCAACAAACAGACATGGTGTTCCAGCACGACGGTGCCCCGGCATATTTCGCTCGTGATGTACGAGCGCACCTATCTTTTCGGTTACCAGGTTTCCCCGACCTTACGCCACGGGACTTATTTTTGTGGGGTTATGTAAAGGACAGGGTTTATTTACGGACGGCCGTGGCAGCCACTGGCTGAAATGGAACACCGTGTACGGTCTGTGTTCGGGTGATTCGCCATAACGGTGTTTTTCTTATGTCCGGACCGGCGAATTCACAATTTCTTAATATATTTAGGAAGTAAACGATTTAATTGAAATAAATATCTAAATTTTGATTTGTTTTTGATTTTTAAACATAATAAATTACAATTTTGACCTATAAAAAATGTAACTGAAACTAAGTACTAATTTCCTTGGTGTGTCCATTAATGATTTTTTTCACAATGACGGCATATAGAATCCAATCGTATTGTTATTTTATTTCAAAAACTACATTCAGACGAATTAAGAACCTCCTCCTTTTTTTGAAGTCGGTTAAAAAGACAAATGATATTTAAGTATGAAATCCTAATAAAAATTATAATTTATTATCTTCTCATATCACATGGCTAAAAACAATATTGGAAACGTAATTTGGTTATTGTCCGGGTCAAGAGTATAATTTTCTTGGGTCGACATTCTAGCAGCGTAGATCGAAACGCACAAATATTTGAATTTAACGGACGACACCGCTTTACGGCAGCCAGTTTGCCGCGAGGGGCAGGCAGGAACTGCGCACCTTTCATTGGTTTCGCGTCCGTTGGGTAAGTAACTCCCTCCTCGGGCTTTCGTTTATAAATGAGTCAATTTCCCTAGATGCTTTTTTGGGGATTTAAAATGGACGTCGTTAAGTGTTTGTTAATACAACAATAGTATTTGTAGGGCTGAACCCACATTTCGAATACTAAATATTAATATTGTATATTTTCTAGGTTATGGTGGTTTTTAGGCATAAATCTAATTTCCTTGGCACTAATTTCCGTGTGTTTCGTGGCTCAAAACTGGCCAAGGAAATTATAAAGTACCATGGAAATTACATTACAATAAAACAGCAATTTTTTATTGAGTCAATATTAATCTAATACGCGTTTTTTCCTAACCGAAATATTAAAAGTTACTACGTTTCGTTTATTAAACTAAGATTATAAAAAAAATTCAATACACACAAAGGAAATTACACTCTTATTTTAATATTAATTTGTTTCTTCAGCCATAATGTCCTTTAATATTAGAATATCCTGAATATTTAAATATTATACTGACAGGGTTTTTATTGTGTAGGTAGCATAAAACTGGGTCAAACGAAGAAAAAGCAAACAAGGGAAAAAAAATAGAGAAAAAATGGTTGGCACAAAAAAACAAAGAAGAACATTTCAAATGGATGGCAAGATCATGTTTAAATCTCTTATTTAATATTTGTTACTTTTAAATTATAATTAAAAAGTTTTGATCCCATTAAGTGCCAATTTATGTTAAGAAGTTAAGAGATTTTTTTGTTAACTATGATTATTGTAAAGTTTTTTATTTTATTTTTAAATATACTGGATGACTTATTTACCGTCAAGAAAATAAACGTGTGAGATAGGTAAATGATATATATAGGTGAGATAACATGATAATTTTTTTTTTTTTTATTTAATTTTTATCAACTATTTATCCTTATAACCATCTAATTCTAAGTTAATTTTGAATAACTGAACATTAAAAAAAGAATATTGGTAAAATAATAATAAAAATATGAAACCGACCAAAACTCTAACGCATATTCACTGATGTATTCTTTTTTATGCATTTATTGGATATTCCAAAATTTATAAAATCTGTTGATTTTTATAAACACACTCACACATAATATCACATAGTTTTAGTTACAGAATACACAGTTATTTTTTCCTGACGGTAAAAAAGTCAGTAATCAGTTCAAAACTTAGCACAAAATATACGGGATATTTTGTGCTAAGTTTTGAACTGATTATACTAACTAGTTATTAAAAATATGCATTTAAAAGAGATTTTTTCTAATTTCCATGATAGCTCATAATTTCCTTGGAGTGGTTTTATAATTTCATTGGCCTCTTTCTAATTTCCTTGGATACAAAATTTAATAACCCTATAACTTTTGTTCTAAAATTTTTTGTGAAACCCCTATTAGAAAATTCAGTACAGTTTTCTGTTTTATTTATAAAAGAAATAAAACAGAAATATACGAACAAAAATGTTTTATTCATTCCAGGGAAATTAGGCAAAAGTTTATATTTTGGGTGAATTACCCGTTCGTGTAGGGACGGCCGTAAAGAATACACTTCCCCACCGGAAACAGGAGGCGTGTCGTAACAGGCGACTAAATCCTGTAGCACTATACGGGGAGCAGCATCTGCGTGCAAAATAATAAAAAAACTGCGCTCGCCAACCCGCCTGCCAAGCGTGGCGAGTATGGCAACAACCCCCCGATGACAGAAGTCACTGGGAGGCCTATGTTCAGCAGTGGACGTCCTGTGGCTGAAATGATGAATGATGACCCGTTCGCTACCATAACGCCTACAATGGTGCGAAATGCATCATAGGCCTTATCAGCCAGCGGGCAAAATTGTGCATCCAAGAAGAAGGACAGCATTTCGTGCATACATTTAGGTAAAGTACCCAAACTTTCTTAACGTGTTGTGCAAGTTATTATTTCGTGTGTGTACTGTGTAGGGATAAATGTACTAGGCGAATATGACTTTTTGGTGGCTATTTCAAGTTTGTGAACTCGAAAAAGATAACTAAGAGAGAGGAGGTGGTTGGTTATTATTACTCCTAGTAGGGTAACGAACCTGGATTATTGATGTGCTGCACGTTATCTATATTATTATTAAACATTATTTTAGCTCGAAATTTAAATAAAATGCCATAAATGTAAGAAATTTACTAAGGACTCCTCAAAGGAGTATATTTAACACCCTTCAGTTATTACGGGTTTTTTCGTAACACCTTGTATAGGGTTCAGTATTCAGAGGTGGGATTCCCTACTTAAAACCCGGCCAAACCAACGCATTCGCGGTGGCGTGCGTGGTGGCGTGGGCGTGGGCGTTCAGATCGTGCCATAGCATTTGTATCGACGAGTTCACACCGGTGCGGACAGCGGCGGCGTGCAGCTTGACATTCAGCTTTTGCACGCGCGGACATGACATATTTTGACGTAACATGCTCAACAGACAGATGATGCGCTACTATGATAATATAAATAATTACGTTTAAAGCTACTATTTTTTTTCCGAAGAGCAATGAGTGAAGCCAACTAGCTTTTTTCTTTCCTACATCTTCAAATAGCTTCGCTCGGGTAACCGCGTTGGAATTAATTAATGCGAAACTAAGTAAATAAATAAATTAAAAACTCTACAAAAATTCTTTATTTATTTACTAAAAAATTTAACAAATATAAATTTAGCTTTTATATTTGTAGTATATCTGCAAATAATCTGATAAACAATTGTTAAATCATAATTTCTACAACATCATTAGATATCTTTGTTATGACTAAGATTTTTAATCTTCTTTGACTTCATTCATGACCAATCTCTTTCTTGTTTTATACATCCGAGCGAAAGATACATTTTCGTGCTAGGCCTCCTAAGCGCGTAGTGTCCGCGTGTTTGTTGTGAACTGGCTTGCACGCCCACGCCCACGCCACCGCCCACGCCCAAGCCCACGCCACCACCCACGCCCACGCCACCGCCCACGCCCACGCAAACGCCCCCGTGGTGGTTTGGCCGTAGCTTAAGAGGGCTGTTCAGTTGGTGAAAAGTATTCTTAGGTAGGGGTTAATTTAGGGGTCCTTTTACTTAAGCAGGCACATAGTTAGGTGAAGGTTTGAGAAATGTTGGTAAAATTGGGCATTAGATACTTAATAGTGATCTGATGTCTGATAACCGTAAATGTCACAGGCTATTATATATGATCGCATCATAGATCTAGTCATAATCGAGATATCGATGCTTTAATCGATAATTGATACTTTATAATCTGTCGGTATAATAGTATGCGCCACTATGCGCTGTATAGAGTGCTGTATAGTAGCTATCAGATCATAACCTGCCTTAATAATAATAATGGGTACTTTGGGGTACGTTACAATAAAAACTGTAGTGATACAAAATTTTTAAACAGGATTAATTAAAAAAACAGCAGCCTCGCACGAATCAATAACAACATCATTTGTTCTACAAGTTTTATCATAACTCAATACGTTAATAAAATGGTTTTTCTAAGCTTTAATTGTACTGTTGTGACATTTGTAAATCTATGTTCCATTCACTTGCACGTGACTTTCGAGCCCCACCCTGGGATCGCCCCGCTTGATGCGATGCGCACAGAGATAAGAACATTAAGACGATACTTTATAATCTGTCGGTATAATAGTATGCGCTGTATAGAGTGCTGTATAGTAGCTATCAGATCATAACCTGCCTTAATAATAATAATGGGTACTTTGGGGTACTTTACAATAAAAACTGTAGTGATACAAAAAAATTAAACAGGATTAATTAAAAAAACAGCAACCTCGCACGAATAGATTGTTAAAAAAAATCAATAACAACATCATTTGTTCTACAAGTTTTATCATAACTCAATACGTTAATAAAATGGTTTTTCTAAGCTTTAATTGTACTGTTGTGACATTTGTAAATCTATGTTCCATTCACTTGCAAGTGACGTTCGAGCCCCACCCTGGGATCGCCCCGCTTGATGCGATGCGCACAGAGATAAGAACATTAAGACGATACTTTATAATCTGTCGGTATAATAGTATGCGCTGTATAGAGTGCTGTATAGTAGCTATCAGATCATAACCTGCCTTAATAATAATAATGGGTACTTTGGGGTACTTTACAATAAAAACTGTAGTGATACAAAAAAATTAAACAGGATTAATTAAAAAAACAGGAACCTCGCACGAATAGATTGTTAAAAAAAATCAATTACAACATCATTTGTTCTACAAGTTTTATCATAACTCAATACGTTAATAAAATGGTTTTTCTAAGCTTTAATTGTACTGTTGTGAAATTTGTAAATCTATGTTCCATTCATTTGCACGTGACGTTCGAGCCCCACCCTGGGATCGCCCCGCTTGATGCGATACGCACAGAGATAAGAACATTAAGACGTAAAATTAAATTGATATTTACTTTTTTATGAAAGTAAAATGTGTCAAATTATCAAAAGTCGTTCAACAAATGTTGTTGCTTATGATGTTAGCTATCTAGTGCAAGGTTGGTGTTTTTTTTCAAATAACCCTGTATTAAAGAACTTCGAAATAAGAAATTTCACTTATTTCAGTCCCAGAAATACAAATTCCCAGTCTCATCTTCTCGTTCTCTTGTAGCTGTAGCTAAAAAGGAACTTGCATGAACAAACAGTTCCAGAAGGCAAAGATAGTTCCAATTATTTTATTGACTCATATTTGTACATCACAGAACCTCAGAATAAAAAATACCCGAGTGATTCCTCGTGTGACCGAGAGTGTAAAGTCTTTCTGCTATTTTAATTTTATAAAGCTTTATAAAACTTGTATGAGCATGCACTTTATGAGCATCTAATACTATTTAAAACATTGATGTAAAAAGTAAAGATACGGCTGACAGAACAAATCGCCTTGCATTTCCTCCATATATGACACACTAACCCCATCTGTTAGACTTTGATGTCAACTGTCAACAGCATGATTTGTAACCAGAAATTACTCATAGTGGCGTCGCAATGTAACCTTGTAAGAGCGGTTTATAACGAAAGAGGAACTAAGAAAAAATATAACTTTTCGCTTTTAAAATAAAATACGTCAACATAAAGTAAAATAAAGTAATCTTTATTTGCTCAAACACGGTATACAGAGGTGTTTTAAAACTAACGTACCTACCAAGCATGTCTAGCCAACACGAGGCATGCAAATTAATATAAAATTGAATTTAACCCTTAAATACATGATATCATCATCATCATCATCATCATCACCGGCCCATATCAGTCCACTGCTGGACACAGGCCTCTCCAAAAGTGCCGTGTGGTGCCGGCACGTTAAAAGAATTGCACCACCCCTTCTCTTCCTATGGGTGTCGTAAGAGGCGACTAAAGGACAACCGCCATAAGAAGACGGGCAGCAGCGTCTCCTCTCCACCATTGGCCAAACTGCGATCGCCAACCCGCCTGCCAAGCGTGGCGATTATGGCAAAACACACTTAGAGCATTCAACCAACAGGAGACGACAAGCTTGCTAATTTCTATGAGAAAAAGTCTGTCATTTCTTGCGGGGGGAAGGGACTAACGCACACATAGGGAATTAACACTAGCGCATTTTTCAATGTCGTTGCTACGCTCGCACACAACAAAAATTGTCTAACACTAGCTTAAACTAGACGCACACAAATATATTCACACACAAGGGCAACTTATCCATGCACGAGTGTGACGTCAGTTTTAAATAAACGAAGATAGTGCTTAACACTATCGATAAATTTTATCGATGAGTTCTGCCAGTATTATAATAAGGTTTTATTCAATTCAGACTCTCTATTATGTGTAAGATAGAAACTTTATGTAGAAGCGACTACAGGAGAACCGCCATAAGAAGACGGGCAGCAGCGTCTCCTCTCCACCATTGTCCAAACTGCGATCGCCAACCCGCCTGCCAAGCGTGGCGATTATGGCAAAATCCTCCTTTTGGTGAGGCCTGTGTCCAGCGGTGGACTGATATAGGCTGGTAGTGGTGATGATAGAAACTTTCCTTTTGGCTGTCATTAAGATCTACAGGGTAATTTATTAATATACATCAGTATGGTAGAGTTTAAGGATTGGACTATACCCAGCCGGAAAACCGGTCCGGGTAAGTACGGTTTCAATCCATCGCAAGCAATAAGGTCGTCGTGAACGAATCCTAGCTGATTCTAACAGATTCCGGCTGGTTAAAGTCCAAGCCTAAAACTGCAAGAAATACCTGCAAAATTTGGTTTTCAGGTGTATTGTCATAATTATAATAAAAAAAACACTGGGCTATAACCCGCAAAAATCGTTAATATAATTGAAGGTAAAGTTAGAAGGTTGAATTTTGTAAAGTAGGATTTGCAAGATTGGATGTTAACTATTTTAGCTGTATTCGCGCTGTATACTATTTCCAAAAGTGCGTAGGTAACGTAGTTCTATATCGTTGTGGATATGATTCATCTAGCCCCTCCCTCTTGGAGTAAAGGCATTCTTAAGATAGATAGATAAAAATAATTAAAAGACCTGTAAATTGAATATCAATCTTGCTTTTTCCACATCTGGCCGGCCCAACTCCCGGTTCAGGCAGAACACTTTCTAAAAATATTACAAATATTTTCATGTCTTAAATCGAAACGATGAAATTAGTCTAGAGATATTATGAAATAAGAATATCATAATACCAATTTTTCTGCTTGCTTAGAAAGACAAAGTTGTAAATGAATTCAAATATTATTGGTCTGGGTCTGTCTATGGTGGTGACTAGAGATGGTTGGCTCGGGAACTTTATAATATAAAGTTTGTTTCTTTGGAATGGATTGATTTCTATGACTTAATCAGTAATTGAGAAGGTGGTGAATAATAATGAATAAAAAACATTATCCGAAACATTATCAAATCCGCAAGAATCCGTTCAAAACATGACGCTATTGCTGAAGCGATGGATTGAAACCGTACTTACCCGGACCGGTTTCCAAATGGGTATAGTCCGAGCCTTAACATACGCTTAAATAATAAATAATCCTTTAATTTCTAGCAACAAACAAAATGTCTAACTTACATGTTTCTCTAGAGTTTAAGATGAATGATAAGATATTTTAGGTGCCTCAAAGATTTTGTCGTAACCTTTTGTAATGTTATATTTTCGCAAAAATAATGAAAATTAATATTTAGTGGCAACTTAATATGGACACATTATAATAATGCCTTTTGTTATATAAATAACACGGATCTTACAGTAAAGCAACCAAATTAAACAAAATTTATAACACCGTACAGTTGTTATTGTATGTGTAAATGAATAACAACAAAAACGCTTGTAACCTGAGTCTTAACATCATTTTTGTGTTAAATAAATTCATATAAACAATAAAACCTTATCCACCCGTTTATTTTCCCAACGGGTGGGCTTATTGGGAATGTTCCGAATATATTCCCATTTTTGAAATACATTCGGGTGGAATGCCAACTCTAGGTGACCTAAAGGTCAAGTGGTTAAATCGATATCGATATTTTGTTTTTGTGCTATCCCATCACCAATTTTGCTGCAGGGTGGCCAGCGTATATCAATAAAAATCTCAAATTTTCAGAATAAGGTGAAGTTCGCAAATATATTATATTATTGAAGTAGACCGATTTAATGCAAATATTAATAGTATTGACTATTGATACTTTAAAAGTAAGTATAAAGTCCAAAAAAATTGCGCAAAACTTAAACAAGAATCATAATTTGTTAACTGTTATATATCATTAATTCAATAATCATCTATTGTAATTAATAATATTAACAATATCAAACGTGAAATACCAGTGTGATTTTAAAGTTGGGTACTTCAGTATAAAAAATTACGCTAAATAGATTTTTTTACCTTTTACTGGTATCACTTTTTGATTGACAAATTTTATGAGGTTTTTGCAATTTTAAGGCATTATTTGCTAATATTGAGACTCAATAATACTTATAGATGAAAATTTAAGCTGTCCTTTAGCACATAAGATGTTTCTGATCTTTTTTAAAACGAGCACACGGCGTAATTTGGCATTTTAGCTGCGGTCTTTCCACGCTCACCGTGATTTGACAATGATGGCGGAACGCGCTGCAAATAGTTTTATATAACCTTTGTGACCGACGGTCATAGACTTGTGGCAGAGGGGAATGCCTGTCAATGGCGTCTCCTGTTGGTTGAATTGAATGCTCTAAGAAAACACATGATATGTTTGTTTTTAAATAAAGCCTTTTTATTAGTAACTTTATGATTCTAACACTTCTAAAAAAATAATTTGAAAAAAATTTGGTTCATGTAAATATATTCTTTTAAACTAAAAAAAATATTTTAAGTATAAATCTGTCAATTTTCATGCTTACAGCACTGATCAAATAATACTACGTAGAAGATAGCGGAGTAGGAATATCGAAGAAAGTAAACGTCACTTACTTCAATTGATTGGAAACTTTTTCGTCGAGTGACAAAAAAAAAGAAAAGAAAAAACTCAGAGTGAGATACTTAATAGTAATGTGATGTCTGATGACCGTAAATGTCCACAGGCTATATAATATCGCATAGATCTAGACATAAACGAGATATCGATGCACTTTAATCGATAATCTTTAATCGATACTTTATAATCGGTCGGTGGGTGGGTAGTATGCGCTGTATAGTAGCTATCAGAACCTGCAATAATAATAATAATAATAACTTATTAACAATACTGGCTACGCTTAAGAAGCTATAAAAGGGGTAGAAAACATCTGTCATGGCGTCATCGAAAGTAAGTCGAGCTGACATTTGGCTGTCATAGAAATCTCAATAGGCACTGACGTAAGGCTGGCTTACAGTGGCACTTCTGGAAGTATATTTTTTCTTTTTTCCAAAAAAGGTTTACATTCGCGAATACGAAAAGATTATTCCAAAACGTCCTTTTTTATAATGTCAATCAAGAAGAATCCTGATTTTATATATTTATTTAGTAAATCATGCTATACTCACAGATCATAGCTTAAATATTTATTTTATTATATTTAAAATAATTATAAAAAAATATTTCAAGTTAAATTACTCAATAATAAGTAAGTATCGAAAATGATACACTATGCATTTAAGGGTTAAATATAAAATTGAGTCTAAAAATTGTTTTGAATTAAATTAGGTACCTACATAGATGTCAGTCATATATAGACTTAAGCAAATCTTACTCATAATAGGTAATCTTACCCGTAATAGAGTTTTACTGCGTTTATGTGGATTTGTGCTAGAGTTGGAATTCTACCCGGGTATATTTCTCAAAAATGGGAAAATGTTCGGGAACATTCCCAATGAACTCACCCGTTGGGAAAACAAACCGGTGGATTAGATTTTTTTGTTGATATGAAATTATTTAGATCAAAAATAATGTCTTGGCTTAGGTTATTTATTTACACATACAATAAAAAACAGTATAGCGTTATAAATTTAGGTAAATTTGGTTGGTTACTTTATAATCCATGGATTGATTCTTTATATCATAATAGGCATTATTATAAAACGTCCATAATAAGACGTCAGTAAATATTCATTGTCCTTATTGTTGCTAAAATGAAAATTACAAAACTTTAAACAGAGAAACGTGAGTTTTATACTTAGACATTTTTGGTAAACTAATTGAAAAAAACTTATTATTCAAAGTTAATTAATATAACTTTCGCATTTATAATCAATAGGATAAACACATTATCGTATTGATATTATAAATGCGAAAGTTTGTAAGTATGGATAGATGTTTGTTACTCTTTCACGCAAAAACTACTGAACGGATTTGGATGAAATTGCATACATAAGAGTATGATCTGGATTAACATATAAGACTATTTATCTCCGATAAATGATCCTGTGAGATACATTGAATAAACTAAAGATCACGCGAGCGAAGTTGCGGGAAACAGCTATTATTATTATTATAATTATCTATACCTTTTAAACGCATGTTAAAAAGTAATATACTCAATGAAAATTGCTTATTCTGTATTCCTTCTTTATGACAAAACCCTTTATGACAAAAATTGGTTAGTCGATTGAGTTTCGTTATACATACATTATATATTCGTTATGCACTGTTTTAAGCAAGAAATAAATATTTTAACTGGTGTCATTAAGAACAAACTACTGTACGGTGTCTCCTCGCCCTGTTAGCTGAAGGATTTAACTCCACCGCCAGTAATAACCGGTCAGCTCGGTATCGACCAAAGGAAGCATGCCTTGAAGCCTCATGGCATCAAAACCTAGAGTGGATCTGTGGCCGACCTCGTGACATCGAATGCAGATGTTAGTGCGGTCCTCTGCAGCTTTATATAGAGCCAGGCCGTGATTCACCCCCAGATAGAGGGGGGAACATTAGGTTTAACGAGCTGAACTTTCACCAAGGCCAGCCCTTCAGGGTTTGACTGCTGCAGCAGGGCGTCTGCCGTTTATAGTGCTACACATTTTATTGGTCCTAAGCTGGGCTTATTTGTTGGTCGACTTTTACCGTAGAAACATGAAGAGAAAAGCAACCAACAGCGTATTCGCTTTCTCACAAGTCTTACCAGGCTAATTTTTATCCTTTACCGTACATCTGGAAAAACTACATGAAAGGTCTTGAGAGTCGAGTTAGTTCATGGTAACACTCAGAAGTTGCCCTCTATCGCCTGACATTGGAATTGTACCCTACCGGGCATTGATCAGGTATGTTGCATCTGTTTTGCATTTATACAGAGTGGAGGAAGTGGCTGGAGCCTGCTCACCTGCCCTTTACCTTGCCGCACCTTTTAATATGAGAATGTGTTTTTTCTGATCGCAAGAATTTGGGTTGGGCTATGTCCATTTTTTCTTGCTTGGCGAGTTTTATAAATAAACCTGAACATAACATTGATCTTGGTGTAACTAACAAATTTCGCAACATACTACAGTAAAAATGCTCATAAAGCTTGAAAATACCTTCACTTATTATAACCAATTCCCTAAAAATAATAAAAACCTACGTTTACACACGTAAAATCACTGCTATTTAAAAAGGATTTCCTGTTGAATGAAAATTATGACATAAGTCAGTCTTTAGACATCTATAATCTCTGCAAGTCATGTTGTCAGTTAAATTTTTGAGATGGAATGGTGATGCTTTTCAATTGTTCATTTCAATTAATTTATCTACATAATATTATACATCCGAAAGTAACTATCTGTCGGGGATTGTCTGTTACGCCCAAAGATGAGCAGATCGGAAACATTCTTTCGGCTTAAACTATATGCCAGTGGCATTTTTAAAAACAGTTTGTATAGTGTCGATTTGTGCAACATCACTGCGACACAGTCATCTATGACAAAAATGGGAAATATAATGAAATTCCAAACTCATCTTCAGGTTTATGTGATTATATGCTAGCTGAAATTTTTATTTTCCATCAAAATTCGTTTTGTAATTATTTGACAAGTGCATTGCGTAAAGACAAACTGTTCAATTCATTCCTACAATATATTCAATTGAATTGGAACATTGACTAAATCCTCTAGTTTTGGCAGCACTATTGATTGTGATTTGGTTGCCTACACTGATCAAATAATACTAGTTGCCTATTGGTATCCACTGATCAATTAATCACTACAACATGTTTGTTTATAAAACTCGCCAGTCAATAAAAAAATCAAAGTACCTGACATCATACAAGCCTAAACTCTATGAGGTTGTGTCGTTGAATCACCGAGTTCCTATGTCCATCTTCCAGCTCCATTATTAGACCCTATTAACCACCAAAGTACTTGTCAAGACGAATCATACTAACCCAAACTAGATAGGGTTGTGTGATTTAATTACCAAGTTCCTATAGCAATATTCCAACTCCATCATCAGATGCTGGTTACCATCTAGCACCAAAGTTCTCGTCAAGACGAACCAAATGAGTCCAAACTCGATGGAGTTGTATCGCTTAACTACCGAGTTCCTATAGCCACCTTCCGGTTCCATCACCAGATTCAGCTCTATATCATTATAATTTTGCATTGTCATCCGATTTACACATGCATGCATTATTGTTCAAGACATAATCAATTACAATTTCTAAAGTCATTAAAATGAATCCACCCACGATTTTGGAAAGTTTCCAAACAAATTCCCATTTTTGGGAAATTTCCGGGAATATTCCTGGTGAAAACATAGTTCCGAGCCACCCATCTCTAATTCGTGCTGATAGTGCTTTTAGCGCAATTCGGAACTAGGGTATATGAAATATTTTATGAAAAATACAGTAAATTCCTTGTTCATTAATATATGGATGGGTATTATTACATCCATGATTTATTGACATTAAAAAAAAGAACTGACACTGACAGTGGCAGCAAGATGACATCACAGCAGCCAGCAGCCAAACGACAAATAATCACACGGGCCGCGATACGATACGAGAGGTCGGTGGGTCAATAAAAATGTATTTTTACAGTAGATTTTAGAAGCTCATCATGGTTTTTGCTCTTTGCCCTTTCAAGTTACTAAACTATGGCTTTGATTAATTGCATGTAAGTTATTTTATATTTTGAATTAATTCTTTGTTTTTATTGTTATAGGTTACTGTAATTTGTTGTCATAACGTTGGATATTTTGTAGTTCCCATAGAATGTTTTAGGCTGACGGTAGGCGAAATGAAGTTATTAATGAGTTTTGTTTATTGTTTGGCGGGATGTTGGTTTGCGGGGGACCGTTTACAAAATTGTCTTGTCTTGTTGGCATGTACCTAGTTTTCCTTGTTGTTTACGATGTGGATGACCATCTGTATGTATATCTACGATTCATATCTTATTATAAGGGGCACATAAGCTTATCTCAGAGGGTTTGGGTGCAGTGTATTAAAACATCTGGGTAAATGAATAAAAACACTACTAGTCTTTCTAATATCAATTACAGTTGTTAAAATTACCAAATAAAAATACCTAGTAGTGTACATATTTACCTTATTCATTAAAAATAAAAAACGTAACTACTATGAGTTAGGTAAAGATTCTCTTTAGCTAAGTATATATTTTTGTGCTTTTATTAATCAGGAAATTATTTTTATACTTTTTTCCAGGTCACCAAGTTGAATGTCATAGAGCAAATTCCATGTCAAATGCAAAATTAGCCAGAGATATCCAAGTAATGCATGTCTAAAGCAGCTGTGTTTATTTGACTAGTCATGATTAATATGTTTTCAATTTCTTGTACACATTTATAAAGCTATGCTGAAATTGTCCAACAGTTTTTGCCGATATTTGAGGGTCACAGGTGACAACAGTTTTTACTATTCACATGTGAGGACGTTTTCACACTTGAGTATAGACAAGACATGCAGAGTAGAGAACTCCTTGGACTCATTGTTTCTTCAACCTGTTTTGCACACAGCTGTACAATTGAGACTGCTTGCAAGCTTTAAAAAAAGATCACGAATAAAGATTCCAGCTTTAAATTCAAATGAACCAAAAAGAACTAGACAAATGAGTGAATCATTGCAACCCAATCTAAACCACATCAGCTATGGAGGAGAGTTTGAGGTGTAAGTTATGTTGTACACATGCAAACTTTATTAGGATATAAGGTAGGGGACTAGAATGCCTACTTTGATTTTAAAAAAACTTCAGAAGCCTGTTGCCGTGTTTTTGGTTTATTTAGTTATTTGCTTTCATAAGTTTCTACTGGTTTCTTCCTAAAAACCATACTTTATAGTTCAGTTAATCATTTTGTGCTAAATAGTAATGAATAACTGCCAATCTTATTTCTGCTCACTAAGACTGTTACAACTAGCAACTAGATAACAAGTGTCCACAATCACTATGAACTTGTTATAAAGATAATAGTTTTTATTGTGTTCTATTTGTATGTAGTCCGTCATTGCCCACTGGTAGCTGGTTAAAAAACTTTTTGTAAACAGTGTAGAATTTTTAAAGCCATGCCAAAGATGGAAAAGAAACAAATATTATTTTATTGCTAAAAAGAAGCAAACCTGCTGTCAAAGATATTTAAAATACAAAGTTCCTCAACCAACAATGGAACTGGCTAATAAAAATCCATTTTTACGATATATATAAGATTTATACCAATTCCAGTATTGGGATTTCCAAAATTGTTGATGGTGTTAAATATTTCAGACATATACAGAATAATAATTATAAGGCTGCGTCCAGAGCTGGCGAATGCGCAGCTGCGCGCGTGCATTTTATGTTCGCGCGTGGAGCCGTGCGCCCCACGATTTGTGAGCTACACCTACTTCCTGGAACATTAACTGGAACGCGCAGACCGCGCGCTGCGCGTGCGCACTGTACAAACCTTGCATGAGTAGCGCTAAAGAGGCGCACCAAACGATTGCAGTAACGGATCGCGCTCGCGAGCTGCGCATTCGCCAGATCTATTCGTAATGCTCGGGCTTCACCTACTTGAATTTAGGTGAACTATATTTATAAAGAAAAGTCACATACACACAGTATAAATAAATATTTGGGCCAAAAAAATAGCTAGCGGCTCTAAGTTCTCAGTATGACTGCCTATTGGGTATATCCATGAAACGATTTCGATATATGTCTTCTGTTTTTGTGTGGGTACATTTCAAAGCTACTTTGCCTTTGTCCCTTTCGTAGTTGGGGTTTGTTGACCATCGTTTTAGATGCAGAACTTATAGTTATTACATTTGGAGCAATGGCGATCAGACCTCTGTTAATCTACTACGAGTAGACCATTTTGGACTCCACATCCATTGTTATCTTAATGTGCAGGTTTCCTCACGTAATTTCCGTTTTCGTCAAGCAAGTGGTATAAATTAATACATGGAGTGTGAAAAATCCAAAGGTTCGAGCTAGGATGTGAACTCGCGACCCACAGGTGTCGGGCGAGACTTCGACCACTGAGCTACCACTACTCTTAAATTATAAAAGTTTACAAAAATAGTAATGACACGACTTTACAAGAAACCAAAGATCTAAATATAGAATGTGAAAAGAAAGATTTATTAAGTGTATTGCATATATGTCACAGGTCGCTGAAAAACATGAGACAGAGTGGCCAGAGTGAGAGAAGGTTGGTGGAGGCCTTTGTCCACTGGCAAACAGACGTGCAAGCTAGAAGCACGCAACAAATATGTGAATAAATCCAAACGAATTTTATTGTCTGAATAATAGGCTTACATTATAAGTATGTATATTGCTCTGTTATCCTTATAATTACTTTTAGTACTGCTGCTGAAGGGAGTACTAACTGGCGATCGCAATGCAGCGAGTCTGGCTCTTCTAACAACAGTAGGACTAACAAGTTGCCTCAAAATTTTCGTGTTTGGGAAACAGTTGGAAAGAAGAATGACTCATGTGATGGTATGCTTATTTTGTCTTGTAATTGTACTATTTTATTTCTATTGAATATAAACAATAGAAATTATATTTATGAATCAAAACACTAAAAACTGTCTTAAATAAACATAAGAGATGAACTATACTAACTTTAAAAGTAAAATTTAGATTAACACTAGTGTAGCGGCTCGCGCTCTGGACTTCACATCGGGTGCTAGCGGGTTCGAATCCCGCAAGGGGAAACTGTTGTTGCCATGAGATCATGTGACCGAGCATTAGTATCTAATTCCTGGAAGTTCATAATTGTATGATTTTTAAAAAAAATGCTTATCTAATCTAGTTGCAATAGTACAAGATTTGCGAAGTCTGGAGCTTGATATTTGCTGTGATTGTTGAATAAACCATTTATTTGTTTAAATGCACAATATGTTCGTGTACTATGTTCTGAGTAAAACGGACCAGAAGACGACGCTGTTTTATCATTCACTCCATTCATCGACGCTTGCCAAATCGACGGCAAAATAGTTGCGCGTTACGGATGATTTGACAGCGTCGGCATCGACATTGTAATCACCTGTCGGTATCGAGTTCAAGTCGACGCCACTTGCGCGGCAGGGCTACAGGTCTGTCGATGTCCTCGGTTGTCCAAAGGACTTTATACGCGGTACTTTAAGTCTCTCGTGTGAGTTAGCTGATGCAGTTGTAAGCGAACTATTTTGCCGGACAAAAAAGTACTCTGAGGATTGTCCCTCGTCTGCGCAGGCCTTAATGGGCAAGTGATATTCATGACAGGTACAATGTTAGCGCTCATCTCACAAGCATATGCCCCTTGCGGGATTCAAAAACGCATCACCTGGCTTTCCTTTCTCATACATTCACTCACCAAGCAGAGGAATTATGTGGGCTTGTCTTGCGTATCCCGTGATTTACCGTTTATTAATTTGTTATCAAAGGCTTCTTAATCGTTGCCTGTTTCTGTTACCTGGTTAGTAAATCTTTGAGTGTCTTCCAAAATGGAAACTTTAATGCACAACTTTTGTCTTGGCCAATTTTTGCCAATAGCTATCACGTTTAGAGATGTATTCGTTACAAGATCCACATCCCAGTGACAGTAGTTGTTCCAGGTAGCAACACGTTCCGGTTCCGCGTGGTCTCCTACAACGTGCTGGCTCAGTACCTGCTGGAGTGCCACCCGTACCTCTACACGGACTGTTCCCCGAGAAACCTGAAATGGCACGTGAGGGCAGCGAGGCTGTACGACGAGATCGTCAACTTGGCACCAGACGTACGATAATGTTTACGTTAATTTTTCACTTTTATATTAACTGACGCTGATGTTAAATGAGAAGTTTAAGATCAATCACATTTTCGTAGCAAATACGTTGCCTATATTGCCTATCAATCTATATTCGGGTCAATATGCATGAAGAAAACAATGCAAGTCTGTTTTACTAATTTACAATATAATAAATAAATAAATAATTATTTAGTTTACCTAATAAGGTACCATCAATTATTGTTGTTATTTAAGCACTCAAATGCAGTGTTTTCGCCATTATTTTAGCAAAACAATATGATCGTCTTTTCCACAGAACAAGTAAGACTCGCTACGCTTCTTTTTTGTTAGCTGCCAGTATCAGCGTCATCAGCAGGCTCAGCAACAGTTCCAAATTCACAATTAAAAAACATCTAAGCAAACTTAGATGCAGACCAAAGAAGTTGCAGTTAATGTTTTTAGAAAGGCGCTCATTATTATCGCTAAAAATTATATCTTCGATACAACTTTCAGATAAAACTAATAAGAAGGGGGAAAATGGTAGTAGTTCTGAGTCTATATAAAAAATATAGTCTAAATAATTATGTAACGCAATTCGTAATAAAACTTCGCAAATCGCTACTATGTAGCGCGGCTGTCGCGCGTCTGTACCGCCTAGTTTAAAGGCGCTCTAAAATAAAAATAAAATAAAACATCGTTTTTAATTGCATATTAATCGTTATCGTTTTTGAATGTTATAATTATAGTCCATTGATCGGTGTGTAATTATTTGCTAAGCATTGATACTGGAACGACGCAAAACCGCATATTAATAGATTACTTGCTGACCCGGCGAACTTCGTTCCGCCTCAGAATTAAATAATAGTACATTATGATACAAGTGTGCAAAGTTGATCATTACACAAGAGGCATATTGTAAGCGCGAGCCGCCGGCGAGCGCGGCAAGGAAGCCGAGTGTGAAATGATCAATACACACGAGTTGCATACGACGTTTTTCAACACAACTGCAATGAAAAAAGACAAACTAAAAATACCTTTTCCGAATATGACTTGGCGTAAGCAGCGAGGTACTTTTTCTCTGGATTTTGGCGGTTAGTGCCTCGATAAGTATTTTCATCGGTGTCTAATTAATATTTTACTCGTCTTCACTATTTGAAGTATTTAAGTACTTCATATTTTGATAGTAATTAACCACACAGCAACAATTTACCATTCAATGGAAAAATGGCTTGAACAATACTTTGTTTTTTTCGCGCGCTGCACTTTCGATGCGCGCGCAGGTTCAATAAAGGCACAGGGAAAACCGGCTGTTCAGCCGGAGCAGCGGCAATATAAAAAATAATATTACTATAAATTAATGTTTCTAAAAACAATAGTTTAGTTAATTTGTGTTTATAAAAATACAATTTGATGAAATGAAATGTTTATTTGTCATCTTAACCCTAAAATAATTTAATATTCGTAAAAAAAATCAATGTTCTTAGACAAACTGTTGCTGAAATATAAAAAAAAAAGTTTACATTACCGTACTTGTGCGGTATTACAGCACAAGTGCCTAATATGATGAATTATGAACCTAAAAACGGTGTAATAATAGTCAATTTACGAGCAACTGTGTTGTAAAATGTAATTTCGAAACGCACCCTGTTTGACTGGTAGGCACAGTTTGTATGGAAAGTCGTTTTTAGGGTTTCGTACCCAAAGGGTAAAACGGGACCCTATTACTAAGACTCCGCTGTCCGTCTGTCTGAAGAAGCCCGGCAGCGGTCTGGCCTGCCTAGGCAGTTCCGGTCGCGTCGGCGCCACCACTGGCGGGTTCGCCGCTTGGTATGGTGCCTTATGCACTCCACACTGACTAGATCACGCCCGCTAGTATGGGCCCGACACGTACGAGCCTGAGGCATCGCTGCGCGAAGCCTCACACTCGGACGGGTCGCGGAGACCGCTAGTGGTGCGGACCTAGGCTGGGCTGGGCGCCTTTAGCGCTCGCCAAAACTGCCCGCTTGTAGCTGAATGAGGCCTTTTCATTAGGGTCTCAGCGACAGGTCCGTCCGAAAAAAAAACAGTTGAAATTTTTTCAGATGGTGTATTTCTGTTGCCAATAACAATAAATACCTACTAAAAACCAAAATAAAATAAATATTTAAGGGGGCTCCCATACAACAATCTTGTTTTTTTTATTACTCGTTTTTATAGATAATGGTGCAGGGAACCCTTCGTGCGCGAGTGCGACTCGCACTTGGCCGGTTTTTAGTATTGTCCTTAAATTTTTACATATTTTCTCACCGTTTAAACTTTCTCTAGACTTCACGAATATTTCAACACCATTCGGTACAACAGCAGTTAATAGGGATGTTGACAAATTTTTAGAACTGTGTTCATTTTATAGATAGACCCGTAATTATTACAAAAAATATATTTAAAATTATTAATTTTAAGTAAAAAAACAAGTCTAATTAGTTTAGTGTTTAAATTTCCGCCTTAACGCTCCAAGCTGTCACGCGATCTTGATGACACGATGTGATAAATAAACAAACTGCTGTCATACTGTTGTTGCTCATTTAGCCAGGTTTGATACCGTGTCTGTGGGTGTTTCTCACACCGTGACGTCAGCTGACGTAACGCGCTCCGTTTAGCGTGCAGTTACGTGATACTGGGCTTTTTACCCGACTGCCAAACGAGCGTTATGTTTTTTAAGTGCATGTATGTCTATTTCTTTGGCACGCCCTACAGCCTAAACCGTTTAACGGATTTTAAAGTATAATATATCAATAGATTCGTCTCAATTGTGGGAGTGACAAGGGGTATGTTATTCCGAAATTCCCACGGGAACAGAACTTACGCGGGAAAAACGGATCTGCAATACTGATAAACCGATTTTAAAACTTTCTTCTATTAACTAAAGGTCACATATTTTTAGTGCTAATAGTATTCAATACTTTATTTTCCAAAATTTCTATGCGAACAGGCTAAAATATACACTGAAAAAATACGAAGGAAAACCGTTTAATGGATTTAAACATAATATGATATGTCATTAAATTCGTTTCAGTTGTGGTAGTGATAGGATGATGGCATGACATGTTATTACCCGGAATTACTATTGGTACATAAATAAAACGGGAAAAACCGATTTCAGATCCTACTTACTCGAGTTAAAACCTTTTTTTTTTCAATGAAGAGTGACAAATAAGCCTTTATATTTCATTGAAAAGTAGGAGTAGAAAGCTACAAACTAAAAAGTCAAAAATAAAATAAATAAATTAAAAAAATTGAAAACCCGACTGCATAAAAAGTGAACCTAAAAGATGAAAACAAGATTTAAAGAATCAATTTGCAGTCGGATGCATCAAATCTATTAACAGCATAATGATGATTGACTTGGTATGCACTGCGTAAGTACCTAATTAAGTAATTTAAATCCGTGTAGAGAAAGTCAAATCAAGTTACATGGATTTGATGCCTCAGAGTGCAAATTAATTCTTTAAATCTTGTTTTCATCTTTAAAGTTCACTTTTTACGCAGTAGGGATTTTTAATTTACCTAATTTTATTAAAAAATAATTTTGGTTATTTTGAATTAACTTATTACGCATGTTTATACTTACAAAATATGATTTTCAGCATTCTAATATTCCCTGCTATGGTAAAAAAACATAACATTTTAGTATATTCCGTGTCATGTTAACATCCCTTTTATCGGAATCTATGTATCTTTATGTTTTGGTCTCACTCTATCACACTGTGATATCACAGGGCAGAGATATTCCTGACGAGTAGTAATCTATGTCACTATAATGCCGGGGCTTCACCTGCGTCTAATGTCGTGCGTTGTGTAATACGCAGGTGTAGACGGACTTTGTGCGCTAATTTGCTTCAATAACATTAGACGTTAGGCGATAGCTCGGACGGCCGTAACTTTTGACACATCAAAGGGATTAAGCGGGCGTTTAGTGCGTTGTTGTGGCTACACCTACTACACTAAACATGTTAAAACACGGTCACATTCAAAAACTCTTTGTGAAATAAATGTTTAAGTGCATAGTTATTAAGTTAGGATGGAGTAGACAAAATAAGAAAAGTATTGAGTTCTTGGAAGCGTTTTATTTTATTTTAAAGACAGACTCACAGATCACACGCTAACTAAGTCGCTAGACGCTAGAATCAAACGTCAAATAAGAGTGGCCACGCACTTAGCGCGTAGCTTAATGCTTTAATTTAGTTAACGCTAATCATGCCTATTTGAACACTAGGCGTCACGCAGGTGAAGCCCCGGCATAACACTGAGTCACTAACAATACTCTTTGTTGTAGATACTATGTCTTCAAGAAGTGCAAGCCTCGCACCTCGATAGTTTCTACTCCAAATTCGAAGATATGGGCTACATCGGGATTTTCAAACAGAAAACTGGCCACAGGCAAGATGGCTGCGCAATATATTTTAAACAGTCCGTCTTCGAAATGGAAGATCATATCAGTGTAAGTATTATAGCTTTTAACCGACTTATATTTTTTGACGGTAAATATTTTGTATGTCGATATTTCCGCCAATTGGTGACCGAATTTCACAATTATTATTTTTATTCGAACGCGTATACGGGATGTCCCAAAATTCAATGATAAAACGGCACCGGATGCGGACCAGCTTATGCCTACTCTAGGGAAAAAAAGGATAAAAATGTTTGCCCTCTTATTTTTTAATTACAAACAATAAATGATATTTCTTTAAATTTCACATCCCTTATGACTTTTATAACTTATACCATGACCGCAATTTTTCAAATATTCTGTTTTTTTGTTTCTGCTACCTAAATAGTACCACAATCCCTAAATATCCCAGAATGCCAGTACTTTTACACAAAAATCATAAAAAAAAATTTTTCCCTAAAATCATGAAAATTGAAAAGGGTCAGACATTTTAAAACTGTCAATTTGAGATAGGTACGTATTTCGCTGTTTTTCGCCATTTATATATTTTAAAAGTGCCACACTTCTAGCGATGTCGTAGATGGTATTGACACTTAGAGCATTCAACCAACAGGAGACGCCATTGACAGGCATTCCCCTCTGCCACAAGTCTATGACCGTCGGTCACAGAGGTTATATAAAACTATTTGCAGCGCGTTCCGCCATCATTGTCAAATCACGGTGAGCGTGGAAGGACCGCAGCTAAAAATACAAAATTACGCCGCGTGCTCGTTTTAAAAAAGATCAGAAACATCTTATGTGCTAAAGGACAGCGTAAATTTTCATCTATAAGTATTATTGAGTCTCTATATTAGCAAAAAAATGCCTTAAAATTGCAAAAACCTCATAAAATTTGTCAATCAAAAAGTGATACCAGTAAAAGGTAAAAATCCTATTTAGCGTAATTTTTTATACCCAAAGTACCCAACTTTAAAATCACACTGGTATTTCACGTTTGATATTGTTAATAATATTAATTACAAGAGATGATTATTAAATTAATGATATATCACAGTTAACAAATTATGATTCTTGTTTAAGTTTTGCGCAATTTTTTTGGACTTATACTTACTTTTAAAGTATCAATAGTCAATACTATAAATATTTGCATTTAATCGGTCTACTTCAATAATATAATATATTTGCGAATTTCACCTTATTCTGAAAATTTGATTGAATTTTTATTGATATACGCTGGCCACCCTGCAGCAAAATTGGTGATGGGATAGCACAAAAACAAAGTATCGATATCGATTTAACCACTTGACCTTTAGATCACCTAGAGTTGGCATTCCACCCGAATGTATTTCAAAAATGGGAATATATTCGGAACATTCCCAATAAACCCACCCGTTGGGAAAATAAACGGGTGGATAAAGTTTTATTGTTTATATGAATTTATTTAACACAAAAATGATGTTAAGGCTCAGGTTACAAGCATTTTTGTTGTTATTATATTTACACATGCAATTAAAACTGTATGGTGTTATAAATTTTGTTTAATTTGGTTGCTTTACTGTAAGATCCGTGTTATTTATATAAATAATATAGGCATTATTATGGGTCCATATTAAGATGCCACTAAATATTCATTTTCATTATTTTTGCGAAAATATAACATTACAAAAGGTTACGACAAAACTTTGAGGCACCTAAAATATCTTATCATTTATCTTAAACTCTAGAGAAACATGTGTTTTGTACTTAGACATTTTGTTTGTTGCTAAAAGTTAACAGATTATTTATTATTTAAGCGTATGTTAAGGCTCGGACTATACCCATTTGGAAACCGGTCCGGGTAAGTACGGTTTCAATCCATCGCTTCAGCAATAGCGTCATGTTTTGAACGGATTCTTGCGGATTTGATAATGTTTCGGAAAAGGTTTTTTATTCATTATTATTTACCACCTTCTCAATTACTGATTAAGTCATAGAAATCAATCCATTCCAAAGAAACAAACTTTATATTATAAAGTTTCCGAGCCAACCATCTCTAGTCACCACTATAGACAGATCCAGACCAATAATATTTGAATTCATTTACAACTTTGTCTTTCTAAGCAAGCAGAAAAATTGGTATTATGATATTCTTATTTCATGATTTCTCTAGTCTAATTTCATCTTTTCGATTTAAGACATGAAAATATTTGTAATATTTTTAGAAAGTCTTCTGTCTGAACCGGGAGTTGGGCTGGCCAGATGTGGAAAAAGCAAGATTGATATTCAATTTACAGGTCTTTTTATTATCTTTATCTATCTATCTGAAGAATGCCTTTACTCCAAGAGGGAGGGGCTAGATGAATCATATCCACAACGATATAGAACTACCTTACCTACGACACTTTTCTTAATAGTATACAGCGCGAATACAGCTAAAATAGTTAACACCCAATCTTGCAAATCCTACTTTACAAAATTCAACCTTCTAACTTTACCTTCAATTATATTTACGATTTTTGCGGGTTATAGCCCAGTGTTTTTTTATTATAATTATGACAATACACCTGAAAACCAAATTTAGGTATTTCTTGCAGTTTTAGGCTTGGACTTTAACCAGCCGGAATCTGTTAGAATCAGCTAGAATTCGTTCACGACGACCTTATTGCTTGCGATGGATTGAAACCGTACTTACCCGGATCGGTTTTCCGGCTGGGTATAGTCCAATCCTTAAACTCTACCATACTGACGTATATTAATTAATAACCCTGTAGATCTTAATGACAGCCAAAAGGAAAGTTTCTATTATCACCACTACCAGCCTTTATCAGTCCACCGCTGGACACAGGCCTCACCAAAAGGAGGATTTTGCCATAATCGCCACGCTTGGCAGGCGGGTTGGCGATCGCAGTTTGGACAATGGTGGAGAGGAGACGCTGCTGACCGTCTTCTTATGGCGCTTCTCCTGTAGTCGCCTCTACATAAAGTTTCTATCTTACACATAATAGAGAGTCTGAATTGAATAAAACCTTGTCATAATACTGGCAGAACTCATCGATAAAATTTATCGATAGTGTTAAGCACTATCTTCGTTTATTTAAAACTGACGTCACACTCGTGCATGGATAAGTTGCCCTTGTGTGTGAATATATTTGTGTGCGTCTAGTTTAAGGTAGTGTTAGACAATTTTTGTTGTGTGCGAGCGTAGCAACGTCATTGAAAATGCGTTAGTGTTAATTCCCTATGTGTGCGTTACTCCCTGCCCCCCGCAAGAAATGACAGACTTTTTCTCATAGAAATTAGCGAGCTTGTCGTCTCCTGTTGATTGAATGCTCTAAGTATTGACATGACAATTTAATTCAATTTTAAATAATATATTTTATTAGCGAATTGTATGTTTAAGTTAAGCGATTTAGATGATAACTTACGGCAAATGCGATTTCACTTACCGCCATTAAAAAATATATATAAATATTCCAAACTTAATTTCTTTAGACCTTCATCTTACAAATGTAAAAGAGTTGTTTATAAGTTGTTGTTTTTGCTATGTTTACATTATTCGATTAGGCCATATTTGGTTATAGCGCATTCCCTATTCGTAAACTGACTAGTAAAATCTGATATTCGGTTTCGACTTAGTGGTTTCTTTTATGCTACCTACCTTGAATGTCAAGATCAATTCTTTTTTTCTAATTTACTTCTTATGCGGCCTCATAAAAACGATCATCATCTCAGCCCTACTAACACACCTGTTAAGAAGTGTCCGTGTTACAAATGTCTCTAGTTAGTTTTACGGCTAAACAGAAAGATTCTACGACAACTCGACCCCGAGACATCTCGACCCGGGCAATTGGACCTCGACAACTCGACCCCAGGACAATTCAACCCTATGTCAACTCGACCCCGACAACTCGACCCCGGACAACTCGACCTCGACAACTCGACCCCGACAACTCGACCCTGATAACTCGACCTCGACAACTCGACCCCGACAACTCGACTCCGACAACTCGACTCCGACAACTCGACCCCGACAACTCGACCCCGACAACTCAACCCTCCGGGGTTTTTCTGGCTGGGTCAAGTTTTCGGGGTCGAGTAGACGGGGTCGACCTGTCGGGGTCAAGTTATCCGTAACTCGACCCCGACAACTCGACCCCGTCTATTCGACCCCAAAAACTTGACTCAGCCAAAAACAACTCAACTCTGGCAGTAAGGCAAACTTGAACTCTGGCAGGTAGGTAAATTGCATGAATACTGTACAGCTGACATCAAAAATCCACCATACCTTCTACAAACCAATGATCTGCATTTGCTAGGAAATACAAATTGGCATATGTACCAACCAAAAACAACTCAACTCTGGTAGTAAGGCAAACTCGAACTCTGGCAGGTAGGTAAATTGCATGAATACTGTACAGCTGACATCAAAAAGTCACCATACCTTCTACAAACCAATGATCTGCAATTGCTAGGAAATACAAATTGGCATTCGTACCAAATATAAGTATCCAGTTACCTTCGCATCCAATATCAAAAAGTTATTTAATGTTGGCAGGTGCTTTTCTGCTTTATTTCTTGCTTTCTGTAAAGTCCTTTTCATAATCGTGACTGCCGGCTCCGGCTACTGCATCTTTTCTTTTAAAAATATTCATTACCACATTACGCTTAATCTGAGCTTGGTCGGGTGGATGGTTATGGTTGTCAGAATGTTATACAACAGTCATAAGTATGGCATCTTCCTCTAAAGCTAATTCTATAGTATTCAGTGCAGCGCCAACTTTGTTGACTTATTAAGGAATTACTTTTTGACTAGTTGTTAAAAAAAATACTGTCTGCTCTTCTGCGTTGCCGGGTAGTTTACTTTACTAAAACCACAAGACAAATCGCATATGCCACGAAGATTTTTAATATGACGTCATGTCTACCTTGCGTGGAGGTACTTCCGGCATATAGATTTAAATTAGATAGAAGAAGTTGAGTCGGTTCGGGTTTCATTGTCGGAAAAAAATAGTCGGGGTCGAGTTGTTAGGGTCGAGATGTAGGGGTCGAGTTGACCGGGGTCGAGTTGTCGGGGTCGAGTTGTCGGGGTCGAGTTGTCGGGGTTGAGTTGTTGGGGTCGAGTTGTCGGGGTCGGGTTGTCCGGTGTGGAGTTGTCGGGGTCGAGTTGTCATAGGGTTGAGTTGTCCTGGGGTCGAGTTGTCGTTGTCTTGCTTTACTATAACAAACTTTTAATATAAGACCGTGGTTACTTCGCTTTGTGTATGGCAAAACTTATCTCAGATGGCGCCAGTGTTTGGTTTTGTCAACCAATATCCACATAAAGGTCAATGTTTTTTTGTGTTCGTTAATTATGTAGTGAGTAGGTATTTAATCATTGCCAGAACTATGAATCTGTGATCAAATAATCATTCCTTAGAGTTAAAGTACGATGACAACAATCGTTTGAATACAGAATTGTTTCAGTGAAGGTCCTTGTATCTATTGATATATCTTGTTGATAGGTTTGTTACTATACAAGAATACTGGCTGATCTGACTATCTATTGTCGTCGTAACCTACAAGTCTAAGTACAAGTTTAGTATTTACCATTTTGTTATGGAATTGTTATCTGAATAGAAAAATAAGAATACAGGTATTAATACCGTGTATTCAGGAAACTAACAAAACAGTTGTAAACCGACATTTACTTATAAAAAGTATTTAGTTACTCTAAGTTTGTATGTACTATAGAATAAAAATATATTAATCACTATTTTAAAAAGCGCAGAATATAAATAATAGGTGTGCAAACCTTTATTTACTCCGCCCGCTAATTATTTCTTAATGAGCGAATTTGCGAATATTTATCTATTTTTAACATATTTCAAAAACGAGGAGGTTCTATGTTCGAGTGTATTTTGTGTGTTAAATGATATCTCCGCCAATTATGGACCGATAAAATCAAAAAATCTTTTTTTATTAGATATCGTATTTTCGTAAGTTGGTCCCATTATCACCAAGTCAGAATCTGATGATAGGATTTCTGGGAATTCGAGGGCAACCCTCAAATTTTATAGGCACACATATTTTCTAACGTAATGCAGATATTTGTGTCTGGTAATTATTATCTCATGTTGCTGAGCATGATGCAAGCCACAGAACTCTTTTATAGTTACGAGTTAGAAAAATTCTACGATAAATCGTATTTCGTAGTGTATTGGAAAAACTTGGCGCTTACAAAGTAACGGACAGAAGTTTTATTACTGGCAGAGTAAACAAGCTCTCCAGCCAGTTCGTTTCTCAAAATGACTTAGGTATTGAACCCAAGACCTTATGAAATGGCTACGACACCAGAATAAAGTGCGCTTACTTTTAACTAGACCCGGCTTCTGTTATTTCATCATTTAGTCATTTATTGACTCCTTGATTGATAGATCTCAATTACAACATGATATTTATTGTCAAGGACTTAACATAACATACGGCTGACAGAACAAATCGCCTTGCAATTCCTCCATACATGACACACTTACCCCATCTGTTAGACTTTGATGTCAACTGTCAAATAGCATCATAGAGTAATCACACAATTGTATTGATGTAACCTTGTAAGAACGGCTTAGAACGAAAGAGGAACTAAGAAAAAAGTTTTTATATCACAGATGTTATATTTAAAGTAGTATCAGAGTAAATATAACTTTTTGCTTTTTCAAATTAAATATGTCAACATAAATTGAAGTAAAATAAAATAATCTTTATTTGCTTAAACACGGTATGCATAGGTGTTTTAAAATGAACGTACCAAGCATGCTTAGCCAACACGAGGCATGCAAATTAAATATAAAACTGAACTAAAATTGAGTCTAAAATTGCATTAAATTAAATCAGGTACATAGATGTCAGTCATATCATGTCTGGTCAACGCCCTATATCGTAGGATTAGTGCATATTAAAAACGAATAGATGTCACTAAAAGGCTCATTAGGATTGGGCTTAATTTCAATGAACTATAACTCTTGATAAAAACGTTATCTAAACACTTTTTTAACACTTTTGTTTTTTAAAAATGAAATTTTAATAGAATTTTTACATTTATTTAAAAAAAAAACCTTTTAACTAAAATTTAAAACAATTCTGGTATAATGCCATCTACCGGTTTTAACTTAAACTATCTTTTATGTAAACGCAACGTCAGCTATTGGATTGAAAAAAACTAAACACGGCATTTATGTTGATTATAGAGGTAATATGCATTTCGTATTATTTTATCAAATAATTTGAAAAAATTAATAAAGGAAAACCAAATTTTAAAATGTAAGTATATTTTTTTAATGAGTAATTATATACTCTTTGGTAATTAACGGTCAAAAGCAAGAAGCTTCAAAATAATGTAGCTTTTCGACAACTGTCAAATATTTGTTTGTAGGGCTACCTGTGTGAGTATTGTAGTTTTATAATATATGGATTTGTTTTAATATTTGGGAAGTGGTTTTAAAAATCAAATTTTAGGAGGAGGAGAAAGAAAAATGTGGATTACTAATGTTTAGCCAAAAACGTTTCCCAAAATATCACAACCCAACTATTTTACACAAATTTTCATTTGGCAAAAAAACATTTGTCAAAACAACTCATTGCAATTTTTTAGTTAGCAAATCTTTTTTTGGGATATTATTGTTTAACAAATAATTGTTTGTCATGTTTCATTTAATCAAATGTTTCATTTGGCATAACTTTCTCTTTGCAAAATATTGCATGGCATACGATTTACAAGCTTACTTTCTAACTTAGAAAATATCATGCTGCATCGACGTTTGTTTTACATAAGGTAAAAAAATAGTTAAAATGGCTAAAATGGCTTTAAGCGATTTTTCTTTGATCCTAAAAGCAATAATTTTTGGAATAAATTCTTAAGGTTAATCTAATAAAAGACAATTTGGTTGCCAGACAACCCTGTTCCAATTTTTTTTTATCAACTTTGATAAACAATGAAATTTATTTAAAGGCATTTGTGTGACACGCTCGTCCAAAGGTCACGTCTAAATGACGTAATTATGTCATAAACGGTCGTTTCAAGCTAGAACCTAATTAGTAATTTCGTTATGTATTGTCAAGTATCGATGCCCAAAGTGCTAAGAATTCGGGCTAATATTCCATGGGCGTGACTTCGAATCTTAGTCGGCGACAATATTTTATCGTAATCCAGACTTGTATTAAAATAGTTTGATGAAAATTGTTTATTCACATTTAAAACCATTTTTAATAACTAAACTCAGTACTGAACTTTTGAATATTTTTTTTACATAATATTCACAAAATAAATAACAAATAGAAAATGGGTCCCAGCTCGCCGTCATCAGTTTTTATAAAAATTAGGATCATACTCTAGTGAAATCAGCAACCGACTAAAATGAAGATAAAATATTAGTACTTAATATCTTAAAAAAGTTATGGATGCGCACTAAAAGTTATTCAAGATAATAAAACAACTTGAAAAAAAAAGACCGCATCATGTGGGATCCGAACCCATACCTCATAGAAACTACGAGCGAGTGCCTTTTCAACTAAGCTACGAGGACGTTAGAACGATTTTCGAAATTTGTCAAGTGTTAGTTTATATTTTTTGACAGAGTGTGCAAACAATTGTAAACCTTATGGTGGTTTGGCATTCTCTGACGGACCGAAACAGAAATTAATGTAAATTAATGTTCTATTTTGACGTAGTATAATTCTTTCTCTATGGTTCTCTGAATTATGGGCATGGTTATCCATTATTGCGCAGATAGTGCCATCTAGTCAGATAGGGAAACAAACGATGGCGTAGTTATATTTTAGTTCCATTTACTCACCACCTTCGCTGTCTTTCGCGCGAGTTAAGGTGGAAATTTTCAAAGTACCGAGACTGTCCCTCTGTTTTACGTAGTATTATTCTTTCTCTATGGTCATATCATAATTATGTTGAAATTAATATTTATTATTTAAAAAAAATCTTTGTGGTATGTGATATAAGCCACTTAATCAGTTTTGTTTTGTTTTTAAATTGAATATTATTCAATGTTTTGAATTCATTAGTAGGTATATTATTGAAGATTTTTTTATACTCATTGTCATCCAGTTTTTTTATACTGCATTGTTATTGGAGTTTTTAGTAGTACCAGGACATTTTGATTTCTTGTGTTCCGTGGTTATCCACATTAGACATTTATATGTCAAATGCCCTATTTAAAATATGCATAAATTGCATTCCAAATACATATATGTTTCAAATATATACAGGAACGTCAATGTTATAGTAATTGCAACTGTGCAAATAGAGGACGACATGTTGTTCGTAGAGGGACACCGCATATTGCTCTTATGCATCTTTTTTGGGCAATAAAAGCTCTATTTATATTAGTGCTATTGCCCCACATCAGTAAACTGCAGCGTAATTTAGAACCTACAATGCATGATAGGTAGCAATTGCAGTTTTTGTTAAAGATCTAACCTGCTTTAAAGCATAAATAAACTTATTGTCTCTGTAAGCATAGGTACAGATCTGGCGAACGCGCCGCGAATGCGCAGGCACGCGATCCGTTACTGCAACCGATTGGTGCGCTTCTTTAGCGCAACTCATGCAGGGCTTGTACAGTACAGTACAGTGCGCGCGATCTGCGCGCGTGCAGTTCTGGTTCACGTTCGAGCCAGTTTAAAGGTTGCGTTCGCGAATATCAATATTAATATTTTTGTTTCTGTTTAATTGTATGTAATTAGTAAATACTTTTACATCAACATTACTTTTAAATAAAACTATACTTTTCTCATAAGTTGTAATGATGACTAACCTATGCATATAATTGAAGCTATAAAAAAAACAATTTCTCTCTCTACCTCTCGAAATGAAACAAAAGGTATGATTCCGAATTCAGCAGCACGCAGTAGTGCTGGTCCCCATATTTTCTCTATGAGTTTATATGAGATTACATCGACAACCGTCTAGTGTAGTAGTTCGCGCTCCGGACAACAATGCCTGGCGGTTGCGGGTTCGAATCCCGGGAGGGGCAAATGTTAGTGTGATGAGCACGAGCATTTGCACCTAAGTCACGGATATTTATAAATGTATTTAAGTATGTTTATTATCTGTATCTAGTCGCAATAGCACAAGATTTGCTTAGTTTGGGGCTAGATAATTGGGTGTTTGTGGATACAATTTATTTTGATATACGGAACCATACCTTAAAATTTTTCTAAAAAAACTATATCAGATAGGTAATTTATATTTTTATTTATTACATTTCACTGTCCTTCGAATAAAACATTTTTTTTTAACTTTTGCCTGTTGTTATTTTTGACATGTTTTCAATTTTTGACTCATAGTGCTTTATTTATCACGTAAACTTAAAATAAGTATTCAATAAATCATCATAAAATAAAATATTTATATTTTATCGCATGTACTGGACTGCACTCAGTGCACTGTGAGCACTATTATGGCTATACTATAACCATACAACTATAAACGCCGATACAAAGTTGTATCGGTTTTGCACGGTAAATATGGGGTTGCTTCGTAAAATTGACAAAGAAGTTGGAAAATTGTTAAAGTAATGTGAATAAGTTTAGTGCTTATCAAATATGCGGCTTATTGGTGAGAAGTAATATTAGAATTTGTTTTAATGACCTTTCTGTCGTAATTTAAGCAACCTTTCAGTGAACATCTAGGCATTTTTATTTTTTCATACAAATGTCTGATCCCGATGACCGCCGACAACTGACTACGTCACATCGGCCTCGGTCGGGTCATTTTCGGGTCATTTTAGTTCGAACACCCAGAAGTGTGGTCCGCCCTGTCCTAACGAAGTAATATATAAGTCAATGCAGCTAACATTAAAAATTGAAAATAAATCGAAAGTAAAAAAAAAACTAAAACACGACACAAAATAAATTAAAATGCGAAAAATAATATTTACTAAACATACCTATTTTTAAAACATATATATTTTTAAGTCGGTGCCAGCCAAGAAGAGTTAAAATGTTTAAAATGTGTTCATTCACACCGACTCTTAAAATTACTGATTATGTTTTAGTAAATTTTATATTCTTTTTCGCTTTTTAGTATTTCTGAAGTAGGTTTTTCAGGACATATTCACAATTTTATTCATTAATAGTTTCGACGTTTGTTGAACGATGCCATGCACTTGACAATGATGGTGCGAGCGATTTATTACGACATGAACATCACACACATCGTTTTGCCATGTTTGTTGCTCAAGTAAAACAATTTCTCAGCCGTGAAGCACAAAACTTTGAGTAAGAAGAATTATGCTTTAAACAATGCGCACTAAAGCAACGCGCACATAATATTATCTGGCGAATTCGCCGTCAATGCTCAGCTCGCGAGCCGCACGCTAGCTGCACGCGTGCATTTTAAGTTCGATCTAGAAGTACACATCGCTCACGGACATGAACGCGGAACGGTTGGGCGTTCCAGCGTGTTAGGAAATTTCGTGTTCGTGAGCACTATGCGTTCATTGCACTAGCGCGCATTGTATAAAGCGTAACTTTTGTATATCTATTACTAAGTACATATTACCTATAATTGCGCGAAGCCAAGTCGCAAAATGCAAAGCCCTTTTATAAACCCGCACCGGGTTAAATCTATCCTGTATCATTTTAGGTGGAATTCTATCAGCCCGAGCTACCTATCCTAAACCGAGACAACATAGGCATGATGATGAAGCTGGTCCCGCGCGAGCTGCCGCGGTCACCCATCGTGGTCGCGACCACGCATCTCCTGTACAACCCCAAGCGGACCGATGTTAGGCTGGCGCAGTTACAGGTGTTGCTGGCTGAAATAGACAGATTCGCGTATTACACTAACGCTAGAGAGTGAGTGAAACTTTATACCGTCATGGCGTATTATAGTCGTTACAGCGATAGTGGACATAATTGATAATCATCGATGACGATCGTCTGGTGTACTGATCTGTGCTTCGGACTACAAAGCCAGCGGTCGCGAGTTCAAATCCCGCTTGGGGCAAGTGTTTGAGTGATGACCTCTAACGTTTGTTTCTGGAGTCATGAATGTCATAATGTTTTAAGTATGTCTATCTGTTAGGCCGCCATCACACGGACTGCACCACAACAACCGCACGAAGTCGCATCAGCAACCGCACGCAGTCGCTATATTCAACTGCATGCAGTTGTCTGCAGTCGGATCTGACTTTACGCAGTTGATGCCAAGCATCTAGCCCATAAGCTCAGTGTAAAAGTGTATGTCACTGAAGCACAGACGTTACTTCTCTTATTATTACGGCGCTGCCGCCGGCAGCGGTGTAATCCAATTCAAAAACTGCAATGTGCAGCGCGGATTAATTCTGTTGCTAATATTTTGCGTTACAAAAAGGAGATTTTTTTCATACTGTATCCCAAAAATGAAGGCACATTTAACAACTACTTTAGAATGTAAGTTGCTGCTCTATTCATTCCATTCATTTTTATTTAAACTCCTTCAGACGTTAAACGCGACATACGTGCGTCCTGCTCCTTGACTAAATACACATTAACTGTATGCGATTAGCGATGGACAGCATGCGGCGACACTACACAACTGTAGCCGACCGCGCGAAGTTGAAGGCACGACTGCATACAGTTGATATTGACTTCACTCGACTGCAACCGACCGCGTGCAGATGATATCATGACTGCACGAAGTCGAAAGTACAACTGCATGCAGTTGATTATATTGACTGCGTGCAGTTGCTGTGTTGCAGTCTGTCTGATGGCAGCCTTATATAGACACCATAATACAAGCTATGCTTAGTTTGGACTATATAATGGTGTGATCGTTATTATAATTTATTAATTTTTATTATCATCATAATAAGACATCGGTCCACTGCTGGACATAGGCCTCGCCCAATACACGCCTTTGATCCCAGTCCTTGGCTATTTTTTTTATCGGCTGCCAGCGTTTTAGCAGCGTATTATATCCCTTCAACTTATTAGTAAGTAAATTACATTTATGTTGCGCCATGCTGACATATTGTAGAAAACCAAGGTCTCACCTTATAAAATAAATTTTGATTACTGTCATTTACTTTTTATGGATATAATGCCGGTTTTATGGATACAATCAGTTTAGAATGTTCTGCTTGTTAAAGTAAACATCTTTACTATGGGGCCAATTTCGCAATATGAAAAATAAGTAACTGATGCTCCATGCATTATTTACGAGGTAAATAATTATTTTAGGAGAAATTTAATGGGTAGAAAAGATCCTGGTTAAGTGATTCTCATATCTGTATGATGTTGCCGCCTGACTGACAAACTGCAAACCGATTACAAAAAGGACACACCTTGCATTTCTCAATACAATCGGTTGCTGCGGCGACCCGTTATTTTTTCATCGCTGGACATATTATAGTTTCAGACTAGAGAATGTTTTAAGCACATACAATAAGTTTAAAATTATGCCATTTACATCGTTATCGATTAATTTTTAACTATTAAGTATTATTTCGTTTTTTTTTATTTATTTGGTGTATTTAGTCATTGTGTCCGTTTGGAAATGTATAACTATGTATGATGATGTTATACTTTTTAAATTGTGCTATATAAACTTTATTTATTCATTCAATTATTGTTTATAGGTCCGGACACTTGCCTATTATTCTGACGGGGGACTTGAATTCAACTCCTGACAGTGCCGTAATAGAACTACTCGACAAAGGACATGTAAGGTATGCTATATGATATAGTAAATTGTATTTATCTATTGATATATTGACTTTGGAATTTGTGAAACAACTGCGGAGAAAATAAATAAAATCAAATAGGAATCGCCATTTTAGATACTTAAGGATAGACTAGAAATTCCCGTTTTTGACGCTCACGTATTAATTATAAATATAATAATAAAATTTACTGTAATTAATTAAGATAAGACCCGAAAATATAAATAAAAACACTTACTTGCATAGAGAAAGAATAATACTAACAATGATAGTTTTTTTTCTTTTAAATAGGAAAACACCAGGGTCTATGCTGATACAGACTTTTCAAAATACACAATATTGACCACAATCACTATACACAAAAAGCTGCATCCAAGTTAGTCCATCCGCTTAGGGACTACGATGCCACAGGCAGACACACAAATGTCTGAATTATCAAACTGCCAGAAATTATCGAATTTCCTTGACCGATACAAAGGGTTTTTTTTACAGTATTTTTTTTAAAAAATATGTGCCATCTGTATTGTTATCTTTTTCATTTTCAAATAAAATTAATTAATTAAAAAATCAAAGAACCCGACTGCGTAAAAAGTGAATTTAAAAGATGAAAACAAGATTTAAAGAATCAATTTGCAGTTTGATGCCTCAAAATCTATGTTACTTGATTCGACTTTTTCGACACGGATTTAAATTACTTAATTAGGTACTAATGCAGTGCATACCTAGTCAATCATCATTATGCTGTTAATGGATTGCCTCCGACTGCAAATTGATTCTTTAAATCTTGTTTTCATCTTTTAAGTTCACTTTTTACGCAGTCGGGTTTTTTGATTTTTTAAATTAATTAATTTTATTTTTGACTTTTTAGTTTGTAGTGATCTACTACTACTTTTTAATGAACTATAAAGTCTTATTTGTAACTCTTCATTGAAAAAAAGGTTTTAACTCCAGTAAGTAGTATCTTAAATCAGTTTTCCCCGTTTTATTCATGTACCAATAGGAATTCCGGGTAATAACATAGCCTATATGGGGCATTTCACGTAAAGCGGACAACGAAAAAAAAGTCAGGTGCTGGATTTGTTCATAATTGGGTTAATTGTACATCTATGGGACTAAAAAAATTGTGCATTATTATTTGTATTTTTTTCTGACTAGTTACCAATTTATGCGTCACCAAAGAATTGGCAAAATTTGAGAAACGATTTTTTCGAAAGCAATTTATGCAGTTCATTAAATGGATTTAATAATAAGTAAATAGTGTTTATTAGAGAATATTAGTGGGTTTCTTTAGAAATTGATTAAAATTTTATATTTAGTTATGTTTTCGTATAGTAAACCGGAAGTTAAAAATCTTTTTCTATCAAACTTCGCATTTTTTATAATTTTTATTTTTACATAAAAGTATAGTTAGTAGTATAGAAATATTATATAAAAAGAATGGTATCTCGATTCGTTTAGAAGATAGATGAACTAGAGTAACAAGATGCCGCACGCGCGCGGTTCTTTAGTGCGGCGGTCTTACTCGCTATTTACGGTTTATTATTATATTGAGTTTAACTAATGGAATATGATTTGTATATTTTGTTTTCATTATGAATCGGAAGGTTATTTATAACAAAAAAAGCCGGCCAAGTACGAATCGGATTCGCCCTCAAAGGGAAGCCTTTGAGCGCGAGTCCGACTTGCCATTTATTTAAAAAAACGATCAAAATAAATAAAGTTTGTTGTATGGGAGCCCCCTAAATATTTATTTATGGGGGCTCCCATACATACAACAAACTACAAAGCAAAACATTATAATATTTTATTTATTATAAATTAAAATTAAAATAAAACATTTGTTTAATTCTGTTTTTTTTTGTACTGTATGTTATAGAGGCAGCATAAATACATCAGCTTTAAAAATTTTAACTGTCTAACTATCTACTATACTATTACCCTAAATTAAAATTATTTGTACTACTTTTAGGGTCCGTATCCTGGACCCTAAAAAGTAGTAAAAATTATTCGGTCAGTCTTTTTAATTATATGTTTAATATCGTTTAATCGATCAATATTGTTATATAAATTGCCACATGGAATCTCAAAACTGGCAATCCGTGCAAGCCTTAAATTGCCTACAAATAGACCGATTACCCCTGTGTATGATTATATGATTAGACGAAAACAGCTTTATCGGCAACTGAGGTTTATTATTGTTTCAAAGAAAAGATGTATCAACAAATAATTTTGAAACAGCGCCTCGAAAACGTCAGACGAACACAGTCTCAACATCAAAAGTTCCGTGTTTTTGTACCAACGTCTACCGGCAGGTACTTAAAACGAGCAAGTTAACCCACTACATGTAAATTAGTTTAAACTAGAAAATAAATTAAATGTTTTTTTTCGACTCCTTTGTTATAAATAACCTTCCGATTCATAATGAAAACAATATTTACAAATCATATTCCATTAGTTAAACTCAATATAATAATAAACCGTAAATAGCGAGTAAGACCGCCGCACTAAAGAACCGCGCGCGTGCGGCATCTTGTAACTCTAGTTCATCTATCTTCTAAACGAATCGAGATACTATTTCAGAACTTTTTATATAATATTTCTATACTTATACATATAAAAATTATTAAAAAAATGCGAAGTTTGATAAAAAAAGATTGTAAATGTTAACTTCCGGTTTACTATACGAAAACATAAATAAATATAAAATTTTAATCAATTTCTAAAGAAACCCACTAATATTCTCTAATAAACACTATTCACTTATTATTAAATCCATTTAATGAACTGCATAAATTGCATTCGAAAAAATCGTTTCTCAAATTTTGCCAATTTTTTGGTGACGCATAAATTGGTAACTAGTCAGAAAAAAATAAAAATAATAAATCACAATTTCTTTAGTCCCATAGAGGTACAATTAACCCAATTATGAACAAAATCCAGCACCTGACTTTTTTTTCCTTGTCCGCTTCACGTGAAATGCCCCTATGTCACTCCCACAACTGAGACGAATCTTATGACATATCATATGTTGAAATCCATTAAACGGTTTTTCCTTACTATTTTTTCAGTGTATTTTTTTGCCTGTTCCCGTAGGAATTTTGGAAAAAAATTTATTGAATACTATTAGCACTGAAAATATGTGACCCATAGTTAATAAAAGAAAGTTTCAAAATCGGTTTATCAGTATTGCAGATCCGTTTTTCCCGCGTCAGTTCTGTTCCCGCGGGGAACAGAACTTACGTGGAACTAACTTGTTAGGGAAATAACATACTTCTTGTCACTCCCACAATTGAGACGAATCTATTGATATTTTATACTTTAATATCCGTTAAACGGTTTAGGCTGTAGGGCGTGCCAAAGAAATAGACATATTCTCATACATACATACGCTCGAAAAACATTACCCTCGCTTGGCAGTCGGGTAAAAAGAGATTAAACGCTTCGGCACATAAGGATATGTGAGAACGGTATAAGAAGCAAAATACCCTGACACCGAGACTCCAGATTATCAAGACCCTAATAAGCTTCAGCATTGTGCCAAATCAACACTTTTGTCTTTTATTCCACAACATCTATAATCATTCATTACCATTCTCAGCGCCAGTCCGTTCCGAGACAGCTCCGACTGGAAGCGGATAGGAGTGACGGACAACTGCCAGCATCTCTCCGTCTACCTCGACCGCCTGGATGGAAGGGATTCGCATTACAGCACTACAAAGGTAGGCACTCATAATTGACCTTTGTAGTATTGTATCATCGACTTTGGTATAACTGCTGTCAAAACAACCAACTTTTTAGAGAGTCGTCCGATTTTGATAATTATTCTTTTATTAGAAAGGGTATACCCCGAAGTTGATCCCATATACATTTGGAAAAAAATCAAACAAGGGTAGGAAAACAGTGGATGATTGATTGTTCACTTAATGATTGATAACTTTTTACAGAGTAGTCCGATTTTGATAATTCTTTTTTTATTAGATAGTGTATACCTCGAATTTGGTACCATATAAATTTGAAAAAAAAAACTTACCCCAAGGGTGGGAAAAATAGGGGTGATTTATTGTTCACTCTTAGATTTAATGCTGATTTTATTTCCACAGAAAAACATAAAATAAAAACTTTTAACCAAAAAAATTAAACCGCCGAAAAACTGAAAAGCAAAAAGTAATGAACTCTTTTTCATTTTACCTTAAACTATGTTCTTTAACTAATGTAAGTATATCTAATCAGTTCTCTTTGGAGTCGGTGCGAATGAACACATTTTAACTCTCAATGGCTGGAACCGACTAAAAAGGACTGTTTTTTATATATCCTGCATACAGTAGACTCTCAAAGTAATCTTTCGACAGTATAACGACCTTTTTATTTTATGATAAGAACCAAATTCATGTTGCTTACATGTAGCAGCATGTATTTTAAAATTCAATTTACGTTTTTTAACTAATAAATTGAAGTCCTTCTCATTTTCCACGGTTATGTAAAGCCTAGTTGTAACCCTTTACAATGTTAAGTATAACGATCTCGTACGATTTACTTCGAGGGCATAGGTCAAAATAAATCACTTATTTTCCACGTAGTAATATTATCAGTCATAGTACTCGTATTACGCACCGCTAGTACGATGTGTCATCGGTGTTTACCGAAAATGTCGTGATCTCGCCGGTTTGTTGCTAAAACACGTTTTGTTAAATGTAAACAAATACTGGATGATTAAATTAAAACAATACCTACTGGTAAAATATTTTTGCGTCATATATCTAGACTATCGTACATAAAAAGAGGTATATAGCTGGTGTAACTAACTCACTTTGTGGAAATTAGTCTACGTCAAAAGGAAATCATCCTTGTTATGAATGAATGAAATAAGGTGTTTCAAAAAGTAATATTTTTAATTGCACCTCTGTTAAAATATTATGCGAACATAATAATCTCCTCTAATAAACTTATTGCACAGAAATATGACTGTTAAACAATGAAACTATCTGCTCATCAAAACGTGTTCTCTAAAAAACTTTTGAATCTATTTATAACTAAAATCTTGTTCGTACAACAGACTTATTTTTCTTAAAACAAAAATACTAAATGCATATCAAAAGTACTGTCTTGCACACTAAATTGTTAGTCGTACAACAATTTTACTAAAACTGGTCTCTAATGATGCTTAACTATTTAAGTATGTTTCCGGCACTAAAATGCATAATAGAAATAATAAATTAACTATTTGTGTAACTGAAATACTTTTTACCTAACTATAATTAAATACTTTTTATACTTCTATTCTTATGAAAGGTGTTTTGGCGCGAACTCTTCTAACCGCGCTCGTTCCTTCGGATCGGCAATTTCGTCGGATAAAAGTGGAGGAGGTGACCCTCCCGGATCATCGGGAGGATCATTCATTTTCAAAAGAAAACTGTGAAACTCACCTACTTTTCACCAATTAAAACTACTAAACAATAAATATATGTACACAAATAATAGTTATCTACACAAACCCTACCCTCCTGAACGCAATCCCTTAAATATTAAAAATAAAATTCAGAAGGAAAAAAAGACGCCCGTCGAGTCTAAAGATTCCCGCGCTTTTTTTCGTTACATACTTAATAGTGATGTGATGTCTGATGACCGTAAATGTCCACAGGCTATATAAAATCGCATAGATCTAGACATAATCGAGATATCAATGCACTTTAATCGATAATCGTTAATCGATACTTTATAATCGGTCGGTAGTATGCGCTGTATAGTAGCTATCAGAACCTGCCTTAACAATAATAATGGGTACTTTACAATAAAAACTGTAGTTAAACGAAAATTGTATATTTAAGAACTTCAAAATAAGAAATACACTTAGTTCAGTCCCAGAAATACAGATTCCTAGTCTCAGATTATCTTCTCGTTCTCTTGTAACTGAAGCTAAAAAGGAACTTTCATGAATAAACAGATCATGAAGGCAAGAATAGTTCCAATAAATTTTATTGACTCACATAAGTACATCACAGAACCTCAGAATAAAAAAATACATGATTGGTTCCAGTTCCAGATATCTGTGTAAACGAGAGTGTAAATCTTTCTGCTGGTTTAATTTTATAAAGCTTAATAAAATTTGTATGAGCATCAAATACTATTCAAGATTATTTTTTGTGGAAATTCAATTCAGAAATTTTATTAAATTTATTGACTTGACACACTTGACAGACGTGAATGACACGGCGAATATCTTTGGACAGAAGAAAAATACAAAGGAGAATGTATTTAAAATCTTACAAAACAGTATGTACTGTTTATTAGGAACTTTTTGTATAGTCAACCATAATTCGGTGATAAAAGGCACTGCACAGACGAAGGGCGGACCAGAAACGTTTTTACTACTATTTATAACAACAAATAAAATATAACACATCTAAAATATAAACCAATAAACTAAAAATAATAAATTAAAATCACTATCTTTTTCGAACGCGGCTTATTCTGTGACGTTTGTTTATACCTAAGACGAGCTTAATGTCAATAACGTTGTTTTTAGTTCAGAAAAGTTCCACAACTATTTGGTGGTTTGGGCCATACTTCACCACGCAGGCCCAGTGCGGGGGTAGTTGTAAGTAAGCCCAGTGATTAAACCTTACTGTCAGATGTAATCAAGCCGCCTTAAGGCCACTGACTAGGCTTCACGACCAATATCAAGCGATATTAGCCGGGACCAACTTTTAACGTGCCTTCCAAAGCACGGAGATGCTCGTGATTAAATGTCACTAAATATGGTCGGAATGTTCACCCATTCACTCACGACCGCGGCGTTATGTGCTTAACTTTAGTAATTGATACTAAAGTACTGCTGCCACTGAGCTACGAACATCTCGATAAAGATATTTTAGACACCTCAAAGATTTAGTCGTAACCTTTTGTAATCTAATATTATTAGAAATATGTATTATTGATAGTAAACATTAATAATTTACTAACTGTGCCCGCGACTTCGTTCGCGTGGACTACAGGATCTTTGGTGTGTCTCATAATTCAGCAACATTGTGCTCTGCGCTGCAGCACGCATCAAAAATGAGGTTTTTACTTTGGGTTTGGAACACTCGGGTTGTATTTAACAAAAGACAAACAGGCGTAAAAGTGTGACTCTGTTTTGACTTCCACACGACCTACAACCTTTCATCCCCATAGTATAGGTCATTTCAAAAACATTAGAAATTTTCATCTCAAACTCTTCCGGCCTTTTTTACAATAAAAGTTAGCCTTTGTCCTTAACTAAGATTTAGTTTAGATTCAGTAGTTTCCTCGTGAAAGCGTAACAGAAAGACAGAGTTACTATCATATAATTCAAATAAATTCAAACAATTAGAGTACTAGTACAGACATAGCTATGACTTAGCCTAAAACACAAACACTATGACCTAAGCTGATAAGCAAAACCTAGAAGCCTATTACGTGACGTACTTAACCGAGATGCTTACGCCTCTAACGCTCGATCAGAAGTGGAACAGTAGTGGAGTTATTAGTTTTTTATTAAAACTTGTTTTATTTTACCATTTTTAGTGTTAGGACTTTAACAATACTTTATCGTCCAATTGAGGATCTACCATTATAGAAGTCGTTTAAAAATATCGTCTAAGTAGGTCTCCCATCCGACTAATGCGCTCGCTGTTAGATGTTATAAAATAGTTTCTGCACTGTTTTTGATTTTAAATCCTTCCTAAAGTTATTTAAAAATACATAATTATTTAAAGACGAATACTAAACAAATTTAGCTATGTACTTGCACTTGAACTTATGTTATGTTTAATTACACATTAAGAAAGATACCTAAAACGTTTTTTTTTACGTATCTTTACCACTGAGTCTTTCGGCAGCGTTTACCCGGTCAGGTTTCCGGCTGGGTATAGACCGAGCCTTAATGCTTAAGCGACGTATTGCATCCGGGCTTAGGCTCGGTCTATACCCAGCCGGAAACCTGACCGGGTAAACGCTGCCGAAAGACTCAGTGGTAAAGATACGTAAAAAAAAACGTTTATTTTTTGTTTAAGTATGCATAAATTTTACTCTGGCTCCCCCAATTAAGTAGTTGTTTTAATTTTTTTTATGTTATAAGATGTGTTTGTTACGGATGACCTTGTTCTCTCCGTAGGGGGGTGATGTGGCGAATAGCCACTATCCCAAACCTAGTACTATAGTCTATGCTTCCGGTTACAGACAGAAAAAATATTGTTGGAGAGAGAGTAGCAAGCTAGCAAGCAGCATGGCTGCGTTATGTATTGTATCTGCTTCTATTTATTGGTAAAAACCTAGATTGTTGTTCGGTAATATGTGTAACAAGTGTTGCGACAATAAACTCTGATTTTTGTGACCAGAGAACAAGTTTCAATGACAGCCGCCCGAACCGCATAACGCACGAATCAATCCCCACACCCTTTTATGGCTTCATAAGCGTAGCCAGTATTATTAATAAGATCTGTCACCTGGCTGAATAAATAAAATAAATGATGTGAATGAATTAACGAATTTTTGTGATCGAGTAAAAAGTCTCGAAGCCCCATCCATATTAAGCACGATTTGATAACGTAATCTATCTTATCTGCAAGGCTAAGATTTATAATGAGCTGTTTCCGGCCGATATTTTATAGAACTCTTTTTAAAAAACGAACTTAGGCTCGGTCAATACGCTGCCGGAATCCGTACAAAAAACGACATTATTGCATAAGCGATGGATTGAATCCGCGTTAACCCGGTCCGGTTTCCGGCTGGGTATAGACCGAGCCTAAGCCCGGATGCAATACGTCGCTTAAGCATTAAGGCTCGGTCTATACCCAGCCGGAAACCTGACCGAGTAAACGCTGCCGAAAGACTCAGTGGTAAAGATACGTAAAAAAAAACGTTTTAGGTATCTTTCTTAATGTGTAATTAAACATAACATAAGTTCAAGTGCAAGTACATAGCTAAATTTGTTTAGTATTCGTCTTTAAATAATTATGTATTTTTAAATAACTTTAGGAAGGATTTAAAATCAAAAACAGTGCAGAAACTATTTTATAACATCTAACAGCGAGCGCATTAGTCGGATGGGAGACCTACTTAGACGATATTTTTAAACGACTTCTATAATGGTAGATCCTCAATTGGACGATAAAGTATTGTTAAAGTCCTAACACTAAAAATGGTAAAATAAAACAAGTTTTAATAAAAAACTAATAACTCCACTACTGTTCCACTTTTGATCGAGCGTTAGAGGCGTAAGCATCTCGGTTAAGTACGTCACGTAATAGGCTTCTAGGTTTTGCTTATCAGCTTAGGTCATAGTGTTTGTGTTTTAGGCTAAGTCATAGCTATGTCTGTACTAGTACTCTAATTGTTTGAATTTATTTGAATTATATGATAGTAACTCTGTCTTTCTGTTACGCTTTCACGAGGAAACTACTGAATCTAAACTAAATCTTAGTTAAGGACAAAGGCTACCTTTTATTGTAAAAAAGGCCGGAAGAGTTTGAGATGAAAATTTCTGTTTTTGAAATGACCTATACTATGGGGATGAAAGGTTGTAGGTCGTGTGGAAGTCAAAACAGAGTCACACTTTTACGCCTGTTTGTCTTTTGTTAAAAACAACCCGAGTGTTCCAAACCCAAAGTAAAAACCTCATTTTTGATGCGTGCTGCAGCGCAGAGCACAATGTTGCTGAATTATGAGACACACCAAAGATCCTGTAGTCCACGCGAACGAAGTCGCGGGCACAGTTAGTAAATTATTAATGTTTACTATCAATAATACATATTTCTAATAATATTAGATTACAAAAGGTTACGACTAAATCTTTGAGGTGTCTAAAATATCTTTATCGAGATGTTCGTAGCTCAGTGGCAGCAGTACTTTAGTATCAATTACTAAAGTTAAGCACATAACGCCGCGGTCGTGAGTGAATGGGTGAACATTCCGACCATATTTAGTGACATTTAATCACGAGCATCTCCGTGCTTTGGAAGGCACGTTAAAAGTTGGTCCCGGCTAATATCGCTTGATATTGGTCGTGAAGCCTAGTCAGTGGCCTTAAGGCGGCTTGATTACATCTGACAGTAAGGTTTAATCACTGGGCTTACTTACAACTACCCCCGCACTGGGCCTGCGTGGTGAAGTATGGCCCAAACCACCAAATAGTTGTGGAACTTTTCTGAACTAAAAACAACGTTATTGACATTAAGCTCGTCTTAGGTATAAACAAACGTCACAGAATAAGCCGCGTTCGAAAAAGATAGTGATTTTAATTTATTATTTTTAGTTTATTGGTTTATATTTTAGATGTGTTATATTTTATTTGTTGTTATAAATAGTAGTAAAAACGTTTCTGGTCCGCCCTTCGTCTGTGCAGTGCCTTTTATCACCGAATTATGGTTGACTATACAAAAAGTTCCTAATAAACAGTACATACTGTTTTGTAAGATTTTAAATACATTCTCCTTTGTATTTTTCTTCTGTCCAAAGATATTCGCCGTGTCATTCACGTCTGTCAAGTGTGTCAAGTCAATAAATTTAATAAAATTTCTGAATTGAATTTCCACAAAAAATAATCTTGAATAGTATTTGATGCTCATACAAATTTTATAAAGCTTTATAAAATTAAACCAGCAGAAAGATTTACACTCTCGTTTACACAGATATCTGGAACTGGAACCAATCATGTATTTTTTTATTCTGAGGTTCTGTGATGTACTTATGTGAGTCAATAAAATTTATTGGAACTATACTTGCCTTCATGATCTGTTTATTCATGAAAGTTCCTTTTTAGCTACAGTTACAAGAGAACGAGAAGATAATCTGAGACTAGGAATCTGTATTTCTGGGACTGAACTAAGTGTATTTCTTATTTTGAAGTTCTTAAATATACAATTTTCGTTTAACTACAGTTTTTATTGTAAAGTACCCATTATTATTGTTAAGGCAGGTTCTGATAGCTACTATACAGCGCATACTACCGACCGATTATAAAGTATCGATTAACGATTATCGATTAAAGTGCATTGATATCTCGATTATGTCTAGATCTATGCGATTTTATATAGCCTGTGGACATTTACGGTCATCAGACATCACATCACTATTAAGTATGTAACGAAAAAAAGCGCGGGAATCTTTAGACTCGACGGGCGTCTTTTTTTCCTTCTGAATTTTATTTTTAATATTTAAGGGATTGCGTTCAGGAGGGTAGGGTTTGTGTAGATAACTATTATTTGTGTACATATATTTATTGTTTAGTAGTTTTAATTGGTGAAAAGTAGGTGAGTTTCACAGTTTTCTTTTGAAAATGAATGATCCTCCCGATGATCCGGGAGGGTCACCTCCTCCACTTTTATCCGACGAAATTGCCGATCTTCCTGATGTTAACCTTTCTCCACCTCCGGCAGGATACTTAGTAACTGTTACGAACGATTCTGACACCGATATTTCAACTTCAGCTACAGAACATGAGCATATTATTAAACGAAAGCGTAAAAACTTAGGCCAAGTAAACCGAGAATCTGTACCGCGCCAGAATGATTTGCCTGCTGTAGTTTCACATGCAGTTGCCAATAGTCAAGACTTGCCGAATAATAACACACCTATAGGGCGTAAAACTTACAATGACTTGGATATTGCTCCATATGTTGTTCATGTGCAAAAAGTCTTAGCCTCTCCTAATGACGGAGCCACTTTGCACCCGATTGAGGTAGGGAAATTCTTAAAAAAGTATTCCTTCAAAAATATAATTGATGGCAGTGTTAAATGTATTGGCCGTAATAAAATATCAATATCATTCTCGAAGTTCTCTGATGCTAAATTCTTTATGGGCCATTATAGCTTGGAATCTAACAAATTGAAAGCCTTTGTACCTACATTCAATGTCACCAGAATGGGACTTGTTCGTGGTGTTCCTGCGGATTGGTCACCTGATGAAGTTAAAGCTAACATGTCTGTACCAATTGGATGTGGAGAAATAATGAAAGTAAGACGCCTTAATTTCAAAACTTTTATTGATGGTTCTGCATCTTGGAAGCCATCCCAAACAGTAGTTATCACATTTGATGGACAAACTTTGCCCAAACGAGTCTTCATTTGTTACAATGCTTTACCAGTAGATTTGTACATTTTCCCTACAATTCAGTGTTTTAACTGCTGCCGGTTTGGCCATACCAAAACACAATGCAGATCAAAGCCCCGCTGCTTTAAGTGTGGACAGAGCCATTTTGGAAATTCTTGTGCTATTGATGATCATCATGCCTCTTGTTGTTTGTGTTCTGGTTCACATTTTGCAACCAGTAAGTCTTGTCCAGAATTCATGCGCCAAAAAAATATTAAGACTTATATGGCTGAAAATTAAATTTCTTATGTAGAAGCTTCCAAACTTCACCCTTCGGCTTCCAAGTCATATGCTGATATTTTGTCCTCCAGTCCTGAAAATGTAACACAAGTGATCAGTCCTCGGGATACTTCTGCTAAAATTAAAACTTCCAAGGCAACAAATTCTTATAAAAAAACAGTTCTTTTGACCCCTCGCCCTTCACCATCGTTTTCTAAGGGCTATGACAAAAAAGCTCATAGTGATCTAATTAAGGATTATTCCTTCCCCTCCCCAAGGGATGGTTGCGCCATTATGAGCCAGCCCCAAGATCCGAAGAAAAATCGAAGAAAAATCGAATCTTACAGCCCTTATTGTAGTCCTAATAAATTTAGTTTCCCAATTTAATTCAAACACACCGTCCAACGCTGCCCCCATAATAGAAAGTTGCATTCGATTCCTCCAAGATGGATTTACACACCAAAGTAATTCAATGGAATTGCTAGAGTATTTTAAGCAAAAAGAGTGATTGTTATTATTTAATTAATATGTATGAGCTATTTGTTTTTGCTCTGTTAGAAACGTGGCTCAAACCTAATATTAAGTTTAAAGTGAGTGGTTTTAATTCTATTAGGGAAGATAGACTGGATGGATATAGCGGGGTTGCCATATTTATTAACAAGTCTATTCCTTTCTCCCCAATTGCAATACCCAATCATAGTAATGATTTTTCTATAACTGCTGTCAGTGTTTACAATATTTGCCTAGTCTCTTTGTATATTCCTTATCCCTTTTTCTCAATTTTTAATGAAATCAGTCAAATAATTACCACACTCCCTAAACCTTTGTTGATTCTTGGTGATTTTAATTCTCATCACTGTGCATGGGGTAGTGGTAAATCCAATGCTGCAGGAGAAATGTTAATTGATATCATAGATAGGCATAATTTATGTACTTTAAACTCTGGTTCACCAACACGCCGCACAGCTCCAGGCCAAAATAAAAGTGCTGTTGATCTCTCTATTTGTTCTCCAAATTTAGCATTATCACTAACTTGGCAAACTCTTTCCTCAACATTTGGCAGTGATCATTTTCCCATCTTGATTTCTTTCCCATTTAATAATCCTTCTATTCCAAAATATGTTCCACAGCTGAAACATAGGCTCCCAGATAGAAACAATAGTTCCTGGAATACTTTTAGGGAAAGTGTAGAACAACAACTTTCTTCTCTTCCGAGTATTTCCCCTGGCAATGAAATGATTTGTGCCGATTCCTTGGCTAGTTTATTGATAGAATCTGCAAATAAAGCTTTTCCATTAAAAAACTCCAGTCATAAAATTCCCTCTCCACCTTGGTGGGATAAAGAATGCACTAAGGCTATTAAAAAACGTAAAGCAGCCGAACGAAAATATAAATATTGTATGTCAAATGTGAATTTTATAGAACTTAACAACAACAGCGCTGCAACTCGCAAACTTTTTAAAAAGAAAAAGTATGAGAGCTGGAGGAAGTTTTGTGCATCAATCTCACCTAATACTCCATCCACCATAGTTTGGCAAAATATCCGTCGATTTAAATCAGCAATGGCTGACTCTTCTCGTCCTTCTATTCCTTTAGATATTGCCGATGAATTTTTAGATAAACTGGCCCCTCCGTGGGTTCCACAGAAGTTAGATTTTAATATTCCAGTTCCCATTGTCACAGGTTCCTGTTTTGATACCCCGTTTTCACTTTTTGAACTAAAAGGAATCATTCGAAATCTCTCTGATTCTTCGCCAGGTAAAGATGGGATCCCATACTCCTTTTTCTTTGATCTTAATGATCAGGTTCTTAGTTTTTATTTAGAGTTAATTAATTCTATTATGAACTCTGGAAATGTCCCACCATCTTGGAAGTCACAAATTGTGTTGCCAGTTCCTAAACCAAATAAATCTCCATCTGACTTCTCCTCATACCGACCAATAGTCCTTTCCTCCGTTTTGATCAAATTAGCTGAACATTTGATAAAAAACCGCCTTGAGTGGTTTCTCGGAAAGTAATAACTTGCTAGCAGACAGCCAGTTAGGATTTAGGAAAGGAAAAGGAACAGGTGATAAAATTAGTTTACTGATTTCTGATATCAGGATCGCTTTTTCTGATAATGTTTCAGTCGTAGCAGCTTTTTTAGACATAAATTCAGCATACGACAACGTTTTAATTTCTGTTTTACTACACAAACTGTACTCTTTAAATACTCCTGTACGTATTTGTAATTTTATTAAAAACATCTTATCCCAAAGGTTTATTGAGTTATCTTAAGGTGCTTCATCATACAAACGCACATCTTGGAAAGGCCTTCCTCAAGGTTCAGTTCTCAGTCCCTGGTTATACAACGTCTATACTTATGATTTAGCATTATCATTTGATAATAATACAAACATTTTGCAATATGCTGATGACTTAGTGTTGTATAATGTTAACAAATCCATACTTGCAGCTGCCAACTCATTGACATCCTCATTGTCAGATTTGAAATTCTGGATGGATCAAAATGGTCTTGAACTATCTGCTTCCAAAAGTGCAGTTGTTATATTTTCTAGAGTAAGGAATCCCCCTCCAGTTCAAGTTTTGTATGATCAAGTTTCCATTCCGGTTAAAACCCATCACAAATTTTTGGGAGTTATACTTGACTCTAAACTTTCTGGCAGTCCTCACTGTAAATACGTCGTAGAGAAATGTGAAAGGATACTTAATTTACTTAGATGTTTATCGGGAGTATGGTGGGGTGCTCACCCCTTTTCAATGAAGCTTGTGTACAATGCTCTCATCAGGAGTGTTTTAGATTACGGAACTTTCTTGCTTGAGCTAGGTAATTTAACAGCCTTCAAAAAACTAGATCTAATTCAATCAAAAGCTCTTAGAATCGTAACAGGTGCAATGAGATCTAGCCCTGTTAATGCACTTCAGGTAGAGTGCTGCGATTCTCCTCTCAGACTTAGGCGTCAGTTCCTATCTGACAAATTCCTTTTTCGCTTATTCCATTTTTCAAACCATCCAATTTTCCCAAAACTGCAAGTCTGAACCTAACATTTTAATCAGCTACAGAAAGTTAACGTCTTTGTCTTCTCCTACTCACCGTTCAAATCACTTACCTTTGTTTCACTGCAGCCTCGATTCTCTAATATTTCCCATAAATATTAGCTTAAACTAGACGCACACAAATATATTCACACACAAGGACAACTTATTCATGCACGAGTGTGACGTCAGTTTTAAATAAACGAAGATAGTGCTTAACACTATCGATAAATTTTATCGATGAGTTTTACCAGTATTATGATAAGGTTTTATTCAATTCAAACCCAGTTGCAGAAGCGGACATAAAATTTTTAAAGCGACCTTAAACAATAATGAATCTTTAAAGTATTGCATGAAAAGCATTTGACGCAAATTTTAATACTCCTTTAACTTTAAAGAACCGAACGTCAAATCAATATGTTTACGTTGCACAAAACCTCATTAGCGCTAAAGGGGCATTTGTTTGACAGTTCGAGGTTATAATCAGCCTTACGTCAGTGCCTATTGAGATTTCTATGACAGCTAAATGTCAGCTCGACTTACTTTCGATGACGCCATGACAGATGTTTTCTACCCCTTTTATAGCTTCTTAAGCGTAGCCAGTATTGTTAATAAGATCTGTCACCTGGCTGAATGAATAAAATTTAATGATGTGAATGAATAAAATAATTTTTGTGAACGAGTAAAAAGTGTCGAAGCCCCATCCATAATAAGCACGATTTGATAACGTAATCTATCATATCTGCAAGGCTCGAATTAAAGTAAGCTGTTTCCGGCCGATAATAGAACCTTTTTAAAAAACGACCTTAGGCTCGGTCTATACGCTGCCGGAATCCGTAAGCAACCGCAAAAATCCCTTCAAAAACGACGGTTTTAAGTTTCACCCGTATGTTTGTATGTATGTATTTAAATCGCGGACAAACGTTCTTGATTTTCTCGCGTTTGGCTCATCCGCTTTTAATGCGGTTTTCAGAAAAGTATTTGTTACATTCTGAAGAAGGTTTTAGTATGCATATCATACTGCTGAGCTGATGATGGAGGCCACAGAACTCCTTAACATTTAGGAGTCAATAGATAATACTGCGATTTGTCTTCAGAACGTATTTAGTAGTGTATTAGGCAGAAGTGGCGCTTACGAGGTACCAGTCAGTTATTTTATTTACTGGGGGCGTAAACCAGTACACCCAGAAATAAGAAAAAAAATGCTAGTTTTTTAAAGAGAGTATTCTGAAATGACGCTCACTAGGTGGCAGCTCTGAGACGTCAGGTCTAGAAACCTGTCACAAGTATCAGAGCCCCTATATTTGAAGTGTTGAAGTTTTGTATTTCTTAATTAAATACAATAAATATTTTATAAGAATCGAAATCCCACCATGTTTTTCAGTTCCTATGTGCTTAAAAAACGGAAGGTCATGTTTCCTAAAGATAAAATACGTTTATTAAAACAATGCCTTGTAGCCATTCGTAGAGAACGTTTGATAATAGTCTTGTATGCAAAGGTTTCTTTAGTAAAGATGATTAGGTACGAGCTGCCGAAAGACTCAGTGGTAGAGATACGTAATATAATTAAAGAAAAAAAAACTATTTTAAAAACAAGCTTTTATTATTTGTTAATAAAATGAACTAAAAATTTAAAAATAAATTTACCTGATGAGAAAAATACCATTTTATAGGTAGCATTTCAAAAAAATAAAAGCGTGTTACATTTTGATGGAACACTAAACAACATTTAGGTTATACACCATTATTTTTCTTCTGCAATTACAATGTAACACGCTTTTATTTTTTTGAAATGCTACCTATATAATGGTATTTTTCTCATCAGGTAAATTTATTTTTAAATTTTTAGTTCATTTTATTAACAAATAATAAAAGCTTGTTTTTAAAATAGTTTTTTTTTCTTTAATTTTATTTTTAACTTTTTAGTATTTTTATTCGATATTTTTTGTTCATGTTGTTCCCACCAGTATAGGACAAGAACGGTCCATCCCCCAAGGGGTCCTTTGTATAAGGGCTTCAGTAGAACAGGGTTCGCCCTGGTACCCTGAGACGCAACGTTAGCGATATGAAATGTTTTTACACCCTCATACCATTCAGCCCTTGGCACGTGCTCACCTTGGCATCTAATCAATCAGACGTAATCCACATTCATAACAATCAATATTGCATTGTCATTCGATTTACACATGCATGCAAAATTTCAGCTCAATCGGAAACCAGGAAGTGGATCAAATTTAACTTGCTTACCTTGCAAGATTTGATTACAGACAACGGGACAGGCTAAAGTAAAAAAAATAAAAGCTTGGCACTTTAAGTTTATATGTATTTTATTTATAATCATTTAAACTTTCGCGTTGCATTATAACTAAAACTTATAATTACGGGTCTAAACGCGACGTCCCCTCGTGACCACGACCGTAGCATCACGGTCGAAACGTCGAGGAATGTAAGTAGCATCAATACTACTACATAATATAGAACGTAGCGTTTAGACCCGTAATTAAAAATATTTTATTTATATTTAAATATCTCATGTTTATATGTTTGCAGTAGGGTAAAATAATGTTTAAATTAGTTATGTAATAACTTGAGGCGCAACGTTAGCGATATGAAATGTTTATACACCCTTATACCATTCAGCCCTCGACACGTGCTCACTTTGGCATTGGGTAATCCATCTAATCAATCAGAAATAATTCACATTCCTAACAAACGCAACGAACTTTTTTCCCAAATTTGTTGGAGATGCATATAGATGGAGACGCCAACCAAAATACTCAGCAAGACGAATCAAATGAGCCCAAACCCAAACGCGATGGGGTTGCGTCGTTTTATTACGGAGTTTCTATGGCCACGTTTCAGCTCCATCATTAGACCCTGGTTACCATCTATTATCAAAGTACTCGTCAAGACGAGTCAAACGAGCCCAAACTCGATGGGGTTGCGTCGTTTAATTGCGGAGTTCCTATGGCCGCGTTTCAACTCCATCATCAGACTCTGGTTACAATCTTTTATCAAAGTACTCGTCAAGACGAATCAAACAAACTGAGACTCGATGGGATTGCGTCGTTTCTTTACTCAGATCCTATGACCACCTTCCAGCTCCATCATCAGATCAGACCCTGGTAACCATCTTAAAACAAAGTACCTACTCGTCAAGAAGAATCAAAGAGCCGATTCTCGATGGAGTTTCGTCGTTTCATTACAGAGTTCCTATGACCACCTTCCAGCTCCATCACCAGACCCTGGTTACCATTGAAAGACAAAGTACTCTTCAAACGAGCCCAAACTCGATGAGGTTGTTTCATTGTGAAGTTCCTATGGCCACCTTCCAGCTCCATCATCAGATCACCACCATTTCATCATAATATTGCATTGTCACGCGGTTTACACATGCATGCTAAAATTTCAGCTCAATCGGTAACCGGGAAGTGGATCAAATTTAACTTACCAGATTTGATTACAGACAAACTAAATAAAAGCTTGTAAAAAAAAATAGTTTCAGGTATCTTTCTTAATGTGTAATTAAACATAACATAAGTTCAAGTGCAAGTACATAGCTAAACTTGTTTAGTATTCGTTATTGAGTGGGTTATCTATTTTTAAATGGATATCATTGAAGCTATCGCCTATTTAATTAGTTTTGTGTTTCTTAAATAATAGGGTTTGCCCGCAAAATAGAAGATTTGTCACAAAAATGTAGTCACCAAACAATATAAAATCAATTTCACAATAAATCACCAAAAATCATGGAGATATCTGGTCTAGTACCAAATAAATTATTTTGTATGTATTATAATAGGTTTGTCCTAATAAGTATTAAATCAAACCAATTTAAAGAGATCACTAATAAATTATATTATATTAAATCACTAGAAAATTTCATAAAGTTTCAAAAAAATGTTGGGTTGTCGTCATCATCGTTTCAACCAAAATAGTCTACTACTTAACTGGACATATGCCTCTCCCAAGGATCTTAACACGTTCCCTGTCCACGACTCCATTTGGAGTCGTATTTTGTTTACAGTGCTACGTCCACGCCTTCAAATGGAGTCACAAATTACATACTTTTTAAAAGGTTATATATTGGACTGGACGTATGAATTAGGGTTGGATTCTAGAGTAGACTTGTGAGTTGATATTTTTTAAACATTTCTGTAATAAATTGCAAAGTATAAACCTCTATAGATAATAAATATACGAAGTTTCCTAATGACTTAAAATTTGACCCTTGTTCAGGTTTTACAAATAAAACAAACTATGTTTGTACTTATTAAATGGTTTATTTTTAGTTTTAAGAGCTTATTTATTATTCTTTTAAGTCTTATAATCAACTTTATAATCTAATACTTTAAAAAAATTAATGATATTTAGTATAACAGTGAATACAAAATCCTTTTTTGCAAATTGCACACCAGGTCGTGACTTTAGATGCAGAAGCAGATGCTAATTTAGCAGATAGTCCATTTTCCCTTTTCTTGTGGTAGCAACCGAAACATCTCTTCTTATTTGTCTTATTCCCTGTTTTAGGAATTTTCTGTAGTTTTTTATTTTTTTTAAAACAAACCACTTTTACACCATAGACAAATAATGTTGCCAACTTTCTCATAAACTTCAATTTAACGTCGAACGTTCATATGACTCATATGAGTCATGTTTTTCCAAAGTGACAAGTCCACGACTCCGAATGGAGTCACATCGTTTTTGTTGTTTTTTTTTTTAAGAAATTCCTAAAATAATACCAGAGTATTGTGATTTTGTTTCAGTATAGGTACTAAACAATACATTATTACAAAAAAACGTGTGGACGTGACAGGGAAAAAAGGCTCTTGTTTGGGGGACAGGGAACGTGTTAATATCCACACGTAGTAAAAATATAATTAAAGAAAATTTCTAGCAGAAATGTAAATAAAACACTTAATTAAAATCAAAATAATCAATATTTATTGTTAAAAACAATAATCACTGAATAATCAGCGCTGGTTTGGATTTTGAAGGTAGGTACGTTTATGTATGTATGTATTTAGAAATACCTTATTTAATTATAATAAACTTTGTTTTGTGCTTTTCCATGATAGTAACTAGTAAGTAGATTTTGTCACTCACTTTTTACTTTTCCGAACCAAACTAAGCGTTATTGACATCTAAATCCAACTCGTGTTAGGTATAAACGTTACAACAGTAGAATAAGCCGCGCTTAAAAAAGGTAGTGATTTTAATTTATTATTTTTAGTTTAATGGTTTATGTTTTAGATGTGTAATATTAATTTGTGGTAATTACTAGTAAAAACATTTCTGTTCCGCCCTGTGCTTTCGTCTGTGCACTGCGTGTAGTGCCTTATATCATCGAATCATGGTTTATTTTACAAGAAGTTTTTAATGAACAGTACATACTTTTTTATAAGATTTAATACTCCTTTGTATTTATTTTTTGTCAAAAGATATTCGGCGTGTCATTGGCGTCTGTCAAGTGTCAAGTCATTAAATTAAATTAAATTCTGAATTGTTGAATTTCCACGAAATATATTTTAAATTATATTTAGTGCTCCTAAAGTGCATGCTCATACAAGTTGTATAAAGCTGTATAAAATTAAAACAGCAGAAAGAGTTCAAACTCTTGTTCATGCAGATATATGGACCAATCGTGTATTTCTTATTCTGAGGTTCTATGACATTCTGTGATGTACTTATGTGAGTCAATAAAATTGATTGGAACTATCTTTGCCTTCTGGATCTGTTTGTTAATGCAAGTTTCTTTTCGGCTACAGCTACAAGAAAACGAGAAGATAATCTGAGACTATGAATCTGTATTTCTGGGACTGAACTAAGTGTATTTCTTATTTTGAAGTTCTTAAATATAAAATTTTCGTTTAACTACAGTTTTATTGTAAAGTACCCATTATTATTATTATTGCAGGTTCTGATAGCTACTATACAGCGCATACTACCTACCAACCGATTATAAAGTATCGATTAACGATTATCGATTAAAGTGCATCGATATCTCGTTTATGTCTAGATCTATGCGATATAATATAGCCTGTGGACATTTACGGTCATCAGACATCACATCACTATTAAGTATCTCACACCCAGTTGCAGAAACGGACATTAAATTTTTAAAGCGACCTTAAACATTAATGTATCTTTAAAGTGTTGCACGAAAAGCATTTGACGCAAATTTTAATGCTGCTTTAACTTTAAAGAACCGAACGTCAAATCAATATTTTTACGTTGCACAAAACCTCATTAGCGCTAAAGGGGCATTAGTTTGACAGTTCGAGGTTATAATTTTTAATGCCTGCTCAAACATCCATTAAACTTGTCATTAGCTGTGCAATCTGTGTAAACATTAATTTCACACCGAATATTTAGTTTATTATAGTGGATTTCAGTGTGATATAGGTAAATAATGTCTCTCTCAAGCCTTTCTTCTTTATCGAATCCCGAGCAATATGTTCCGAGACACGTCGTGTTTTCCTTTCTGCGTCCTCAAAATAATTCAGAAGAAGCATATAACAAAGTCATTGCAACCCGAAATACAGTAGAAAGATGCTTTGGAGTACTAAAACGCTGTTGCCCTTGCCTTGAAAAAGGTATTACGCTAAACAAAACATCAGCAGTCCTGCAAGTAATTGTTGCATGTGTGGTGTGCATAATATGTGTAAAGAACTATAGGTGCAACCTCCTATTGACATAGAAATTGATAATGATGGAGATGATAACCATTATCTACTCCAGTTCACAGACTGTTCAGACATCTGACCGGGCTACAATTGTAAATAGTGTTTTCTCTTAAATAAAATTGTTCCGTAACTATTTTTAAAATTAACTCACCAACTACTTGTAAATGGTACTCACAACTTATTATTGTTTTATTCATGATTATAAAAATATACTTTATAGAAACATGAAATTCCTAAACTTATAAATTAAGTATTAAAGGGCCTTTATTTAGAAGCCTATTGTAAATAAAAAACAAAACATAACCCTTATACAAATATTCTATTGCTATGTGAAAATATTATATTACTGACAAAATTAAAACATTATTATTCAACATTGTATTCGGCTATTTTACTTTATTTTATAAAATTTCCATCTTTAGATTACATTCCCTTTTCTTAGGCAAAATTTGCAGTCTCTGTATGTGTCAGGATAACAGTTTTCGATTCCCGGTCGAGTCCATGTAGAAAACGACTTTTTCTATATTGTATGCTATTGTGATAGCATTCCATGCCTCTCTTCATCTCAATGTATGTACATGCCCCCGTTCTTTTGCACTCTACATGTGCTTGTATCTGTAAGATTATAATGATAAAGATCAATATCAAAGTAAAAATGGAAGGTGAACACAGTTTATAATTATAGATTGGAGTGATTGTGAAAACTGTTTATTTGAATACTCACTACCTACATCACAAGATCCAGTAGTAATGATTTTTGTTCTTGAGTGTAGCTTGCCCCTTGTTTTAGCATTTGCTGTTGTGCCATTTTAAATGTAGATGAGATAGAGCAGGTAAGTTTCAACACAATACTACAACTCGCACCAAATTCCGCCAATTTCAGATTTTTTCATTTGACAATTGATTGATTTTGAAATAGGACATTTGACGTTTCCATACGTTTTATTTTTGCAAACACATTCTTTGACAATGCATGTTCTATGACAAAACACAGTAACAAAACGCAACCATTCACTCACTTCATTCAAATTTTTTTTTTTGACTTGCAACATTTAATAATGTCGGCATTATATAGTCTTTAGTTAAAGGACCACTAAAGGATGTTTATGTAGTTTTGTGCAACGACTTTAAATCTAATGACCTTATTAGCGGTAATGTCACATTATCTAATGTCGTTTTTAAAGACAGCTTTCTGCAACTGGGTGTCACTCTGAGTTTTTTCTTTTCTTTTTTTTTGTCACTCGACGAAAAAGTTTCCAATCAATTGAAGTCAGTGACGTTTACTTTTTTCGATATTCCTACTCCGCTATCTTCTACGTAGTATTATTTGATCAGTGGTTATAATCTTTAATGCCTGCTCAAACATCCATTAAACTTGTCATTAGCCTAATATTTAGTTTTTTCTAGTGGATTTCAGTTTGATATAGGTAAATAATGTCTCTCTCAAGCCTTTCGTCGTTATCGGATCCTGAGCAATATGTTCCGAGACGACGTCGTGCTTTCTGCGTCCTCAAAATAATTCAGAAGAAGCATATAACAAAAGTCACATTGCAACCCGAAATACAGTAGAAAGATGCTTTGGGGTACGCTGTTGCCCATGAATTGAAAATGGTATTACGCTAAACAAAACATCACAGTCCTGCAAGTAATTGTTGCATGTGTGGTATGCATATTAAGTGTATAGAACAAGACTAGGTGCAACCTCCTATTGACATAGAAATTGATAATGATGGAGATGATAACCATTACGTCCACTCGAGTTCACAGAATGTTCAGAAGTCTGTCCGGGCTGCGATTGTAAATAGTGTTTTCTCATCATTGTGGTGTACTCTAGTACATTATACCTCAATGTTTCTCATAAATAAAATTGTTTCATAACTATTTTTTAAAATTAAAATGAAATAAACTCACCGACTACTCGTAAATGGTATTTACAACTTATTATCGTTTTATTTATGATTATAATAATATACTTTATAGAAACATGAAATACCTAAACTTATAAATTAAGTAATAAAGGGCCTTTATTTAGAAGCCTATTGTAAATAAAAACAAAACATTACCCTTATACAAATATTTTATTGCTATCTGAAAATATTATCTTACTGACAAAATTAAAACATTATTATTCAACATTGTATTCGGCTATTTTACTTTATTTTTTAATATTTCTATCTTTAGATTATATTCCCTTTTCTTAGGCAAAATTTGCAGTCTCTGTATGTGTCAGGATAACAGTTTTCGATTCCCGGTCGAGTCCATGTAGAAAACGACCTTTTCTATATTGTATACTATTGTGATAGCATTCCGTGCCTCTCGCTTCACCTCAATGCATGTACTTGCCCCCCGTTCTGTTGCACTCTACTATGTGCTTGTATCTGTAAGATTATAATGATAAAGATCGATATCCAAGTAAAAAAGGAAAATGAACACAGTTTATAATTATAAATTGGTGTGAGTGTGGAAACTATTTATTTGAATACTCACTACCTATATCACAAGATCCAGTACTAATGATTTTTGTTCTTGAGTGTAGCTTGCCTCTTGTTTTAGCATTTGCTGTTGTGCCATTTTAAATGTAGGTGAGGTAGAGCAGGTAAGTTTCAACACAATAATACAACTCGCACCAAATTCCGCCAATTTCAGATTTTTCATTTGACAATTGATTGATTTTGAAATAGGACATTTGACGTTTTCATACGTTTTATTTTTGCAAACCCATTCTTTGACAATGCATGTTCTATGACAAAACACAGTAACAAAACGCAACCATTCACTCACTTCATTCAAAATTATTTTTTTTACTTGCAACATTTAATAATGTTGGCATTATATAGTCTTTAGTTAAAGGACCACTAAAGGATGTTTATGTAGTTTTGTGCAACGACTTTAAATCTAATGACCTAATTAGAGGTAATGTCACATTATCTAATATCGTTTTTAAAGACAGCTTTCTGCAACTGGGTGTCAGACTCTTTATTATGTGTAAGATATAAACATTCCTTTTGGCTTTCATTAAGATCTACAGGGTTATTAATATACGTCAGTATGGTTGAGTCTAAGGCACGAACTATACCCAGCCGGAAATCCGGGTAAGTACGGTTTCAATCCATCGCTTAAGCAATAAGGTCGTTTTTGAACGAATTCTAGCGGATTCTAACAGATTCCGGCTGGTTAAAGTCCAAGCCTAAACTGCAAGAAATACCTGTATAATTTGGTTTTCAGGTGAATTTCTTAAATAAATAAAAAAATACTGGGCTATAACCAGCAAAAATCGTAAATATAATTGAGGGCAAGTTAGAAGGTTGAATTTTGCAAAGGACAAAGGTGTTAACTATTTTAGCTATATTCTCAAACATTTTCTTTTTGCATTAGAAAAAGTTAACAAATATAGGTAAGTGCTATCATGAAATAAGAAAAACATAATACCAATTTTTTTTTGCTTGTTAGACATAAAGTTGTAAATGAATTCAAATATTATTGGTCTGGGTCTGTCTGTGGTAGTGACTGGAGATGGTTGGCTCGGAAACTTTATAATATAAAGTTATATTTCTTTGGGATGGATTCATTTTTATGACTTAATTATTAATTGAGAAGGTGGTAAATAATAATTAATAAAAATCATTATCCGAAACATTATCAAATCCGCGAGAATCCGTTCAAAACACGACCCTATTGTTTAAGCGATGCATTAAAACCGTACTTACCCGGACCGGTTTCCGAATGGGTATAGTTCGAGCCATAAAATACGCTTAAATAATAAATAATCTGTAAACTTTTAGCAACAAAACTTTTTTATACTCGTTCACCAAAAATACACGAAACACAAGTTTCTCTAGAGTTTAAGGCTCGGTCTACTATACGCTGCCAGAATCCGTTAGCATCCGCAAGAATCCGTTCAAGAAACGACCTTATTGCTTATGCGATGGATTGAATCCGCGTTAACCTGGTCCGGTTTCTGACTGGGTATAGACCGAGCCTAAGATAAAATGATAAGATTTTAGGAGCCTCAAAAATTTTGTCGTCACCCTTTGTAATGTTATATTTTCGCAAAAATAATCAAAATAAATATTTACTGACAGACATCATAATATTGACACATTATAATAATGCCTATTGTAATATAAATAAGATCCGTAATTTTACAGTAAAGCAACCAAATTAAACAAAATTTATAATGGCATTCTGTTTTTTATTGTATGTGTAAATAAATAACAACAAAAATGCTTGTAACCAAAGTCTTAACATTATTTTTGTGTTATTAAATTCATATAAACAATAAAATCGAATCCACCCGTTTATTTTCCCAACGGGTGGGTTCCTTGTGAATGTTCCCGAATATATTCCCATTTTGGAAATACATCCAGGTGGAATCCCAAATCTAGGTGACCTAAAGGTCAAGTGGTTAAATCGATATCGATATTTTGTTTTTGTGCTATCCCATCACCGAATTTGTTGTAGGGTGGCCAGCGTAGGTATATCAGTAAAAATCTCAAATTTTCAGAATAAGGTGAAGTTCGCAAATATATTATATTAATGAACTAGACCGATTATATGCAAATATTTATACTATTGATACTTTTAAAAGTAATTATTAAGTCCAATAAAATGCGCAAAACTTAAACAAGAATTATAATTCGTTAACTGTGATATATCATTAATTCAATAAGCATCTATTGTAATTATTATTATTAAAAATATCAAACGTGAAATACCAGTGTGATTTCAAATTTGGGTACTTCAGTATAAAAAATTACGCTTAATAGGATTTCTTACCTTTTACTGGTATCACTTTTTGATTGACGAATTTTATAAGGTTTTTGCAATTTTAAGGCATTATTTGCTAATATTGAGACTCAATAATACTTAAAGATGAAAATTTACGTTGTCCTTTAGCACATAAAATGTTTCTGATATTTTTTAACACGAGCACACGGCGTAATTTTGCATTTTTAGCTGCTGTCCTTCCACGCTCACCGTGATTTGCCGATGATGGCGGAACGCGCTGCAAATAGTTTTATATAACCTCTGTGATCGACGGTCATAGACTTGTGGCAGAGGGGAATGCCTGTCAATGGCGTCTCCTGTTGGTTGAATGCTCTAAGACTTTTCATCACCAGTTATCAGCTTCTTCAAAAATGGTTCGGTTTCATTACGTCGTAATAAAGAATCACAAATGAGTACACGGTTCATTAGGTTTCTTTCAGTGAGATCGTGGGGTACCCAAAATACCCAAATAGCGAGCTTTTTTGTGTATCCAGTTTTTTTAAAATGCGCCAAAACTGTTTTGTGGTCAATTCCCAGATCTGCAGCTACGTCGTAACTACTGATTTGCTCCACTTTTTGAGAAATGGCATCAATTTTATATGTAATAGGGCGACCAGAGCGACGTGCATCTTTGACATAAAATTTCCGGATTGAAAACGCTTAAAACAAATTTGTGATACTCTCACAGACACTGCACTAGGTCCATCATATCAGCCTGTTGCAGTCCACTGCTGGACATAGGCCTCCCCCAAGGAGCGCCACAAAGCACGATCTCCCGCCCTTTGCATCCAGTCGCCTTCTTCAGGTCATCGGTCCATCTAGCCGGGGGGCGTCCTACCTACACTTCGTTGAGGTCATACGACATAAGACTATGGTGACTGATATTGTCCAAAAATGTAGCAAGTTGAAGTGGCAGTGGGCTGGCCATGTCTGTCGCAGAACCGACGAGAGGTGGAGCAGGAAGGTTCTCGAATGGAGACCTCGCTTAGGCACTACATAAACATCGCAATTTTTTGTCGCGGATTGGGTTGCATTTTTACCTTTTTTGTAGTAAAATTTTAAAATGTATCAAATTTCTTTATTAGATTCACTCATCTTGACAGTACGAAAAACAAATGAAAAACACACATTTTCCTAATTTGAATTTGGAATTATCTTCTTATAATTTAAACTTTTAATGATACCAAAACCAGCCAGATACAAATAGTACAGCCAAAGAGATTTTATTACAAGTTCATTACATACTATAATGCGAACGTCATCATTTTTTTTTACTTATTAGGCTTTTCACCTTATATTTATTAGGTTTTTTATTTTCTTGATTTAAGTTAGAAATGACATGAAATGTAATGAACAACAATGAACAACATATCGGTGATGAGAAGAAACGGCGCAACAAACTCAGTCACCTTTGTCAGCCTGATTTTATTACAGGAAATACAATTACAAGATAGTGTAAGTGCGAGCTAGGCAGGCTATTAAGTCCATGCACTCTTGTCGTTCAAGTAATCTTCAACTTTGTAGTATCTTTTTTCCATAAGGATTTTTTAATGTGGTTTTTGAACTCATAAACAGGTAAGTCAACAAGAGTTTGCGGTACTTTATTGAAGATTTTAATACATTTCCCCAAAAATGAATTACCCACTTTCTTTAATCTGAAGCTCGGAACGGCAAGTTTATTTTTATTTCTAGTATTATAATGATGTGAATCACATTTAAGGCTAAACGAACTTAGGTTTTTCTAACATACGTAATATTGTCAAAAATGTATTGTGACGCTACTGTTAATATTTTAATATCTTTAAAGACCTTCCTCAAAGAGTCACGAGGCTCAAGACAGTATATTGCACGTACAGCTCTTTTCTGCAACACAAAGATTGACTCAATATCAGCAGCTGAGCCCCATAGCAATAGACCACACGACAACCAAGCTATGAAAATAACTAAAGTATACTAGTCTTGCCGTTTCAACATCAGTTAAAAGCCTTATTTTCCTCACAGCATAAGCCGCCTAACTGAGCCTTCCTGACAAGGCAATTACATGGGGACCCAATTGCAGTCGGGAGTCTATTGTAATTCCCAAAAAGGTTGTTGAACTGACTGTATCTATATGATTGTTTAACATATTAATATGCGTACTGACCTGCCTCACATTGGGCATAGTAAATTTGATGGAAAGAATGGAAGTGAAACGAGTGCAAGCAAGTAAATGGGTTCAAAAAAAAGTTGTGTGGATTTCGGACATAGACTACGATGTAGATTCAATAAACACCATTAACTTTTGTTATGGCGTCGACAAAATTGGCCCCGGAAAAAAAAGTACAGTTGGTTTGGTTTTAAACCAAAATAATATTAATAATATTCTTTATTTTGCACACAGAAAAGTATGGTACAAAATTTTTGTCGGTATAAAACATTAAATGTGCCAAAAGGGTCCCACGCTCAGTATTAGTCGTGGCAGCTAGAACTAACTGCCATGACACTGATATTCTGCGAGGGCCCAGGAGGTATGCCCTTTTTTTCCTTTTTGTCAATATGACAAAAAGAAACACGAAATTAAGAAAATAATATTTAACTTAATATATAATTAAGGACGGTAACATTTTCCCCCTGGGTCAGATTATAGTGACGTCATAATAAAAGGTGATGGTGCGTGTGGTCTTTTACGTAGAATATGTTTCATCTCTGCACATTGACTTAAATTTTTTGGCCCCAAAGACAATGGCAAGTTTTGCATTGTCCTTTCAAATGTGTATCACTAACACGTGTTTTTACTTTTTCCAGATATACAACTCCGATTACTGTGCCGACACACCCCCCGCATACCCCATCCCTGAACCGCCCAGCCTTATGCCTTACAGCGAGCTTTTTAACAGCGGCGTCATCGGACACTCTTTGCGACTAGTCTCAACGTACGACAAGGTCAAACCAGACGGCAGCACTGAGGCATCCACGCTCCAGGACTATTGGGTCACAGTTGACTACATATACTTCAGGTTAGCTGGCATGTCTCATAATAATCTTAACTTCAACCAACTATGCAGGACGCAATAAGCAAACATCAGCATTGAGGGCGTGGTTTTTAACAGAAGTAAACTTAAAGAGGCAAATTAATTCAAATAACTTCTTTCTATGGGCTTAGTATTCTTTTGTTTCTCCACAAAAACAAACGGTTTACCCCGATGATCCCAAATAAGGAGCAGCATTTTTTTATTTCGTTATTTTCCTTATTGTAAGTAGGTAATTAAAGATAACCTTGACCTTGAATGACCTTTTCGCGACGCGGCCATATAATCTCGCGCCCACTGATGACCTCTAAGAACGAAAAAAAAGTTTTTTTTTTAATTTAATGCTTATAAAAAGAATAATAAAAAAATCTCAATTGAAACATGTATAGTTTCACAACCTTGTTTTGTGTGAAAACAGTAACGAAATAGCTTGAGCCGTTTACGAAAAATTTTGCAAGTTATTAAAAAAATAGACTATTTTGTGTTTGTTTTATGAAAAGGGAGTTAACAAAAAAAACATTATTAAATTCAAGATTTTATTACAGGAAATACAATTACAAGATAGTGTAAGTGCGAGCTATGCAGGCTATTAAGTCCATGCACTCTTGTCGTTCAAGTAATCTTCAACTTTGTAGTATCTTTGTTTTGTGTGAAAACAGTAACGAAATAGCTTGTGCCGTTTACGAAAAATTTTGCAAGTTATAAAAAAAATAGACTATTTTGTGTTTGTTTTATGAAAAGGGAGTTAACAAAAAAAACATTATTAAATTCAAGATTTTTATTAAATCTTCTTCTAGCATATCATTCCTTTTAAGTTACAACGTTTTTGGATTCAAGCAAACAGGTATTCTTTTAATTTGATTTTATATCCGAAATTTTAGGCATTTCACTCATAGCAAAGTAAGTATAGTATAAATAGAATAAAATCCACCAGTGTTGCCGTACTATCGATAGTTTTACTATCGATAGTTGACCTCGGAAATCATCTATAATATCGATAGGCCTCTCGATAGTATCGATAGCTCTGTAAGATTCAATACTATCGGCACAGAGCAATACTATAGATATTATCGAAGCTGAATATCGGATGCACTGTGGATACTATCGATACTATTGATGCTAACTATTGCAACAACAATCGATACTATCGATAGTATCGATATGTTTGCGCTATCGATAGTAGGCAGAAATTCAATAGCTTATTATATTAGCAATACTATTGATGCAAAAGACACTATCGATAGGACAAAACTATCGATAGTATCGATAGTATCGATACTATCGATAAAATCGATACTATCAATAGTATCGAATGTTGTTGAAATAGTCAGCACCAATAGTATCGATACTACTACGATAGACTATCGATAGTGAACTATCGATCGGCAACACTAAAATCCACAAGGATGTAGATTTATCATTATTCAACAGAACTAAGTACTTATTAGCAAACAGATTTCCATTGATAATAATCGTTCCGAATAAGCAAGTCATGACACACAGGGTTTAACTAAACTTTGAATATGAATAGACGATCTTATCTTGCAAGTACAAAGGGTTGTTGATTCATATAACAAATAAATTGAAATAGTTTATAGAATATAATATTCATCATTGAAAATGTTATTGAGCTAATTATTTATTTCAATTAACTTCAAAAAGAAGGAGGTTATCGATCTGAATTAAAATTTGAGTTTTGTGTATGATAAACGATATATTCGTTAAAGGTGTTTTATTAAAATTCTAATAGAGTTTCGGCTATAACATTGTTGACCATCCTGAAATTTAAGTATTTACATAAACATTTACAATGTTATTACTTAATTTCTAAGTACAAAATACCGGTCTGAGAATTGTACGGTAAATTTAAATGTCAAAATTATTTATAATTTTTGTTTCTTGTAGTTTATCGACTGACTTGCGCCTTAAAACAAAAATAATTTAGTATTAATTTTCATGTTACATATTTTTGTATGCAATGCAAGCAAATAATATTGTTTTATTATGTAGAGCTTACTGCATAGATACACCTGTATTTTTTAAAATTTAAATTGAATAAACTACCTGCTATGGGCGCAAATTAAGGATGAAATCGGTAGGTACAGCAGATATTGTTTGTTTTCACTGAAATGATTTGTTGAAATATTTTGACTTAACACTTATTATAGATATTATTAAAGTAAAATATTTCCCTTAAATATTTATTTTATTCTGGTTTTTAGTATTTGTTGTTATAGCGGCAACAGAAATACATCATCTGTGAAAATTTCAACTGTCTAGCTATTACGCACCTACTTGTACGACACGACACATACAATGAACTGATAGCGGCCGGCTCGTTGCGGCGGCGGCGTAAACCCCACCGCACGGCAAACCCGTTGCTGCCGGCCTGTTCCTCTCGAGAAAACGAGACGTAGTTATACCGTTATCTATTCAGGAACAGATAGAGCTACTTACATTAAAAAAAATATAAAAAAGACCATCTTAGTCGTATGAACAAATCATTAAAAAAATGAATATTTAAACCTTGTTTTTTGTCCACATAGTACAAAAAATATTAGTATAGATTATTTTGAAGTTTATAGTATAACCGTTCAGAGAATGCGTTCCTGACACGTCGCGATTGAACTGACGACGTAACTTTGTAATGGCGTTGCAGTTACGATGAAAATATTTTTGCTGGTTGTTTACCGTTTTAACAATTGATGAGCATTAAAACAACATTATTATATCAATAATCAATGAATTTTATAATTTTGTGCAAAACTGAGTCAAATAACTTGGTAAACAATATTTTTCTAAATCTATACTGCGCTATTACAAGGTTATGTCAGCGCTTTGTATTTGTAGTGCTGTGCTAACAATAACAGGCAATAACAGTATCGTAATCTGTTCTTATACAGTTATACTTTATAAAATAATACGTTTTGTTTTTCTTTTTAAGAATTTGAAAATAATGGACTATAATATAACTTTTATTAAATATAAAAATAAAACTATGAACACCCGAACGCGCGAAAGAAAGTAGCATTTTTATATTTAGGTTGAAAATGGTAACTCCAAATGGCGTTATGGGCCGCCATTTTGTGACGCTAAAACAGTCGTCTGTTGTTGTTTCGTGCGCATAGACCACGTTCTTCAAGTGTTTTCGATCTGTTTTTATTGGATTACCCGGCTTTCGTTTAATGGACTGTTTCTGATTTTCAAACTGACATCGGCCTTAAATCGGACTTCGATTGTATTTTGTATTGCGTTCTTTTTACTTTTGGTGCAAAATAATGCCTAAATGGGACAAACATTGAAAAGTGGAGCCCGTGAGTTAATCATCAAGCTGCAAGATTACTTTGAGCGGGATCGGCAAAATGGCGGACCCCTGTTACCTGTCGAACAAGTACAAGAACGCGTCTCTCAGGCACTTGGAGTTAGCAAACGAACGATAACAAATATTAATAAAGAAAAGTTTGGCTCTACTGGCACGGAAGATAATATTTTACGTACTCCGAAGAAGAAACGTAGAACTAAACCCGTGACAGATATTGACTCCTTTGACGCCGATGCAATTAGAAATCATATATATGGTTACTATTCCAGTAATGAATATCTCAACAGGAAGTAGCTTTTGGCATCGTTAAGAGAAGCTGGACTGTTTAGCGGGGGTAAAACTGCTTTAACCAAAATCTTAAAAGATATTGGTTTTTCGTATAAAAAACAGACAAAAGAAAATTTTTATTAGAACTATACGACATCATTTTAAAACGGATAAGTTTTTTGAGAGAAGCAAAAAATATTGCTAACTGGGATTGTGTCGTGTTCATTGACGAGACATAGCTAAACGCCAATCACACGGTTTCCCGTTCTTGGACGGATGATACACAAGCGTCGACGTCGAAAGTACCAATGGGTAGGGAGGCCCGTCTGATAATATGCCACGCAGGTACGGCAAAATACGGCTTTGTGGAGAACGCGTTACTGGCATTTCAATCAAAAACCACAAATGACTACCACGAGGAAATGAATGCCTCTACATTTAAAGAGTGGTTCCAGAACGTGCTTTTGCCCAGCCTACCAGAGCCTTCTGTAATATTCATGGATAATGCCTCCTATCACTCGGTTCAAATACAGAAACCACCTACCCAAGTTAATAAAAAAGAAGAAATGGTGGCTTGGTTACAAGCAAAAGGCATTGACGCAAATATGCAGATGCTAAAACCAGAGCTAATTAAATTAGTTCAAGAAAATTAAGCGGCAAATGTGCGATACGAAATTGATGAACTGGCTCTGGAGTATGGTCATCGCGTTCTAAGAATTCCACCGTATCATTGCCAATATAACGCGATTGAGCTAATCTGGGCTCAAATAAAAGGTTACGCCGCCCGCCACAATACTTCCCCGCCATTCAGCACGAAAAAGATGATGACCCTATTAAAAGAAGCCTGCGGGGAAGTCACTAGAGATAACTGGGCAAAGGTTGTTGAGAAGACTAAAAACCTGATTATGGAACATTTTGACCGAGATATCAGGATTGATTCTGTTATTGATAATAATATAATAGTATTATTATCAATAACAGATCCAAACCAGACGTCTCGAATCCTTTTTTTTAAGATTTTCAGGTTTTCCCGTTCGTCGTAGCCACTTATTTTTACGTTATAACACGGCATTGCCATGATAATTTGGTCTTTTCTTTGTTATCGTCGAAGACATAACGACATATTTACGTCAAAAGTCGATTAAATGCCACGACAAAATTTTATCGTGTTGCGCATGCTAGCCCTGCAGGTAACAATACTTATCGACTACCTCCAAGGTTGCACCTTCCAACAAGAGAGTTGGCTGGTAGGTTAGGACCCTGCGCTAGGATTACGGTCTTATTTGCATTTATGGACATGGAGAACAGGGCACAAGCGTGATGAACTTTGTCCAGTAGGACCTGGAGCTCTTGGGGAGTTTTTGCAACAAAGACTGCATCGTCGGCAAACAGCAAGCTGTCAACAAATAAGTCCTCGCGATTACGGCGAGACTTAAGGAGGGCGACATTAAACAATTTCCCATCTGCTTGAGTGTTTAGATGGACACTCTGTTGCGCGTCACCGAAGGCAACTTTGAGCAGAAGTGAAAAGAATATGCTGAACAAAGTAGGTGCCAAGACGCAGCCTTGGCGAACTCCTCTACGCATATCAAAAGCGTCAGACGTTTGACCATTGTAGACAACGATGCCTTTCATGTCCTTGTGAAAGCATTTCACCAACTTCAGCAGCTTCGGGGGACATCCTATTTTCTCAAGTGCAATATAAAGACCTCTGCTGACCGTGTCGAAGGCCTTATTTAGGTCAACAAACGCGATCACCAAAGGAGTATTCTGCTCACAACACTTCTCTTGAAGTTGCCGGATGGTAAATATCATATCCGTAGTACAACGCTGTGAGCGGAAGCCACATTGTGCTTCAGGATACACGCGTTCGGCAAGACACTGCAATTTAGTCAGTATGACCCTTGTAAAAGCTTACCGACAGTACTAAGAAGGGAAATACCACGGTAGCAGTTACAATCGGGTTAAGGGTTACAATATTTGCATTGCGCACATCCTGCGGGAATAGCTCCCTCTCCCAGTATTTACCCAGGAAGTTATGAAATACTGGTAATATGCACTTGAGTTTTAGAAGCTCAGCGAGTACACCATCAATCCTATCGGTTTGTAGCTGTCAAGATAAGCAGCATCGCACCCTTGTTTAAAATTTAATTACCGAAATGGCGTTGCAGCAACAGCTGTTTTCTGTCTAGCTAGCTGTCATCTAGGGGGTCCCGCATACACCATAGATATAGAATGTACAAGATAAACAAAGGCTCATTGCAAATGATACAAAAAATGTGACACGTATGTGTGTGTGTAGTAGTGTTGTTCAAGCCACAAATTTTTTATCGATAAATTGCAACCGGCATCAAATTGATTTGGCACAATCCACAATCGCCGCTGACCTTGAAGCACCTAAAGTTAAACTTAATCTTTAAACAAAAAAGAGGTGTAAATCAGTATCACGGAAAGGATACGGGGCTTTCTGGGCTTGTATGTGTAAAGTTAAGATATGGTCGAAAAAAGGTCATATTTGTGTTATGCAAACTTCACAGTCTGGAAACTGAGAAATCTGAAAAACAAGTTTACTCGCATTAAATCGAAAAATGAGTAATTGAATATTGTTAACAAGTTTATACACCGTGAATGTTTAATTACCCGTACCCGAATGTTAATTTAACTATCATACTCAGATATCGATATACATCGAATTTGGCGAATAAAAAAAATATATATTTTTATGAGAAATTTATTTAAAAGGTCCCTAACATTCCGTAAAAATATGCACCATAAAAGTCCTGCTAATTCAAATAGAAATCATTATCATTCCAACATACCAACATAACGGAACCAAAATCCACCTAATTTGGTCGCGTATTATTAGCGTACGGAAGGAATAACTATGAATGAAAACAAATTACACAACCTGCCGACAAAAGACGTTTCTATCTCATTCGGCAAACTCGCGTCTAAGCTCGAAGCTGGCCAGCACTCCCTTCATCAATGAACGGGCGGACGGAGTCTCACGCGCATCCCCCGCCCGCCCGCACCAGTATTGACCTCAGCTCAGTCCGTCGCGAATCTTAAACGGTCAAGGTTGTGTCACGCAAGGTCAACGGCGCACGCGACCTCCGCACCTGTGTTTACTTTAAAGTGAAGTGACGAATACCGTGATGGCCTATCGACCTTACGCCTGTGGACTTTTATTTGTGGAGTGAGATCAAGCGCCCAGTGTTTGTGAGTGAACCTACTAGTGTTGGTGATTTGCGAAACCGAATCATTGCGGCTTTCCAAGAGGTTCAAGCTCAAAGAACCGTGCTTATTTCTTTGAAGAATAACTTGCGGAAAAGAGCACGTGTTTGTATCTCGGAGAGAGGAGAACATTTTGAAAAAAATACTGCAATACGTGTAAGGTACGTTGATATTTGTTTTAAGGTTTTTAGGTATTTGTATCATTTGTTAATCTTGTAAATACCTAGTGGATTTCATATTTTAAAATACATCTTAACTAAGTAATTAAAATAAACAATTTATTAAGCAGATAAAAAAAACTCATGAAAAGTGCTATTTTTATTACTTCGTAATGGCCACGACATACAAATCAACAGATATCACGTTTATTAAATGCTAGTGCAGGATGCGAAGCGAACCCGCGATGCTTGGCGATCTTGACAATCGTTAGCACTAGGCGTAGCAGACGCGCATGCGCGGGAGACTGCGCGAGTGCCGCGCGAGTCTGAATGAATGCATGCGTCTCTCTCTCTCTCATTCAACAAATACTACGAAGATGGTTTCCATGTTTTTGGTGTATTAACATGATTTATTTGAAGTCCTATAAAACGATATTTTTGTATGAACGCTATAATATTTGTGTGTTACTTACTGATATACATATTTTTATCAACGCAAATTTTAGTTTTCACGTGTAATTAAAAAGTCACGGTGTATAATGGAAAATAAGAAAACGGTCGTTTTAAATATGTCATCATCATCATCATCATTTCAGCCACAGGACGTCCACTGCTGAACATAGGCCTCCCCCAGTGACTCCCAGATCGGCCGGTTGGAAGCAACCTGCATCCAGCGTCGTCCTGCAACCTTTACCAGGTTGTCTGCTCAAATATTAAATATGTAACCTATTTAAAACAATTTCATATCATAATTTCATTTTAACATATTCCTTATAATCACAGGGTTAATATTATACTACTTACAGTAGGTGGTTCTGTGTTTATATTTGACACCTGTGTTTGATGTTGGGCATCAAACACAGGTGTCAATCAAATGAAATAAATGCACTTCAATAATCGTGACATAAAGTATGTATTGTATTGTATGTGTTTGTACGTCACGGACCTTCTTTGTTTAAGTTAATCTGTAAGATTTGATTAAATATATAATTATCTGCTACCTACCGCGATATCGAATCTTTAGAAAGATGATCTGCTAAGTAAATCATATTAATAAAAAGCTATTTTACTTCACTTAAAATGATTAACTTACAGGAACAAATAAGGTGGGTACTGAATCTTTTAATAATATACGTCGTAAATTTATTTTAAAGAATCATCTGTCCTCAAAATGTTTACTGCAAACTGTTGACTGTTTTCGCGGAGTCCAATCTGGCCTGTTTATAACTCTTATCCACTTTTCGCGTATTTCAGGTTTAGATGGTATTCTTAAAAAAATATTTTATATTATACTAAATATTTGACTAAACTATACAGAATTCTTTAAGTCGTTTATAAACAAGTTATATTTTAGATGCCCAAAAATAAAACTAAAATCTCATAATGTAATCACAAAAAAACAGTATTGGAGTGTTTTTTTTTGTAAACAAACATGATAAATATTTTTTTAGTAATTGCTACTAATCTTCTATACCCACAAATGGCTGTCGATATTTTATCGATACTTATGACGTCACCGCTAGTTCAATCCCTAGTGTAGACATACAATTTACTATTTTACCTAATATTTATTGTAATTATGTCTTTAACTACGAAATACACAGACACACACCAAACAAAGTTCATATTCTTCTGTAAAATCAAAGTTCTTTGTCGATTATAATTACGAATTAGACACAAATTTGTTTCAAAATATTTTAATGAAAAAATGTATTTACCTGTGAAATGTGTATTTATTTGGGTTATATGTTCTTGTCACATCACAATTTATAATTGAACAGCACCCCATGTCTACAGAAATATTTAAATAAGTTTTCCGTTTGTAATTTAGTATATTTTAATAAAATTTATTTTGACGTTTGAAATTGAAATCATTTATAGTCAGTTAAATATTTTTTTTGTGTCACATAGGTACATTGACATCTGTCTTTTTCTATCTTGTAGGATGCCCGCAAGGTTATGATGTCTCTTTTCCACGCTTTGTCAGTCTTTAAGAGCGTAGCGAATCCTAAGTCTATGGCATACACTGATGTGTTAAACACTCCTAAATGACATAAAAGATTTTTTAATAATGGCACAAGCCATCACCTTTCCCTTCGTGGAAAAATACAAGGACTACTCTTTGGTCCTAAGATTGATTGACAAGTGACATTAATTTGAACATTCTTTTTTTGAATTTTTGCTTCAATGACAGTATTTTGGGTCTTTCATAATGACTAGAGTCCGGTGTTGGCAGAGTAAAATAAAAATTATGGTAATTAATTAACTAACGCCTAAGTAGCGTTTATGAGTGAAAAATAGTTACGCACCACTTAAGAAGTTAAGCAGTGAATAGTTAATCAGTTACTAAGATGTTGATTAGTCGATTTTTATAAGTAAGGCCGTGTATGTATATAGATTGTCCCGACGTTTCGGCCTAATTACGTAGGTCGTGGTCGCGATGTACGGCGCGTCTGCCCAAGCGCGATGATGAATATTCACCCACCCGCATTTCTTTATTTTTTGTGGCGGCAGTACAGCCAGTCCGACAAACTATGCTCACAGTATCCGGGTTTGTTTGGGACGGCGTAAAACGTCGCCTTTCCGATTGAAATTATCATATTTGTTAATTACAATGGCTTCTCGGATTAACCTCGAAACGTAATGTAATAGTTGATAGCATAGACTTAGCATTCGCTACGCTGAGAGGATGTTTGGCATGTAGTTAACCTGTCAGGCCAAGGTCAAGAGACACAATAAAAATCTATTATTCGCGTCCACCGGTGGGGCAATTGAAGCTTGATAGGTTCCATCCATCCAGTGATTGACACCCGAATTTAACAGGTGTTCAGCCATCGCAGATTTACACGTCTGTCGATTGATTTATATTCTGTACAGCTGCGACGTGTTCATTAACTCTTTCTGCGATTTAAACGCTTTTGTTTGTCCGATATAAGAGCTACCACGGCTGCCAACAATCTTATAAGCAGCCTGGGTCTGCAGAGGTATTATATCCTTTAGTGAACGTATTTCTTTCGATACTTTTGATAACGGAGTATATGTATATGTCGCAGTTGGATTGTATAATCCGCCGTTTCACAAACCAACTAGCTGTTTTACAAAACGATGGCGTTTTGCAATACGGTGGATTGTCATTACACAATGTGTTCTCCGATATGACGTCTCATGTTAAGCCGCATTGTATAATTCGCATTTTTAGGGTAATTTATTTAGATTGACAAAGGTCTCAATTTTTTGGTTTTTCACCAACATAATCTAGGATGGAATGAAAGCTTATAAAATGTTCTATAACTTTTATTTTATACACTTTTTTCATATTCCCTACCATTTTTGAACTACACGCTCCAGAAATGTAAAAATCGATATAGGACAATACTAAGGCTTTCCATACACAACTTCATCCCCTTTTACACCCATTCGGAGGTGAATTTATCTTTTTAGATAATTTGACACGTATTAGTTCATTTCTATACGTCATCCTTAACACAAAATTTGAAGGTCCTAACTTCAAAACTGACGGACTTTCATACAAACATTCACCCCCTATTTTACCCCCTCAAGGGTAAAATTTTCAAAAATCCTTTTTGGTGGATGCTGACACTATATAAGGTATCTTTGTGCAAATATTCATGTCACTTCGCACCATTTTTGAGATGGTGGTGAAAAACCTAAAATTGAGACCTTTGTCAGGCCCCTCCCTCCGGCGCACCTCCTAAACATCAGGATTTTTAGTATGTTTTCTCCCTAAGCACCCTGAACTAGTTTCTGAAGAAGTCGCTTAGGTTCCCGCTGACGCACTCTATACCCTCTTTCGAGTCATTTATTGACTGAACTATCTAGCTAACTAGTGATAAAAAGTTCTTTTGCCAAAAGTGCCATCTTTAACTAAAAGTGGTAATAGAAAGTAATGCCAAACTCATCTTGAGGTTAAATGTGATTTTATGATATATGACATTTTTATTTTCAAATTCAAAACATTGCTTTATTCCTCTGAAATGAAATGAAATGAAATGAAATGAAATGAAATGAAATTCTTTATTCTGTATATAGGCCCTCTTCCGGGCACTTATACACGTCCCAACATATAACTTAGCCCTACCACCGCTTCGGGACAACATATCGGCTGGTGATGAGAAGAAACGGCGCAAGAAACTCAGTCACCTTTGTCAGCCTGATTTTATCACAGGAAATACAATTACAAGATAGTGTAAGTGCGAGCTAGGCAGGCTATTAAGTCCATGCACTCTTGTCGTTCAAGTAATCTTCAACTTTGTAGTATCCTTTTTCCATAAGAATTTTTTTAATGTGGTTTTTGAACTCATAAACAGGTAAGTCAACAAGAGTTTGTGGTACTTTATTGAAGATTTTTATACATTTCCCCAAAAATGAATTACCCACTTTCTTTAATCTGAAGCTCGGAACGGCAAGTTTATGTTTATTTCTAGTATTATAATAATGTGAATCACATTTAAGGCTAAACGAACTTAGGTTTTTTCTAACATACATAATATTGTCAAAAATGTATTGTGACGCTACTGTTAATATTTTAATATCTTTAAAGACCTCCCTCAGAGAGTCGCGAGGCCCAAGACAGTATATTGCACGTACAGCTCTTTTTTGCAACACAAAGATTGACTCAATATCAGCAGCTGAGCCCCATAGCAATAGACCATACGACAACAAGCTATGAAAATAACTAAAGTATACTAGTCTTGCCGTTTCGACATCAGTTATAAGCCTTATTTTCCTCACAGCATAAGCCGCCGAACTGAGCCTTCCTGACAAGGCAATTATATGGGGACCCCATTGCAGTCGGGAGTCTATTGTAATTCCCAAAAAGGTTGTTGCATCGACTGCATCTATATGATCGTCTGACATATTAATATGCGAGTTTGGTAGCACTATTGATCGTAATTTGGTTTCCAAACTCTGTGATCTATTTGATCAGTGGGTTAGGCAACCAAATGGATGGATCAATACAACAACATGTTTGTTTACTTTTTATGCTAGTCAAGAAAAAACAAACCATATCCTAACATAATAATATCATATCAGTCGCCATAAATCGCAATATTCATCCAGCTCATAAGTTACTGAATAACTAAAATGATTATAGACACAACCTCAAAACTTTATTTTGTTTTTTTATAGTTTATGCAGCAGTTTGAAGCTATTAGACCGGCTGCGTCTGCCCACGTCTTCCGAGTGCGCGGCCCTGGGCTGCTTGCCGAACGACGTGTACGGTTCAGACCATCTGGCGCTGGCGGCTTGCTTCGAGCTGCGGCCCTACAAGTCCTCGCTGTGAGCGCATCTAGCTGCGAGATGAGTATTCTGTCGTATAGAAGTAATTGGCCCGTATTCTTCATTCTTGTACTTACACATACCCTGTAGAGTAGAAATTAATATTGTTTTTTTTTTTCAAAAAAACCGTAATTCTTTTATCTGTGACTGTTTTGTTAAGGGCGAGAGGTGACAGGAATTGTCATTTCATACTATGGCAAAGTAAAAAATCTAATAATCTAATCTAATAATTGGTCCATTATTTGCTCTACGGGGTATATTTTCTATGAATGCAATGCTCAAAAAGAGGATTTGAAGTAGAAACATTATTTTTATACGAAGAAGACCAGTGCGTTGTTACAAGAATAACAAATTGCACTTGTCATTTATTATAGTAATAGTTACTTCAAATTCGTTCTCTATTGCTAAAGTCTTGGGACTAGGTTTGAGTAGAGAATGTCACAAAATGACTTCGATTCCAAGATTTTTTCTGTACCTTTGACTTAAAGTCAGTATGTCTCTTAATTACCGTTGTCAGCATCAAACTGATGCCAAACCTGGTATCCAATGACAATCTTTGACATCTTATTCTGTTATAAAAACGAAAACAGCTATTTATTTTTGTTTGCAGTTCTCAATTTTATATTGTATCTCTTTACATTTACTGGGAGAAACCAGATTTGTAATTAAATTAATGTGCGATCTGGTCGCTCGTCGGAAATAGTGATGTGATAACATAGTATTAGTACATGAGTATTAGTAACCAAACGTCTATTACCACACTCTTGATACGGGAACGCTTTTATTCACAATTGTTTATGTGGCGACCTTCAAATGAAACGATTTCCGGCCTGTATTATTTGGGTGAATTCGGTGATTTTAATAATATAAATTGATAAAACGTTAAAAAAACAAAACCTACAAATAATGTGGATTTGGAATATAGTGACTAATTATTTAAAAAAAACGTCTGTCTAAGTAAATAAAACGCTGAAAACATGATTCCGTGTGTACTAAAACTTAATAGCTAATGTAAATAGGTAATTATAAACAAGGCAATTCTATGGAGTTTAGATGGAGTGTTGGCGGTGTGGTCATGGTTTTAAAAGTTAGTCCAAGTATATTTGCTAATAATGGGGTATTTAAATGACCATTGTTATATAAAAAAAAAGGGAATTGATGAACGTGTTTCGAGAGGTTTATGTGTGATCGTTATTTTTGAGCAAAATAAATTTGTTTACACGTCAATTACATAATATAAAAACGATGTTACCACAATCACTATCATGCGACCAACCATATAAATTTACAATAAATGACTTACTACTATTCGTTAGCTGACTAAGCAGATTGTAATGAAATGCTATTTTTTGACATGGAAATTCAGAGATTTATAATTTTTCCCCTTACGTTTGAAATCAGAAATTAGTGATATTTGTGATTCCAGTCATAGTGGTTCAAAATGTAGTGTGTATGACCGTGACCAATTTTGTTGTGTCACTCATAATACAGTCGTTATGCTGGCATAATTGATTAGACAAATTCTTCGTAGAAAATGTTCACAATTAATAGTTTCCTTTTTTTAGTTACAGATTAATATGAATCGTTACTAAAAAAAACTTTTTTACTGGCTCACTGACAAAGTGTTGTGTCCACACGGGACACTCGCAACACCTTCAAATCTTTTAATAGAATCTAAAACTCATTACATCAACGCACGTTTCGACCACTACATTAATTTTGTGTTTGTGTCATTAAATGAAAAAAAAAATATGAAAAAATGAAAAAATATTTATTTCTTTAACAATAAATTTAAATATAGCTATACAAAGGTGGACTCTTTCTTATAAGTGCTATAGCACCTGTGGCAGAAGGAGTCACTCTTCCTTAACAAAAGGTACATTTGTATATATTAAAGTAACAATTATTAGTAACATTAATTCTACAAAGTAAATGAAACGATTTTATTAATTTAAAAAGTGATTTTAATTCAATTTTATTTGTGCGTAGCGTTAATTCAATCCGTGGAAATGTTTGTCCTAATTTTAACCCGATGGCCAAAAGTGGGTAATGTTTTTGATTAATTTTACAAGGCCAGACATACGTTTCTATATCAAAATCTAATTTTTAAGCTGAGAAGTTATTAAATTGTCTATTATATTTATTTTGGGATCGATCGGAATTTTGAAACATAAATCTAAGTTTTTAACAATAAACGGTTTCTCATAAAGTATTGTAATATTTTTAATATTTAAAAAGTAAAATAATACGTATTTATCTTCAGTGTTAGTCAATTACATGATCAATTAGTTCTTATTATTGATGTATCACAAATTTTCTCTTTGTAAAACCTGCTACAACGTAGATGTCGCACTAATATATTTTTATTTAAATAGCGAATATATAGACGTCTTAAAGCTATTAATATTTGTTTAATAGACGTCTTAAAGCGCTTTCACACCACGCTCCTTTGCTGCAATCCGTATAAAGGCAGTCGCGGACAGTAATGACACAGGTACTGTGGTGTAACTTCGCAATTTAAAGGTTGTTATGCCAAGGCTTTCGCACGGCATAGTCGCCTAGTGTTAAAGCGCCCGAATGTACACTAGAAAACAAAAGGCAGGCTTCACGTTTTTTTACTAATCCTTGCCGTGATTCTACAAAGCTGACGTAATGTAATTCGTATGTAAAATAAAATATGTATATTTTGTAAATAACGTTAATATTTGTGTGATTGTTTTGTTATTCGTCAAACTATAGTTTTGTTCTTTTCGTGGTATTCTTTTAATAAACGGTGATTTATACTTGGAGCGTTTTAATTAAATAGTTTTTAGGATTACCTATCGACACTATAATATTTTTCTTACTGTTACGACATGCGCCATCTAGCGGAACTGAAGACATCACTTTCATTTGACCAACTAGCAAGAGCTATGAAGTTCTTAGTTCTTTAGATTTCCGAGTGGTAGCGCTATCATCAACCTATATATCGCTGTGTATATAATAATAATAAGCTCTCACTTCAACTTTGTAACACATTGAATATTTTAAAATAAACGTATCTAGTATTACGAATAAATAAACTATTTATTGAAGAGGACTACCGACCTCCGCTGATCCTGTCTGCAAGCCTGCAGTCGAAACATTCTAGCCGGAGTTTAAGAAAATAACAGCCACCTACATCATTCGCATTAGCCAACATCAGCTCCGCCAGGCACCAGCGTCAGCAAGGTCGTATTCCTTCCCTATCATCTCCTACCTGATATTTGTGTTAATACAAATTGCTTTATCTCTGTAGATATTCATACCTATAGAGACTTTTCTCTTGTTTTCCTTTAAGTCCCAAAATGAGTGTAGAAAGTGGAAATTCTAATTTTAAACAGCCAAAATATCCTCTTAAAAATAAACTCAGTGATCTTAAATGTGTACGCAGTACATTGAAAGCCCGTATTACTAATTTACGAAAAAATTACGTTAAGTTTGAATGCTCAAGACATTTACAGGAATATAATACTATTCAGATTTTAACTGACGAAAGAGAACTCGATGACCAGTTAGAATATCGTGATATGTTGGAAAGTTCTTATTTCATTGTTCTAGCAGTAATACATCAGTTAAATAAACCTTTAAAAGACTGCAAAGTTTCTGAAAGTGTACCACAGCAATTTAAATCTTTAAATCTGTTTCTAATATAAAGATACCCGACATAAAAATACCTTCCTTTGATGAATCCTATAATCACTGGCTAGAGTTAAAAAAAAACATATTTTTCTTTAATTCATAAACGAACAGATTTAGATTTTATACAAAAGTTTAACTATTTAAAATCATCTGTAAGTGGCAGCGCCTTACAAGTAATCAGTGCATTGGAATTTACGGGTTCGAATTACATTCACGCATGGGAGTTATTAGAAAGTAGATTCCATAACGAACGACTTTTGGTGCATAAGCACGTAAAGGCATTATTTATTAGGTTTGGGAAAAAGTCTTTTCGCATTATAGTATGTATGAACTTGTAATTAAATCTCTTTGGCTGTACTATTTGTATCTGGCTGGTTTTGGTATCACTAAAAGTTTAAATTTTATAGAAGATAATGCCAGATTCAAATTAGGAAAATGTGTTTTTCATTTGTTTTTCGTACTGTCAAGATGAGTGAATCTAATGAAAAAATTCGATACATTTTAAAATTTTACTACAAAAAAGGTAAAATGCAACGCAAGCCGCGAAAAAAAATTGCGATGTTTAAGGACCTAGTGCATTGTCTGTGAGAGTAGCACAAATTTGGTTTAAGCGTTTTCAATCTGGAAATTTTGATGTCAAAGATGCACGTCGCTCTGGTCGCCCTATTACGGATAAAATTGATGCCATTTTTAAAAAAGTGGAGCAAGATCGGCATATCAGTAGTTACGACGTAGCTGAAGCAATGGGAATTGATCACAACAGTTTTGGCGCATTTGAAAAAAACTGGGTACACAAAAAAGCTCGATATTTGGGTACCCCACGAGCTCACTGAAAAAACCTAATGAACCGTGTACTCATTTGTGATTCTTGGATCAAAAGTGGATCACGTTCGACATGAACGTGCGAAAAAGGTCGTGGTCAAAGGCCGGTCAGGCTTCACAGACTGTGGCAAAACCCGGGTTAACTCGCAACAAGTTGATGCTGTGTTTGTGGTGGGATTGGAAGGGCATTATTCATTATGAGCTGTTACCACTAGGGCATGTAATATCGGAAGGTTTTCAATTCCGATACTGATTTTCGATATTAGATCTCACTATCGGAATTCCGATATTAATATCAGAATTACAATTTAAAAATAAAAAAATCAAAAACTAAAACCCGACTGCGTAATTGGCCCCTTTTTTACGTAGTCGGGTTTTAGTTTTTGAATTTCGTTTGAACGATATCATTAAAAGTTTTTTTTTTTCAATCTACATAAAAAAATAGGAGGATTATCTCAATTCGACTGAACGTTGTTTTTTATTTTTTGTATGTTTGTTACACGATTAGGGCGTCAATTGTGGACCGATTACAAAATATATATTTTTTTGTTTGAGGAAAATTGAGGGCTACCCTCCATTTTTATAGGCACACATAATGTATTGCATATATTTTCTGACTCAATTGTGATTTTTGGGACCATGGTAATGATTATTTCATGTTGCTGACCTGATGATGAAAGCCACAGAACTCCTTAACGGATAGGAGTTAGAAGATATACTGCAATTTGTCGACAGATCGTATTTCAAAGTGTGTTGAGCAGACATGGAGCTTATAAGGTACCATAAAGCAAATTTTTATTTACTGGGGGCGTAAACCAGCGCACCCAGTAACGAAAAGAAAATTAAAAGTTCCTTTCTCAAATTGACTTGGTATGGAACGCAAGACCTTATCCTATGGTTACGACATCAGAATAGCTGCCTTTTTGGTTAGAGTGTAAGAAGGGGTGCGCAAGGGACCTAAAATATTTCGTCGAAAAAATTAGGCTTTATAACACCTTATTTTTATCATACCATTGGATTAGGGGTCCACAGGGGACAAAATTAGCTAACGTCACTTTGTTGTTAAGTCATTTTTGGCGAGGTAGTGAGGTGGAAACTAAAGCTTATTTTAAAGGTCTAGGATTTAGAATAATTTTCTGATCAAAACAATGCGCGTTCCGAGCGAGAATGACAAGACAATTAATATGGGTTAGGTTAGATTAGAACAGTGACCCGTCACCGTGCGAAGGCGATCGAGCGAAGCGGGCGTGCCGCGGCAGCGTTTGCCGAGCGCCAGATCTCATATTTTTACTAGATGGTTTTCCACCATAACCACTGTTTGCCAGTGAATTAGCTAGGCCTAGATCCCAATCATCTGGGTAAGGTTAGGTTAGAACAGTGATCTGACATCGCCAGACTGGACCATATCATAACTGGACCTTGATTCTGTTAAAAAAATCTTTTTAATCGACTTTAATAATGAATTATTCTAAATGGTAACGTTTCGTTAAGTACTTAATATACCTAATCAATTCTTTTTGGAGTCGGTGTAAATGATTACATTTTGTCTCAATAGCTGACAAGAAAAGAATTCGTCTCTAGAGCTTCCAGTCTAGACCCAGGACTTAGGGCGACACACATGGACTTCAATGATCTGTGGATCTAGCTAAAATATATTTATTAGGCTTCTAAATATATGTCATACTTTTTGGTGCTCTTAAATGTTAATTTATTAACTCAAATAGAAACTTTCACTGATTCCGATAGTATACGATATTGTACCTAGTTACCACCAGGCAGGACCATCGATTCTGAACTCTACTGCGAACAACTGATGAGATTAAAGCAAAAAGTTGAGAGAAAGCGGCCGGAATTAATCAACAGAAGGGGTGTGGTTTTTCATCATAATAATAACGCTAGACCTCACACATCTTTAGCCACTCAGAAAAAATTAAGAGTTTGGCTGGGAGGTGTTAATGCATCCGCCGTATAGTCCTGACCTTGCACCTTCAGATTTCCACGTGTTTCGCTTTCTTCAGAATTCTCTAGGCAGTGTCAGGTTAACATCACGAGAGGACTGCCAAAACCACTTGTCGCGGTTTTTTGATCAGAAGCCCCAAATGAGATCATGTCCCTACCTAAAGATGGCAAAAAGTTATCGAACAAAATGGTACCTACATACTTTAGTTAAATGTAAATAAAGTATATTAAAAAATGCTAAGAACCTTTTTCCCAACCTATTATGTAATGTTGCTTCTATTCATAAAGAATCGCCACAACACATAAGAACATTAATAGACACCATATTACGTAATTAACGCGCCTTAAAATCACTAAACGAACCGACAGACAGCTGGGATACGTTAATAATATATTTAATCATTTCAAAACTAGATGTATCAACGGAACGGGAATGGGAAAATCATAAGCGTTCAATTATAGGATCTAGCACGGATAAAGTTTACCTTAGACAATTTTTTTATTTTTATGAAACCAGGCCGATACTTTGGAAATGATTACCATAAATCATCCAAAGGGCATTGCTTGTATGTACGGGTCGAAATACGTTCGAGTCTCAACGGCAAATATCACAAACCACTCACAGTTATGTCACTACAAATAACAAGCCTAAACCAGAAAAACGCATCCGTAATTGCTTGATGTGTAAAAAGAATCATGCACTTTATGCCTGTATTTACTGTTTTGCTTAATTTACCTGTAAGAAATAGATCAACCGTTGTAGACGAACATGTACTTTGCCGTAACCGTTTACGTGCTGGTTAACGACTGCTTATTCAATCCCTGTAAATCCAAACATAATACTCTTGATACATTCAGACTCAATAAAACTTGACGGTAAGTCGAACATAACTAATAAAAATGCAAGCGGTGGTAGCACATCAACCGCGCCGCACTCGTCAACCGTCGTTTCAAATTCACCCAAGGTATTACGCGGTTCACAAATCGTGTTACTTTCTACTGCGTTAGTAGAAGTAGCCGACAATAATATCAACAGACAATGCTTGCTTAGTAAAACAGTGACAGACGAAATTTCACCCCGCGGCTCGCTTCCCCGCAATTTTTCCGTGAGTCGCGATCGTCGCCGTCGTCGCACCGGCAACGATCCGTCGAGCGTCTCCTGTCACACATTTTGGTTGATTTTTTCGCCCCCCCACTTTGATGGCGCCCGGTGCGGTCGCACCGCTCGCACCGGCCTAGGACCGGCACTGCGAGCATACAATAGATTCTTATCTTTAGAGCAAAAATTAAATCAATTACATCAATACAAAAAAATGTATTGCAAATTCATGCGTGAATATGAGGAATTAGGGCATATATGACGCGTATTCAAGCATATTATGGCATTCCTCATTACTTCCTTCCTCATCACGGCGTTTACCGTGCGGGCAGTTTAACAACTAAACTACGTGTAGTGTTTGACGCGAACGCAGTTACAGCATCAAATAAGTTATTAATGACATTCAACCATAGACTTAGCATTCGCTACATATGTATGCATTCAACACACAGGACCGTCACTTCAGAATGATACATTTTATTAAGATTTAGATAATATAAGCACGTTCCATGCGCTGATGTGGAGAAAATATTTAGGCAGGTCAATATAAAAGACGATATGGGACAATATCTTAACATTAACTACTTTGTAAATACAATGAAAAACTCACATGTCACTTTCGGTAGCCACTGTCCGGCGCTGGCTTCGTTAGTTTCCATCATTGACTTATATATTACTTCGTAAGGACAGGGCGGACCACACGTCTGGGTGTTGGACCTAAAGAGACCCGAAAATGACCCGACCGAGGCCGATGTGACGTAGTCAGTGACCGGCGGTCATCGTGATCTGACATTTGTATGAAAAAATAAAAATGCCTAGATGTTCACTGAAAGGTTGCATAAATTACGACAGAAAGGTCATTAAAACAAATTCTAATATTACTTCTCACCAATAAGCCGCATATTTGATAAACACTAAACTTATTTACATTACTTTAACAATTTTTCAACTTCTTTGTCAATTTTACGAAGCAACGCCATATTTACCGTGCAAAACCGATACAACTTTGTAGCGGCGTGCATTAGTTGTATTGTCATAGTATAGCCATAATAGTGCTCACAGTGCACTGAGTGCAGTCCAGTACATGCGATGTAATGTAAATATTTTATTTTATGATGATTTATTGAATACTTATTTCAAGTTTACGTGATAAAGCACTATGAGTCAAAAATTGAAAACATGTCAAAAATAACAAAAGTCATAAGTAAAAAAAAATGTTTTATTCGAAGGACAGTGAAATGTAATTAATAAATTATCTGATATAGTTTTTTTAGATAAGTTTTAAGGTATGATTCCGTATACCTAAATATATTTATAAACTACTTAAATACATTTATAAACATCCATGACTTAGGTGCAAATGATCGAGGCAGCTCATCACACTAACATTTGCCCCTCGCGGGAGTCGATCCCGCAACGGCCAGGCATTGTAGTCCGGAGCGCTACTACACCAGATGGTTGTCGATGTAATCTCATATAAAGTCATAGAGAAAATATGGGGACCAGCACTACTGCGTGCTGCTGAATTCGGAATCATACCTTTTGTTTCATTTCGGGAGATAGAGAGAGTAATTGTTAAATATTTGTAAAAATATTTCTATAGGGTGTTGACGGTAGTATACTACTCAGCTATACATATAAATAAATAAATAAATATTGGACAATATCACATACATTGCTCTGATCCTAAGGTAAGTAGCTAAAGCACTTGTGTTATAGAAATCAGAAACAACGACGGTACCACAACACCCAGACCCGAGACAATATAGAAAAGTTCGTTTTCCACATTGACCCGACCGGGGATCGAACCCGGAACCTCAGAGATGGCGGCGCCATATACAGTCCGGCGCGCTCGCCTCTCGGCTACGGAGGTCGTCCGTAGCCGTATATAGCTACAACATTGATCAGAATACGCTGGCTTTGACAGCGAGAAAAAACACTTGAGAAATTTCATCTTGTCACGTGACGTCCTCGGTAGCTTAGTGGTCAAAGCACTCGCCCGGTATGCGATGGGACGTGGGTTCGAGTCCCACCTGAGGTCGATGATTTTTTTCAAGTGTTATTTATCTTCAAGTATAGTTTTATTTAAAAGTAATGTTGATGTTAAAGTATTTACTTATTACTTACATACAATTAAACAGAAACAAAAATATTGATATTCATTGTAAAGACACGAAAATTAACGAAGTAAAACTAACGAAGTTCCTAGGTTTAACTATAGAACAAGACGTAAATTGGAAAACGCATATAGATAATGTTTGTACAGCAGGCGCAGCGCGAGAGCTGCGCGCGAGTCGCGCGAACGCGACCTTTAAACTGGCTCGAACGTGAACCAGAACTGCACGCGCGCAGATCGCGCGCACTGTACAAGCCTTGCATGAGTTGCGCTAAAGAGGCGCACCAATCTGTTGCAGTAACAGATCGCGTTCCGCGCGCGTGCAGCTCGCGCGCAATCGCGCGTTGCGCGTGTCCAGTGCATTCGCGGCGCGTTCGCCAGATCTGGACCTATCCTTACAGAGTCAATAAGTTTATTTATGCTTTAAAGCAGGTTAGATCTGTAACAAAAACTGCGATTGCTACCTATCATGCATTGTAGGTTCTATATTACGCAACAGTTTACTGATGTGATACTACTTAATATAAATAGAGCTTTTATTGCCGAAAAAGATGCATAAGAGCAATATGCGGTGTCCCTCCACGAACATCATGTCGTCCTCTATTTGCACAGTTGCAATTACTAACATTGACGTCCCTGTATATATTTGAAACATGTGTATTTGTAATGCAAATTATGCATATTTTAATAGGGCATTTGACATTTATCCATGGAATACAAGAAATCTAAATATCCTGTTATTACTAAAACTCCAATAACAATGCAGTTTAAAAAAAGCTGTATAACAATAAGTATAAATTTTTTTCAATAATATACCTAATGAATTCAAAACATTAAATAATGATCAATTTAAAACAAAATTGAATAAGTGGCTAATCTCACATACCATAAAGGAGTTTTTTAAATAATAAATATTAATTTCAACATAATTATGATATGACTGACATCTATGTACCTAATTTAATTTAATGCAATTTTAGTTTAATTTTATATTTAATTTGCATGCCTTGTGTTGGCTAAACATGCTTGGTACGTTCATTTTAAAACACCTATGCATAGCGTGTTTAAGCAAATAAAGATAATTTAATTTGCCTTAATTTAGGTTGACGTATTTAATTTGAAAAAGCAAAACGTTATATTTACTCTGATACTACTTCAAATATAACATCTGTGAAATAAAAACTTTTTCTTAGTTCCTCTTTCGTGATAAGCCGCTCTTACAAGGTTACTTAGGGGTAATTTTGTGGTTACTCTATGATGCTATTTGACAGTTGAAATCAAAGTCTAACAGATGGGGTTAGTGTGTCATGTATGGAAGAAATGCAAGGCGATTTGTTCTGTCAGCCGTATCTTTACTTTTTACATCAATGGTTTCCATACATAACTTATATAAGTTCAACAACAGAGTAAGTATTATTTCAACCTTATAGACATCTATCTCCGTAATTGAGTACTAATTTTTCACTTTAACTAAGTATGTATAAGTTTTCTAGTCTTGTCAACTCTTGCCCGTACTAAAACAGTAAGTCACTGCTCAAATATTGGCGAATTTGCTGTCGTACAAAATAAATGACATTTCTTCATAGGGTATGTGCTCCAAGGCTGTCGTTGACTGTCGGCAGCCTAATAGTAAGACAACGCCACGTGGGCGCTGATTATGCTTGCTTTGTACCAGTGGCAGATTTACAAATTTGCTGCCAGCATTCTATTAAATTTTTGCCGCCCCGCCTTACTGACCGCTAGACCGATTTCAGAGCGTTCTCTGATATCGCGGCCTATACGGCCTATTGACAAATAGGCCAGGACTGCTTTGTACAGTCAAGTTTAATGTGTGTTGCCATTTTACGTAACCAAGTTATTGAAAACAATGAATATGAGATTACATGTACACATTTTTAATAGGTAAATGTTATTAAAAATAATATTTAAGAAACAATTATTTAGTTATTTATACACTTGATTGTACGTTATAGCCTCTGTCAGCATACTGCGGACAAGTAATAGAGACAAGAGTGTCTGTTTACAATGGGGTCGCAATGAGCCCGTTCACCGGCCAGCGGCTGGCAATACTTTTGATGTGAACGCGGCTTTATAATTCATTGTTTCTGATTTCTATAACACAAGTGCTGTAATAGCTACTTACTTTAGGATTAGAACAATGTGTGTGATGTTGTCCAATATTTATGTATTGATCCGGTTGTATGTTTCTGTGTACTGTAAGTACAAGTGGGATAAAAACCGCGACTGCTGTCAGCACTGTTACGATTTTCCATTCATTTTGAATCTCTATTCTTTATCTAAGTTTGCCTGCTTGAGTCTAAATATGTACCCCACTCTGGCAGTTTAATGACACTCGCTAGTAATGGCGCACTAGACGGCTAGGAGTACGACCAGTCGTGGCCTAGTAGTTCCGGCCCGGTCTGCCCGTTGCGGCCAAGTGCATGACATTCAGATGATATCCTTAGCTAAGATGTTCCCACTAGCCGTCCAGTCTAATAGAAGTCTCTTAGTATTAATTTTCAAAGACAACATCTGTCGAAAGTGAAAAGGTATTTTAGTTTCTTCCCATTATACTGGGTGAGTTGCACCAAGGTTCTGCTTATAAATTTAGGGATATAAGGGATAATACCAACATCTACAAAATGAAACATCGATGTCACTTTATTGAATCATTTATACAATTCTCAATTACAACTTATATTGAAATGAAAATTATTCATACAGCATAGCACTGTTAACTCAAGTACAAATGTGGAAAAAGCTCCAGACATACCATGGGAATATTATTATAGAAATGCTTATTAGAAGCCTGTTTTGCGGTCGTACTGTTTGGACGCATAGACAGATGTAACTCAACGAGAGTGCCACGAAACCACCAACTAATCACAGTCAGAGATGAACAGGTAAAACAACGAGTTAATAAACCACAAATTTAAAGTTTAAACTTACATATAACAAAACGTTTTCACAAATTAAATTCAAAAACACCCATATATACGGTGAAGTCTGTGAAACTGTGAGACAGACTACAATATCCAACTGCTATTGATGTTGATGCCACAAAAATAAGTGCATTACTGTTTAACTCGTGTATATTGCACGCTAATTTAATGTACAGTTTAACACCAGAAGGTGCGCGAGCGAACCCGCGAAGAGTGCCTAGTACACAACAACTACTCAAACCAAATAGAGTCTTACGTCCAAACTATCTATGCCCAATGTTATTTGGAAATATTTAATTCTACTGCGTTATCTTTTTCAAAGGCGGTAAGAGCTCGAACCTGCCATCAAGTCTTTGGGTAAAGGCAAGTTTACACGGAACCAGTGTTGGCAGGCCAATAGTGATAGCCACTGGCACAGTGGTTGCCCCAGGTGAACCTGTCTGCCAGTGTTAGACTGGCCCGAAAGTGTTAACACGGCCAATAGGTACTATTCTAGTACATCGCTGGCTGCGTGTAAATTCCCAAATGCATTGCTAACGTTTCGGCTCCACCATTAAGCGTGAATCAAACATTTAATTTATACTTCATGAGTACGTAGAGCACTGTCTCATTCACAATTCTGACGTAGATCCTACGCAACAGTCACAATATCAAATGAAAAACTGATCGCCGGCGGCGTCCTATTTACACGGCGTGGCAAGTGTAGACATATACAGTGCCCGCCGGGAATGGCGGGCGCAGCGTTCTGCCGGGACCTGCTTACCCTAATCACGACACTAAAGGTCCCACCAATCGACCTTGTAATACAAACTTATTGTCTTTGTGATATGTACGACAATTAATGCTGTTCACTCCGCTCTCCATCTATACATTCTTTAACCCTTGATAGTTGCATAAAAACTAGACGCGGCAAAAACATTCAACATTTCAATCATACGACTAAAGTGAACTTGAATCATTTAAAAGCAATAATTTCTTCAAGGGCTTATCAACTTAATAAAAGAGACTTCTTAAATGAAGCCGTCATATTATTCTTTGGGCTGTATTGTAAGTCGATACTTACTAATTATCCCAAAATATCTTACACACAATTTATAGTTTAATCTTACAAGTAGAATAAAAAAGAGGATAATATATTCGATCTGATTGCAATCATAATAACAGGGATGTTTGGGTACAATTTTTTTTCTAATCATATTTAATAGTTCCGACAAAACGCTGCGCAAACACCAACACTCATTTTCTTACTACGTCTATAAAAAATAAATAATATTCGTGATTTAAAACGAACAATTTCGACTTGCACAGGACTACGAATGGAATCTCACTAAAAATGTACACGAGGAATATGTATCTCATAAACTGGAGGTTCGATTTGATGAATTCCGAAACCGTTGCTTCTCGTGAATCATGAATCATCTTAATTTGAATTTAGTAAAACAAATGCCGATTGTTTTCGACACCTTCGCCTTTGTAACACGACAACTTTCGACCAGGCCGTTCGCGACGTATCCCATTCTCGCTCTGACGAACCGTTGGTCTCTCCTACTATTCATCTTTTTGCACGTTCAAAACCAATCGCGAGCGCGTCCTACAATTTGCAGGAATCTAAAGTTGCTCGGTTACAATATCCTTGGAACTTTACCCGTAATATGAAGCGTCTTCTGCAATAAGCTTAAAATTGACAATTTGATAACATTATATGGGATATATTCTTGCTGAAAACGCTCCATCCAGCCCTTTCTAGACGGTTAAGAAATTTTACGTTACCTTTTAGGTTTCCTAAAGAAAATCATCCTAGAATGTATTTGAACTGGACGTGAACTGTTACTATTTTGTACTTAATATGACGAACATAGTTGTTATAAGTCTAGGATAATTTACTGTTGGAACACCGGGTGAGTCCTTACGTACCGGGACAATCGAGCTATGGCAAAGAGGAAATTCTTTCTGGGTTTTGCAAGTTAGCAAATTGACTCCCCTTACAAAACGTAAAGAAGAGTGAATTTTTTGCCCCTATGTAAAACACCAGAGAGTGTGTCCCTCTTCTCAAAGCGTGTGTCCCGGCCGGGACGCTTCTGACACATTCAAACCTCACGATTGTATGTTTTAATTCATGAGTTATGGGACCCAGTTTTTGAATAAGAACAAATTCGTTAATTTTGTACTTAATTTAAGAATTGCTGGCCAATCATCGAACCTATGTTACATTAAACACTATAGGAGCTAGAAATGGCGCCTCACCTATTAAACCTATTTATCTAATAATACTGGATGGATATTAAATATAATAAATTATCGCGAAAAATTCAGATTATTTCATAAGATCTCATCTTTTTGTAAGTATACTAGTCGAAAAGCTCTTAATATTATAAATCCTTATTTAATGTTATGTATTTGTAAGAGGATAATGTAATTATGTACCTAGAGAACTCGCTTCTTATATTACGTGATCGAATTTAATACAAATAGTGATCATATTTAATTTCAAACAATTGTTAAGCTCGTAGCGAATTTTAGCATAACCTGATTATTGTATGTTACCGTAATGACCGTGAGTGTGTACAAAACAAATAGTAACGCTATTCATTAGACGAAATATCATAACTTAGCCGGAAAATTTTCAATTAAAAATTATGTAAAGTTATTTTTAAAATAACGGTTTTTTAGCGTTATATATTGAGTAAACTTGACGTTCGAAATGCAACGTATCACGATAAACATAGAAATTACCGACGCTAAGTTAATAACATGATTTCGATTTTGTGATATATATTCAATATATGAACACGCTTCAACCTGGACGGAGAGGGGGCAAGTGAATAAGGAAAATTATAACTAGTTATTTTTTAAATGTAGTACTTGTTACAATGTCATAAGGCTGAGAATCCTACGCCCACAAAGTAAGCGTAAATGTAAAAGAGCCTGGACGCACCTAGGGAAGCGGCGCAGGCGCTGACCGTGTAACAAGTGCTGGCCGGTGCGCGGCGTGACAGCGGCATCGGAAGCGAGCGCAGGCGAGCGGCGCCTACCCAGGTCCCAGCGGGTTTCAGAATTCATACAATCGCAACCGCAGCTGTGACAGCTGAGACAAAACACGACCCAAGCAAAATATATCTAACCAAATTTAGATATACCACACACTGCTAAAAGTTCCGCAGATTATAGATACCTAACTATAAACCTTAAATCAAACCGAATTTAATTTACAGATAAAATTACTGATTACCGTTGTTTTCTAGAGACTGCATCAAACAGCCAGATAATTACATAACGGACATTTTCAGACTTCTTAATAAATTTAAAATTTGTCAACTCGATCCTAACTACGAGATTGATTTACTCAAGTAAATAGAAAAACGTGATTTCCTCAGCGAAATCTATGTGGGTTTATCTATCTACGATAATAATTTTCATTTTAAGAAATTGAGTACTAACAGATTCCGACTTGCTGTTGTTGGAGCTACCTGAGGGAGTCGAGCGAAGTTGTAATGCGAACGGAACGACCTGACAACGGGCCCTGGCGTCCCGCCTGCGCCTGGCTGCCACTACTCTGTAACAACTAATAATACTGAGCGAAAATTATAAAACGCCCTTAATGAACGCGGTGTAACTACAATTTTGGCCAACATGAGTAATTCAATAACTTCTAATTTGGATCTCATGTCTATGATGTCAAGAGTCGATCGTCGACAGGGCATAGACAATCTATCAGCGATGTAGACACGCCGTTAGGCTGCACTCACACGGTCAGCTAGCGTCGCTGTGCCCAATTGTGAGCGCGGCCCGACAGCTCCTTACGAGGTCCCGTTGAGAACCAGAGAAGCACCTTAGACAAACGACAAACTATAGCAGGGAACCGACACCAGTGAGTTAGATAGACTGTAAAGACCAGTGCAACACAACACGACCAGACGTAAGTACGACATCGTAATGTAAAATTCACCACAAAGAGTTTATACTTTAAAACTACGTACATGTATTACAGACACAAAATTCTATTGCCAGTTAATGACCTTTAGTCTGATCGCCGAGTTACGGGCCAAGGCAAAAAAATTAAACGCTTGGTCAATAGTTGTGTAAATGATGGTGCTGTTTTAGTACATTTTTGTGACGAGCACGGAACATTGATTAGTTGTTAACAATGCTAAAATTGGTTCAGAGGCGTTTTCCCTCGTTCAGTGACTCGGCGTACAGACTTAACAGGCTGTTGCTGTTGCACTGTTGCTACAGCGGTCCGAACGACATTCAACTGGAGAACCATATAGAGAATATATTATCCACATACTGTGTACTACTAGAACATATAATCATTAAAAGTTGTTACGTGTAACACCTAAGATCGCTGCAACAGCTTCGGGTTCCATTGTTACGTATGTTTGTGATGCGTTCCTGCTGACTACCTGATGTGGTGCCTGAGTTTGAACTCGAAAACTTATGCTGTTCGGCGCCGCTACCAGCGCATCAGCCTGGGACTCTGCGGTCTGGACACAATCTACTGATGCCTAACGCCAATATAGCATAACCATGAGTCAGTCTCTCATCTCCTAACAGTATTTAAATAATGCCACATTAAAGACTTCAGAATTTATTCCATATTATGGTTTCTAAGCCGAAACTTAAAAATATTTAGGTTATACTGTTGTGAGACTGGGTGCTCGTGCACTTCTTCAAGGACATCATTTGGTGTTGTGTTTATTTAATAGATGTACGGCGATCGAATTTCCACTCGGGCTGATGCGCTGCGAGTGGCCGGTCCACGGTAACCGATCCAACACTTTAATCGCCTTTGCAAGAAGTGGTGACCTATATAAAAGGCCAGCTAAGCAGAGTGTAGTTTGGATCTAGCAACTCGAAGTACCACCACCGAAATTTATAAATTGTTGAGCATCGATATTATCGTCTAGCCGTTTCTTACTTGAATACTAGAATTGTTTACACTTCGCTAGCGATGTGACGTTTTAAATTTGAATAGATGCGATGAGTGAACATTGTGCCGTAAATTCGCTACCGGGGTGTACAGTGGGCGTTCGAGCTTTGCGCTGATACTGAGACACCTCATGACAGTTGTGCTCAGTAGCGGGCAGTGGATTTACTAAGTACTAAACGCACTCACTCCCGTTGCCAATTTTCGGTATTAGAATTTGTTTTGAAAATAAACGGCCAGATGGGAGATTCAGTTTTAGTTTTCTAAATGCAAGACAGTAATACGGCAGTTTTATAGGTTTTATTAAAATTATCGCTATAATAAAAATGTATTAAATGTATACTCAATGCCGCCCGCACCACATTCTAATAAACATACGTAACATATATGTATTATTCATAATTATTTAGACAATTATATTAAACATTTACTGACACCGATCACGTGGATTGACTTTGTAAACACCTACTAGTAACATAATTTGTATATATGATTTTAAATGCGAACGCCATAAAAAGGAATGCTAGAAATGCTAGGCCGGGGGTAATTGACGCAATTTGGCATTAAGGTGCATTGGTGAGTCTGCTTCCAACGACTCGCTGCAAACAGATTCTCTGGCGGCATGATGTGTGAGGGTTTGGTTTCTGTCATCGCCTACTCTTGCCCCGGTTTTCCATACCTCCCAGCTGGACCCACACAGAGCACGAACCCGCCCAAGCCTAACTCCCTATGGAATTGACGGGACGAGATTATAGCTCCAAAAAAACATTGCCCAGTATAGGGGCACTTAAAAACTATCAGTATCTCTAAGACTACTCTAATCTATTTATTAGTCTAATATAGGGCGTAAATATCATGTCTTTTCATCTAGATGTTTAAACGCTATGAAATGTGTATTAGTGATATGATGAAAATTATCTGAATGTATCATCTACACCTATATTACGTAATTAATATAACAACTCAAGTTTACATGGTATTTCTGGGTTGAGCTACATGTTGACATGAGGAATTTGAAAGTATTGCGACTAGAAGAAACCCTCCAGTGGCCAGTGTCGTCAATACATATCTATTTCACGTATGGATTATACTAGTATGATATTGTGATAGCGTACAATAAGTGACGCTTCTACTTGGTCAATGTATGGATCGATGCCGACAATTGTAGTTCAACCCTTGATTAGCAAAGGTGTATTCCAATATTTTTAACCTAGTGACGTGTGAACCTCTCCATACTGTAAAGTCCGTAAAATTGACATAATCGGAAACTTTATTTATTTTAGATCTTTATTCTGTTTTGGGTCTTTTGTAATTAGCTTAAGTATTAGATACTGAATCAACATGCTGCAGGGGAGGTTCCCACGACAAAGCCGACTCAAACCGCTCGTGCGCGGCATTCCTCTTTCGAAATTCGCAAATAAACCCCAGCTGATACATGCTTCATGACGACTATCCTTCTGCCGCCGGTGTAACTTTACAAGGTATATTAAATTTATTTCTTACTGGATATGTTTAAAATGTAATATTTATAACTAACAATCCTAAACTTTGCAATATCATGAAGTATGTCTTCCTTAAATTGTAGCCTACCTCAGTACTGTCGCCTGGCGGCCGACGCCTCACAACCTTAATCTGATCGTACAATGGAAATAACACCGATAACACATTAGGAAAGTAACATTAGACAATAAACCCGTTCCGGGTGAACACTGAATCGTACATCTTCTACGTACTATAGAACATTTAAACAACAGATTTTTTGGAGTGGAACCCGTGGCTGTTGCGCGACACACAACGGGGGTACAATGGGGAGGGCATCGGGACTCGCCCGTCTGCTCGAACGTATCGGATCATCACAACATATAACATAAATAACTTATAGCTACGTTGATAGACAGGTCGCGAGCGACTCTGTCGTCAATGCGTATCTCCGAGACTGCATCGGGCGTAAACGAATTCAAAACGGATCACGTTCGAAACTAACACCTGCGCAGCTGTTAAGAAGCTATGACCAAACTGTAAACCTAGTGCAGGCCGGGCGGCGCTGGGCGCGACCGCCCGCGCAGACTGCGCTCTAGATGGCAGCTCGGGTGAGTGGAGTTGTCGGGGCCTACTTAGGCCTTCGGGCGACGCTGGGCGTCGTTCAGTCAAATTCGAGTGAGTCATGTCTGGGTTGAGTATATCCGAATCGCGGGCAGGCCGCACCCGGCCCCGTGCGGCGCGGGCCCACCCCGCGCGGCGAGGTGTAGCCGGCGTGCGCGGCGCGTGCGCCTTCCACCCGACTAACTATTTATTTACAAACTACTAAGTGGTAAGCATCAAGCGACACTCGATATCGTTTCTCACGAACGGATCGAGAACTATAGGCCTATTTTGATTATTTGTCTCAAAAAATCATCCCTAACATTACACGTGTGTCGAAATGTAGAAAGTGTAGGTATGAAGCGGTAGGGAAGCTGGTTATTTCTATTTACAATTGTACGCCGCAGACGCGGCGATCGCGCTCAGTACAAGCTTATTTAAAAAGAAGTTTTATATTATCGAAAACACTTCGTCTCTAATATAGTTTACTGACTATCAGGTCGCTGGTTTCGCTCGATTGGAGCACCTTTATAATAGTTCAGAATTGGTCACTCGTTGTTGGAGAGTCAAGCGAGGGCTGCAGCGTCAGGTGCGGGTGGCGGGGAGGCGGAGGGGTGGGCGGCGCGCGTCACACGTGGCAGGGGGGCGGGGAGCGCGCGGGCAGTCGGCCGCGCCACACTGCTTGCGCGCCCTCGCACCGCCGCGCCTTATCTGAAACACGGCGCGCGCGTACCTTAGTTATACACACCAGACACCTCACTACAAGCGCCGATGCATCAGCACATCCACATTTAATTCTAAACTACGAAATTAATTTTGATCACTAAACAAAAATCCTAAGATACCAGTATAGTTAAGCCTGATCCCTCAGATTCGGAAATGGGAAGTATTGTAGAATTCTTTTGGTTTGTGCTTGCACTAACCTCGTGTGTTTCGACTAATTATATCGAAAATAACATAGAACATCTAAAGTATGTTACCTAAAGTGCAAAGAAGGTAAGAGAGCGGGGTCTCTGAAGCCATGCTACCATATGTCAGCCTTAACATAAAACACCCAGAGCTCAGGGAGAACACATAACCGCAGCCGGCCCGCGGCTGCTGATCCTCGCAGGCGGTTTGTACTCTTGTCCAGCAGCACTGATTCCTGTACACGTTTAATGATTGAGCTACTTGCGTAGAGCCTTTTCTGCTTAGGTTTTTCGAATTAATAATCCGTTTAGGAGCAGGAACAAAAGAAATATATAGGCCCCGATCATACTAGTCTTCCGGGCGCGCACTATTCTCCAACGTACGATTATGGCAGTTGCTATGCGTGTACGCTACGTCGTTCATCGGTTTTTTTAAACTTCGTTTTTGGAATTCTTAAATACAAAAATGTAATACTTTTTTTCATAGGTTTTTCTCGTAAATACTTTTTTTTTAAGAATTGTCTATGATATGTTTCCTTTTCTTTACGTTAATTACGCTGGAGTAGCAAAGCCAATAGTAATGTTTTTTCATCGGGCTCAATTTTTTATGGCCCCTGTAGCAAGTATGATCGGGGCCGATTCGACAATTTAAACGGAGGCTTTAAAACCGCATCGCAAATCTTTCCTCGGAGACACTAAGGCTGGGAACATTCATTACGAAAACGATAAGGTATAATTATATTCATAGGCAAGTAGCTCATTAATTAAAGTAGTACCGACGCACGAATTTTCCAAAATGCTGCAAAACCTCGTCTCATTGACTTATTACGTCGACTGTCAACTGAAACTGCTTGAACTTCATACTAAGAGGCCCTGCTACAGTCATGCAGCATTTTGCGGTCGTGTGTGATATAATGAAATTTTGATTTTGTGCGACAGGTTCCAATGTTTGATTGAAACGGTGTTTCAGGTAAATTTGTGTGCTACTTTTAATATTGTCTGTCTGTCAGTATAGGCGAGTTCCGATTTACTTAATTGATTTTGATGAGTTTCTCTGATAGATATCCCTATTTACGACTAGGCTTGTGTATATTTATTTAAAATCTTAAGTACTTACTCTTACCCGTGCGAAGCAGGTCCGTAATGTGTTATTAAGGGAAAGTAATGTGGCACTAAGGAGGATATATCTACTTAATAAAATTATCTAAATAAAATTTGAACCAGTTTGATATAATCTAGCTCAGTTATTACTATTTTAATGTAACTTTCAAGCTTTTTCAGGCCTTCAATACCGCTAGCTGTCGCACGTTTTTTCCAATATCTGCCAATTCTCGTACAAATGAGCTGGTGCTGTTGATCAAGAATATCAACCGCACTGGAATGGGACTATTCTCGAAAGCTACCTGAACCACTAGCCGTAAAACAATTATCGAATAATTTAGAAAAACACGATCAATTTTGTCATGACTCTTTTACTCTGTGCCAATTTGTCAAAATCAGGCTCAGGAATAGCGCCATTCGAGTACGATGGTCATAGTCTTTGTGTTAACTCATCAAAATACTAACTAATAGTGTACTCAGTGGCATATAACCTTATATTATAACATTAAACAAATAACATGAAGTTGACACAGAAGGATTGGTTTAACTAGTTTCAAGGCCAGACGATCAGGATGACATCGACGTCACAAACTTGGCATGCGACAGGTATTGGAAGGTAGAGCGCCATTGCCAGACCTCGAGGTCGATGCAACTAAGCGGCACCAAGGAAAAGGAAGATCAGAGGAGAGTAGAGTGATCCGAAAGCCCTTAACTTCATCAAATAATTTTGACGGCGGCCAAACCAGCTTTATCTGGTGGCGTTGATGCCAATCGGGTGAAGGTAATTAAAATATCGTTTCAGGCCTGCGGAAAATTAACTAGGAGCGGGTCGGTCACAGTTTAACGTCATGCAATAATTTATTAGACTTACTTATCGGAATTTAAAGGGAGCTTTCGTATTGATGAAGCTCGATAGAGCCTGAAGGAAGGTAAAAATGTATTAGTTACGGGCCGAGTAATGTAGGATGTATATGTTTGGGTGGTGTGTGCGGGGCGAGCGGCGGGGTGTTGCGGCCGAGCCACGAGGCGTTAGGGCGTGATATATCCCGCGCATCGATTCGAAGCGAGCGAGCGGCCCAGCGCCGAGCGCGGCCGAACGCAGCCGAACGGCGAGCACGTGCCGCGGCTGGAGCGCTGACGTCACGGGCGCTCGCTGCCGCAACGGGTATCGATCCCGCGCCCGCATTCATTCAAGCCGCGATCGAAGGGCGGCCGCTGCACCGATGCGCCATGTGTGTCGTGAATGGGTGCCATTCAGTGCAGCTGGTTTGCATGTCGAACGGTTTCACGTTATGAACACGCGGTATAGAAAGCGGAAAATTATTAAGCGCTTACGACACGCGACCCGGTTCAAAGGGCGACCCCATTTTCTAGCGCGGTCGAAGTTTTCTAAAGACATATGCAACACTTAAGTATGTGACTTGAAGATGAACCGGGACTGACTTTGCTTTAAGTACCTTATTATGTTATCTGTTCTTTCCTCCTCCATTTTTTCAAATCCAATCCAAACGTAAATTACTGTTTTAACGAATGCAAAGTCTATTATTTATCAATGAATAGCCGATTTATGGATGCTTCCGCAAATAACCTGACGTGAGTTTGCATACTTATAAATTCGATTCGCAGCCATCGGTCTAAAGTTGAGTTTGCAAATTTTATTTATCGCTATCTTTTAAAAAAAAAACCTAGATTTTTAGTTACTTAATATATCTTCTAATATTTGAATTGAAAAGTTTATAAGTTGGTTATTCAATTACGATTTGAACGCTGAACAAAAATAATCTTATGTAATATGCCACATCATATACCTACCTATATTGATTTATTTTAACACATATAGTGTGATTATTAATCCGTTTTTTACGCAGATGAGTCGCGCGCAGAAGCTGTAACACATTTGCGATAGAGTAGTGTGTTCAGTTATTGACAATGAAGAGCGGCACGGACCGGGTCGGACGCGGTCTCTTCGGCCGGGTCAAGCCGTTATTATATTTGGGTCAAACACCCGGCTCCGCTACTTTAATTCTTTCTCCTGGAGAAACAAAGCTTTCGCTAGTATTATTACGATCATCACAATTAAAAATAACCTTTGTTAATCTGACTTTATAAATGTAATAATTCAAATATTTTACAGCCATTACGTAGACCGTGTGGTTAGTGGCTCGCGCCCCGGATTACAAAATCTGGCGGTTGCGCGTTCGGATCCCGGGGTAAATGTTTGTCATGAGCAAGGGCATTTGGAAGAATTCATGGATGTTATACAAAAATATTTAAGAATGTTTGTTCATTATCTAGTTGTCGTAGCTTTGTTTAGTTTGTGGCAAGAATTACGATTTTTTTACCTATTTTGAAACTTCACGTACAATCATGTAATACACTGTTATATTTTTCTCAATCACATGTACGCTATAAAACATTATCGCCATCATAGCGTTGTTTAGCATCCCGATATTCTCAAAGTTCTGGTCCATTCAATTTTATTAGTTTACTTGTTAGTTTAAACACTTTTATGTCTTTATTATTTTCGGTAGGTCCGATGACGTGCCAACTAAACCAATCGCAAACATGACTCACTATTTTACATGCCGTCGTTCTGTTCGATTGTATCTTTGTCAATTGTTTTTTTTATATTCTAATCTGCTTTTTCATTGTCGCTTTTTCATCCATTCAAGGCATTTTAGCACAAGAGAGAATGGCAGTGTTACCAACTGAAGTGGCGTATTAATGTAGCATTTTGTCTCTTTGGTTGTAGTAGGAAATACCGTACTAGTACGAGTAGTGGTGGGTATATTGTATTTTGGTAATTTGAATCAGCAAAGTCTCAACAAAAAATACGTTGTTCCTATTATTCCATCGTTTAAAATGGGGATCCGTAATATCGGGATTAATATCCGTATTTTCAACGAACTGACGGCTCGAATCAATTTAGACACAGAAATTTTCTTCACTGGCGTGTATCATAAAATTATAATACATGTGCTGTTTGTGATGAAAAATAAAGTTTATTTGAATTTGAAAAAAAAAACGTGGTCTAGCCATCTGTTGCGTCGTAACACAAAGTCCTTACTTGAATACCATGACAGTTGGGCATTTGTTTTGTATTTATTTATTTGTTGATGCATACTACTACTCAGTTCTTTTTAATTTCTCTGTAGTACTTATCATTTTTGACTATGCTTTTTTATCATTTTCTTAGATGTGATATAGTGTTTAAATTATTGATGGATCCGATATATCGGCGATACTCCGGGTTTGCTATATATCTGTATCGGCGATATTGTATGGCCGATTCAACGATACCTTTCAAATTACCTACTATAAGTAATGTAAGTAAACGCGCGTGTTGTCTTGTCTATTTCGTTGAAAAGGAGGCACAAACTAACTATGTTCGCGCTTTATTCAGTTATTTGTTTATATAACAAAAATCTTATGTGTTAATTTTAATTACTTACTAAAACGATTAATTATCTAATATAAATCTGTCTGTAAATAAAATAATTGATTTAATGATTTTCTTGTATTATTATTTTTACTTATTGACTGCCTATCCAAGTAGCTTGACAGTAAACAGAATAGGTAGGTATATCTCGGGCATTAATCTATTTTTAATAAAAAGAAAAGTTTTTGTCTTATAAGTGGTTGACGTCTTTTTTTGCCTCATTTTAAGTAAAAAGCTTCATAGCTTCCATTTTGTTTTAATTTGCGGGCACAAATAACTTCAGATATATCGTAAGTACGGGTACAATTTACGTGCGTAGACTTTAGGTGGGTATACAGTTGTATACGTAGTTTAATATATTAGTTAGATATAATCCTCATATATAACAACTTTTAATAAAGAACAACTGTCGAAATCGCAAAAAAAAACTACTACTCTTACTATAGTCCATCAGCTGCTAATTAGATGTTTGGATTTTAAAAAGTTTTTGAGATTTCCATGTTGATTCTATAATAAAAAATATTGTATTTGAGTATGTATAATCACCCCGTAAAAGAATGTGTGCATTTCAGACGAAGTACGTAGGCACACACACCAACGTTCATATACGTACGTCAAAACACAGTCATAACCACACACATTCATTTAGGACGTGGAACTGTAGCTAATTGTAAATTATAGTTCCAAGCTGTGTATGGTTGGGTTCTTTTTAAAATAATGACACGTGTTTGAGTTGAAACTATTTGTATTGCAATAGCAACCGGCCATCGTGGCGCGCCGCCCGCCCTACCCGCCGCGGCCGCGGCTTTTGCGACGCTCATTGTCACGAGGTCACCAGCCGGCCTATTTACAACGCACACTCCGCGTGTGATATGCTATTCCAGGAAAACTAAAATTAGTTCCATTGCCTTTCAAGGTAGCCTATTGAGATTTCTTCCAGCATCCACTGCCAGGTCAAGTTCAGCAACGGAACTAATTTCGATCTTGTGTTTATACCGGATGTTTATAGGGCGATGCATTTGCGGCGGAAAGACGCAGTGAAAATATTCCACAATCTTTTGTTTTCTGTAATCCTACTGGCTTGATTTCCATATTATTGGCAGTCTGACAAAGAAATCTTACTTTGCATACTTATTTGATATCTTTTTTTAATTCATTGTCCTTGTTTAATTTTAAGAACCAGTTTTCACTGTAACCTCTCCGCTGCAGATGCTTTTGAAATTACAGATTACAGACTTACATTTTCAATAACGAAGTTATTTGTGGCCAATTTACTGTTAATAATATAAAATACAATTTGTACAAGTATTCTAACTATAATACTTGAATCTCACATTTTTGTAAGTAACGTTATTTCATAGAAAAAAGTCTGTAAAAAGCAATCCTTAAAAAGACAATGCCTAAGATTTGAATGCCTTTTCTTCCTTAATTTAGGTACTTCTTCTGAAATGACGGTTAGATTTTTATTCGATGTAAATAACTCCTTACAATTTGGAGAAACTTCTATTCGCGCTTATAATTTCTTGGCTTCTTTTGAAATATACAATTTTTATAGATTTAGTGTTAACTTAGCACTTCTAATTTCTATAAAACATCACAGTTCGTAGCTTCGTCATCATTCAATTGCTAAATACATGACATTGTATGTATTTTGAACAGTATAGACCATGGTATTGAAATTTAGAGCCTAAGTGTATTTTTTTTAACAAAATTAACGTCTCCATCTGTTTACAACCAAAGTTTTATAGGTAGTAGGATATTCCTGGCAATACAAATATTTTTTACATTAACTAAGAAAATAGACGTCTTGAAAACTAATTCTGTATTTAAAAATGGATATTAAAAGATTAGTTCTACGTCAAAGAACTATAATCGTTATAAAAGTTAAATACACTCAGGGTACTCAGTATAAATAAGACCCTATTTTATTGTCAAAGTCCCTTTATTATCTATCAAAATTAAATGATTTGCCCCATGAGATATTACGTAAAAGCCAAGTTTTACATTGTCAGTGCCCAGGGCAGTCCCTTCAGTGATAGTTTAGGTATCTTGTCATGAAAAGTGTAATAGTTTAAGTTTGTACTCGTATGTACTGTGTTCCTCTACTTTATTTTTAATAGACTGGCAGTGATGTCAAGTACTCAACTATACTAATATGCTTCCGTTCCATGGAATTTTGTCACCAATTTAAAATAAAACTACAATAATAGGGACATGTGTACCTACATAACTATCCAAAGTCAAAATATAATTTGAAGTAATTTATAATTTGCGAGAACTTTATGAAAATGTAAAGCTATTCATAATAATATCCTTTTAGTATTTGAGGGAAAAATTCTTTACTTTTTAAATAGTATTTTAAGCCAACTAAGTTGTGAAATTAGTAATTAACGCCAAGATAAAATGATTTGTTTGCATCTTTTGCCATTAAAAATGACGTAGGTCAAGGTCCAAAAAAAACTATCTGTGTCTTCCTTTAAAAGGACCTTTGGCAATAAAATAGGAACTAGCCTCATTGCGCGCTGACGTCTAGCGATATGCTCAGAGTAAAGAAATACAGGATGTAAACCTGAAGGCTCGAAGGGCCTGCTTAAATATAGCACGGCCAAAATTTTAAAACAAAACACGTGCAAGTCTCCTGTCTATAATTTGCATAGAGATATCATTTTATTTTACTGTTAGTGTCATGTAAAAGTATTGTAACTATATTAGTGCACATCAGCCGCTTACAGGTCAGACTTGGTATTTCACACCCTGTATACCGGGTTGACCACAATGCACGCTCAGCGAAACTAGTCGACTGAGCAATTTACTACAATTCTTGCAATTTACGGACAAGCGTAAGCAGTACTTGTCGTGGACCAAGTGATCTATTGGACAGTTTTGAATCTGCCCAATACAATATACAACAAGTAACATTAAGCTTCAGTCATTTTTTTGAGTATGGTTGTGTTTATCTAAACAATTTTGTCGAAAAAACATTGAGACGAAATATTCCAAAACTGTTTTTTTTTTACTTTTCAAATAAACTAAACTACCTAGTTGGTCTGGCAGTTTGTATGGAAGGGCTTAAAATGGCTTAAATGATAATAACCACCCATGTTTTCTCGACAAAGTTATTGTTTTACGAGCACAGCCGCATCTTTACATAAAATGAACCTTTATGTTCCACCTGGCAATATGTCTTAGACAGATAATTAACGGTAATTGCGCAATAATCATCAGATAGCATAATTCATATGATAAATTATAAAGTTGAAATAATATTGCCTGACTTGATTATTGATGAATTATTTGATTGTTCACTGTAAATAATTCAGATGTCAATAATCACTTTACATACATACTTTCATAACTTAAACGCGGCACAGTCCGTGGTTGGAAAAGCCTAGTAGGCCGCCTACTACGAAAATGTCTTGATCGTTTGGACGCATAATCCTAATAAATTAAAATCTTATCATCTACATACTTGTCGTTGTCATTGGTAAATCTATGAACATTAAACAATTAAAAAAGATCACGTTTTTACAGGGTTAGTTCATTCAGTTGTGCATATTTTGTCAAAGGATCAATGCAAGGCTATTTAATAGGATTATACGTCCGAATGAACGAAACATTTTTTCCTTCCGGCGCACACCAGGTCGCCAACATAAAGTGCAAGCAAATATATTGTATTATAGTGCACAATGTCTTTGTGTGCAAGGAAATATCAAGCCCAAGGAATTTTTAAGTACTGGGCCCTAACCATAAACTGTTAAAACAATCCCAAATCTGTCAAACATTATCATTTCTGTCAAATTTTGTATGAAATGACGTACCAAAATTGACAGATTTGACAACTTTGTGATTGTTTTAACAGTTCATGGTTAGGGCCCTGTAGTAGACGTAAATGTCAAGCTTGTCAGTCAATCTCAAAGTTGTCAAATCTGTCAATTTTGGTACGTCGTTTCATACTAAATTTGACAGAAATGATAATGTTTGACAGATTTGTGATTGTTTTAACAGTTCATGGTCAGGGCCCTGAGCTTAGAGCATTCAAGGAACTAAGGGCCTAGTGTGAGTGCCACAAAATAATCGCGTCTCTTAAATGATCGAAAAGTCAATGTTAAGTAATTGTATTACTTTCGATCAATTGAAGTGACTTGATGGGTTGTGGTACTCGCACTAGGCACCCTGTTAAGTGTATGGAAGTCGCTAGACTGTAGGCGCAGTATTATCATATACTGCTACCTAAAATTGTATGTGCACTCACTTCCTTCTCCTGTCTTGAACCGTCTCTTAGCTTCGCGGCGTCTACTCCTATGTCTGCTTCGTTTTTTTAGTTCATTATAGTTTCAGGGATTATAAATAATAATGTGCTTTCGTTTTTTTCGGACGACTAACGAACTACTTAAAACTTTAAATATTTGAGTAAAAGAGCTCGCTCTTGCAATATCGAAAACAAATTAAAGCGCGGAGTTTGAGGAGTAGCACGATCTCGTGAAAGACCTATGAAAGATCGACTTTGGTAAACTTTGATCCCTTTCGGAACCTGTCAATCGTCGTACAGGATCTCAATTGCTAGTAAGCCTTGATTCGTTTTCGGGCAATTTGAAGTATTGTAAAGAGCGAGCTCAAATACTTTGACGACACTCGAAAGTTAAGGCTTCGTTTTTTTTGCTGTCATGTCAACGTCAAATGCTGTGACTGGTCCTACCTAAATCACAATTTACCAATGAATTTTATACTACAATTAACTACTACGAGCAAATTAATGTTTCCGTCATGACAGGTGATTTCAACTTTGTTGAGTATTTGGTCGTAAATCTGATACCTACCTAAATATAGAGCGAATCAAAGACGACGGTATTGGGAAATAAGTAAACGCATATGCAATTTTAGGTACTGGTTCCTTACCATGAGTTCTTGGGCCAAAGCCTGTTTTAATCTACCCTGATTTTTCATACTAACGTATCGAACGGTAGTTCCAAAGGCCTTGCTCAAAGAGCTCAAAGTAGTCCAGCTCCTAAGTCAAGTGCACAACTAATACCTCATACTAGAACAACAGCTTACCTATTGGTCAGACGTCCGTCTCTATGGCTTCGGCTGCATGCAGGTTGTTGACGCGTACGGTACAGATGCGGCGGCGCGGCGCCTGTTCGCGGCGCTGCCCGGGAGCCTGCTCCAGCGCCTGCGCTTGCGACTGGCCTTGCTCCAAGGCCTGTTGGCGGTGGCGGGCTAAGCGCTTAGCCTGCACCTTCTGCTTGCGTTGCACCTCTTCCTGCCGTATCTGAAGGTTGATTGATTGTATCAAGACCTGCTATATGTGATTATAACCACTCTGACTGTTTCAGATGACCTATACCTTCATATTAAACTACGTCTAAGGAATATGAGGTATCAGGAAAGAGGAAATAAGAACAACGACAAATTTAAAAAAAGGCACAGTGACACAATAAACTTTCAATATTACAAAACTTTTAAGAGTGAGTAGAAAGACGAAAGAGCCCGGTATACCAAACTAAGTAAGTAAGCTGTAGAAACAGATCAGGTATTAGGTACGCGCGGATGGTGCATTCGTCACAAATAATCAGTGACATTCAAGTAGGTAATGGTAACATACATGGTTGAGACGCAGCTGGTCCTGGTGATCTAAAGCAGCGAAGTCGTCCGCGTTGTTGCCGGCTTCCATGGTAGCCTGTTGTTCCAGCAGCAGCGCCTCTTCCTCTTGCAGCCTCCTCAGCCTCGCTTCCAGCTGCTGGTCTGTCACCATGGCGGTCTCATCCAAGTCCATCATGTCGGAGGACGATTCGTCGCTTATCGAAGTCTTCTTCTGGATCGGCCCTGAAACTGCACGGGAAACATTTGTATCAAGTCACTTTTTACAGCGTTATGATGATATTGTTAGCCACACAAGTGCACAACGCACTGTCCAAGTCCATGTCTGTTGGAGCTCGCTGCAAGGTAGTAGGCGTTTTATGTAATGCGTTTTCATATGGAGACAGAAATGCGACCTGCTGCAACGGCACGCTGCATTGCAGCAGGCCGGATAGTGTGTTGCAGGACTTCGTTGTTGTAGTCAATAAATCGTATTACTTGAGGTAACTTTCTATCAGGATAGGTTAGAAGGGAATAGCCAACAGTATACATACATGTCAGAGAGAATTACTAGGATTATCGTTTAAATGTGACGTAGTAGGAAGTGCGGGCCAGACAAAAAGCCATGTGTAAGTAATAATTACAATTTTTTGAATGAAAAACAGGGAGCTATTCTATACCTTAAACTACAAAAGGTTAGGTACCTAACTATACAACGACGAAATTACAATGCTTATTAAGAAGATTGAATACACAAGTTATGACACTAGACACGTTTTCGCATGTCTACCCAAATAAACTAAAATGAAAAGGAATATTAAATTAATGATTGAATTATCATGGTTAGGGTAAATACTAACTAATGTATGATATGTTCAATAACAGAACTAAAACCGTGTATTTATAACCCTGAGTAAAATTCTTAACTATTTATTACGAGTCTAAAACTCGTGTCATTCACAACATATTTCAGCGTTTTCATGACGTCGTAAGCTCCATTTGATTGTGAATCGTGACTATTTGTGAATATAATATAAATTATACTTAGTATAGTGGTTTACGTAAATGCCATGAAACTTGCCAAAATGGAGCTCGTTAGCCCTGCGACGGCCCGTCTGCGAAGCGTGATTGTGTGACGTCACGCCAGACGATGACGTTTGAGAGGCGAGGGATAAAGCCCTGTATCCACTATGTTCGGGAACTTCTTGAGCTCCTGCAATTGCTTCAATGGATACGGATCGCGCTCCCCAAACAACGCCACCGATAGGAGCGACGTATCCACCAAGTGGAACAGTTGCAAGAGCGCGGAGCGCAAGCGGTGTCATATCAGTGAGGCTTTTGGTTTAACAATTTCAACTAAATGATATTATGTCTAAGCTTTGTTTTCACCAAACAGGACAGCCTATTTAAAAAAAAAATACCTTGATCGTTTCAATTTAGTTAAGTTAAACTAAACTGAAAGAGAAAACAATACAGACCTAGATTAAGGTGTACTGAATCGACTAACACCAAAATTGCCTCAGTTTGTAAAAGTTTAGGGGGGTGGAAACGTTATCGCCCGAAAAAATATTTCAGAAGGAAAAAGTAGTCCATCGCCTCTAGGATTTGCAATTCTCTCTATCGCAAGAGGGAAGGAAGGAAGCAGGGCGGCATGAAACAGATGTAATTTTTGCAAATACCTACTCGTGACGCGTATCGGCACCACACAATCTTCTTAACGATTATTTTTTGATTAAATCATTGATTGGGAATGAGAATAATACGCAATTTCATTATCCACTTTCTAATTCGAAAGGAAAGGAATATGTTCATTGCGCGATGTCCTTTCCTTCCTCTGTTCTAACACGTGTATCGACGAAGGTCGCAGAATGGGTGCAAGGTTACTTCTATTTTCCTGTTTTCCTCTATCTCGAGGAAAAAACAGGTTTAAATTACAATGTAGATGTGAAATAAATGGAATGTCATTTGAAGCTGTTGTTTAATCGGCACTGTAATCACAATTTAGCCAGTTTCCAGCAGTCAGTTACCAATTAAATTGACATAACCTTTAATTGTATCTTTTAACCAACAAGTAACTAAGAAATTACAACCATTTACTCGTTTTATAAACACCAACTCGGATTTCATTTTCGCTATCTTCAGACAATAAAGGTCATAATTGATTAGTTGATTGTCTTTTAGGGGTTGTTTCTGTTAGAATAGAAAACTACAGAAAATCGAAAGTGGCAGGATTCAGAATGCGTTCAATTCTTTGCGATGCGCCTCGTTATTATAAATGTCGGCTTTTAATCCCCGTTTAACGTAAACCTGTTTCGAAACACTCCGATTCTAGCTAGCTGGCCGAGTGCCACCGAGTTTGTGATTTATAACTTAATTGTGGCGTATACGTTACCAAAGATTTATCGGCGGTATATATGTACTGTGTCGGAGGTAAATGTGGGACATTCCGGTCAGAAATGAAAATCACCCGATACAGTAAGTTTTGTTGTCTTAAGGACGACATCTATAATCTTCTATTTAAGTTACCATAATAGATTTAGAGATAGGAAGGTCAAAGCTAAGAGGTAAAAGAAAGTTGTTGGATCTGAATGGGAGAAGGGCACTCCCTTCTGCCGTCACTACCCTAAAAGGCAGTTAAGGAAGTTGTACCTAATCAAATAGGACTTTGTATCGTATGTGGATGGTATAAAATCTTATAAGTATCCATTCAGACTGTCGAGGCGAATGTATTATGGCTTTCCATGAAAACAAATATCTTCTATGGAGCGAATGATGGATCGAGCTAACGATATTATTTCCAATCATTGTTAGGTCAAACAAACAATTTCACTCACATTTAGCAAATCTAATTGTGTCTCTCGAACCCCTTTTCCAATACTACGAGTAACCTTTGCTCAATCCAACTTGTACCTTATACCAACTTGGATATGGTAATCTGCATTGCCATTCGGGGTTAAACTCTACGGCCCTGCGATAGAGGCCATGTTAATCGTTATAGTTGAATTTAGATTGGTCATGCTTAGTTTTGAGCATTGAAGACAAACCAACCACACTGTTGTTAAATTAGTGTGATAGTTCGTGTGTTGATTCAGCGTACTAGTACTCTTGGAGGGTAGGAAATTGGGCCACACACAAGCAGTTGTGATGGAAAAAAGGTTTTATAAGTTTGTTACTATTTCAATAACATTTTGGAGTAAAATATCAAAATATATTATATCGACATGTTTTCATTAGCTAGGTCAAAGACATGACGTGAAAGGTGACAAAGAGGTTGATTGACAGGCCACTATTAACGGTTACCACATTGCGTCACAAACGATGATACCTTTGTATATTGCCGCCACCTACGATTCTTTATCAGCCTAGATGTAAGATCTTTCTAGAACTCTGGCTCAGAGGGCCGGATGTAAATAGGGAGGGACATAGCGGTTGTGGCGGTACCGGCCGGGCCACCCGTGCGAAGCCGAGGCGGCTCGCTAGTAAGTATTATAAATGCGAAAGTTTGTAAGTATGGTTGTTTGTTACTCTTTTTGGATGAAAATTTGCACACATATGGAATGTAATCTGGATTAACTTATATGATACTTTTTATCCTGGTAACATGTTCCTGTGGGATATATTGAACAACTAATGACCACGCGAGCGAAGTCGCGGGCAACAGCTAGCAGTGTTAAGTATATTTAAAGGATGTTTTTTTACTTTTTGAACATCGTAAACAAAGAGTTATAGGCACTCGGTAGGTAGAGTGCTACCACTGAAGCGCGTCGCTTAGCGCCGCAGCATTAGCGGCGCCAATCGGTGTCGTCTAACGACTGATTAATCAATCAATTTTCCGCCTACCCTAATTTTAACGAGTAACTCTCGTACGCGAGCGCTGAAGGATATAAATAAACTACTAAAAGCTGATTAATTTTTTACCCAACTTAAAATTGGAGGACATTGTTAATACTCCGTAATTATGAAATTTTTTAATGGCGACGTCCAATTTTAATAATTTATCGGTTGCTGGCTGTGCCCGTGACTCCTTTCGCGTGGACTACCGGATCTTGGTATGACTCATATTAAGCACCGCTGTGGAATGTGGTAAAGCACCTTCAAAAGGAAAGCAGCTTTTTACTTTGTTTGTCTTTTCGCTGAGGCTTTTCTCGTTTGATCGTGAAACGAAGATGGAGATATTAGACTGTGCAGTTCCATTGCAGTCTCCGGAATGAACCAGATAAAAGGTAAAAAACAGATTAAGACAGACTGCTTGCGACAGGAGTAGAGAAGGCAGGTTGGTTGAGCGCCCACCACGTGACGTGGTTAACTTATCGCTCTCTCTCTCTCTCTCTCGACTTCTTACCCGCCTTCTTTACTCTTATCTCTTTGGCTAGTTGGTTTAGAATAGAAGGAATAGAGTTTTTATATATATGCGTTTTATATAAACTTCCTGAAACGATGCTACTTAAATTTCATTAATCATTGCATATTCCGCAAAATATCGTTTAGCGAAATCTGACTCCTTTGGAACGGTCCGACTATGACAATAAGACTATTTGCATAGTCGGACATTTCTAATTTTGGGCCTAATCCAGCCTAAGATGAGCCGTACGTTCAAAGGTTCCTGAACAATGCGGGTTTTAAGTTATTTGGAAGTTTTACTCAGGGCTGTTATGTCTGTTATTTCCAAACTACAAAAACACTTACTTTCTAACAAAAAAGAATGAACGCAATCGAACTATGAATTAATGATTTACAACTATTTAAAAATTTGACTTTCATCCCCTCTCCCAAGGTAACCGTGCCGACTTTTGGGATAAAAGTATTCTTCATCCTACCTCAAGGTACTCAAATCATGCCAAGTTTATTTGAATTGATCCAGTAGTTTTAGCGTGATGCGCGGCCAAGATACAGACAGACAGACAAAAATTAAAATAATTACAGTTTCGGATCAGTATTGATTAAGAGTGCCCCCCAAAAACAATTAAAAAAATATTATAGTATTGATGCTATTTAGAAAGCTAACTCTATAGTGCTTTAATTTAATATGCAACCTCATTCAATATAGGACAAAAATCGAAATCTCTAAAAAAATACAATTCAACTACGTAAATGAATAAAAAATATATTATTGTTATTGCAAATTTTGTAATAATTGTAGGTCAAAAGTATAATTCTAAACAGTACAATTATTATTTTAAAAGGACATCATTATCTGGTCACATACGTACATTGTATACATCTGTTTTTGTTCGTAGTTAAATGGTTATGGTTCGTAGTTTTATTGTATGGTATTTTTTTGTGATTTGAAACAAGGTCAAATTCGTACACGATTAGTAAGTCACTAGCTTTAGTTGTGCAATACGGACGCCTATTACAATAGTGCAGCAAACAATGGCCCGGTATTTAATAAAAGCTGCAGCCAGGTTTAAATGCCGAGAGCGTACTGTACCGACTAACCGCTACAACGACATATCAAATCATCAATTATAAAGATAACATCAACCTTAAAATAGATTACATAGTACGAGTATGGTGCAACAATAGTGAGTGCAATGTGTTACTGAGTAAGTTAGTAACGGTTGCCTATTATAATATAAACTACAACAAAGAAGACTGAAATGCTATCAACGCACAGCTCAAACCACTGAACGGATTCAGCTGAAATTTGGCACACATATAGCTATATAATGGAGGCGTTCGTTAAAAATTCAAAACCTAAAGGGGTAAAACGGGGTTTCAAAGTTTGAATGGAGCGCCATATTCGCGAGGTTAATTCTTTAACTAAGTAAGCAAATACCTGTTTCAAAGTTTCTTTATTTACTGAGCTTATTCATTCACTCAAAATCAAATCTAAGGTAAGCGAAGCCGTGGGAAAAAGCTAGTAAAAAATTAAGTAAAAGTGGGTTTTGCAGAGACCGCTGAAATATGCCAATTTTCAACATGCACTTGAGACTGAACGGTTCTTCTAAAATTAGAAGTAAAGGGTGATATTTGTAGATAATTTTAACTACTTTTATTTCTTTGGATAGGATATTTACTAAAAGTTAATAGTTTCCGAGTTCGAAGCAAAAATCCGTAAAAAAGCAGTTTTTTTTAACTTTTTTTTGCGATTTGGTTAATGTTGCGTCACGAAATAAATTTTGTTAGCAAACCTCAGATTCGGATTCAGCACCCCAAAAGAATTAAAAAAATCAGAACTACCCCAAAACTTTCTCACTAGGAGCCTTTTTGGGCACAAATGCACTGAACAACTTACTGTCTACCCAATTTTTTTTTATTTTACAAGCTTTCTCTAAGTTACACGACCGTTATATTTTAACATATCTCTGTCTGTACGGTTAAAAACTTTTAGTGGTGATTGATACCCTTTCCCGGCATCCGATTCAGCTGAACTCTTGCATACTTTTACGTAAGTCGGATGACAATGCAATATAATGGTGACATGGGGCTGATCTGATGATGGAGACGGATCCGGACCATAGGATCTGAGGTTCAAGTTGCCGTAAACCAATCGTGTTTGGATTTATTAAAATGGTCGTAGTAAATAGTTTGTAATAGGATAATGATGATCCGGGTATAATGATGGAGACTGAACCTGGCCATAGGATCTGAGGTTCCAGTTGCCGAAAACTTATCGTGTTTGGGCTCATTCAAATTGTTCTGGTAAATAATTTGTGATATGATGATGATGATTCGGGTATGATGATGGAGACTGAACCTTGCCATACGATCTGAGTTTCCAGTTGTTGTAAGCCTATCGTGTTTGGGCTGATTAAAATGGTCCTGATGAATAATTTGTGATGGGATAATGATCCAGGTATGATGATGGAGACTGAACTTGGCTATAGGACCTAAGGTTCCAGTTGCCGTAAACCTATCGTGTGTGGGCTCATAAAAATTGTCTTGGTAAAAAGTTTGTAATGTGATGATAATGATCCGGGTTTGATAATGAAAACTGAACCTGGCTATAGGATCTGAGGTCCTAGTTGCCGTAAAACTATCGTGTTTGGGCTCATTAAAATGGTCCTGGTGAATAGTTTGAGATGGGGTGATGGTGATTAGGGTCTGATGATGGAGACTGAATTGGATTAGTGCTTTGTAATTAACTTCATAAATTCAAATTTGGCTGAGCATACCTATCCATTCGTCGCAATCGTAGTTTAGAACTTATAATAATACAAAATAAACTTATTGCTTTGGTTAGTTAAAAAAGAAACTAGTGTCTAGTCAATTAGTTAGATGAAAAAAATACATAGGTTACAAGCTTTCATGGACTATAAAGTATAAAATAAAAATAAATTTAAGGGCACACGCTTTCATCTACTTAAAAGTATAAAACAAGAAGGGCTTAGTTTTAGACAGAGAAATATGATTAGACTAGGCTAGGTGATCATAAGTAAGCATTTCTTTTCATGGTGAATCGTTAAAGTACTTGTCTAATTGAAAGCTTGTCGCTGACCTACCTACCATTTATCAAGCACTCCCTGGTGTACATAAACCAGGAACCGTGTATTGTTATGAAATACCTATTTATTGAAAATAATCTAACCCTTGCCAATATAACAGCGACAAGCTTTCAAATAGACAAGTACCTAAACGATTCACCATGAAAACAAATGCCTACTTATGATGACCTAGCCTTGTCTAATCATATTTCTTTGTCTAAAACTAATCCCTTCTTGTTCTTGTACATGAAAGCTTGTGACCTAAGAATTAAATTTCATTTTTATTTTATTCTTGTTTTAACTTCTACTAAGATGAACTAAACGAACTTTTTTTGAGTTTAATAGACATTGACTGACAACATCACGCTGTTAGGTTTTAAAATTGATTTTAGACACATTTAGACCAAGATAATAAGGGCGTGTTTCACCACTTGCCTTTTGCCTATAGCCTATCCACTTATCTGACAGATAGCTTTCTGTTCCACAGGTGACTAAGGCTGTTTTTTTAACCTGTCAGACATGAAAATTTTTCTAACAAACCCGCGAAATGGTTGCACTTACTTTTTTGTTATATTTTGTTGCATTTGCAGTGATTAGAGTAAAAGTGGACCATTTTAAATTTTCAGAAGATGGACTTTGATATTTTCATGTCGAAAGTTGATAATTCTGCAAAATATTATGATGAAGAGTTTAGATCTAGCTTACGACTCACAAAGCTGTGGCATATTCTATTTTATATAGAAGAATATATAGAATACTTACAAGTTGTAACTACAAATACTCCATTTATTTTTAACCTACTTCAAAAAAAAGAGGAGGTTCTCATTTCGTCTGAATGTTGTTTTTTTTTTAATTTTGTATGTTTGTTACGCGATTACGCCGTCAATTATGATCCGATTTCAAAATTTATTTTTTAGTTTGAGAGGGTATACTTCCGAGATGGTCCCATTTACACCAAGTCAGATTCTGATGATGGGATCCTTGGGAAATCGAGGGCAACCCTCAATTTTTATAGGCACCCATAATGTTTTGCATATATTTTCTGACTCAATGCTGATTTTTGGGTCTGGTAATCATCATGTCATGTTGCTGACCTGATGATGGAAGCCACAGAACTCCTTAACGGATAGGAGTTAGAAGATGATACTGCTCTTTGTCGACAGAACGTATTTTGCAGTGTGTTGAGCAGACGTGGAGCTTATGAAGTACCAGACCGCCAATTTTTATTTACTAGGGGCGTACCCGCACACCCAGTTACGAAAAAAAATTAAAAGTCCCTTTCTTAAATTGACTTGGTATTTAATGCAAGACCTTATCCTATGGTTACGACACCAAAATAGCCGCCGTTCTGGTTGGAGTGTAAGAAAACCCTTTCCTTAAGATTTACAAATTTTCGTCGAAATATTTCCCAATATAACACCTTATTTTTATCATACCATTCGATGGGGGGTCCATGGAGGACCAACATTAGCTAAGGTTACTTTGCTGTTAAGTCATTTTTGGCGGACTTGGAAGATGAAAACTGAAGCTTTTTTTAAAGGCGTCTGGAACTTGTAATACATTTCGTCGAAAAATTGATTATTAATAGCACCCTATTTTTATTATACCATTGGGTGGGTGGTCTACAGAAGAAAAACATTTGTCTAGGTAACTTTGCTGTAAAGTCATTTTTGGCGGAGTTAGGAGGGGAAAAATAGAGGACTTAACACTTAAAATTGTAAAATAAAATAATTTTAATAAAAAACTAAAAACCGACTTCAAAATGAAACTAAAAAGCGAATAATAATATTGACTAAAACATACCTAATCAGTTCTTTTTGGAGTCGGTGCGAATGAACACATTTTAATTTTCGATGGCTGGCACCGACTTCAAATAGAACTGATTAGGTATGTTTTAGTCAATATTATTTTTTGCTTTTTAGTTTCATTTTGAAGTCGGTTTTTAGTTTTTTATTAAACTTATTTTTGTTATAAGAGCGTAGACTCATACTAATAGGTTTTCATACTAACTTTCAAGTCCGTATTTTTCGAAATTAATATAGTAGATAATATTTTATCTGTTGGATACATATCAGGAACTTGATCAGCAAGTTTAGTGGTGAAACAGGCCCTTAATAATTTGAATATACTTACTACCTAAAATACGTACAGATTGTGCGTAACTAAAACATAATAATTAAAAGCGCAAAGAAAACATAAAAGTACAACCAAGTAAAATAAAATTAACAAAAAACTTACTTTAAGTATCCATGTGACACAACGGTGCAAAACATCGCTATAAATAAAATGTATAGTTAAATGCGATTACAAACACAGTCCTGCAAAGCAGAGGTCTCCGCCATTAGACCTTTTCATTTTAGATTAGTTCTCAAATATGAAAATGGACTTGCATTTTGCCACTCTGTGATTTGTCATCAATTTATTCATAAAACAAAATTAGTTTTTAGATCAAATGAAAATCGCATCACAGCTTTGCGACAGGCAATCATTAAATAAATATCATAATATAGAGGCTTAAAATACATAAAAACAATGGCACAAATAAATTTACTTAAAGTTGCTCTTGTTTTGAAAAATACGAATGCGTTATAGATATGGAGATAATTGAAACTTCGACTGTCTGTCTGGTTGTGTCTAATATTTACTAGTTTCAAAACCGCCTCAATCCATCTAGATTCTATAAAATACTGTCACTCAAATATTACTAAAAATAATAAATAACAATTTTATTCACTTTACATCGCTTAATCTAATATTTACATAACCACGTTGCACTTTGTCTCTTACACAGTAATATCACAAGGATCGTCTCTGCCGACAACTAGTCCTTACTACAAACATAACAACACTATTATATAGTCATTGATCACTGTAGACGTCGTCCTTCTCATCGTCCTTTCCACCTGAAAGTATCGAAAATAAACATAAAGGAAATAAATAATAAAAACTCAAAGCATGCAGCTTAAAAGTGGTCGAGGCGTGCATGCGACATTGACGGGTCGAATAAAATAAAAGGACGAATTATTAAGACACAAAAGATCATGGCTACATTTTCGGTGAGTTGGTTGACGATGGTTATAAGTGTAATGGTGACAGTGGATTATAGAAATGACTTACTCAGGTAGGGCTCGCCCATCGTGCCAGGAAGGTAAGGGCAGCTGGTGACGTGGTTGAAGTTCTGCGACTGCATTTCCTCTTGATCGGTTTCACGGTGGTAGAAGTAGTTGAAGTTGGACACGATGACGGGCACGGGCAGGGCGATAGTGAGGACACCGGCGATGGCACACAGGGAACCGACAATCTTGCCCCAGACGCCCACCGGCCTACGCAAGAAAGAAACGGTCAGAAATCCACCCCGACAGAACCATCTAAATGAAAATTCCAAAAATAATTGTTGTTAATAAACGAATGATTGTAATGTGAACATGCGTTTAAACTTATACGTATGCAAAACAAGACAAACTACTAACAGAAAATGTACGTGTTCGTCGAATTAAAAAAAAAAGATAAATAAAACGAAACGAACGTAATGACAAACTAAAAACCTATTAGGGTATCCTGGAAAGAGCAATTACAAGGTTTTTATATTCTTTCAGACCATTCGCTTTGCAGTAGAGAGTAGAACGCAAGCAATACAATTTCATCCATCACCACTCACACCCGCCAGCTGTTACAGATTCTGTAACGTTATTTATCGCTTTGCAGTAGGTTATCGCTAGCAGCAGTACTCAACCAAAGACGCAGAAGCCAAATCGTAGATGTGCTGGTTAAGACTATTTCAGTTGCGGCGATAAATATAAGCTTTGCAGTTACATCGCAACTGGAATACCTTCCAAAACAGATACAACTTTATGACTCTGGTCTCCTCTGAGTCCTGGAGAGAAAGTGTTTGTTGGAGAGGTCAAAACAGAAACGTAGAAGACGAATTTAGATATCGAACTACCACATAAACAGCTAAAAATAATTACGTCTGTGCTAACACAAAGATTCTCCGTCATGCATTACCTTAATCTAACATTCATTTAACTTACTTATGTAATGGACCTCTATCGAAAATGGTGTGAAAGCTAACGATGGAAAGCCGATGTGAAAAATCAAGCGGTGACAAATACCTAATCTGAACACCAATTTTACATAGTAGCCAAATGTAAAATTTACCATATTTCATGAGGGGTTCGATATTAGATGGACATTTATCAACAAATAGATAGAAGGAGAGAGTCACAAGTTCACAACTTATTAGAAATAGATGATGCGGACAAGCAAAATGATCTAATGCCGCTTAAATTGAATATGTTTATGATGGTGCGAGCAATTGAACATAATCACCATTTACGATGAGCTAAGGTTTAACATCATCCGAAACGTTCACAACACCAACACACTTATACGGGGTAGGTAGTACAGTAGGTACACATTTACTTTAGCAAAAGCATACAAGAGGAGCGTACATCGGTGACATGTGATCAAACACACTGGTGCGCCTCTCCAACTCCTTGGAATTGGTCAACAGCGTACTCGTGTCACTCAAAAGCCGTTCTCTCTCATAATAAATACGCTTTGGGAGGGGCGATTGTCACACCGACGACGGGAATGTGGTATAATATTATGTTCGGACCGTCAAAGTGTTATAGAAAATTTTACAGATATGCTTCCATGTAAAATTGCAAGAGTTTTGAAAGAAAATAATGCCAAAAACAATCACTAATAGCAAGAAATTAAGGAACGTTTATAAACGTGCAATATTCCGTAAAAGAGTGAATGTATAGGTAGATAGTATAAAGTGATCGGGTAAGTTCTAGGCGAACCGACGATAAATCAAATATGTAGAAGCATTTATGTATAGTTACATGATGTGGCGAAAGAAATTACAGTAGTATTAATTAATGCCAATGTAGGGTTGAAGGATAAAATGAAATGACGAGAAGGCAAATAACAAAATTTAGGGTGATGTATGTATCATACGTCATATCGCCGTAGCCTACGGTCGTCATTGTCACGACCGCCCACCAAAACGCATCAGGTATGGATTTGAAGAAGCTGTTCTCACTGCCGGCTTCAGCGAAGTACACCGCAGATGAAAAGAGCACCACACCTTTAAGAACAAGCACACACCAACGGAGAATAGAGTGCGACATACAGTGCGGGGAGGCTGCGAGCGGGCGCCGGGCCGCGACGCGGTTACCTCATGTCGCCGTAACCGACTGTGGTCATCGTTATGACGGCCCACCAAAAGGCGTCAGGTATAGAAGAAAAATTTGAATCGGGGCAATCTTTATCGGCATAGTAAACGGCACTGGAGAACACGATCACCCCTGCGAACACAAAATACATTGTGCACGCAATCCCAGCGGGCCCGCGCCTCTTATCTCCGCGGCATCGAATATTCAAGAAAACTGCCTTCTTACATTTCTACTGAACCGTTCATTTTGGTCTAATCACAAGTAAGGTTCCTTTATTATCATTTAATAAAAAAATATGATGGAGTTACAAAGTTAGGAACTTATTATATTTTATCAAGTTATTAATTAAAAAGTGCAATTGAACTACCCGCTTACCAATGAAAAGGAAGAAGATCAGTAGTCCTAGTTCACGCATGGATGCCTTGAGGGTGCGACCGAGGATCTGCAAGCCTTTGGAGTGACGCGACAGTTTGAAGATACGGAACACGCGCACCAGCCGGATGACTCGCAGTATGGCGAGGCTCATGGCCTGGTTGGTAGACTTGTCTTGCGGGGAGACCGGAGCGCGGGGCAGGTTCAGCGTGTCTTCTTCTTCCGCAACGACGGTAGCCAACGTGATGAAGTAGGGAATAATTGCGATTATATCGATTATGTTCATCACGTCACGGAAAAAGTTAAATTTATTCGGACACGCTAAGAACCGCACTATCAATTCGAAGGTGAACCATATTATGCAGAGAGTCTCGATGAGGAAGAAGGGGTCTGTGATGTCGGGGACCTCGTCCTCTTCAATCTTGGTGCCGTTGGTGGTGGTGTTGAAAACCTTGTAGTGCTTGAACTCGGGAAGGGTCTCGAGGCAGAAAATAACGATGGAAAGCAGAATGACGAACACGGAGATGATGGCGACAACCCGGGCAGCCTGGGAACTCTCGGGATATTCGAACAGCAGCCAGATTTTGCGCTGGCGCTCATTGGATGGCAGAGGTTTTTCTTCTTCCTTTATGAATCCTTCATCCTCACTGCAATTAAAATTAAAACATTAGAATTGCATACACTGAGATCTACATTGGACGTTTATGACAGGCATTAACAATAATATCAGTCAAACTTCTACGTAAGTTCGAATCCTGCTTTCTGTTCTTCACGAACATACAACTATTTATTTATCTTTTGTCATGAGGTGCTGGGGAATAATATCTCTTACCGGAATTTGTTGGTCGCCTGTTCCCCGAGTTCGTAGAATTTTATCTCCTCGGAGAACACGTCTAGAGGCACGTTAACGGGTCGCCGGAGGCGCCCGCCGCTCTGATAGTAATACAGGATGGCGTCGAACGATGGTCGGTTCCGATCGAAGAAGTACTCGTTCCTGTGCAAAAGAGAAAACGAAAAAATTATGTCAAAGATGGGATGTTAGGTAGTAGAATAATTTACGATTGGTAGCTATTGGCTTCTATATTATTAGTTAAGCGACTGAACAGAACATAACTAAGTATACTTAGTTCTGTTTAGTCTAGTTTAGTCTAGGTAATACAGTAATGAGCTTATTGCCGTCTTTCTTGACGAGATAAAAATAAGTCTTATACGAGTAAAGTCTCGTGAAGTCGAAAACACATTATTGGGTTCTTTGTAAGGATCCCCCGTTTTACCCATAAAGCCCTTTAAGTTGTGAACACAGAGCAAGTAAAACCCTACGTACGCTAGTACGCTGTAGTAGTGAAAATCCGAGCGGTCGCATGAGGCTACGTTATAATAAAATGTTTGTCTTGTTTTGCTGGGCTGAATGATTAAGCCTTTATAAATGAATAATCTCACCTCAACGGGTCGAAGTAACGTATTCGCCGGGCGGGGTCGCCCAGAAGCGTTTCTGGGAATTGGTTCAGGGTACGTAATTGTGTTTCGTACTTCAGGCCGCTGATCTGTGGACAAAACAAAAACAAATTAACCTGAAGCCTTCGGGATGCTACCAGCCCTGCGACTTGTGCAGTTTGACTTGACACTGTCATCCAGGCAACCCGTGGTCAAATTATAAAAGTTGGTAAAAAATCGGATTTACATGATATAGACGCAAAAGTTGACACTGTGGATCTGGTCTTTTCTAAACTCACGTATAGTTAATCTAGCCCACTGGATAAACATAAACAAAACAGAGCGAAATAAAAATATTACAACATAGTACCATTATACATCCTACCTACTTTTGTTGAATTACTCGTACCTGCTCAAACCAGAAAAACCAATAAAACCAAATCATTTCTGTAAATAGGCTTAAACTAAGCTCCTTTACACGTCCAAATTTTTTTCCCTGATACTGCTTCGGGACAATTTTGGGCTAGCGTCGAGAAGAAGCAGCGCAAGAAATTCTGTCACTAATTGTCAGCCTCTTTTTAAATAGTATATAGTTTACGTTACAAGATCAATATCCCTGTGTGAGCAGGGCAGTATATATTTCCAAACATTTATATCATTTTATAATCATTTACAGTATAAATACCCTTTTTTCATTAAAGTCATTTTAATATGCGATTTAAATTTTATCATAGGCAGTTCAACAGTAGACCCTGTAATTGATTAAAGCGAATAGATTTTCCCGGAACCCTTGGAACGGCAAGTCGTTATTGACCTGAATCTTTACGAAAAATAGATATTATAAAGTCTCGATTAGTCCTTAAACGAAAAGCGCGAAAAGACGAAAATACATTTGACAACGTCTCTGTATAATAATAGTCGCTGCGGTCTTCAAAGCGAAGCGGTCCCGGTTTCAATTCAATTTTTTTTTATAACCTTCTAAATTTGGTCGGTTTACCACGCATAAATATGTTATTTCGCTGTCTCGTTGATAAATTAGTCCGAAATTCCACAAGTATATAATTGAATTGTATATCTAATTATTGTATAAGTAAGATTCAGTTACCACTACTACAGGAAACTCGGTTAATCGGCCGTCAAATAACTGAGCTGCGCGTCGTGGCCGGAAATAATTGAAGTTTCATCATAACTTTTTAATTACGTGTAGGATACTAATGAAACTTCATTACCATTTATAGGCAGTAATTACCTATATAAGTTTCAAGTTAGTATTTGGAGCGCTTATTAGAAGTCCTATTAAAGCATATTTCTATTTACTAAAACAACTTCAAAACGGCGCATTATTGTGGATCCAGATGTCCTGTACAAAAATTATAATCATCCGTTTAGTCAATTCCGAGATGCAGCAATCGTGCAAACGTTACCGCAGCAGGATTTCAAAAATATTTGCATTTGCAACCATATCAAATACAGATATAAATTAAGTTTTAACATTTATTTCAAATTCATATCTAATTATTGACATAACATTTATTTCGACATACCCGAGGGAAAAAAAAATATCTGGATGCGGTAACGTTACTCCAGCCGGAACTGTTTTATCAAATGAATAAAAAACTATAATCATACCAAATAAAAAAATCTGTTTACTATTTACAGAAGCTGTATCTAATTGTCTATCAATTGCACTTAAATGACGATACTTAACAACTTATTTGCAAGGCCACCGATAGTGTTATACCGGTGGCTAAGTTTTAGTCTTCACATATATGAAAGCCTAAGTCGACACGCAAAGAAGAAGAAGAACAACTTATATATTGACCCGACTGGGAATCGAACCCGGGACCTCAAAGATGGCGTCACCAAGTAAGGCGTGCGCGCTTCTCGGCTACGGAGATCGTCAAAAAATAATGTTAATTCCTAACTTCAAGACTAACATCGGGTTCCTATATTGTACTATGCGTAAGTGTATGTACATCAGCAACTGATCGTATTGGTGTCAAAAGTAACGAGCCGTTATAGTCGTTCCTATAAAATTTGACGAAGCGTCATTTATGGGAACGCTTTTGAGTATGTCAAGTTGACAATTCCTACCATCCGTTAGCAAAACCAACCGTTTCTCGGATATAGGAGTCGAACTTAAGAAAATTGGTGTGTTGTCGTCTAGAGCTGCGATTTTTTAAAACAAAAACGCATGCATGTATTTATAAATTGTATTGGCATTTATTTACTGTCGCCGAGGTTGAGCTCGTTTGCAGCGGTCGGGTTCGTTTTGGTATTTACGGAGTTCTGAACAATCAATATTAAATATAGTGGTAGCTAACTCTTTAACAGGCTTAGAGCATTTAACGCAACAGGTGGTGGTTCCGTGGCTAAAAGCTCTCGAGGTTTATTTATAAGAATCCTTAACAAAATATTTAAATTCAGTTGACCGGCTTCCCGGCTTCTTTGTATGTACTATCACCACTTCGGGACACATTTCGCCTGAAAAAATGGTGCAACAAACTCGATCACCTTGCCAGCCTTTTTTACCTGACTGTGGCAAAGCCAAAAGCAAGGGTAATGATTTTGTCAGTCTATATATGTAGGCAAACTTATTATGCCAGAAATTAACTTTATTATTAATTTTTAATTTTCATTAAGTATATTAATTATTGCATGAATTTTGGAGTTAATAAAACGATTAAGCAAATTGTAAAATTTATGGTAGAATAAAGGCTTTTTTATTTTTATTTTATTTTTAATTTATGTATGTATGCCATGTGGGGACGGCCGTAAAGAGTACACTTCCTCACTGCCAACAGGAGGCGCGTCGTAAGAGGCGACTAAATCCTGTAACACGAGACGGGGAACAGCGTATGCGTGTGAAATAATAAAAAAACTGCGCTCGCCAACCCGCCTGCCAAGCGTGGCGAGTATGGTAACAAAACCCCCCAGATGATAGAACTCACTGGCCTATGTTCAGCAGTGAACGTCCTGTGGCTGAAATGATGATGATGATGATGTATTTTTGCACTGGCGGACATTGGTTTAATTTTGAGGTAGGCAGGAGATACTTACTATGTGTTTTATTGATGAAAGTTAATGGTTTTGACCCCTGAGACGCAAATTTATGTGCCTACTGCATACCTCAATTCATCTACCAGGTAGGAACTGCCTAATTGCCTATATGCACCGCACGCCACTGTATGTATGTATGTATGTTTGTGTGTTCCACCGTGGCGCATAAACTACTGAACTGATTTTAATGAACGAGGTGTCAATGCCCGGGTGACATAGACTATTTTCATCAATTTTTTATACGACGGAAAGTAAACCTCAGATTCTAACCTCGATAAAAATAAAACTGAGATAATCACCAAGTGTATGGTATCAAAAGAAAGGTCTTAGCGAGCACATCACAAATATCTACTATATATCATATTGTTTAAGTTCAAATATATCTTTAAACTGCAGTCGTAAGTTTTTAAACTTTGTTACGTAGTCCAGTTATAGTTTTTTAAACTTTATTACAGGAAATACAGTTAAAAGCCTTGTAGTAAGTGCGAGCTGGGCCGACGTAATTAATGACTCTTGTCGATTAAATAAACCTCTACTTTTAGACCTAATGTAGCTAATAAATGGAATCAAAAATCTTCGTTTTTTTTTTCTGCTCATCTTCATTACTCCGAAGTCCGAAGAATTCATTCACCAAAAGTGTACAGGTTTTTTTATACTTAAGACAAGATCTCAGCTCAAATACTTATTATTACCAATCCAATGGAAATTGGAAGCTTAATTCGGTTCTGCATAATTATTTGACGACCTCCGCTCCGTAGCCGTGACCCGAACACGCCGGACTTGGCGTCGCCTTCTTTGAGGTCCCGGGTTTGATTGCCGGTCGGGTCAAGGTAGAAAACGAACTTTTATATATTGTCTCTGGTCTGGCTGGTACCGTCATTGTTCCTAATTTCTATAAAGCTTCGGCCAAACCAACGCGGGGCGAAGGCGTGCGCGGTGGCGTGGGCGTGGGCGTGGACGTGCGTGCAGGCCAGTTCACACCAAACACGCGGACACTACGCGTTCAGGAGGCCTAGCACGAAAATGTATCTTTCGCTCGGACGTATAAACCTAACAAGAAAGAGATTAGTCATGAATGAATAAGTCAATGAAGATTAAAAATGTTAGTCATAATAAAGGTATCTAAATGGTGTTGTAGAAATTATGATTTAACAATTGTTTATCAGATTATTTGCAGATATACTACTTATATAAAAGCTCAACCCCTTAATGAGACAAACAAATAATTTTTGTAAATTTTTTATTTATTTACTAGCTAAGTTCAAATTAATTAATTCCAACGCGATTACCCGAGCGAAGCTATTTTTACTAACACTATATGGGTTTATGTTTAATTGCCTGCAATAAACGAATTTTATTTGATTTACTATTTATTTGAAGATGAAGGAAAGAAAAAAGCTAGTTGGCTTCACTCATTGCTTATCGGAAAAAATTTAGTAACTTTAAACGTAATTATTTATATTATCATAGTAGCGCACCAACTGTTTGTTGAGCCTGTCACGTCAAATGCCATGTCCGCGCGTGCAAACGACGAATGTCAAGCTGCACGCTGCTGCTGTCCGCACCGGTGTGAACTGGTCGATACAAATGCTATGGCACGATCTGAACGCCCACGCCACCATGCAAGCCATCGCGTACGCGTTGGTTTGGCCGGGACTTAACACACGTGCTTTAACTACTAACCTTAAGCTCAGAGCAATGTATGTGATGTTGTCCCATATTTATCGTAATGATTGATGTAGGTCGCCAAGAACAAAACTCTTCTTGAGAGTTTGTGATATTATATTTTAATAATTTTTAATTGAGTTTTTTCTGTTGACCTACTGTAAGTGTTATTATTGTTTAAGTTTGGACCAAGGGAGTATGGGATTTTGAATTCCATATTATGTCAACGCGCGGTTTTATAAGATTTCACTGTTGATTTTATTACAAAGTTATTTTACTTGCAGTGCATTACCGAAGAGCACGATCAACAGAGGTACGTAAGTATAATCAGTAGAATTCAAAGAACAGTATACATAATTGTCTTAATCCTGCGGTTTACTCCTTGCGCACTAGAGATGGTGAATATATCTATTATCAGTTAAATTTAACTAATAAAAAAGTATCACATTTATTCAATAAATATTATTAACTTTATCGAATAAAAATATTTATTCGAGCCGTTGATAATTAAACGCAACTTGAAGTTTTATTCGTATAGATAAATCTAATCGATTGATAAAATTACCTTATGAATATTTACAACGCTAGTCCGCAAAGAATAAAAATATAATATCCAATCTTTCTTATAAATTTATTGATTTATTGAGTAAGTTAACATAAGCATTAAGTAAACGGTTTAGAGCCTAAATTTGAATGCATTATTTAGGACACGAGTGGCGTCGTGAGTGAGACGAGGTGTAAAACGATAAAATGTGCGAGTCAAACAAGTAATAACAGTTGCAATGAAATTAAACTCTATTCCATTATCATAAGGAAGAATAATGTTAGGCGTATGGATCAGCTTTCTTTTCGATATATTCAACTGACTCTGTTATTTTATGCGGATGCATTTTTTCGACTTTAGGCACTAAGTATTTATCCATTGTGTTTTATGCTAGACAGTCCTAAGCCTGTTAAAGTATGAAGGAAAGTTTATCGAATAAACCTATAAAAAAACGCGTAATAATTATATTCAACTACAGTGAAAAATATCACAAAAATGTATGTGCATAAATATATTTACTAATATTTTCAACCACATTCAACTACAGATAAAAATATTGTATCTGCATAAAAATATTAACTTATATTTTCAACCATATTCAACTACAGTTAAAAATATCAAAATAAAGTATCTGCATAAAAATATTAACTAATATTTTCAACCATATTCAACTACAGATAAAAATATCAAAATAATGTATCTGCTAAAAAATATCAACTGATATTTTCAACCATTAAAAAATATCGATATTTTAATTCAACCATTAACTTTTAATGAATATTTTTTTTCAACCATTAACGCCACCACTATCGCGCACTAACACTGCCAGCTGCGCACACGCACCAGTGACAGCGCGCGTAAACACGCGTCCAATCGATCCCCAATATTTACAAGCGGTGCAGTCCCGTTTACGAGCCGCCAGCGTTTTGTTAGCTATGTTCATAGACTAGACAGATGCAGAAGGCCCTATCTGGTCAACTCTCCAATTGACAATGGGATTCAACTGATATAAATGTATTGACTTTTGTTGTTAGTGAATACCAAAAAGAAAAAAAGAAAAACTATGGATATACAAAAATAGATTAATTTTTTACATCTGAATATAATCATGCTATTTTTTAACGTGTCCCTGCCTGCTTTAAAAGCAGATGCATAGGTATTTCAACTATCTAAAAGATAAAATTCTTATACTAAGTTTAGTAGTAGTTTTTACTGAAAAAAAGAGGCAAACAAAAAACGAGAAACGTCAAAAATGATGTCTCAAAAGACAAATCACTGTGTTTGAAACTTAAATTAAGGTCTCTTTTTATTGACGAGTATAAAATGTGAAAGAAGTACCTTGATTAACTAGTAAAGCGGCAGAAAATCTTGTTAATTAGTGAACACACTGTGTACCGTTTTGTTGTATTTCTTTCGCGGATGTTACTCCGGTTGGCAATGGCCGCCTCCTAAAATACTTTTATTGTGCGCTTCCAAGGGCGGACTGCAAGCGCTTTATGAAGTGATTATAATTATTATTTACGCTGTAAAGGCAACCGCAAACTGTTTTCGGAACTCCGCTGACGTAGACTGAACTGGTGTAGAAACTTTAACGTCAATGTTGTAAAGTGTATGCCACGTCCGGTCGGGATCCACAAGAACGCAAAGGCACGGTTGGAGACTTCTGCGTGCATTATTAATTAATATTGTTATTTATTTGATACAATTTAATTAATGCTAGCTTTTGCCCATGACTTTATTACCGTGGTCTTGGTAACAAAGTCATAGGCAACAGCTAGTAATTGGTAATTCTAAAACTTTCTTCGGAGTAAGCCCTACAACTTACAAGTTAGTTAGTTAGCAATCGTCTAACATAAATCATGACCGCTACCTTATATGAAACTTTAAAGAGAAGACTTCAAGCTGTTTCTGTGGTCATAATAAACGCATCACAATTAGATATACCTTAGATTTCAAGTTTGACTTTATACTTCTAAACAATAAAATCCAAATCAAAATCCGCCCAATAGGTAAACATAGTAAACAAACATTTCAAAAACTTTATTATTGGACTCTACTGATCCTAGAAAAGGTTTTTTTTTTCTAGTAAATATACAGAAATGTTTTCTAGAGAACTATTTATATACATACTGACTATAAAACTCTAGAGTTTAAACATAAATAAATAACGTGATTTTAATTACACTTAGTTGGATCTGCCAAAATGCGAGTCCGTGACTCTGGCTCAATACAGACGCCTTATACTGGGCCGGTAGCTGCCACGCAGTTTAAATTACTATCATGCCATCACGCCATATCTAACAAGAAGCAGTTCTTCTTACTTGTACCGTATAAGCCGTTAATTGTTTGTTAACTTCAGGAGTTACTAATTTTTGCATAACTTATTTACTGACTGACTGGCTTAAATTGAACCATCATCAAAGTCTGGAATTATTCATTAGATGCCTTCGAGCTAAACTGAACTGGAAAGATGTCAAACTAAGTGCTAACAGTGATACCCGCAGATACTTGAATAGACGAGCTTCAATTAGTAATAATATTATTTCTGTCGTAATTTTAAAATCACATGGGTTTATTTCAAGTATAGACTTGACCCGATTGGCGTAGTGCTGCAGGGATTCGCCTGAAACGCAGAGGGTCACGTGTTCCATTCCTTGTTCGATGAGAAAAATGTTTATTCTGATTAGCTCTGTAAAGAAAATGCACATGATTCTATTCATTTGCATTGAGTTTAAAAGGGGATTTCAAGATTTTTATTGAAGGCTGGAGTGGCTCAGTCGCCATTTTTTTTAAATTCGGCATCGTGTGCATTTTGTAAATATGTATAGGACAATATTATGCGGCCATTTGAGCCCAAGTAGTTTTGTTTTGAATTCTATATTATTTGTAAAAATGGCTTCAGTGCTACTATTCTACGTCAGTTTTCACAGTACCTCAATAATAACTGTTTTCAGAAATATCTCAGAGTTGCTAGGCAGCGGCAGCGTGTTCTATTCCAGCCAGGAGTTCCGAAAAGAAGATAAGCCAAAAATATAATTATTCTAATACGAAAGTTTGCGAAAGTCTCAAACATTGTCACGGCAAAACTACAAAACCTATTTAGTGTAGTCTTGTCAAGTCGGGTACTAAGAAAGCTTAAACCTTAGAGTTTAAGCTTAAAAATTAAACAATTTAAATTAGTTAAGGTAAGAATTGCCTAAGGAAGGACAATAATATTAAATTTTACCCATCGCCTTAGAGAGTGGGGTGATAAGACGTATTTCACTATCTAATTGTTCTTTTACTTGTTGCGTGATAGGTTTAAGGCCAGTTTTTATCTTATTTCATGGTGATATCCTTTTTGATAAACTGGACACCTGGTAAGCCATACCGCATCTAATTTACGGTCATCATCATCATCATAATTTCGGCCATAGGTCGTCCAATGCAGAACATAGCTTCGCAAATGACTTACATCATATACCAAAGATATTATAAGTATTTCCAATTTGCTTATCTAGCGAAGTATTTAGGAGATGACATAAATAATACAGTCGGGCCTATCTAGTCTCGTTCGAAGCGCTTTGACTCCAAATGTTATCTGTGATCACGAATGCTTGAAACTCTCAAATAAAATCGATAAGGAGCGAACCTCGTGAAACGTGCTAGGGCTATCACAAGAAGAATTGAATTCCTGGCAAATGCATAATTATTTGATAACATCACTTACATTGCTCTAACACTAAGGAAACGAAGATATCATAACACCCAGCAATGAGATGATATAGAAAAGTTCGATTGCTGCATTGACCCGATCCGGAACGGAACCCAGGACCCCGGAGATGGCGCTAGTTCGGCGTGCCCGCCTTGCGGCTGCAAAAATCGTCTAAAATATATCTGCTAAAGAAAATTTAAAATATGAATAGTTAAAGGGACTTGAAAATGTATATGACAAGTACGTATTAAAGTAAAAAAAAACAATATATTTGGGTCATACAATAACATACAACGTAAATAAACTTGATATTATGATAGGTACAAAGATGGTTGCCATGCCACTCATGTAGGTAAGCTTCAAGGTGCATTTTTTATGTTTACTGACTTATTGACACTGTGTTGAAATTTTGTTTACTGTTGATTTCTTTATTAAAAAAGTTCGTGTAGTGCCACGCGTTTTAGGGTTCCATAGTTGCTGGTAGATACCCCAATATACTCAGTGGCGTGCAGTGCATGTAGGCAATTAAGCAGTGCCTACCTGGTAAATGAAATGAGGTAGGCAGTAGGTACCTAAAATGTGTGTTATTAATGAAAAACGCTGATTTTCATTTCATCAATAAAACATATTTGCAAGTCTACCGCCTACCTACCTCGAAATAAAACCAATGCCCGCCGCTGAATATACTACAGCAATACTTTATATAAGTCACTTTTATGTTTTCCTCTAAGGAATTTTTGAACGACTAAGTTGAACGACTATTACTCTTAAACTAATTGATCTATATTAACCTTTATGATTTTCCTTAAAAGCACTATTATCATTCATTTTCCCAGATTTTTCAGTCCAATAGTTTAGCTTTTACAGGGGAGGGGGAAGGGGGTGGGTGGACGCCCTACTCGAACAAAAATTAGCACTTTAAAGTTTATGTTTCGCAAACGGATCTCTAAAGCGAAAAATAGTCTTAGAATTCTTTAGTCATTTTTAAGGACTTATTCAACAATACCCCATACGATGGGGTGGACGATGAGAAAAAATCATCGCCTCGGTAGATGTATGGGAGCTACCCTTAAATATATATTTTAAGAAATTTAATTTTATCACTTTGTTGGCGTGATTGATATGATATATTGATATACATACCTAAACAAAATTACAGCTATATTATAGTGTCAACAGTCTCCATGCAAAACCTCGGACGGACAGACAGACAGACGGACATGACGATACTATAAGGGTTCCTTGTCAGGACTACGGAACCCTAAAAATGGTGGACAACCCTAACACAATCCCTATTTATTGTTATTCTGTCGCCTCAGCATTCTGTATGCTGTTTTGCTATACCTACTATCGGGGTTACCATGAACTCTTAAAACAATCTCAAAGCTGTCAAATCTGTCAATTTCGGTACGTCATTACATACAAAATCTGATAGATTTGATATTGTTTGACAGATTTGAGATTGTTTTAAGAGTTCGTGGTGACCACCCAGGGGTAGAATTATTCTAACATACACGTATAATATATTCACCATTCTCTCTCTCTTTGTTTCTGAATCGCAAATACTGCTGATACAAAAATGCACATGCAAATTTCAAAACGGAATTATGTCGCATTTCCTCAAACCGACCGCGTATATTACACTAAGTTATTTACAGTTGAAAAAAATCGTCTGCCGCAGGTGGGAATTGAACACTATATTTACGATGTTAAGTTACTTTTCATCATTTTACAAGTATTTATCTCTGTTAATACCAGCGCTTTTAGGGTTCCGTAGCCAAATGGCAAAAAACGGAACCCTTATGGCTTCGTCATGTCTGTCTGTCTGTCCGTTCGTATGTCACAGCCACTTTTTCCGGAACTATAAGAACTTTACTGTTGAAACTTGGTAAGTAGATGTATTCTGTGAGCCGCATTTATATGTTCACACAAAAATAGAAAAAAAAAACCAATAAATTTTGGGGGTTCCCCATACTTAGAACTGAAATTCTTTTTTTTTCATTAAGCCCATACGTGTGGGGTATCTATGGATAGGTCTTCAAAATAGGTAGTTTGCGCGATAGACACTTCCAAAGTGGTAAAATGTGCCCCCCCCCCGCCCCCCTGGAACTTCTAAAATAAAAGAATGATAAAACTTAAAAAATGATGATGTACTTACTTACATTACCATGCAAACTTCTACCGAAAATTGGTTTGAACGAGATCTAGTAATTTTTTTTTTGCATAAGTCATAAATCGTAAACCGCAATTAGATAATGGTACGGAACCCATCGTACGCGAGTCCGACTCGCACTTAAATTGGTCGGTTTTTTTAATTTTACTACTACAATCAATAGAACTAGCATTTAAATTATATTAAAATACTCCGTACAAGTGTGATCAAAAACTATATCCTAAGCGAAGCCACGGGCACAGCTAGGCTCCAATGTCAAAAATAACGTTTAAAATCTGGTTACAACTTGCCATGTGGTCGTTCATGGCATGCAACAGCAGGCCTCATAATCAACAATTTTATCTAGGTTTATCGCTAGCGATACCAGTAATGAATGAAATAAATAAACAATGGTATAAAATATTGTGGAGTGATTGGTCCATTTTTATTGCATTTCCGATATCCATGCGTACTAAAGCATTACTCTATCAATTAGCTGAAGCGGTTTGCGTTTTTTTGTTTGTGTGATAAATTAATGGGCATGTCATGGATGTCGAATAAGGTAAACATTTTTAATTATTTTTTTACGTTGTCTGTGGTGTACTCGTATATTACAAGATCTGCTTAGATTGTAAAACTATACGTTACATTGCCAATAGAAAATTAACGTAAGCATTAACAAACAAAAAAATATTTTAAATACTGTAAAGCAACCGTAACAATATTCTTGTTTTATGAACACGTTTCTGCCAAAATAATGTTGAATGATTAACTACGTTATAAAATTCGTTACATTGATTTACTCGTAGATGCTAAAGCCAATGCAGCGAATAAAACTTTGAAGTGTACTGTAATTTATTGTGGCTGCTCGCACATGTGCGGTCAAGCGAGGCGTAAGCATTCGTCTGTAAAATTTGGCTATATTATGTGCGATTACGTGGTAACGCTTTACATTTTGTAAGCTTTGCCTAATGGCGGCGGGAAAACTTTAAGATTTTTGTACAATGTATCCAAACTCGACCTTTGAAATAAACTGAAAATTATTGTCAAATTGCACGAATGCATTTAATTTAATGATCAGAACATGTGTAGGCAAAGAAGGTCTGAATTTCGATCCTGGCCAGGCTTCCCAGTTTAAGATATTTCTGTGAAACAGCTACGCTACAAAACAAGTAGAAGTACATACACATACATCTTTGTACACACAGAGAGCATGTAAAATGCAGTTGCTAGTTTAAATATCGCAAGGTAATGTATTACTAAGGTATGTATTGTATAAGTCATAGATGTTACGTATTTATACAAATGTTATAACAAAATTTGTCGCATCCTAAAGTCTAGAAACAAAACAAAGTAGTATAATAATAATGATCCATGTTCCATAAAAAAGGCTTGACATACGTGGACATATAATTATAATAAGGTTATAAACAGTATTTAAAAGATGTGACAAACATGTGTGACATTAAGCATTTCTTTATTAAATGTGGGTTAAATATATCTAAGTACATTAAATATTTGATCAGTGTCACTTTGTAGTTTTTATACTTTGCCATAATATTAAGTGCTTTGTCGACCAAAGGATGATAGGTTATTCAGCTAGTTACCCAAAACAAAATGAAGAATGTAGCATTATAAAGACAATATCGGTCATTGTCGACCTCACCGAGAGTAGTAATTTATTATATGGCAGCAAGGTGAAGTTCGATGAGAGAAATAATATATTCTTATTAAGTATATTACGAATTGGTGTATTGGTGTATGAATCATCTTCCAATAATACGAGACGTAAACTGATTTCCAATTGAAAATTTAGTAAGCTCCTTCATTGAAACCTATTAATTCGTATTCATACAAGTTACAGCCTGTTAAATTGTTCCACGCGGATCTCCAGTCACAGCACTCACAGCTCACAATTAGCTTAAGCTAATGCTACATACGGAACCAGCTTAATAACTGTATGTTAGGATGTCGCGGTAAGCTGGTAGAAGCTAGTATGTGCGTGCCAATGGTTGTGCGTTTACATGTGAGTGCGTGTGCCTACGGGTGCAACGTTTGTTTGGAACAAGATAATGTCAATGATTTCTATTTTATTTACTTCACTTCAGATGAATAAATGTTGTATGTCTAAAGGAGAATATATTTTTTCTCCCATGAAATTTTAAAATACTGTTATATAAGAAATTATAGTACCTACTCAATGACGTTTACAAGTTCCGACATTGTTCATCGCGCTACAACAAACTTGAGTTTGGGTACCTACGCTATTACCCATCCTTCTTTATTATAGCCCATGAAACAGTAATCGGGAACCCGATAAGCTTTACCCGACATGAAAAGCAATACCTGCCATATTGTGGAAATTCACTATGCTTTCAGATGTTGAATAACACAAAAAGAGTGCTATTATTAGTTACGCCTATACCTGTGATATCGTACACGTCTAGTACAGTTCCTAAACTATTTTTTAAAATAAAAGGCACATTGTTACTGAGATCAAAAAAGACTGTCCTGAAAATTTCTTAATTAAAACATGCATAACGTTTTAAGAGATTACCCTAGATGGTATAAATAAATGAGTTTTTTCCACAATCACACAAATTATATAGGTCTAAATCAAAAAGCTTGTACAATAATATAAAATAACTACAAAACGGATAAACATACTTAAATACGTTTATAAGCATTCATGACTTGAGTAAAAATACTTGTGCACATCACATAAACATTAATTGCCAACTGCGAGATTGGAACCCGCAACCTTTATAGGATTTGTAGTCCGAAACGCAAACCACTACACCAGACGACCGTATGCCTCCCTAGATTTTGTATATTATTTAGTGCTAGATAGAAATTCTCAGTTAAATATAATATCAGATTTAACGTCGCTCGGTGGTTCTTTGGCAGTCATTAAATCGTTACTACCGTGTTGGTGCGTAAACACCTCGGGCTAGAAATACTTCCCATTTCACGCATTACCGGCTTTTATTTCTGCAGTGGGTAAGCGTAGGTTATTTTGTGGGTTATTACGGATACTTTTGTGGTAGTGATCGTGGACTAAATAATGTTACGCGTACACTTGTGGGCTATATTTGGATGACACATATCAGGGCCTAACTATGAACGCTTAACGCGGGGTATACGTCAAACTGTATTTATAGGTTATAATACCAATAGTATGTCCTATCCAACTACCTTGATAAGCCCTTTAATAAACAACAAAGCCTTTTTAGGGTTCCGTACCCAAAGGGTAAAACGGGACCTTATTACTGAGGCTGCGCTGTCCGTTTGTCTGTCTGTTTGTCCGTCTGTCACCAGGCTGTATCTCATGAACCGTGATAGCTAGACAGTTGAAATTTTCACAGATGATTTATTTCGCTTGCCGCTTTAACAACAAATACTAAAAACCAGAATAAAATAAATATTTAATGGGGGTTCCAATACAACAAACGTGTTTTTTTTTTTACTCGTTTTTATAGATAATGTTGCGGAACCCTTCGTGCGCGAGTCCGATTCGCAGTTGGGCGGTTTTACTAAAAGTCTCCGTTCACTAGAGGCCAATATATATTTGGCCGTAGCGTCCCATGTAGCATTTTTAATATATTGGCTTGCTTGATGGCTTACTCAGTCCTACAATAGGGTCATCATGGTATAAAGGTAAAAAACTAAATATTGGACACGTCACTACACTTTTACATTGTAGGTACTATTTTTTTTCCGTTAATGCAATTAAACTATAAGAAACGCCAACAGTATTGTTGCTTGCCAAGGCCATAGGTACTTTCTATGCGTGCGTTGCTCTAGCACTCTTTGTATGAAGCTTAGGTTCTGATACCCATAACTATTAGGATTAACTCTGTGACCCTAGCCTTTTCAACGGCCAAATGTACGTTGCGTGGCGCGAATCCGTGTCAGCTATTAATTAATGGAAATTAATTGAAATTATTTATTCTGTATGTAGGCCCTCCTCCGGGCACTTATACACGTCCCAAAATATAACTAAGCCCTACCACCGCTTCGAGACTACATATACGCTAGTGATGAGAAGAAACGGCGCAACAAACTCAGCCACCTTTGTCAGCCTGATTTTACAGGAAATACATTTTACAAGACAATAGTAAGTGCGAGCAAGGCAATTTAAGTCCATACACTCTTCTCGTTTAAATAATCTTCTAATTTGTAATATCCTTTTGTCATAAGGACTTTTTTAATGTTGAACTCATGGATCGGTAGTTCAACAAGAGTTTATGGTAATTTATTGAAAATTTTTATACCATTCCCCATAAATGAATTACCAACTTTTTTAATCTGAAGCACGGAACGGCAAGTTTATTTTTATTTCTAGTATTATAAGTAAGTTTGTAATTGGTGTATCCTGCCTTATCTAAGTGTATTTACCGTGAACTTAAATAGCTACAGCCAGGTGTTAAGCCATCGTTTGTTTCATTGGACAATGTAATGGGAAAGCCAGCTATAAATTCCTTAGCCTCATTCATCGCCGACACTAGTGATAACATAATATTGTGTTTGCGCACACTGAAGCGATTTGTAATTGTTCAATATTTAAAATACCTAATTCAAATACCGTTACCGATCCAACTTTTGACTGGTTAAAACAGTAGCTTGCGCGGAGTCTTACATATGCTTAAATGTCTTCACCAAATGTGAACTGGTTTTATTATTATATTTATTGAATAAAATCTACTTTAAGGATGCTTTTCTATTTGAAGAAAAATTAACTTTAACCATTAATAATAAATTTAGACTAGATTTAAATCATGATTAGCCTAATCCAGGATGTTAGGCAAATGGTAATAATGGTATAAGTATCAAGCGGAATCTAGCCTATTTTAACATATCCATATAAATACAATGGCGAAGTCAGATAGATATCATTAAAAAACATACAAATCGGATTAAGGCTAAGAATTTTGTTTTGCATAAAAAAAGATGTCAAATTTCTGACATTACCATAATATATATATGCTTATGATAACAAAGGCTAGTTTCAGCTTCATATACTACCTAACATCCTGTATAAAATGTATGTCACCACTTTCAAGACATGCCATCATCATTTGACATCATGGCATATAATCGATTGATTAACGTTGATGAAAGTTACTTTAGGATAAATCTAGTTTGCCCTATAGGCTGAACTCGCGGACAAAGGGTTCCGCGGCATTATCTATAGAAACGAGCAAAAAATCACGTTTGTTGTATGGGAGCCTTCATAAATATTTATGTTATTCTGGTTTTTATTATTTGTTGATATAGCAGCAACAGAAATACATAGCAGGTTAAAATGTCAACTGTCTAACTATCACGGTTCATGAGATACAGCCTGGTGACAGACGGACAGACAGACAAACGGACAGAGGAGTCTTAGTAATAGGGTCCCGTTTTACCCTGCGGGTACGGAACTCTAAAAACAGTGGCTTAAGTCACAATTTTCCAGCAGTTAATTATTTTGATAGATAAAGATTGACAAATAAATATTTTGAGACAAGGGCTACGATTCTTTTAACTCAAAACTTGTTAAAGCTTAATGAGTGAATACTTTTCCTCATTTCCTAGTCTAGTTTAACTAAACTAATTACATATTTCCTGAAGTGAAAATCTCCCTCGGCGCTAAATTATTTTAATCTCCTCGAGAAATTCGAAAACTTGACCGTTTTTAAAGTAACTGACGCAGTCTGTAGGCTCGCAAGACGAGCCTGAAAGATACTTAAGTTCGAGCAAGAGTAATCGCAAGCAAACTCGAGTGCGCCACGCGGCTTTGAACTGACTGGGAGGCAATTTTAACTTTAGAAAGGTGAAAGGATAGACTTTTTTGCATTAAGATAGTAGGAAATGTTGTGATATGCATTCCGAGCGCTTTTGAGTGATATTTAATACGGATATAGGGGGATATATAATATATTTTTGTTTTTCGAGATTTCCAAGACTTGTGAGATCGACTTATTATCCACCAGTTTTGAATATAATATACGTTATTAGATGGATGGATTCTTAATTGCACACCATACAATGCGATTTTACATTTTAGGCCGTTAAGACCACGGGATAAGGTATGACACGCTACGCTCCGTTAAGACCATACACTTAGAATTCGCTCTAAATATATGGTTAAGACTGCCTAATCGCTAATAGTGATCTGCCAAAAAGAATACACATAGAAATATTAAGGTAAGTGAGCATAAATAGGGTTTTCCGTAGGTATTAAAGACAAAAAACTCATTCTAAGCCGACCAGTATAACACACTAATGAGCAAAATGCAAGATAGCAACAAATCTGCATTCGTTTTTTATGTACTAATGCAACGGTTTCAGGCACGAAACCATCGTGACGGTTTCCATTTGTGTTAAGCGTAATTTGGTTTACATTCAAACCGACTCCAGAAAACGTTTATAAGGTAATTAGATACATGAAACTTTTTACATTAGGCCACGACTTATGCCGAGGGCGGCCCTTTTGCGATGCCTTACCATAATTTTATCGGAGAAGAACAGTATGAATTTTAAAGATTATTTAAGTGGCTTGGCCCACATATGTCATTTTTTTGTTTAAGTGATGATAACAATTTTTTATTGCTTTCCAGAACTTATTAAAGCCGTTGTAATAGACTCTAAGCATATTAGATATTTTGTGAAATCAACCACAGGCCTCACATTGTATAGGATATTTTTTGTTTTTGATGTATCAGTCTCAGTTTGATACACATTTGTTTGTTTTTCATTATTTTTTAAACAAAAGAGTATTTTCATTACGTAACTTAGCCTTCTATAATATTGTTTGCGTCTGGCGATGAACCGATCAGTCAAAATATTATTAAGACAAAATGATCGACGTCGAAGCGACCGGCCGGCGAAACGTTCGTTGGCAAAATATAATGCATAGTAAAAATTTATAGTTGAAAGATATTTGAGAGAAACATTCGCCGTAAAAAAAATTGTGTTGGTTAATAGTTCAACGGATAAATGACTGTAGGAGAACGGTCCCAAATTCGTTTTTAATCTGCTTTGTAAGTGTATCAACTATGTTTCCACTAGAATTTTTTTACTAAAACTGTACACATTTTTAACGCTTAAGTCGCTGACTATTCTTTTATCCTATAGTAAATAGTACATTTTCAGGTACACTTGTCGACGTATGTTTCCTCTCAAGAGTGTAAACAAGCTGTTATGTGCTCGCGGATATTTAGGCAATTATTTTAACAGTCCCTTCTTCTACAATCATAAATACCTACTCGTTCCAACGCGATGTTGTCATTTTTACCTATGAAACTAGTTTTAAAAACAATGAACAGTTTCGTTTCGAAGTTTTCTAAACCTAATGGAGAAGACAAGACTATTTAGGACTGCAATGTTAGCACCGAAGACAAAACGACATATTTACGTCAAAACTCGATAAAATGCCACGACAAGATTTTGTCCTGTTGCGCATGCTAGCCCTGCTGGGACTAATCGTGAGTTATACGAGTAATTTCTCAAACTTTTTTCGTTATTAGGGTTCCGTAACTAAAAAGAAGAAGGGAACTCTTAAAGGAGAATTTGTTCCTTTCTTTCGTTTGTCACAGAAAATTAGTTTTGAATCTGCTAAACCGAATAAGTTTAAATTCATTTGGTACATGTTTAAATAATGCACTTTTGGAATGAAAATACTAATTGTAAAATCACTGTACCAAAAGGAGTCACATAGGAAACAACATTTACAATGAATATTATCATTTTTCAACAATTATTTAGTAAAGGCAAGGGATGTTTGTGTGTTTAAACAAAATGATGCCTTAAAAGATTACTGTCCGATAAATAACATATGATTCATAAAAATGTGTTTGCTTATTATGTCTACTCCTAAACAGAGAAAGACAAATCGTCATTTTAGTGCACAAAAAACAAGGTTCAACAAGAGTTTCGGCTAGTAAGCTCTGCGATTCAGTCATTAATAAATATAGGTAGTTTGCCTCAGTACAATGATTTATTGCTAAAATGTGGTGTTGCTATTAGGAAGATTGATTTTAAATTAAATGTTTTTTTTATAATAAATTAGCTAACCTAGCGAGCTTCATATCGCTTCTACTTTTTATCAACTTTTCTGATGTTTTATTAGTTATTCTGCTATTAGAAACGGAGACTAATTAAATATAACTTACCAAAGATCATAAAAACTGTTCTAGCTGTTCTTGTTTTATGGTGAACCTACGTGTAACCAACCCCACTTCGTTTTATGTATAGTAGATGCGTATAGAAAGGAATCTTACAGCTTAGTGTTAAGATTTTCAGAGTCCTTTTCAAATATTACAATTCATAAAAACTCAATACCTCTTGTCTCTCCTCTTCTCAAGACGCGCTGAGGAATATTTTATCTTGAGTCCTTGTATTGGGGGTTCACATCAGCACTCTCGAGGAATGGTCAATCACGAGCAGGCACCGAGACTGATAAATGATTAGCGCCTTTGAGCTACTCTCGGTGGACACACCCTCTCGGTTTTTGAGCACGTCCTTTTTTTATTAAGTTGAATTAGCTAAATTGTAAAAAAAAAACAGAACCTTTTTAGCTTCGCCCTGTCCGTCTGAACAAATCAAATTACATGTGGCAGAAGACTTAAATGATGATACTATAATTTTAAGGTCTTTAGGAATTAAAATTGAACAACTTAACTTGTATACTCACAAGGTGGAGACGGCCCGGGTAAGGGTTGCAGGAAGCTGCTCGATGAAGGCCGCTTCCAACCGGCCAATGTGGAAGTCACCTGGCCTACGTTCAGCAGGACGTCCTTTGGCTGATATGATGAGTGTATGTAACTTGTAGGCTTTAATGGTTTCTTTACGTAAGAGTCGACATGTAGTCGACCATCCTAAGTTTGTACCTCTAATGAACCTTTCATAGATCGTTCACTTTTTTATTAAATGAAGTGACGAAATAACCCGTTCTGATTTAAGATCATGAATTAAAAATGCGCTGATTCTTCTTAATTCTTAAGCCGATAAGTACGTAGTCCCGAATCAATGGAAGCACGAATGCTTATATACTGAATTAATGACTGTTAAGACTTTTGGAATATAATACTATAGCAAAAAGCTGAGCATTGTGAGGGCTCGCATAGTTTTTCTACTTGGCTTTTCTTGTAAAATATGCTTCGAACCTGTCTCCAGCAAAGTCGTTTCTGTCACACAAGGTTTTACAAGTAGAAAAAAACTAACACTCGAAGCTAGGCAAACACAGGAAAATGGGCGACCTCAATTGAGTTTTGATATCAGCAATTATAAAAATCTTTTTCAAAAAGCGGCTTTAATCTATTTTAATTGTAAATACAGTTTATTGAGCTTCGTAATAATTTTAATTTAAATAAACAATGGCGTTTGTGGCTTTAGCAGTATAATTTTTTCGCTATGACTTTAGTAACCAAATATTCTGTTAACTCTTTGGTTTTCTAACAGATGGCGTTAGTAGTACAATAATAAAGGCAATGAATACCAAATTGGTAATCTTAATTTTTTTAATGGTCATAAAATGTATTTTTTTTAACAGATAACACATCTAGATATGACTTTAAATTACTATGTTACAGCACAAATCTATAAGCTTGTGCTGTATAACTAAAACTTTGTTTGTAACTTAGCAATGGTGTCAACTTTTAACGTCCAACTTAAAACTATCCGATAAGTATACCAAAATGAAGTTCTCATATTTTGACGTACATAATTACTCGTTTGATGTTTAAAATGTAAATTATGTACTTACGTTTATGACAACGCGTTCGCATAAGTCGTGGTCGTGTTGAATGGGCTCGAAGGTGACGACTCCGCCCTGAGGCGGCTTCCCCGGCTCTTCTTCCTGACTGCACAGTTTCGGCAGTGACCTGCAAGGATACATTACGTTATAAATATACCCTTTACTGTCACGTTTTAACGTGACGCCAAAAGCGTGACAAAAGAAGTAAGTGGATCTCTCTTGGTACTGACTTCGTCTGTCCCGTTTTAACGCGTTACCAGGATCGTCACAGGGGAGTTAGTAGCGCATTCTCGTAACAGAATTCATCGGCTCTAATTTAACGCCTACTAGGAGCGTGACAGAGGCGTAAGTAGATCTTTCTTGATACAGATTTTATCTATTCCTTTTTAATGCGTTACTAGAAGCGTGAGAGGAGTAGGTAGAGCTTTCGTGCTAAGTAAGTAGCGCTTTTTTGCTACAGACTTCATCTTTAACGCGATACCGAAAGCATGATAGAGGAGTGATTAAGTACCTAAATCTCTCTCGCTACGGACTTCGTCTGTCCCTTTTTAATGCGATACTATGGTAGGAGCATGTCAAAGGAGTAAGTGTTGCTATCTTGTTACTAAATTCGCACAGATGTCGATGGTTGATTGCCTAATTAGCTGTTGATGTATTAAAAGGTAAATCATGGTTACAATTGTTAAAGGTTAACTTCATTCATTAATTTTAATTGTACGAGTATATTTGTAACGATAATTTATCAAGAGCACCTACTTAATAGTTCAATTATCTACTAAATATGTGACAGTAAGTAATTACTTATTGATTAACATCAAATAATATGACTAATAAGTCATCCTACATAATCTACGTAACATTTTAACTTATTAGGTGCTTATTACACTACGCGATATTAAGACAATCTTACTAAGATTTAGCATAAGTTAGTCTGTCTAATTAGACCGACGGAGTGGATTCGGCCGTGCTTGCTTGCTGAATATCGCGTCGTGTAAGTAATAAGACTTAGCAAGCTAGATGGTTCAGTCAGCGCGCGGCAGCCGCCGAGTAAAGTCACGTGTTTGTTTGTTGTGGTGTGTACAGTGCTTAGAGCATTCAACCAACAGGAGACGCCATTGACAGGCATTCCCCTCTGCCACAAGTCTATGACCGTCGGTCACAGAGGTTATATAAAACTATTTGCAGCGCGTTCCGCCATCATTGTCAAATCACGGTGAGTGTGGAAGGACCGCAGCTAAAAACGCCAAATTACGCCGTGTGCTCGTTTTAAAAAAGACCAGAAACATCTTATGTTCTAAAAGACAGCGTAAATTTTCATCTATAAGTATTTTTGAGTCTCAATATTAGCAAATAATGCCTTAAAATTGCAAAAACCTTATAAAATTTGTCAATTAAAAAGTGATACCAGTAAAAGGTAAAAAATCCTATTTAGCGTAATTTTTTATACTGAAGTACCCAACTTTAAAATCACACTGGTATTTCACGTTTGATATTGTTAATTACAATAGATGATTATTGAATTAATGATATATCACAGTTAACAAATTATGATTCTTGTTTAAGTTTTGCGCAATTTTTTTGGACTTAATACTTACTTTTAAAGTATCAATAGTCAAAACTATAAATATTTGCATTTAATCGGTCTACTTCAATAATATAATATATTTGCGAACTTCACCTTATTCTGAAAATTTGAGATTTTTATTGATATACGCTGGCCACCCTGCAGCAAAATTGGTGATGGGATAGCACAAAACCAAAATATCGATATCGATTTAACAACTTGACCTTTAGGTCACCTAGAGTTGGCATTCCACCCGAATTTATTTCAAAAATAGGAATATATTCGAAACATTCCCAATGAACCCACCCGTTGGGAAAATAAACGGGTGGATTAGGTTTTATTGTTTATATGAATTTATTTAACACAAAAATGATGTTAAGGCTCAGGTTACAAGCATTTTTGTTGTTATTTATTTACACATACAATAAAAACTGTATGGTGTTATAAATTTTGTTTAATTTGGTTGCTTTACTGTAAGATCCGTGTTATTTATATAACAATAGGCATTATTATAATGTGTCCATATTAAGATGCCACTAAATATTAATTTTCATTATTTTTGCGAAAATATAACATTACAAAAGCTTATGACAAAATCTTTGAGGCACCTAAAATATCTTATCATTTATCTTAAACTCTAGAGAAACATGTGTTTTGTACTTAGACATTTTGCTTGTTGCTAAAAGTTAACAGATTATTTATTATTTAAGCGTATGTTAAGGCTCGGACTATACCCATTTGGAAACCGGTCCGGGTAAGTACGGTTTCAATCCATCGCTTCAGCAATAGCGTCATGTTTTGAACGGATTCTTGCGGATTTGATAATGTTTCGGATAATGTTTTTTATTCATTATTATTCACCACCTTCTCAATTACTGATAAAGTCATAGAAATCAATCTATTCCAAAGAAACTAAACTTTATATTATAAAGTTTCCGAGCCAACCATCTCCAGTCACCACCATAGACAGACCCAGAACAATAATATTTGAATTCATTTACAACTTTGTCTTTCTAAGCAAACAGAAAAAAATGTATTATGATATTCTTATTTCATGATTTCTCTAGACTAATTTCATGTTTTCGATTTAAGAGATGAAAATATTTTTAGAAAGTCTTCTGCCTGAACCGGGAGTTGGGCCGGCCAGATGTGGAAAAAGCAAGATTGATATTCAATTTACAGGTCTTTTAATTATCTTTATCTATCTATCTGGAGAATGCCTTTACTCCAAGAGGAAGGGGCTAGATGAATCATATCCACAACGATATAGAACTACCTTACCTACGCACTTTTCGAAATAGTATACAGCGCGAATACAGCTAAAATAGTTAACACCCAATCTTGCAAATTCTACTTTACAAAATTCAATCTTCTAACTTTACCTTCAATTATATTTACGATTTTTGCGGGTTATAGCCCAGTATTTTTTTTGTTTTATTATAATTATGACAATTCACCTGAAAACCAAATATTACAGGTATTTCTTGCAGTTTTAGACTTGGACTTTAACCAGCCGGAATCTGTTAGAATCAGCTAGAATTCGTTCACGACGACCTTATTGCTTGCGATGGATTGAAACCGACCGGTTTTCCGGCTGGGTATAGTCCAATCCTTAAACTCTACCATACTGACGTATATTAATAAATAACCCTGTAGATCTTAATGACTGCCAAAAGGAAAGTTTTTATTATCACCACTGCTGGACACAGGCCTCACCAAAAGGAGGATTTTGCCACAATCGCCACGCTTGGCAGGCGGGTTGGCGATCGCAGTTTGGACAATGGTGGAGAGGAGACGCTGCTTCCCGTCTTCTTATGGCGGTTCTCCTGTAGTCGCCCTTACATAAAGTTTCTATCTTACACATAATAAAGAGTCTGAATTGAATAAAACCTTATCATAATACTAGCAGAACTCATCGATAAAATTTATCGATAGTGTTAAGCACTATCTTCGTTTATTTAAAACTGACGTCACACTCGTGCATGGATAAGTTGCCCTTGTGTGTGAATATATTTGTGTGCGTCTAGTTTAAGCTAGTGTTGATATTTTTTGTTGTGTGCGAGCGTAGCAACGTCATTGAAAATACGTTAGTGTTAATTCCCCATGTGTGCGTTATTCCCTTCCCCCCGCAAGAAATGACAGACTTTTTCTCATAGAAATTAGCGAGCTTGTCGTCTCCTGTTGGTTGAATGCTCTAAGGTACAGTGGCATATTGTTACACAAATGTCGTGATTCGATGTATTTTAATCAAATGTTGGCAACACTAACTGTCGACCAAGAATAGGACTTGACGTAATTGAGTTGCGGTGAGGAAAACACCGCAGCAGTATCGGGGGGAGATCGCTATTCAGTCAGTTGCTCGTTAGTGTTCGAACCAAGCGGTAGCTAAGAGGAAACTCTGTCGGCCGTAATATCAGTTATAATTAATACAATTAGCATATTAATTATGTGCGTTACCTAATTAATTATTATATTCTTATAAAATAAAATCAGTGAGATTCAACAGTGGTATTATTTCGTCAAACAAAGGAAAAGGAAGTTATTGATGTATTCCTCGGTATGACATATATAAGCAAAAAATTTAAAAATATTATTGTAACTCCGTGTAGAAGGACATGACGCGCGACAATTGCATCGGCTACGTACGCCTTTCAAATGAGTTAGCATGCGATATTCAGACTAGTGTAATCGCAAGCTTGTCTAATTAGATTTTAAGAGTGTTAGTAAGTCTTTCTTAATATCATGTAGTGTAATAATCACTCAAGGTAGCAGGTTTGTTAACTAACTATGCCTAATAATGATTTAAAACGCCATTGTCAAATTGAACCTTACGTATTAAGCTTAATTATATTCCGTCGCAGTTCCGAACTTATCGATTTATACTCTGTTTTCTTTTTTCCTGAATATTATGATAGAGCAAATGAGTTTTATTCAACCTTGTTTTAGTAATTTGAAGTGTAAATTCGCGTTAATTGGATTTGGGGTTGGTTTACATTTGTAGCCGTTTCAAGTGTAAAACAATCATTCGGATTTGAATTGAATTCTCATTCACTCACTCTCAGTACTCACTTAAGATTTATTCACCCAATGTGTTCTTAAGCCTGAGGCTAAAATCGCAATAGTCGGTTCTCATAAGGTTTCATCTTATAAAAGTACAGTTCAATTATTAGAATTGAATTGCTGAGTATTTTAAAACCCTTCTAAATTATTACAGACTTAAATAAACTTACGATTTGCTATTTTTCTTTTCATATTGCTCAGTTCCGTTTCTAGTCGGGGTACGCTTGAACATGATGACCATTGTAAGGTTATATTGCTTTAAAATAACGAGACCATTTTGGGAACTACATGCACATCCTCTGCAAACACAACACATCTGAACGTGCAAGTTTACTCATAATGTTTTCAAGGTATATCTCCGTACATGATTTAAAAAAATACACGTTTGAAGATTCGAACTCATGACTCATGGATGTGAAACGCGAATTAAGTACATCTGCTGTACCAACTTAATTAGATTTGTGCAACTACATTCCAGTTTTCATTACAAAATTAAATATTTTATGTACACCTATCGACTGTCATCGAGTATCGAAATTACTAGCGAACACTTTACAAGAGCTACAATATTCATAACATAAAATAGCCTAGTTTTGTGTCGCAACCCGAGCTGGGAGCGAGCCTCAAAGGCCGCAGAGAGCGCAGCGCTCCTCTCAATAATGCATAGAACAAGGCACACTTTATGCAGAAACGTATGATGTTATCTGCAACTAGTGTTGTTAGTCTGCAACACAGGTTTTTAGCCAATCGAGACGCCAACTATTTTCGCCATCTCTAAGTTCGATCCAATCCTCGGTGTCGGTCGGGTCACAGTAGAAAACATTATAAACAAATAAAATAGCCTTTATTGCTGTTTACATGTTTTAACACTAATATTAATAATTCTTTGTTGTTTAATCAACTTGTCTTCGGACAAAGGCCTCCTCCAAAGATCTCTATTCTACTCTATCTTTCGCTATTCGCGTCCACAGTAGAAAACATACTACTTACTTTTCTATGTATACTATTTCGGGTCTGGGTCTTGTGTGGTTTGTTATTTCTGATTACAAAAACAACAACAACAAACGGAAAAACTTACCTAAGTATACCTTGGGATCATATGATGTTGTCCAATATTTATTTTTATTTTATTAAGGCCTGATTAGCAAATATAGGGTTAGTAAATTACTTTATTATTCCTTTTAGAAGGTAATTCTACTAATCAAATACAACAACAATATTGACGCTCAGGCGCTTAATTGAATTTGTATTATATTTAAAACACCGATTTATATTCAACATACAAGGACCTAACCAAGAACTCTACATAGTACCTAAGCAGTGTTGTTTTGCTTATAACGTCAATTTACTATTTTATAGAAAAAAAAAACAAAATTTGTAAACAGCTTTACCTACATAAGATAGAGTAAATTAGTAGCTAGGTTTTTCCTTGAAGTTATAATGTTATACGACGGTAGCCATTGGACTTGGAAGCAGTATCTGCAACGCTCATTCAATTTTAAATTTCCATATCTTGTACTGCTCTTTACTGTGAAAAACTTTTAAGTATTCAAGATAAACGTGGGATGGAGAGATATAACAGAGATATCCACTTACAGTGTAAAAACATTGTTCAGCCTTTAAAAGAAAGTATCAAATATTAGTATTAGAATACCAACTAGCTTCTTTGGAATGAAGCTTTGTGTTAAGAGGTACCAGTCAATGAATTTGTCAAGGGTATCTCCTAGCACACACCTGCCCAGACAAGTTATAACATTAAGAGCGATTGTCACCAGACCTCATTGATTTTAGTCGGAAAACCAGACCATTTTTGCACCATGGTTACACGTGCTATCTGAATCTGCAAGTTTCCTCACGACGTTTTCCCTGCCCGAGAAAGTGATATGATGATATTGCACTTTATATCTTTACATCAGCTAAGAAAATGCAGCTGAATGAATTCCGGAGTGTTTACACTTTCGGCTGTGATGTTTGGCGACACCGAAATAAACATACTAACGCCAGGAATGCTGCGCGTGGTATAAATAATAATTACTTATAGCGTTTATGTTACAAAATAAGATAAGATCTTAGTTGAAAAAAATAAGTGAGCACATTCAGTCATAATTAATAGCCTACGAACTGGAGATAGACCAGTCGCTGGTGCTTGTAACGAAATATAGGTTGTGATGTGATAAAACGTTATCTTTACAGAAACGCTTTTTTATTCACTTATGTTTTTAAGTCCAAAAGCACTCCACTAGATTACACAATTGTGATAAATTATTTATATGGAGATAGTAATTAAGGAAAAAACAACTCAAGCTGGTTAGTGTGTAGACACCCTTAGGTGGAGAATGGTTGTTAGTCAAGTATATAAATATCTCTAATTGACAAAATATAGGTAATTAGAATAACTGTGGTAAGTAATTCCAGTGAACCGATGTTCGCGTACGATGCGCGCTGGATACACAAACGTAAATTGTGCAATATAACTGGGCAAGTCTATCCGCGGCTACCCTGATGCATTCATAGGGTTGGCAAAATACTATTTCATAGTACCTACCTAACCTTTTTTGTGTGACGGAATACTGGAATCAAGAGTTTGATAAAATCGGATTGCCATGGACATCTGGATAAAAGTATTTGGTAAACTATAACACTGGTTAACATTTAAAAGATTCATAGCTAAACAAATACATAACACTTCTTTTTTACGACCATTTATATGCGTTTCATATTAAATGAATTTAACCCTATCACAGGGAAACGGTGATCCTGTATGCTCGGAAAATAAAACAACAAATGATATAACAATGGCCCGCGCACACATGTGTGCGCGACGCGAGCTTAAAGGTACAAATTATGTGCGTTTTCGTAATGAGGGTGCGATGAGGGCTGAGACGATCAGGTGATCGTGTGTTGACTTTGTTCAGAGTTTGTGTGGGTTGATCACTGTTGATTTGATTTGAGTCCATCGACTCCAAATACTAAATTTTTCGGTGAGATAGAAAGATTGTAAAAAATTTAAAATCTAGCTGAGACGTTTCGTCGATCGGTACCGACGTTAGTCTACTGCTGGACTAGCTTCTACCAATGCACGCCCGATACTCGGCTATTGTATTCCATCCACTGCCAGCAACTTCCACTGCGTTATCGTTTAAATTTTTTGGGTATCGGAATATATACATAATATTCTATGTTTCGAATAAAATGATTTTACCATCATTATCTAGGTGAATAATTTGGATCGAATAATTTGCGCACCCTAAACAAAGCATGTATCTGTTCAGAATTTTAAATTTTTATAGAATTGTTTAACTGGAGTTAAGCTAGGATAGAGGTAAAGAAGATGTGGCTCCGTGGACAACTGGATTCGATTCTTCGATTTAGCATCCCATTATTCAGGAGCTGAAAATTCCGGTATAATATCAGCGACAAACACAAAAGTTAATAAAAATTACAATATCAGTAGGATAGAATCCGAGAGTAGGCAGTCTTGCTATCTATTACTTTGCCGAATCAATTTAGTAAAAGGTTGAAAATAGCTTGAACGTCGACGAAAGGCCTAAGCAATTTTTATCTAGGTCGCATCGTAGTCAACTCTAGCGGACATAGGCTGAGTTGAGCGTCTACTGCTAAACAAATCCGCAATCACTTCGACATTACTTCACTAATCGACGATTAATAATGTGAACCAACTCTGTAAGTAAACTGAGTCTACGTTTGTTTGTACCGCTTTGGTGATACGCGCTGTCACTTTAACACTGAAGTCACTCATCGATAATAGTAATTTGAACCCACTTTTTAGTGAAATAGAGGCTATAGTTTGTTTGTATCTATTAGCTACTATAAGCACCATTATCGTGAATTTTTACAGAGTTTTCAAGCCAATAGTTTAGCTTTTATAGGGGGAGGGGACGCCCTGCACAAGCTAAAAATTGGGACTTTAATGTTTAATATATCTCAAACGAATTTCTAAATCTAAAAATTGCCTTAGCAACCCCTTAGTCATTTTAAAGGACCTAGTCAACGATAACCCACACGATGGGATAAACGATGAAAAAAAAATCATCCTTAAGTATGGTTAGTTATGGGAGCTACCCAGAAAAAATAAATTTTTCAAAATTTTATTTTACTGTTTTGTCTGCGTGATGATATACATATCTCCACAAAATTACAATTCTCTAGGGTAAACAGTCACCAAGCAAAACCTCGGACGGACAGACAGACAGACGGACCATGACTTTAAAATAAATATGACATGTTTAGAAGGTTAAGATTTCGAAGATGGGTAATTAAATGGAAGATATGATGGTTGAGACTTTGTGCTGATGCTGCACATCAAGTTGTCTGCGGGATTCCAAACACCCTGGCAACTTTCATCCGATACAGCGTATTTGGGCTCTTGTGAATGGTGGTTATTATTGAATGTAAGATAGATACTGATAGAACCCTTGGGGCTAGTCGTAGAAAAATATAAAATTAACATTAAAAAAAAATCCTGACTTAAAAATGATCGCGTCACTGCACTGCTGGTATAGGCATGGTACCTAATCAGAGACGACGATTCGCATTTTTACCATATATATGATCATGTTTGCTGCGCTGCGACGAGCCGGGGTGTTTTTAAATTTAGCCCCGATATTTCGATATTCGATATTTCGATATTCAAACCCTAGTTATATTACCTACCTATAAACGTGTACCATTTCTATACATTCTTGTTACAGACCATGGAAAAAAATACGACCAGCCCCTAGCATGACTAACAAAACACGATATGCTATAATGATAATAGCGATTTATAACCACCCAACTGTCAAACTCTGATAAACATAGCCGCCATCTTGAACTTTTATCAAAACAGCGAGCAGAACCGTGATGTCACTGGCATGGAGGCAAAAGTTCATATTTTGATAGGGCTGTCGATAAATCCTTGTATCATACATATCATATCATGTTTTGTTGGTCATGTTAAGGGTCTGCTGCTTCAATGCATTTATTTTAAATATGAGAAAAGCACTCTGCACCACTTTCCCCTTTCTTTATAGTAGTCCTATGTCTGAAGGTTGTCTGGAATGGAAGAGATCGTTTTTAGCGATGGGATCGCCTAAATTGTACATTTTTCTGTAAATATCAACTGTAACCTCTTTGTTTCGTGTGCAATAAAGAGTATCATTATATGAGAACTATTCAAAAAAACTGAAATGAAATTGCAATATAAAATAAACCATAACCTGTTTTTTTAAAATATTTGATTTGCGCAACGTACATTATCTACATAATAATATAAAAACGTAATTAATATTTCCTCTGCTTTTAAAATAGTGTTTCATTAATCGAGTAAGAATTTTGCAGCACTATTCTTACTTTTGACAGAAAAATGAGAAATTGACCTTGAACGTAACTCGACAGTTTGAATAGCATATTTTTACATCGCTGGTTTTGAATGTACGCCAAGTCTGGCTCAAATTCAAATTAAAGCCGCAATGGAAAACTAACCTTGGACACAATCGCGCGCAACTGTTTTGATAAAAAAAATTAAAAAAATATTTTTTAATTAATAACACATATTTAAGGACAAATAGTACTAACCGATGAAAGGAAATACCCCGATTAACAACTCCAACGTTTTAGTTTGAACAGTTTATTATTGAACAACGAGTCATTTTGATTTTGAAACCTGAAGTCGCACGCAGACCGCGGTCGGAAGCAGACTGAAGTTCGTGGCGAGCAATGGAGCCGTCGAGGCATCTTTTCGCCACGCGAGGTACATATACTCTTCTCTTCTATCTCGATATATTTTCGTGGCGTTCACGTATCGAGGCTGAGGGCCCGGACGTGATCAAAAACAGCCGGCCTAGGGCTCTCCACAACGTCGCCGACCACTTTTCGCTGCTAGCAGTGCTAACCCTATTAACATTCAGTCACAGGGTTGCCTACGTATTTTGATCTATCTTCACTACATTATTAACAAATAAATACTTGCAAAAATCACACCAATCATCAAGCCCCAAACTAAGCAAAGCTTGTACTATGGCGACTAAATAAAGGATAATAACATACATAAGTACATTTATAAACATTCATACTCCATGACTTATACAAATGCTGGTGCTGGTCTCATAACCATTTGTCCCTTGCGGGATTCGAACCCACAACCGCCTAAATTTGTAGTCCGAAGATCCAGGATTTTGATAATAATATTTACTATCAGCCTTTGGAAATCCAATGCCGTACATAACTTTCCTTTAGAGACCCCGTCGGCTCTAAAGGAAAATAATTTATAAATTCTAATAGGTCTGGGTTTTATAAATTCATATGATGTCTATTCAGCCCTATTAAGCGTGCTGACCGCTCTGGTGGCCTCACTCGACACCGAGCAGCAAAACGATGCAGTATAACCGACCGCTTACCACTTCGCTGCGACGACGATTTTCTAGTTCACAATGGAATTCAGCCTTAAGAGCACCCCTATAAATACTTAAGACAAGCGTTAGCTTATCCAGTTTACAGAAGTTTTTTTGGTCAGGCATATATATTTTGAGAAGGACCTAGCATAGATTGAGTAGGTACTCAACCGAATTTGAACTAAAAATACTGTATTTTTTTTTAATGAAACATTAGAATTTTTTATATTTAAAATCTTAATGTTAATCCTATATCCAGGTCTGATCAGATCAAAAATAATTTAAATAATCTATGTTATTTTTTTTCGCCATTTAAATGTAGTGCAAGCAGTAGAATCGGACACTCTAAAAGGAAGTGAATTAATAAAAAGGACCATAATATTACCCTCTTTCCAAAAGGGGACAATATTATGGTCCTGTTTCCTGTTTTGAATGTAAAGCAACGACGGGAATATGTCTGCCTGGCAGAATATCTAGACTCGAGCCAATTCAAAAAAGTTCATTTACACAACGTATAACGTAGCAGCATTGGCCTTGACGCAGATAGATTTGGTACCTAGCTAAAAGCAAAAGAATTGTTCAATGCAAGACAAGCGAGGTGAAATATATAGGTACGTTTGTCAAAAAACCTATTAAAGACTGAATATTTCTTAAGCTTCTTACACGACCACGTAAAATTTGCTGTCAATTTACATTGAAAGTTGATTCTCCAACTTAAAAACACGACACACAACTCACACAAAATGAGACTTATTGCTATTTTTAGGGCATTTGCTTACGCAAATCCGACAATCTATGGCCAATTTATGTCGGCAAAAAATGCAAACAAATCACAATATTGCCCTACAAGAAGTCGGTCAAAAACAAAATGTCGGGATGTCCCGACTGATTCCATAGTCGGTGGTAAATGGATCGTTTGGGAATGTATAAGGTAGCTAGCGTAGAAACGTAAGTGCGTAACTGATAATAGTCACAAGCAAAGCAACAGACTTGAGGTTGAGTCGGTCACAAAATCGGAAATATAATCAGGCCGATTATCGAAACTATAAAAGTGTGACGTGGGCAGAGGCTCAAAGAATTTGATTATGTTCCACTCGGCCGTTTTAAATACGAGTAAATGATGAAAGACTCATCCAGCTAGGTCAATGTCTTGTTATCATTAAAAGTATTCGCAGTTAGGTTGGTCAACGTAATTTTTTGTCTCGTCTGGCGCTTATTTACATTTATAAAAAGTCCACGACAGCAAACTTATTATTTGAGCCAAGTCCATTGTTAACATTGCAACCAGATGTTCTTAAAATAAATATAAAGTAAGCACGATGATTTTAACGAAGCTAAGGTACTAAGGGAGCCTGTCTTTGTCCGAACCAGCATGCTTGTTAAGGGCATGATGTAATTTTGTAGAATAAAACGCTTTTACATGCAAGACTAAAAAGGTTTTATATGCAGGGTCAGCATTTATATAGTCATTACAGTGTTTAAATTTTGTTACGGGTTCAAAATTTGCAAACAAACGTAACCTTTCCCCTTAATTTCATGCTTGAGGATGACCTTTCTAAAGCGTTGATATTTATTGCCCTCATTTGAAACTTAATGCCTAGAAGAGTAATTCTAGGATACCAAAGGAACGTAGGTTCGACCCCACTAAAGCACTCGATTTTTTCATGTGTACTTCTTTGGTATAATGAAAGTAGTTGCAAAATTCAAATTAAAAATTAAGTCCAAATTAATTTTTGCGTGAAGCCTTGGGTGCCCCGTGGTTCGTACACAAAAACAATCTCCACAGAGATTTTGACATTTGATTCTATATAAAAGAGGCGTCACAGCGTTTCTTCGATAAGGCCATAAACCACCCCAATCCGCTCGTAGTCAAAGCCGCCACATATTCGCACCAGACGGATGTCGCTCGCCGATTCCGTCGGCCTCGCCACTTGCTCGATGACCAGGTTGATCCAATCACCGCGTTTATCACAAGAGCCAACACCGCCTTAAGCAGTTGAAATAGTACACAACATAGTAGCTCGTGCCAACACGCCCGCTGAAGGGCGCGAGGTCCCGTTTTTCATTTCGGCCGACAGAGACACGTGCCTGGCCGTTTCTCCCCTGTCCACCCTTCGGACGATGGCCCAAGCCGAGGTCTCGCCTCTGTATGGGCCTGAGTCACACTCGGCCGGGTCGCAGACACCGCTAGTGGGGCGGACGTAGATTGAGCGCCCAGCGCGCCAGCGCTCGCCAAAACTGCCCGCTTGTAGCTGACTTAGGTCTTTTCATTGTGATGTCAGGGATAGGTCCGTCCAAAAAAAAAGATTATGCTGTTCTTATCTTGATTGACAGTTAATTAGCAAATTTCAACAGTATTTCTATCGGATGTCGACGAGCTTATACGATCATTAATTAGACCATTCTGGCAGACCCTGGCTAAAAAAAAAATGGAAATTCGACGATGGAGCGAATGCAAGAGCGAATGTCTTAAAACATTCGATAATTGGCCAAGTAACTAGAAAGACCGAAACGCGCGGCCATACTGTTTCTAGTGCGTGACGTCACATTTTACAAAACAAAATAATACGTCACATCACATTGGCACGGCACATTTCTTGTAGGTATTCATTTTCACAAATTCAGTCAAATACAGGCAGGACCTATCTAAATATTCTTATAAACTGTAAAAAACAACAGGATACTCGAAGTCGCAAGAGTAAAATTTTGTTCTTTGATATAAACAAATAAAATAAGTCGTGAATAAAATAGTAAGTGTTAAATAAAATGCATGTTGGTTTTTGATTGGTAGATTCAATTTAAAAAAAACATGCTTCTAAGTAGTATGTTTGATTTAATAACAAATCAGTCTTATAAATTTGCGACCGAAAAATATTAGCGCCTGGACTGAGACGAAATGCTTTATTATTCAATTCCACAATATAAATAGTCCGCATGAGATTCGATTCGCTCCTTTCCGTATTAAGTAGGTATTTGTACTTATTTTCATTAAAAAAATTGCACGCTTACTGTTTAAAAAACAACACACCGTCTTTTTACTTGGCTCAAAATGTTAGGTGAATTAGGCTACGAAAACCAAAAAAAATAGGCGAGTTTAGGCTACTCGGTATTAAAAAGTTGGCGAAATGAGTGAGCTGATATTTGGTTGCCCTGGACGGTTACATGACTCGATCCGAGGCGCGTAGGATAGCTCGCGTTTCGTTTGTTTGTATGAAGTTAGAATACTGTATAGATAATATTACCGTGCAGAAACGCTAGTTAGTAGTTTAAATATTTAATGAGAGTGAGCGATTAGTGCGGTGATAAGTGCAATCAGTATCGAATGTAGTTATTCGAGAACAAATTTCCAAAAATAATGATTCTTTCTTCAAATGAGTTTTCTACATGGATCGAACCCGATTACATGTTTTACAATGCGGTTCTTTCAGACAATTCAGATACTAAGCCACTATTAATGTTGACTGTACCTGTTTATTTTCGGGTTGTAAATTGAAAAAACGGTATCTATTTTTTAAATCGGGCTGAAAGAGTTGCTGAGAAAGCTCAAAAATCAAAATCATTTATTTCTGCAAATTGGCCATTAAAGGCACTTTTACACGTCCCAATAATATTTTTTTCCCTACCACCGCCTCGGGAGTCGGGACTACATATCGGATGGTGGTGAGAAGAAGCGGTGCAACAAACTCAGTCACCTTTGTCAGCCTGATTTTATTACAGGATATTGTAAGTGCAAGCTAGGCAGAATATTACGTCCATGCACTCTTGTCGTTCAAGTAATATTCAACTTTGTTATATCTTTTTTCATAGGATTTTTAACGAGGTTTTTGGACTTTTAAACATGCAGCTCAACAAGACTTTGTGGTACCTTAAATACATTTTCTCAAAAATTAATTACCTACTTTTTTAATCTGAAGCTCGGAACGGCATGCTTAATTTTATTTATAGTATTGCCGTTTTGTGCTGGAAAACGCCCTAGGCATATTTCATTTACCTCGTTACACATCAAGACCTGGCAAAACGCGTGTGGCATGGCCCATTTTAATTTATTTAAAAAAAAACTAATGTTGTGTATTGAGATACCTCTCAAGTTGTCTAGATGTTTTGAAAAAGCTCATAAGTCAGTGGTAATCACGCCCCCGTGAAATTTCCCATTCATGCGTTCCGGAAATGATTAATGTGGTGCCAAGCAACGCGATGATGTCTTCCGGCAACGAAGGTCTTCGGATTGTTTTTGGTTATGTCATGTTGAAAATATTTTTTAAACAAACAAATAGTGTTATTATGTAAAATCGGAATGCCACATCCGATGGTGATTTGATGACAAATGTTAACACGAGAAACAGGAGATAACAAAACTCTTCCAATAATCACTTTTTCTAGCCCACAACTAAGCTTTTTCTATGGCGACTATAATGTAAAGGATAAACCTTTTTTTTATACAAATATTGGCGTTAATTGGATAACATCACAACACATACATTGCTCTGATCTTAAGGTAAGTAACTAAAGCACTTGTGTTATAGAAATCAGTAACAACGACGGTACCACGTTACAAGACCCATGACTATATGACATCTATGACTTAGGTAAAAATGCTCCATGCCTATCACCAAATTTGCATTGTGGAATTCGAGACCTCGACTACTGGATTTGTAGCCCAAATCGCGTTGCTCGATTAGTCCATCGTTAAAACGCTTAATACAATATCATTTTAAGGATAAACGATTACTTTTAACCAATCCTAAGTAATAGATTTGGCTCAAAACTTACCTACATTGAGTCCATTGCAAAGTAGCTGCAGCAAAATAAATAGCCACAATAAAAACACCACCACCACAGTTTAAAAGGATTTGCATTATCATAAATTATTCAAATTTCCTTTAAATAAAGTAAAAGCGAATGAATTATTTTATCAGGAAAGTTCCGTTTATCTGTCTTTATAAAAATTTGCCGTACACTTTTGAATTAGTATGAAAACCTTGCTGCGGTACCAAAATCGTATGTACATTTTCACAGTTCTAACTAAATGTTGTAACTGGATTATGATTGATTCTTATATTGTGATTAGTATAAGAAGATCGAATGGAGGACAAATAGGGAAGATAGTTCATAATTTTGATAACCCGGTACGAATTTACCATCACAACCTAATGTACCGCCAATATCATGTCTTAGCGCGCTAGGAACAGCTAAAATGTTATAAATATGTCATTGATAAGCATCAGCAATTATGTTAAACTAGATGTGCCCGCGGCTTCGCATATTTTACTTCCTTAAGGGTTGGATCAGAAAAGAATCCAGCTTATAACAATCCTTAGAGTGCAAGCTTTCTCTGTATCAAACTATGAGTTAATTTTCAGAATAAGGCCTGAGACAAATACAAAATAAGCTCGAAGCTATTTTGGTAAGAACGTAACCGGCATTTTGGGCCTAACAATAATAAATATTAAAAAGATGTATATTTAAGCGTAGCGAATCCTAAGTCTATGGTATATTGCTACAATGTACTATGTCTACCTGTCAAAAATGCTACCTGACAGTTAAGGAAGTTTGTGCGCATGCGCCGGAGAGAGAGAGCACGTTTTCCGCCATGAGTGTTGCGTATGCTTTGCGTTACGGAGCAGTGTTCCAATGCGCTTACCCGTAAGGACCTAAAATAACCCGGGACCAGGCTGCAAAGTATATCAAAAAGTAAAAGGGATTTGTGACGAAGTAGGTTAATATTATTTGCAAACCTAAAACGTCGATAATTAACCACAACGCGGCTAAAATAGAAAGACGTAAAAATCTCGTTAACTTTTGTTTTCCGGTCAAGAAAAATGGTTCTCAATAGGTCATAAAATACTTTAAGAAGAGGGATTATGGAATCAGGTGGTAAATATAAAAGAACTATCAAGAAACTAGCCCTTATCTTGATATCCCAGATACTATATTGCCCAGGCACTTCTTTCAGGAAAAACATCGATCGGGATTGGGATAACATTGTCTTTTGGGACAAAGCATCGTTTTGGGCAATGGGCATTGAATACAACATCTCAATTTTGTTCATGGCCCGAAAACAAATTGTTAATTCGCATTGTAAAATACCCATTAGACGCCCATGTTTGAGGGTGTTTCAATAGATGAGGATTAAAAAAAAATATGTTGTACACCAGGACACTTAATGCAGTGCGGATGACTAATATCTATAATAAAAATTGTTGCCTTCTGCTAAACGGTAATTTACAAAGTAAAACAAAAATAAAATTTTGCAAGAGTCAAATCGAAGTCGTGTGTGACCGCCTGGAAGGCTGAACAAAATATCCGGATGTTACACTGGACCTCACATTTACCAAACACAAACCCTTTTGAAAATGTTTGTGCTGATAAAGCTAAGATTGCGTAGAAAAAATATGCAAACCATTGGCGAGCTTAGTCGCAATACAAAACAGATATGGAGGTCATTATCCCGTAACTACGCTGAAAAACTTGCAGAAAGCTTGCCTCAAGATGCCAGGCAAATAATAGAGAACAGGAGGTGACTGGTCACCGTATTGATAATGAAGCGTTAAAAACACATTATTTAGTATCATTGTTGTTATTTTCATTTTTCTTAGCCTACTATTAGTGGCAATTTTGCCGGTCACGCTCTTGCCGTACATAGTGTATATAGATCAATATCTGCAGGTGTGCTAAATTGTAGCTAATTCCGTTAAGCCTTCAAAGCGTGATTTAGTAACAAACATACAAACGTTTACAATACTAGAATATATATGACGTGGGATAACCAATTAACATTTAAAACCACCAGATAACAAAAACGCAATTTAGAAAGTATGGAAAACAGCGTTATATTGTAAATCTTTTTGTTAATTTATCTGCATTTCCTGACCCACGCAAGCCGTTTCCGAGTTAAAACAAATGCGCCATCCAAAACTGAATTCATCCAGCCTCTAAAATAAGGTTATTCTATTATTAGCGGAGTACGCTAAAACATACCGGTCTGTTTGGAAAATCACAATAAATAGACGCAGGCGTGTGCGCGTGGGTGCACCGTGCAGTGCGAGGCGGAATGACCACGGTCAGGAGTGACATCAGACATGTCTGCTTGGTCTAACGGTGACCAGTCAAGTTCAACAAGCGGATGATGGGTTGGGTGGTGCTCTATAGCACCTTTGTATCATTAGGCTATCCTAATGATACACAGGTAGTATACGAAGACCTAATTGGTATAGAGGCATGGCGCTGCAATTTACCGCCTACACCGTGGACGCAAACGGCTTATGTTTGATGATTCGCGACAGTCATCACTATTTTTTTAAAATTAGCCTGGGTATAGTGAAAGACCTCTAGAAAAGTACCTAGCCTGTTTCCTCCTAACAAGGATGGTAATTCCCTACTTGGAGACCATGATAGTTGGTGAGTTTTCTGGCGCGTATAATTATAATGATGATCATCATCATAATCAGTATGTATATAGTGTTTCAGTAAACTGCTGGACTGCTGGATCGGCCTTTCCCAATGCATGCCATTGAGCCTGGTCCTGGTATTTTCCAGCCAGCCAGCAGCAGCGTATACGAGTATCATCTCTCTATCTTGTCGGAGGGCGCCTTATGCTACGGCTACGCTACCTTACCGTTTACCGCCCCTTTACCGCATTAATTATGGCATTAAATTACTGCCCAAATTAACTCGTTAAATGGTGTGGTTACACTCGAGATTACCGAGATATGGCAATGTGCTAGGCAATAGATATGTCATTTTTCAAGATGAAAGCTGAAGTTGCGGCGATGTTGTACTTTATGGCTGTCAATTACTATTACTTGAATCTTTTACATTATTACAAAACTAAATCAAGACTTAAGCATTTCTTAAAAATTTGAGCACCCTTTCATTTGACCACTCCATATCGGTCAGCATATGCTTTTCGGTCGAGCTCATGTCGCACACTGAACAAACGGTAGTGTGGCCACTTCACGCAAAAATTACCGCGGTAATCGTCTTTGATGTGCGAAAAATACCGCCACCGGAGGTATTTCCTACCGTCATATGCCATATTTATTGACATTGTAAAATTATGGCCATAAATCGTGGCTACACCTTGGTTTTGTTTCAATTATGGCCATAATTATTGTCATATGACGGTAGTGTGGCCGTAACGTTAGAGTAGCCGTAACAACAGAAACATATCCCACAGGAACATTACATTTGACCGGGACAAAAATAATCCTATATGATAATCCTAACCATATTCTAAGTAGGTATATGTGTGAAAAGTTTCATCCAAATCCGTTTACGCGTGATTGAGTCACAAACATCCAAACTTCCTCACAGACGTTCGCATTTATAATATTAGCGGGACATAATTCCTGCGGTAATCAAGAAACAAGAGGCAACATCGTGGAGCGATTCTTGGCTTGCTTCTAGTTACGTAACTGCCGCAGTGCTGCTCGCAAATCAAGGCAATTTATACTAACTAATTTGTTTTAATTGGATTTAAAGTAAGATTGGATAAGAATAGAATAGAATAGAAGATCGTTTATTCAGAATTATACATAGCATACAATATTGTTACAGGAAATAAAAAAATGATAACAGTGTTATTTACTTATATGTATACAACGGTACATGATACTGAAAAGGTATCTACTCAGCATATGTCGGAGCATATTACTAATGCTACGACGCTGGTCTTCCGTAGATGCCCAGGATAAAAAAAGAGCGCACTGCTATACCATAATATCGAAATTATGTATAGATAATAAATGTATTTTATGTGAACATATTATTAATTATATAATCTTATCTGTATTTTACTTGTAAATTAAAGGTATATTATTAAGTTGAAATATAGGTACTTATATAAAAGTTTAACTAATATTGACATTATTACTCAAATATAAAGTTTTACTTATTATTTTTTGTATAAAACCTGTACAGCTTTGTATTTAATTTATTATAACGACTCCTTTTGTAAATTCAACAGATAGTTTTTGTATTTGCATTTGAAGGAATGTAATGTTAGACAAGTTTTTATAGGGGGTGGAATATTATTCCAGCATTTCGTGGCGGAGTAAAGTGCAAGATAGATCTTCGAAAAGGTAAAAGACTGTAGATACATTAGAAAAATACAAAAAGATGTTGAAAAACAAATAGAAGGGCCAAATTAACAATGATTGACATTTTAGTGCAATGATTCATCTTGAATTGAATGCCATGAGTTCTGAATACAAATCCTGTTTAGGTCAAATCAAGAATCGATCTTTACTGAATAAGCCCGGATCTGGGTCTGTTAGGGGGATACAGCTACACAAGGATGTTAACTCCTTCTGTTTTTAAGTACTAATACTTTTAGACACAGTGTTTTTAAAAACGTGATACTAATACAGGTGATATCTTACTATCACCCCTCCCCCCTCCCCCTAGTGATATTTCGAGATTTTATCCGAACCCTCCTCCTTTCAAGCCTTACGTGATTAATGGACGACCCCTAATACTACTGGGCCATAACCATGAACTCTTAAAACAATCTCAAAGTTGTCAAATCTGTCAATTTTGGTACGTCATTTCATACAAAATTTGACAGAAATGATAATGTTTGACAGATTTGTGATTGTTTTAACAGTTTATGGTTAGGGCCCTGATCTGTGTAACAACTTTAAAAAAACTTGTAAAAAATACCATCATCCTCGACAATAATGTGGGTCTAAACTACTTTATTGCGATCTCGATGTTTTTTTTATAGAAATAATTAATTAAAACTAAACATTAAATACAATATGTCCATGCCCACAGACCTGACAATCAATGACAGTAATTAACGTACTGTAACCGTTTGTTAGAAAACTAAACACATGAAGTTAGCGATTGACGACCATAAGCTGGACTGCTGTTTAGTGTTTACTACTCCCAACAGTCCCAACCAATGTCATTACCACATCGTAATTGATTAAATTCACGCTATTAGCTAATTATAGCTTATCCTTTCCGTTTAATCGGCTTGTCATCTAAGATACAGAAAACTACTACTAAATTTTGATATTTTTTTAGGTTTGAGCGTTTAGAAACTCGAGTATGAACTCTTTGGCGATAGCTTAGAACACTACCTTCGACAGCGTTGGACTCTGATTGAAAACCACTAATCCAGGGGGAACAGGAGGAGCAGAATACCAACAATTATTGTTATTGTCTTTAGGATAGAGATTTCACAAACGTATAACGTCTCAGACGATAACAAACAAATTGGTCCAGCTCGTCTGGAAAAAGATCTGGAAAGTCAGTCAAGAATGGCAATAGTTACATAAAACATCTTACATTTGAACTGTTTGAATCATATAATTTTCCATTCGTTTTAATAGCCTTTAAGAAACTACTGAAGATAAAATCTTTCCAAGTAAAAATTACACAGTCGAAGGTATTCGAATGTCATTCGAATAAACTTTACAATATTCAAATGACTTTTTCAACATGATTTCAAATAGATAGAGTAAGTAGGTACTTTTGTTTGGTAGATTTTTTGCATTAGATTGATTCTATTAAACCTTTTTACAACCGAAGAATAATCCGAATGAATAGTGATTCGTATTATTATCATTCGAATGGATAACAACTTGAGAGTGTCGCAGATGATTATCTTAGTCAGAAAACAGTCTTTTCTAGTTTTGTTCTCATCGGTTGGAAGTTGTTCACAAATGTAATCATTTAACAGGCTCCTTATGTATCATGTATGAAAGTGTAAATAAACAAAAAACATTAAAAGATCATCACTTGTGCATTCATCACGCATCATATTTATATATTTTGGGGTTTGTGCCAACCATAAAGACAGAACAGCAAAACACTGCTAGCATTCAGCCAAATTCAACTTGGTGTGACGCGCTAATTGTGGCGAAACCCGATAGTTCCTCGATTATTCTTAGTGACCTAATGTTGTTTTTCTGGTGTAAATATTTTGTCCATCATGATAATTTTCCTCGATGTTCCTATTCTTGTAAGATGAAGGTTATAATATTTGAATCAAAGGTCATTTCTACAGGTTGTACAAAAGAATGGGACACTCCACGTGATCACCACCACCACCACCACCAGCTAATCCTATACAACAACTTTTCCTATGGGAGCAGCATCGATATCGTGATTTTATTTTCAGATGCTCCATACATTATCATCGAGGTATGCGAGTAAGTGTATGGAGAAACTGTTTTTTATTATTGATTTCGATGTTGCTCCCATAGTAAAAGTTGTTGTATATGACCAGCTGATTACGTGGTTTTAAGGAGTGTCCCATTATCTTGTACACCCTGTATTTTGCGTCGCATGTGTAAAACATATTTTTTTACCTTAATAGTATTTATTGGTAATAGGTAGTTGTGAGACTACTTAGGGCGATATTTCTGCTGCTTTCTATTTCTGAGAATTGGTTATCTTACTGCCGCATTTAGAGACGTCACTTAACTTTAATGGCTACTTAAGAAAAAGCTGTAATAGTTTAGTCAATGCGAATAAAGACCATAATTGAATGAACAAAAATGACCAAATGAAGACTATAATTAATCAACACTTTATTTTGATGGACGTCTCTGAGTGCGGCAGTTACTACATTGTTTTAAGAGCGCATGGTTAGGCACTAGGTTAGAACTTTAGTGTACCTTATATTTTATGGTTTTGTATTTCTATTAAATTCCAAATTATTGTACGCAAAATCATTAACCTTAAAACTCTAATTATCGGATTTTCCCTAATTTCCCTTATTATATGAACACTGGACTATTATATTAAAATGCAGACTGCCTCAAAATATAAAAAGATTTCGACAAATCAATATCCTTCTCCTTTTTTAGAACATAATTTTTAATTTATCCCCACCAGCAAATGACATACTTACATTTAACTCAAATCTGTCTGTCTGTCAAATGTGACGGTTTTCCCATAAGGGCAAGGGTCGAAAGTAGACATTAAAGAATGGATAGTGACGAGTCAGATCAACACAGTTCTTCTATTAAGGTACATCTGTTCTAATACCAGTGATGTTCGGCGCCGAAAGGAACGTAACAAAAATATGAAACCCCGTTTTCGCACATCGCAAATTAAACGTAACAGTTTTGCTTTGCAGCGAACGTTGAATTTATTGGCAGGTTATAGGTATTAGTATTTAGTATTACTATTTCTTTGAAACAAATTTCATGGTCTGTGTATTTCGGTTTCAGAGCTCTTCTATTTTGTATTATTACTAAATATTCCTTTGTTCATGTAGTTTTGATTATTATGTGTCTCATCTCTTTGGCTAGTGCCTTTTTAGGGTTTCATACCTATAAGGAAGCCAGGCCAGCTGACCCATCACAGGGCTTTTTTTAAACCGTGAGTAGAGACTTAAAATTTTCACGAAATAAGAAAGAATAGCAATGTAGGTAACAAAAAAGGTTAAGACTACAAGAAACATGTTTTTTCGGAGTTTTCGGCTTGATCTTAAACTATTTATGAATATAGTAGTGTTGTGTACAATTCGGTGGTACGGAACACTTTATACTGTAGTCCGACTTGCACTTGGCCAGTTTTTTTTCTTTGGTACACCTGTCATAGCGGCAATAAAGCGTCGACTATGATTGAGGGCGTGAAATCCAGAGAACTTTCAATTAGAAAAAAAAAACAATTCTGTTTTCATAAAAAAACATATTAATGTAGTTGTTACTACGTTTAATAATAGTCTTTAATTGAAATAAATCAAACCAAATACATGAAATGGGCTCTGTATGAAATAACAAATAGAATAACTTACATAGCGCCGCAAAACACAATCGTTTGTTAACAAGGACCCGATAATATTCAAATAAAAAGCAGCGAACGAAACCCTTTGCGCTTTAATATCATACAAATGTACTCATTACCCGAATTCGATAAAATATTAACGGTCTAACTGCCAACCAATTAAAATTTACCAACCGCAAGCGCAAGATAAGTGATGAGTGTAATGTATGTACATTGTTATTTAGTTGAAGCTGTAACAATGAGGACTTCCATCGAACCTGTTGAAATAATCAAATAATCATTAAGTGAAAATCATTTATTCAAACATTAATTTATTTTATTTATTTACAATAACTTCTTGAACTGAACCAATATCAATTTGTGTTTAATATAGTTCGTAATAAGTACGAAGATAGTCAAACGCTTTAATAAATTAATCCAATTATATTTTAAAAAAATATGTCATACTGATTCACTGACAGACGATTTCGACGATTTTAATTGACTGACAAAGGCGTAACTGTAAAGTAAATATTTTTCGAAATCCTCCTCCAAGAAATTTTCTTTGGGAGATTCACCGCTTGCGCGGAAGAAAAAGGATCCGCTAGCATCTTGAACATTGCTAGCGGTTAGTTGGTAATCAAGCAAGCAAGCAAGAGTATTTTTTTTGGAACGGTCATTGGCTTATCAAAAGAAAACAAACAAAAGACGTAGTAACTTCGAACTTCTAGTTTGGGACTTGTTAATTGGTGTGATTGTCTAAAGCATTGAAAACAGGACCAAAGTAGTTATAAAGGTTTGTAAAAGGTTGTAATGAGTATACGATTCTTGCTCTCTTTTATAAAAAAATACAGAACCAAGTTTCATAGGTACAGCAAATTATTATGGTCATCACTCACACTGCATTAATTTATTGAAAGTGAAAAGAACTATGTCCAGGGCCATAACCATGAACTCTTAAAACAATCTCAAAGTTGTCAAATCTGTCAATTTTAGTACGTCATTTCATACAAAATTTGACAGAAATGATAATGTTTGACAGATTTGAGATTGTTTTAAGAGTTCATGGTTACCGCCCAGATATGTTTGTTCATAAGTCTTACTCCACACTGCAGTAACCGTAGTACCTATTTTGGACGCAGACAGTTTATATGTCAAACCAACGTAAGAAACAAAAAGGGAAACTCTCCTCCAAATACAATTTACAAGTTTGGCCCTCAATGAAGTTCGTAAGTGCGTAATGTAATCTAAAGACCGGATTATATGCAATGCATTTGCATGTTTTACCTAAAAAAAAGCATTTTCACGCTCGATCTTACTAATCGTTCAGGGCCATAACCATGAACTCTTAAAACAATCTCAAAGTTGTCAAATCTGTCAATTTTGGTACGTCATTTCATACAAAATTTGACAGAAATGATAACGTTTGACAGATTTGAGATTGTTTTAAGAGTTCGTGGTTACCGCCCAGATGTCTCTCCTATGAGCACTATTGATACGGAGAAAATTCGTCTTAGGAACTCGTTGCCCGAAGTCATTCCCGATTCCGAGTAAACTCAAAGAAAAGTTTTAAACATATTGAATAACAACCCAGGGTTTGAACCTTTGTGCCAAATTGATAGCTTCATCAACGGTGAAATTTTATAATACTTGAAAAAAAAATCGAGGGGCTAAAAGTAGCAAAAATAGAGCAAGACAATGCAAAAAAGTAGTTCCATCTTCCTTCCACCACACCGCACGGTGGCCTTTCAAGGCAGCTTCAGATTTGCCGCTTTCAAGTGCTGGCATGACTTACCATAACGGTCCAGACACGCATATTATTGGATTGGGCAGTGCAAGATACTGCTCTGGGCGGGCGCGGTGATGGAACCTTCGGAGGGGGCGTCAGCGTCATCGCGATTCTTAACATTTTGCAATTGACCATTTTTAAAATAACTAATTTTATGACGATTCTCCATGGCTCCATTTTTTTGTATATATAATTTTATCTTTGACATTACTTGCTTATTCCCATAATTAATTAATTTACATTGACATCATCACTTATTAAATGTTGTTCTATCTTATTTGATTAGGTGACATTTGCTGTTTAAGCTAGAAAATAATTATGCGACAGAAATGACGGTGACGGTAAAACTGAATAAACCCGACAGGTAGGTTTGATGGTGTACCTTCCCGCTGACATTACATTGGTAAGTTATCGTTTGCACACACCCACACGCACAATTTTACACTTTTATAACTCCACTAACACATTTCTTAATATAATTTACTTTTCTACATATCAACTTCCATCTCTGTAAAAGTAGTCTATGTATAATGTTTATAACATCATTATTCATGTCGTATGGTCCGTGATCTCACTCAGCAGGGGCAGGGGCCCACTGAAAACCAGCATCGTAGCCTATGTAGTGGGCAACGACTTATGCTGAGTAAGGTCCTTTTACGAGGGGCTTCGCGACGAGCATAGCGGCACTGTTCGGCCATTTTTGTTTTGTTTGTTAAGAAAGTTCTGTTTTTTTTCAATTATTAATGTTTGTGTACTGTTCTTTTATGTGTCGTTGTGATGTCCTATTTGTAATAAATGTTCTTTATCTAAAATTTTTATTAATAGATATTTTTACTACAAATTTATGATTTTAATCAATCAATTATTTGACGGTCATGCACTCTTGGCTGGCTGTGTACTGTTGCCTTTCCCTTAGTGGATTGATAAATACTACTGTGTCTGTCATTCACATCACAGATTAATATAAAAATCTGTGTCATTCACTTTGCTTCACAGATTAATATATGCTCTGTTTCTGCCGTGTGTTTTTCAATGTTTACGCACACCACAGGTCACTGGTGGCAATAAACGCTTAACTACACTTTGCCGAATATTTTTATGAATTTCGCACATTACAAAGTGTCACACATATATTATAACCTCAAAAAACTAAAACTTAAATATCTTTTTATTTACACTTTTAGGACTTATAATGTTCATATATGTTTTTTAATTTGAAACGCAAAATATATTTACATCAACTAAAATTATTTTGGTGGCCTGCCGATGTCTTTTGTCCGGCACAATAAATCCAAAAAATGCGCCCAAATTTGCATTCTGCCCAGTCACCTCAGTAGACGTAGAACGAAGAACCGTTCCGCTTACTAAAATTTATAAAGCGATCGTATATAATTTAGAAATTTTTAAAGGTAAATTGTAAATTTTATTGAATAATTTGTAATCGATACTTTCGCAAATACGATTGTTATCTTTGAAAAGCTAGTTAACATAAAAAGTAACAAATAAGCATAAAAAAAATATTTTTAATTTTTTCCTTTTATATTGTATGCATATTTAGGCCATTTTTTTATAGATTTTCGCGCATATTTTTTCTTTTTACTTGCATATTTGCATGCATATTTTAGACCTTTTATGTTGTATATAATCCGGTTTCTAGTAAATACATTCTATCGAAATAAATCAAAGCTTAGTCCCTGTTTCATTCAATTCGGTCTACTGAAATAAATCAATCGAATAATATTTTACGGCTTCCGTACATGTAAACAATCACATGCTAGTACCCATACCATTATTGCTTTTACATATCGATAAATACAATACAAACAGTAAGGAACAACATCATTGGAATAGATGGCCTTCGTGTTTTTATAGCGCACGCTTTTTTCGAAATGGTTGCCGCGTCGTATCGTTAGGCTTAGCTTCTGTCTCTACGGTTCATGATGTTATTTGTGTTTGAGTCCATATCCATATGCAATGGTTATTTGCAGTAATTTAGTCCTCGAGATCCTTTTCAATATCAACAGATTTGATTAAGTTTTAAACAAGCTGTGCCCGCGACTTCGTTCGCTTGGACTACAGGATATTTTGGCGTGTCTCATAATTCAGCAACATTGTGCTCTGCTCTGAAGCATGCATCAAAATTAAGCTTTTTACTTTGGATTTGAAACACACCGGTTGTATTTATCAAAAGACAAACAGGCGTAAAAGTGTGACTCTGTTCCGACTTACGACCTTTCATCCCCATTCAGGTCAAAATTTCAAACACTATAATTTTGCTCTCAATATCGATTCAGTATTTTAGGCACGAAACGTAACAGACAAAATATATAGTTTTTGCCCTCGATATCGTCTACATGGAATAGTTGCTTTGGAATGAAAAGCCAAATTCAAATCATACGATGTTACTAAAGCTACAACATAAAAAGGGTTACTTGCGCGAGGCATTATCCTACAACGCCATCCTGTGACAAACGATGAAAACATTACCCCATTGTATATTACTAAAGGTTCAACAAAAAAACGTGTTAATTGCGCGAGCCATTAGCCTACAGCGCCATCTAGTGATAAACGATAAAAACATTTCCCCGTTGCATAAGTTCCCCCATTTACACTCTTTTAATCCTTTTTTGCGAAATAAAAAGTAGCCTATATGCTTTTTAGTTTAGTAGTTTCGGCGTGAAAGCGTAACAGACAGACAGACAGACAGAGTTACTTTCGCATTTATGAAATTATTTAGTCTGTATGTAGGCCCTCCGGGCACTTATACACAATAAGTAACTTATATTATAATATAAGTAAGGACTATCTCTGTACACAATTTCACAAAAATCGGTTCAGTAGTTTTGGCGTAAAGCGTAACATACAGACAGACAGACATAGTTACTTTCGCATTTATAATATTAGTAAGGATTACCACCAGGGTATGAACAACCGAATCATCTTATCAATTCCAACTAAGCCGATGCAAAAATAATCTAATAGTGTATAATTTGTGAAATGTAGCACTGATTATGTATAATATTTGTCTATGTCTCATCTACTTCTTTTCCTTTATTATAATGGGAATACAAATAACGTCACCGAGGTCACCAAGTTTTGGTTAGAAGAACTCCTCCATATAAAACCATTAACATAAAAGAAGAAGAATTAAGACTATTCCAGATAGAAATATGACGCATTGATTTGTGAGAAATCGCATGCTTTACGCTAATGCAGTGTTTGGATCATTAAGGTTTTCCGCAATGTTATATAAGATACGTATCAGGCGTATTTGCATTGTAAAAGATCCGCATAGAATATGAATGGTTTCTTTTAGAACACACTTTTAGGGACCATCAGAGCTTACTTTAACTTTTTGAAATATATTTTACATCTTACAAATTTGTGCCATCCCGCTGATTTAATTTTCTATCCAGAATTATTTCAACCTATTTTTGTGGATTTTTTCGCTTTCATGGGGTAGCTCCAAGTAATAAAACTATAGAAAACGAAATCATTTTCTTAATAATATCATTTTTTTGTTAAAAACTTTTCAAACTCAAAAGTCACAGTTTATAATATCCAGATATTTGATTTTCCGGTTCATTTGTAGCATTTAAAGGACAAATAGGCGAGGCTCGTGTCTGATCTGTCTGCATTTTCACCGTTTCTTAAATTTCACCGACTTCCGGTAGTTGTGCGGCGAATGAGCAGGCAATATCGTCCAATATCATTTTATTCCTTTCTGAATACACGAACATTCTCTTTGATTTTCTTGTGATTGAACTACGATTGCATTTTTTTCTTTTTCTACTACATTCCTCATTCTAGTTTTATAGTCAAATGGTATTACAGACATTAAATTTAGTAGGTACCTACTTTATTTGCGTATCACCAGTGAATGGTCTGTTGATGTTAGTATTACTCGAGCATCAACAAATACCGCCGATTGGATTCCATTACTCAAATGTTCTGGAAGACTCGTCTCCGAACCGTTTCCGTTGGCCTGTTTATTGCCGTCCACGCATAACACACGATAGTCTTATGATTCATCTCTTCATGGTTATTATAATAACTTTATCGAGCCGAGAACGGAAATTTAAGCGCAATTCTCCCAGTGCACCTCTGAACTCCCACATTTTTTTAATTCTATGCATTATTGAGGCCGCGTTCTAAAATTCCAGATATTAATATGAGCCTAATTCCTTTGACGCTAAATATCTCTCCTTCTCACCTCTTAATAAATTCAGAATGATACCAGCGATTCCATAGCGATCAAACAGATGATACGAACCAAAGCCGTTAAGAAATTAGAACTGCGGCGCGAACCGACTCAATATCTTTGCTGATAGCGCAGTGTCATACTATTGTGAGGGACCGGAAAGCTTAAGACCAAACGCCTAGAGAATGTAGGTCGTGGAGATATCCGGGGCGGACGCGAGATGAATCTCGACGACACTCACCACACCAGGTGCCCTTTTATCCGATTGTTAGTCCGAGCAGCAGCTAGCGTGTTAGTAGCGGCGCTCGCACTCACCAACACATGTCGAAATATTCCATAATAATGCAAATATACGAAAACATGGATCCAGCGCGCGTGCAGCGCCCGGAGCTCGGCCGCCGTATGCGGCTGGTCGCACCGTGCCCCTGCGTGACGCATCCTGACCGCAGACCGCTTTACGACCGACGTGCTACGCTAATACGTACCTGTCGTCCCCGCCTTGCTCTTGGGCCCGGGGGCATTCCTGCCTCGGCCTGAGGACAGGCGTCAGCCCCCATTTCTCGACCAACTCTATGCGAGCAATGGTGGCTGCTCAATGTCAATGTGTCATCGGCTCGGAGCAGGTGCGGTTCCTCGGGGACGCGGCGGAGAGGCCGGCTGGCCCGCTGCGCCCCCCAGCCGGCTCGTGTCGCGCGCCGCGCCCGCCACCTTACTCGCGAGCCATGCCCGTGCCTCGTTCCCGCTGCTCGTTCCCGGTGCGCTTGACTCGTCCCCTACGCGCAATGGTCGGACGCCCGCTCTTCGTTCCTCATAGCTCGCAGCGCGCAGCGGAACCTGCGGCCCGCATCCCGCGGACACTGCGGCACGCCCGAGAGCGTCGCCCGCCGGGTAGCGGGCTCGCGCACTCGCCGCGGCCTGCGCAACTTCGCCGTCGAGCCGTCCGCCCGCCCGAGCGCGCGATCACGCCGCCACTCGATTACCTGGCTCTCATTAACTAAAATACGGCCAAAAGTTCGATATATGTTTCGATATGTATCGTTCTGCGTACGTCGGGCGGCGACGGTAAGAGTCCTTACGTAATGCGTGTTCGGGGCGCGTGCGACGGCGCCTCACCGAGTGCGGCGAGTCATGGTCTCGTCAGAGCCGCGTGGCGATCGCGAGGCGCGAGCGGACGCGTGTGTCGCCTTGTCACGGCGGCGGCGTACTAAGGCGGGCGCGCGTGCGTCCTCCCCCCGCACCTACCGCGCCGGACGCGTATCGACACCGCGCGCCAACCACTGCATCGCTCCGGACCGCCCCGCGCGCGCCCGAGCCTCGTGCCGCACGCCGCGCGCCCTCGCCCGCCCCGCACGCATCCCCATAGACCCACTACGCGGTTCCTAGGAAAACATTCGCTTTCGGTGCTTCATTAGTACTTCCGGGATTTAATTCACTTTCCGTCAAACGGCAAACGTTGGGCGGGAAATGATTGATGAAAGGCCGGGCCACGAAGACATAAAGAATGTATCGATTTACGCCGGAAGCTGGGTTGTTAGCGGAATCTCTGCGGCGACTGCATTGTAGCGGCAGCGGTGTCGTGGTGGGCGGGCGGTCGTTTGCGAATGCGGCTGTTTCAAGGTCTCGCTCGTCTGGTGGCCGGGTGGCTGTGGAGAGTATGAAGTAAAGCGTACATGGGCAGATGGTCGGCGGTGCTGGCCGCTGAGCAGAGGTCGCGTCGCGGCGGGAGCCAGGCTTCCACTATGGGTGCAGTGCAGAGAAGCGATCTGTGCGTCGCGCGCTGCCACTGCACTCGCTAATATCCAGAGGGGGCGACCTAAAAACGTTGCTTGAGCCAAATTTCCCACTGCCTTAAATCAGCTTATCGACCTTCACACAGAAATCTATATCGCACATGTTACGACATTCTCTGCATTCCTATTATGCGAGTTACTGTCTTTTATCAAATAAAAACACATTCTTGGAGAATTTTTATTATTCCGCCGACTTGTAAATTGCAGTAACGTTTCACAAACGGTTTTTGTTTTGGTTGTATTGGGCACGGAACCTGGCAATCTACTACAAAAAACGAAATACGATGTTTCGGACGAAACGAAACATGAACGATACGTAAACGATAGGCGTACTATGAAACACTTTCGGATTTCGTTATCGGGTCGGATCTATGTATATTTTCGGAATGAATGATAAGGGTGCTAATTGATCATTTTCATCACCAAAACTAAAACGAATGGTCAGGGCCATCCATCGTAAATTTGGGGTTATTTTCCGTTGCTACTTACGTCAAAAAACTAAATACAGTCTGTCAGTAGGTGTTTCGTACAACGAACACGTACAACCAGGAGCGTAGCGAGTCTTACTTGTTCTATGCGTACAACAACGAACTTCGTCTCCGATAGCGCCGGTCCGAAGCGTTTCGTCGTAGTAAGCAATCCTAAAAAGGACTATCGTATTGACGGATTTAGTTTTTCGTAGTATATTACATCCTGGTTGATTAGATTTTTTTTCTCGTAATATGAGTGCACCATAAAAATATCCTGGGGAGGTAGCGTGGTTTGATGATACTGTTTTAGCCTGGGTAAAAACTCGTCAGGTTTTTATTCGTGTGTCAGCTCACGCTACCCTTGTATCGTCATCATTAAATTAATGAAGCCAGCGACATTCAAAAGCTGTTATTTCTTGATTTTACTGAAAAGTTCATGGCTCGTTTTTGTAATTTCTGTCGCCTTCATTTTAACGTTTAGGCGTGTGAGCATTAACGATTGACGATACAATCTGGAGAGAAATGATTGTGCGTTGCCATCGTAAAGGCTTTTATAGTGGGCACGCGGGAAATAAACATCCTGAGCTGATGGTCAATGGTTGTCATCATCAGGATTAAGCTGACAGCTCATTTCCAAGGTTTGACGTTATTTTAATACCTATACATAGGACACGATTGTAATTTACACGTACGTAGTACGTAGTACGTAGGTTTCACCTAAAGATCAGCACTGCAGTTTTCCACGGCACACGATGCGCTGGTGGCCTGGTGCCCATTTCAATATAGCTGTAACTGCTAGCCATAACAACAATAATACAAAAAAAAAGTTAAAATCGGGGTTCCATACAATAACCGTATTTCTTTTTAGCGGTATTTGCCCAACAGGTACGGACGGAGCCCTTCGTATGTGTGATTCGACTCGCGTTCGACCATATTTTGTGTTTTTTTTTGTTCTTAACACATTACAAGTAAGACTCGCTACGCTCCGCTACGTTCTGTGGTTCTTACCATTGTAAATAAAATACACCGAAATGTAGATATAAATTCTAAATCCAGAAACACATTTCATTGTTTAAATTTTAAATACATAGTTTATTAACATTCAACAACTACTCAATTGAAAAACCTATATTAGCAAGTTTAAGTGCAAGCTGGAGTGGCAGTGGGCTTGTCACGTTTGCTTAGAACCGATAAACGATGGGGTAGACGTGTTATTGAGTGGAGACTGCGACTTGGCAAACTAAGAGTAGGGCGCCCTCCGACAAGCAACTCGGGGCGGTGATAAAGCAATGCTGCAGGCAGCACCAAGATTCTTTTGTACCTACAAAAGAATTTAGGTATTGGATAACACTCGGTTCTTCGAGAGGGTAATTATACTCAAATACAATTTTTTTTTTACGGGACCAACATCTAAGTATAAATTAAAAAAACCGGACACGTGCGAGTCGGACTCGCACACCGAGAGTTCCGTTCAATCATTCTACGTCATAAATCGAACTATACATCACAAAAATCTGACTAAGCTTGTGCCAATAAAGCCTTTTCATATTACGATACCACGAACTCAAAATTTGTACCGCCGTTCCATGCTTATAGACCGTGCACCCAGTTTTTGATGATATAATTACAAATGTTAGTTTCAGATTTTTCTCTTAACTTGTAGTATAAGACGGTATTACTTGCCAAATTTCATAGTACTAGGTCAACGGAAAATACTCTATAAATTTTGTTTTTTTTATGTTTATGTACCTACTTTTCTAGCATTTGTGTCAAATAAACTTCATATGTTTTTTTTTGTTCCTTTGATTCACATAGAGTTTATGGTTTTCAAGTGACTAACCCTTGGGAAAGCTAAAAAAATCCACACTAAGCCTATATTTTGAACAAAAATGTTCATGGACTTGGAAGCCAGCGCGCTTATCTTTATTAGTACAGCGTTCCGAATATAACTCCTTTGTTCTAAAATGTTCCATGTAGAATTTGTTCCAGATTTAGCTCTGTTTTGTATGCCTAATGCCTATGCGAGCGTGGGCATTGGTTTTGTGCCCGGAATAGTCTGATGAAGCCCCTGTAGGCGGTCATGGTGCCTGCGCGTTCAATAATATAAATGTAGGTACCTATGTACCTACTGGGGTAATGCTGCGAGAGATTTGATCGAACAAATATTTTTTTTAGTTTTATTTACTGTTCTTACGAGCTGCTTAGAATAAATCCGCATGTCTAGATAATTACTATTCGTAAATGTAAGAATTAAGTATTTGATGGTTGGAAAAAGGAGTTTGAAGTGGAATCTCTCTGCACTGTTTTTATCTGTATGTATGTCAAATGTTGTTGTCCAGCATTAGTGTTTGTAATAATTAAGCTAAGTTTAGTTTATATATTCGACTACCCAAATAGGATAACTTTGATTGTCAGACTAACATCTAAGTTCAAAAAACATTGGCCAAAAAGGTTACGAGAGAAAAAAACCACCGCCACGAGCTGCAATGTAATAAGTAGGAGCATTCGAATATAAACTTTACCACACTAAAAGGGACTGATATAAAGTATTGATTCATAAAACGTTTGAAAAATCAGGGTGATTTTTACTATTGCGCTGTAAGGGTAGACAAAGTAACATAATGTATTGGAATATCCGCTGTTCGTGACGCCGTTATTTGTATGAAAGTAACAAGGCTTTGAAACGGCTGCCACGGCTTTTACCACGTAAATATATTGAAATTTTCTGTATAATGAATATGTTAACGCCATCTACATTATTTTCCATGTCTTACGAATAACGAACGGTAGAATAATTTTAATATTAAAGTTTACAAATTAGAAAACATATGTACTTTTATAATATGTAATTGGGCTTGTTAAAAAGAGAAATACGAATACGAGTAGTTTCGATATGGAAGAGTGGTGTATCTTGGCTCAGGTAAGAATCATTCATAAAAAAAGATTCCGGCCATTAGCCATCTGGTATGTTTGCGCACATATCGACAATTTTTATGCGATAATGCGCAAAACAACTGCGGCTGTAATTGCGAGGCTGAGGGTGAGCAGGAATGGGGTCCTGAAGATGATAGCAGAGAGGCTTGACTCTGCCATATACCGTCGTTTTATTGATTTACATGTCAAGTGTGTCAATCAATGAAATGACTTCACCCGCCTCCCGTTTCCCAGTGTACACTGTTTGTTAATAACATAGTTATAAGGTAAAATTGTTACTAATAAAATATGGGCTTGTAATTGTCTGAAAATAAATTATTTTTATTTTTATTATTTTATTTATTTATTAGGTATCTATTGTGTTATGGTAGGGTACCATCCTACCTACATGTATCCATTTGTAAAATAAATGTTATTTTATTATTTAGTTAGCTGTAGTCAGTTACAACAAGTAAAGCTACTATTAAAAAAGCGTGTTTAAATTAAACTGCATAGATACCTGCCCTACATAGAGCGAAGTACAGTCGATGCAACAATCTAGACGGCCCCGAACCAACGCAATTGGCCCGTTTGATTAGCTTACAGTACCCGGCGCCGATGTTGAGCGCTTGGGCAAAGGATCGCTTTGTGCATCATACGAGACGATCAATCATCGTATCAGAGACGCGTGTCCGCGGAGCCAAAAACCAATCACAGCCAGGGTGGCGGATCAGCAGTGATCAGTGACTGTCAAATGTGTGTCAAACTTGCGTCTAACATATTAAAATTAATAAGCGATAATGAAATATAAATTATCGTTTTCCGAATACTTTTCATTCTTTTTGTATAGTAATTCCTTTATAATCCTCAGAAGTCTGCAGTTCTGCACTATATGTATACATACATTTTCAAAACACCCCGACACCAATTACTTTTATTCTTTCATTATTTTATTGTTAGGTTGTGTGGTGTAATAGGTAAATAGTTAAACCAAAAAGTTTGTAGGTACTTCTGCTAAATGCTGCTCGATGCTAATAGTGCCCTGTTTTCTTTCGCTGACACCAAAAAACGCATTTAAACTCAAATCAAACAAAAAAATGCTCGATGTTAAATTAGTTCTCTGTTTGCTCTAATTGTCTGCTTATTACTTATTTATTTAACTTACTTACTTACTTTAATGGTCGGTCTTAATTTCTTTTGTTAGTTTACAGCTCTCCATTTTATTTAATAGTTTCAATTTCAATCACTGTATACTTTACATCAAAATATTTAAAAAAAGGAAAAAAACCAACTGAAACAAGTACAGTTTTCCTAACTAACCCGTAACAACTGACCGCTTCTTTAGTATGGAAGTGTATTATTTTTGAGATTTCGATGTTTGTTCGATATAAAATGTTGTTGAATTTGAGCAGCAAAATCCTTTGGATTGAACGTGTTTTTACCCGACTGCCAAACGAGGGTTATGTTTTTCGAGCGTATGAATGTATGTAAGTATGTCTATTTCGTTGGCACGCCCTACAGCCTAAACCGTTTAACGGATATAAAAGTATAATATATCAATAGATTCGTCTCAATTGTGAGAGTGACATAGGCTATGTTATTACTCGGAATTCCTGTTGGTACATGAATTAAACGGGACAAACCGATTTCAGATAAGTACTTTTTTTTCAATGAAGAGTTACAAATAAGGCTTTAGGTATATTCAAAAGTAGGAGTAGAAAACTACAAACTAAAAAGACAAAAATAAAATTATGTCATTAAAAAAATAAAAAAACGCGACTGCGTAAAAAGTGAACTTAAAAGATGAAAACAAGATTTAAAGAATCAATTTGCAGTCGGAGGCATCAAATCCATTAACAGCATACTGATGATGGACTTGTAATGCACTGCTTTAGTACTTTAAATCCGTGTAGAAAAAGTCGAATCAAGTAACATGGATTTGATGCCTCAGACTGCAAATTGATTCTTTAAATCTCGTTTTCATCTTTTAAGTTTACTTTTTGCAGTCGGGTTTTTTTATTTTTTTTAATGACATAATTTTTTATACCTTGTATGACGTGTGTTTGAGACAAATATAATGTTATTTTTAATGTTACCTATTATTCTTATTTATATTTATAGGTATCGAACCGTGTCAGTATTTAAACTGCAGTACTTGCAAAAATGTATGTATAAGGAATGACACCTTCAGTTGGTCACTGTGCGACGACCTTTAGACAGCTGGAAGGATAATATACCATCCGCTATAAATAAATAGCCTTTAATATAACCTATGCTGCGGAGATTGGAAATACATAATATATTTTATTCCATTATTTACTTTATAAGAAAAGCTAAGGTCACAGGATTTAAACTTGATTAACTTGCGTCGCTGTGAATTTCAATAAGAAATTACTGTCATTTGTATTTTACATGTGAAGCGAGGAATTCACTTAGTTCATCGTCGTCTCAGCCATATAAAAGAAAGTATGCTGTTGAACTTAGGCCCAATGAATTCTAGATAATATTTTTTTTGTTACCTTCTTCATGCAACTGTTCTTGTTTTATAGTAAAAACAGTCGATAGCGCCTTCCACCGAACTTATGTATTTTAACTAGTTTGAGGAAGTGCCTGGATAAATACTACATTTAATTTGTCATATGTAGAAGTAAATGTATATGTAGAATATGTATGTATGTAGATAGGTAGAAAGAAAGGAATTGCAAGCGGGAAAGAATGTTATGTGCGTGTGAGTGTGTTTGTGTGTACATACATTCTGTCAAAAAAGTTTCGGGAATTGATGATTTGTTTATGGTTCCAAATTCAAAATTATATTTTTTTGTTGTTGTTAGATTGGCACAACTGTTTTCCATTTTGGCGCGGAGTATGAGTATGAGTCATCTGATAATTAGATTAAATACAGTTGTGTTTAGTTATACCATATCTAGTGTGTATTGCGAATTTCATAATGGACAAAAACATCGAACAAAGAGTTTGTCTTAAATTTTGCATCGCCAATGGGATTTCGTGTTCGGAGTCTTTGAAAATGTTACAGAAGGCTTACGGCGAATCGACTTTATCAAAAACACGTGTTTATGAGTAGTACAAAGCGTTCAAAAGCGGTCGAGATGTGATGGAAGATTAGTCTCGCTCTGGTAGGCCATCAACGTCTGCTACTGAAGATAACATCGCAAAAGTGAAGGAAAATCCTCATTCAAGTTTGAGAGAGCTAGCCGTCGAACTTTCTGTGTCACACGAGTCGATTCGTACCATTTTAAATAATCAATTGGGTATGAAACATGTTGCCGCTCGGCTAGTCCGAAAAGACCTGAATTTTCTCCAAAAACTCAATCGCAAAAGAGTCGCTGAGGACATGTTAGAACGAGTCAATTCCGACCCAACATTCATGAAACGCATTGTTACTGGTGACGAGACGTGGGTTTACGAGTTTGTCATGCAAACTAGTCAACAAGCTTTGGACTGGCGCCTTCCAACTGAACCGAAACCGAAGAAACCGCGCCAAACTCGATCGAAAGTCAAAGTCATGTTGACTGTTTTCTTTGACTGTCGCGGTGTTGTGCACTCAGAATTCTTGCCAGAAGGTCAAACGATAAAGAAAGAGTAATATTTAAGCGTTATGCGCCGCTAAAAGAGCAAATTAGACGAAAAAGGCCAGATTTGTGGAATGAAAATTCTTGGATTTTGCACCACGATAATGCGCCTTCCCACAAGGACATCATTGTGAACGAATTTTTGACTAAAAACTCAACAAATACCATCGAGCAGCCACTTTATTTACCAGATATGGCTCCAGCCGACTTCTTTCTTTTTCCAAAACTCAAATTACCACTTTGTGGCACCCGGTTTCATTCGGTAGAAGACATAATCGAGAATTCGCGACGAGAACTGCGGGGTAGCCATAAACTCTTAAAACAATCTCAAAGCTGTCAAATCTGTCAATTTTGATACGTCATTACAAACAAAATTTGACAGATTTGATAATGTTTGACAGATTTGGGATTGTTTTGAGAGTTCGTGGTTACCGCCCAGAACTCGATTCCAGAAATAGCGTTTAAAAATGTTTTGATGATTGGATTATTCGTTGGCGTAAGTGTATCGCTTCTGAAGGAGCATACTTTGAAGGTGATAAAATAAATTTGGATGAATAACTAACATTTTGTGTATTATTAATCTTTTCCCGGTACTTTCTTGACAGAGTAGTATATAAGCCCTGCTATATTAAAAAATATATTTGTCAACATAGTTTTTAAAACCACAAAACTCGCTTCTATTACTATAGAAGCGAGTTTTGTGGTTTTAAAGAGTCCACGCATTTTGTACCTACTGGTACAAAATGTGTGGACTCATTAAAATGAATCGAGTGAGTCAAAACTCATCATCCATTAATTATTTAGATATAATATATCTTATAGATACTTGTGTGATCTAACCCTAGCAAGATTCAGAACCGCAACTATCTAGCATAACAGTAAGCGTAAAACAACGACCAGACTGATGGTAGTCAAGTTGTATAAGGGTAAGATTATTGCCTTTTTGACGTAAAGTACGAGATGCCTATACACGCCCCACTGAAGGGTACAGGTATCACCTGAACTATAACTAAGGTGGTTTGGACTTTGGGCCATACTTCACCACACGGGCCCAGTGCGGATTGGTTGAGGGTTGTAAGGCCAGTGATTAAACCTAACTGTCCTGTCTGACCGAACTTCAACGTGCCTTCCAAAGCACGTAGATGCTTGTGATAAATGTTATTAAATATGGTCGGCAATGTCACCGCGGCTTTGGCTGCTTACCTTTAGTAGGTAATCACTACCAAATTTAAAAGTGTGGTAGACAAATAAATAGAGAAAAGCAGTGCAAAGACTACGTAGGCTATACAATATGTGCATGTTTATCTTCTGTTTGGTACAACAAGATAATGTGGGTGGATGTTTGCCCAACGGGCGTGAGAGCGCCTCCACTGCAGGCTTTGGCTTTAGTGCAGGGGTGCGACAACAGTTATTAACTGTTCTGTGTTTAATTTAAATTAAAAATCGGCTTAGTGCTAACCAGACTCGCGTACCGAGGACTCCTTAGAAACTTTTATGTTATGTTAATAGTTAATTCATCACAGGAATCTACTTATTTTTGGTGGTAGTATAACTATAAATGTACGGTTTTCGTAGTTCACTAGTGCTAAAAGACATTTCTTCTTGTCAAATTACAAGATTAAAAGGAAGTACCTAAAGGTTTTGATTCAATTTTGAAAGTCAAAATTGTGGCATATCATCTTTGATTGTGTTGGCTTAAAAGTTTAATTATCTTTATCCAGCCCCAAGGAATTGCGAAACTTGACTATTTGATATTAATTTCAATTAAAGCTCGTCGCATTCCCGAAAAAAGGGTCTAGATAGACAGAGAGATAAATGGGATAAAAAAGTATGGTATTCATTTGGGTGGAAATCAAAATCTGAATTGCATGGGAAATTATGATGATTTTTTTCAAAAAGTGCTTCATTCAAAACGGCATTTTTTTCATTAAAAAGATAAAAATACCTTTTATTCTGTTACTCTCAGTTGAGTGAGGCAATAAATACCTCACCTTTACCTTTCATTCTTTTAATAATGGCTCAAACGAGAGTAAGTTTACACCAAGTTAGATGCTTTGTATCTTTATTTACTCTTTTCTCTCCTTATGATATGAGTGATACTTGCATTCAGCACAATTGTGCTAAATGTAAATTTTTGTAATTAACCATATTGATTTTTCGATGTTTTATCTCTGCAAGCCTCACTAAATCAGTTTGATAAATTAAAAAATGGAACGAAACCCTTCAGCTCCAGTTTTATTGCCCGTAACTATATGACGACCCTCGAGAGTGCTCTTCCCAAGCGGGTGTTTTACCCCAACATTGTATGCGCGCTGGCCTCCGGTGGAGGGCCGTGCTCAATACCAGGAGTGCCTTGTAAACCTCTCAAAGCCACGTTCACAGTATCGTACAATGGAAGTAACAGCGTTGAGGTATTTTTTTTTATCAGCTACTTTAAATCGTTTTTAGCTCAGTGGCGACAGCACTTTGGAAGAGATAATAATAGTTAAGCATCCAACGCCCTGGTTGTGAGTGGATTGGTGACCATTCAGATCACATATCAGTGACATTTATCACAAGCATCTTTAGGCTTTGGAAGACATGTTAAAAGTTGGTCCCGGCTATAATTGCTTGATACTAGTACTGAAGTCTAGTCAGAGGCCTTAGGTGCTTGATTACTTACATCTTAAAGTAAGGTGTAGTCATTGGCACCCTTCCACCAAACCCCACGGGAATCAAGTGGTGGAATATGGCCCGACACCACTACAAAGTTGAGGTGAGGCCTGTTCCCTGCAGTGGGACATTTATGAGCTAACTTTACTTACTAAGTTATAATGTACTTTATAGCGCGGTAGTTGTAGCGAACAAAATTACGCGCCAGTGTAATTTTGTTCGCTACGTAGTTGCAGGCAGACGAAAGATAAAAGGTTTGTATTTCTTCGCTGCAATGATATAGACGGTTTCAAGAAATACCCATTTAACGAGGATAGTAATGTAGCAAAGTGTTTTAGTGTAAATGTAGAAGAGTTAAGTATAGATTCGATTCAGCCTCGCGTAACAGTATAATGGGATGTCATTTTAACGTGAACACCCGATGCTACTACCGGTACTTTGTTATAATAGGTACCGTCAGTAACGACGCAACGGGTGTTATGGTGAAGGTATGGTATGGTAGGGGGTTAAGGCATTTTGAAGTGTTGTCGAGGCCTTACTTTTCCTTTGTTTTGTAGTTGACAGAGACAATTTTTTTGTCTAGGTTAAATTGAAATCTAAATTTCCACCTAAATTTCAAAACCAATAATCTTTAACCCCTAGGTAATCTGGCGTCTTCGTATAAACTTGTAGCATCGCCCCTCCCCTAATAAGGGGCCAAGAATCCGGGCCACGCGGCCTAGCACGCGCGACGCGGCCCGGCCGTGACGTCACTGGCTCAACCACTGCATTGGGCCGCAGCTGACTGTCTTTGCAGCATTTTAAAAAGTTGAATAGGTACAGGGCAATTATGAGAACGAACAATTCCTCGTAGAAATCTGATAAAATGCATTATTGAGAGACTGACATGTAATCGCGAAAAGTCTTTGATGGATCCACTTATACAATATACCCTTTGAAATATAATGTAATTTCTTTAGTTCGATTCCAATTCCGCCATTATTTGTTAAGTGACGTATTGTTTTAGTAGAGCTAGAGTTATAAAGACTTATCAATTTATCTCACTAACCAAGCCACGATCAGTAGAACACTTCGATAACGAATTGTCACACTAAGTCACGTGACACTATTTTTTCGGTAGTTTTTTATCTAATGGTCCTAAATCAGGAGTTAGTTTCTGAGATAGATGGTCCATAATCTGATATATAATTCTATAAAGACTTGTTGTTTTAATATATGTTCGATGTCGTCTTTCCTTATACAAAAACATTTTACTAGTAAGTACTATTTCGTGTAGATATACGTTCATCAACGGAATGCGATAACGCGCAATGTACATTACCGACTTTAAAAGCTTGAAACGCTGCAATTACCTACCTCATATTCTCAAAAGGAGGTAAACGATTTGTCTAATTTAAACTTGGAGTTATTGCTTTGAACACTGCTTCTCAAACTTGTGAAATTCGTTTTGCTCGCAGATACACTCAATGTGGTTTTCAGAGACCACTTGAAGGTAAACAAGAGTCCAAAAACACAAGATAAACGCAATTTACCTCATGCAAAGTAATAACTCAAACACAACGCTACTTGGAATTGATGCTGAAGTAAATTGTGATCGTGGTGTGGGAAAAGTTGTCTCAAAACAAAATTGAATTTCGTAATAAAAGTACCTTGAAACTTCTCACTGTATTTTATCTTTGTTTGGAAAATAGTGCACAATAGGCAGATCCTCAAAACATGCCAGACGATTTGAGATACCTAAGACTATGACTTGGTAAGACTAATAGCGAGACTTGTGCACTAAAAGCATAAGATTTGGTACAAATATTCGAAATTTTCACAATAACACTTTTCGAATAGGAATTGCATTCCGGGAATAGAACCCGCGATCGCTGTCTTTGTAGTCCCGAGCGCCAATTACTAATCTGACAGTTGTCAAGCTAATCTAAGCTCCCCGAAATATTAAAAATAAACCTAAACGTAGTTTCTACACGTATAATGCATGCTGCAAACCAGAGCGTCCGAAACCAGAGGTTATCAGCGTTAGCAATTGTCTATATATGTTTAGGACCACTGTCTCATAGCATAGCGCCACCGCGTCTGCTCTCATCCATAGTCTGTGTCGCACTGGCTTTCCCGAAAATTAGGGTGGCGTGGGAGGAGGGGGAGGGCACCTTGCAGCACCCCTTGACGCCGCGCTGGCTGGAGGCACAAGGAAACTCGCGATGCTTGGGCGATACGCACAAGTAGACAGATTGCCGTCTTGCTTGACTCTTTGATGCCCGGATACAAACTATTGCAGTCTAGTTGCAAAAATGAATTGCATTGGTAATTTCAAACTTTATAAGATTCATTGAATCTGTTGAATAAGGCAACTAGTTCCTATAATAACAATAATTATATTTATTAAAAAAATTAAGCGACAGACAGGGTATAAATTGGCATAGATGCGCATCAAGTAATTAGCATACTTGTGTGTGTGACGAGGTAATAGACAATAAATTTGCTAAGGCCTCTTACAGAAAGAGATACTTACAGCGACCTTCTACAGAAAGTGTAAAAGTTATACCTTTTTTGGTACACATATCAAGCAACTTGTAGTAGTTAGTGTACTATCACAGCACATTTGTTTAAAAGAAAGTGCTCATTCTTTTCTTTGCTCACTCATGTGATAGGACCTCATCAGACTTCAATTATTATTCAAGCATTTGCAGCTCACTTCATCTCTTAGCTACAATTTCCGTAGCAAGTGCTACGAAACTCGTAGCGCCATAGACAAATGGAGATAATGACAAATGACCGCGCGCACACATTTTTTATTCTTCTATCTAATGTAGTAAGACCGAATTTAAAATGCAGTGTAAACTACAATATTGCCGCTGACGTATTCCAAAGGCAATACGATCGAGAATCGTATAGCATTACGAGCGGAGTCTAACGACGCGTTCACAGTTAGCTTTCGACGTTGAGCAATAGGGAACATTAGTTTGGTAACTTTGTCTTCGTGTTGCCTACACATTGAACGAGTGTTTTCGTGTAGACGAGGGGAGAAACAGGGGGTGGTCGCAAAAATAACGGGAAGACAAAAGACCATAGAGCTTTTTTCTGTTTCTTCAATTTCGCTGCAAGCGGATTGTTTTCAGCAATATTATCCATCACTGGCTGGCTTACTAGTATAGTAGGTGCTAGTAGTATAGAATTTAAGTTGCTAAAAAGAAACATTTCATTCTACGATACGAACTGACGACTCCTTAAATGTGGGCTAAAAAATGATGTTTATTGTAGACAAAATTCTGCTCACGTTGTATACATTAGATATATCCCGATAATGATAATATTATAGTTTCAGTGACTTAGTTAGATAAGCAGTCACCTGAAAAGCTAGTAGACGTGGGTTTCATTTACACCTGAGCGATAATGTTTATTTGGAATTTGAAAAAGTGCACAATCATGCTTGATTTTTAGGGAAACCCTAAAAATCAAGCATGATTCACCCAAAGGGTAAAATAAGTAACCATTCAAGTTAAGTGACGTCTCTGAGTGCGACAGTAAGTGTTAAAAGCAATTATTGTTCGTCAGATTCATCAATGTGAAAGTCTTAACCTACGCAAAAATTTACATGGCATAAGGTTCTTTAACACTCGAATTCCAGTCTACCTACTAGCGAGTAGCAACTTCATAGCATTAAAATAAAACATTTGACAGATTTTTAGAGAGTGTGACACCTTGTAAGAAGTGTATTATAAACTGATATTACATTCAAAACAACAACATACTGTCGTGTGAAGGGCGCGTCAAAAATAGCACAGAATCGCTGCGTAGACAAAATCTCCCGGTTGCGTCACACGCAGTACGATGGCGACAAACTTATAGTATGGCGTAAATGGAAAATTAGAGTTATGTGATGCCATCTACATGAGCTGGATTAAAACAATCAACGCCACCTAGCGGGTAGTAGCAGTAAAGATCCTCTGGCAAACCGCTCCTATTTTCAAGCCCAAAACTTTCCAATAGTGTGAAACTAGAACCAAAGCAAAATGAAAACGTTTTAGTTCCGGAAAAACTCAGTAGTGGAGCTCTTCTCATATATTAGTTCCACTACCCACCGCTAGATGGCGGGAAATGGTGTGTGCGTGTCTAAGGCAGTCCGCGTTTTGAATTATTAAAACAATAATGACTATGTATTGATGAACAGTTTTGTGCCCTACAATTTTGATGCTATTTTTGTATTAGCTAAGTGCAGCGTTGTATATTTGTAGTACCAACTAAATAATGACTTGTTCAGCATTTTATGAATGAGTGAACTGTAGGTAAACGTAATACACATTCGCTTAGGCATTATTTTATTAAAAGGAAAATCAGGGCAAGAGACTAAAATTCCGATAAAATTTATACAGTATCGGTGGTGTATAAATCTACAATCTTGTGGGCCTACAAGAGTTAACAGGAGCAAGACTTTATTAGTTTATAATAATAACTATGAGAGGAGATCAACTAAATACTGAAAACGTCTTTTCCGTTTCGCTTCATTTATCCAATATTGTATAAACACAATTAAATAATATTGTAAAAATTGTAAACAATAGCATAAAATTCATTTTTAAAGAAAATATTCTTTTAACATGATATTTACACGTTTAAAGAAACGAAAATATAGACCAACTTTGTAAATTATTATTCAAAACAAAATCCTTATTATTTATTATAATGGTTTGTTGATTTTATGCACTATATTTCAGTAAAAATACATGCCATGATTTGTTATTTTATTAAAAAATAGTAATTTACATATTATCTACCAAATAATAAAATAATTCCTTCTTCGTTCGATATGCTAATGTTTTAAAAAGTAGCTGACAATTATTTGCGAGCTTTGCATATACAGGGCATTATTTAGTCTGTAGCTTTATTAAAATAATGAAGGTTAATATAATGTTGGACGGCATCATTTACATTGCTCTGATCCTAAGGTAAGTAGCTAAAGCACTTTTGTTAAAGAAATCAGAAACAACGACGGTACCACAACACCCAGACCCGAAACAATATAGAACTATATTGCCCCGACCGGGGTTCGAACCCGGAACCTCAGAGATGGCGACGCCATATAGGCTACGGAGGTCATCAAACGCTAAATTTTGAGTGAGTTCCTAAACGTAAGCTTAAATAATCATTTTAGTGATTTGTACTATTTAAAACGAACGACTTTCTGTCACTAAGACACTAAGTGTACACAATTTCATCTCAATTTTCACCCCATCGAGGGTGAAATTATCAAAAACACTGAGGAGGATGAAAACACAGACACAGAATTTATTTTCAAATGTCAGCTCAGCCTTAACACAAGATTTCGAGATCCTAATTTCAAAACTGACCGACTTGCATAGAAACTTTGGACTAGACCATTACTAGACTATTACGATTACGTAATTGGCTAGCCGCGCGACGCGCCTGCAACGCTCGCCGTTATTGGTTATTAGCTCCGCGCACACGCGTCTCTAATACGCTGCTCGTCTCGTAAGATGCACAAAGCGATCCGCACTCTTTACCCCAGCGCTCAACATCGATGCCGCGTACTGTAAGTGATAATGTTTTTTTTTTGTAAGTAGGTAATTAAGTTGTTGACACTATTAGTAATACATATTTTTTAATTGAAAAAAGACAAATCGTTAATGTCGGGATTTGAACCCTAATCTCCTGCTTAGCGCGCAGGCGCTTTACCAATTAAGCTACAGGGACATATTTCTGCCGGACGAAATTTGCCTTCTCAATTTATTTGTGACATCAACGCCATCTAGGAAATGCTGCACGCATAATTCCTTTTTTTTTTCGAGTCGATGCTTGCCGCACCATGACTCTAATTAGGCGTGATTTTTTACTTTTTGTAAATTATTAGTTCATAATAACTTAACTCTTTATGTATTTCTTTTTAGCAAATTACTTTGCCAATATGTGGAATACATATTAATATGAATATAATAAAGTTGAGACACTATTAGTGTTTACATTTCATATATATATATTTTTAATTTTTATATCCTGTTTAAGTTGGCGAACAATTTTCAAAGACTAAAAATAAGGCAGTTTTTTATTGTGGTGTCAATCTGTTTCATATTAGAGGACATAATATAACAACCTCCTCTCTCTCACTCCCTCGGAGGCAATTTTCGTCGAGAGGGCGGGAGTAATGAGTCTTCCTTCTTACGCAAACTCTTGTCGTCGGGATGACTCACTTGAGAGATAGAAGCAAGTATTTAACAAAAATTGTAACTTGATTCTCTGTTGATTTGCCTGTCATTGCCACAAAACGACTACTAATAAAATCATGTCTATGGATTCTACAAAAAATTCGGTGGCCTGTTTCATTCGACACAAATCAACGACCATGGTGAAGCTAAAAGTAAAGGCGATTTTACGTAAACGGTTTTAATTAAGTTACTCCCATCGATCTCCAAAGTTCCTCTTTCAATTTAGAGACAGGCCCTTTGACAGTCTGTTTCAATTAATTATTTATTTCTTTGATTATGAGATAGTTTAAGTTTGTAGCGCTACCAGTTAACAATATAATTAAACCTATTTGCAAGTTCGCGAAGTTATTCGATCGACCCAAGCTCAGGACGTTAAATTTGTAGCCTACTTCTATTTAAAGCAGTTAAAAAGCATGGAGTTGCCACTGTAAAATAATAAACTACCATTTTAAATCAAGAGTTTGCTATTCATTTGATAGTTAAGGTAGCAAAATAATATTATTTAGCTTTGTTTTGAAAGCTAGAGTCTCAGTATTATAAAATACTAACACGCATTACATATAAATATGATACTGTTAATAATTAATAACAAAAAAAATATGCCTGTGACATCAAAGCAGGGCAACGGTTTTTTTGTTTTGTTTTCCCGCTATACCGGAAGAGAGATCGCACAAGCAGTGAACGTAATGCTTTAAGAAGACTCAGGTGCGTTTGCGTTGAGCAACTGGGACTGCTAGCTGTTTTAGATTCATAATCCTTAGTCATAAGGTAAAAGTATTTGCCAACGAGCGTAGCGTGGGTGGGACGAGGGTACGTCACCTACAAGGTGAACAGAAGACCTGGTGAAGTTTGCAGGAAGCCGCTGGATGCACGCCGCTTCCAACCGCCAATCTGGAAGTCACTGGGGGAGGCTTAAGTTCAACAGTGGACATTCTGTGGCTGAAATAATGAAGATATGGTAAAAGTAACATTATATTTTCACAAACTGAGTTTCTATTTAAGTATATTATTCGCACATACATAAGTAACTGTTTTTTTAATATCTGTAAAGATTATTGCATACTGACAAGCCCAAGCTAGTAAATGTTCACGACTTATGGCGTGAATGCAAACTTTAAAGCGATTTTCCCATTAAAACTGAGCTTAAATGACGTTATGTCAGATGCATTTACAATCTCCTTAGAGCGCTGGTGCACGTGCTACTTTATATAACAGCACCAGGCAACATGTTTTAAGGAAATTTATTTTGTTTTTATACACAATATAAAGGAAAATATTTCATGATAAAAGCTATCTGTCGTAAAAAAAACAAAAGCAAATGTTGGAAGAAGAATACAGTTTAAAATCTCCGACTTAACTTTCATTTCGTTTTACCACCCCATTTTTTGTTTATATTTGAGTTTTTATCTACTCTATAGTTTAGTGATAATTCTAAACGGGTCCAATGATTCACGCTTCGGGTTGCAAAGGAAGCAATTTCAAATTTTGCTAGGACACATGTTTGTGTGATACCTATTTTTACCCGTTTAATTTTTCAGAAACGTATTTTGGTCATAATCGTTATCTAGTCGGCGTAGTCTGTTTAGTTTGGGGTTAGAAATGAATGGCTCTTTTATAAAGGTTTAGCAGGACATATTTTAATATTTCTTTTTTTATGGCAAAACTTCGACGAAGTTTTTTTTGGAAATAAAATTTTGATAAATTACTAGCAATATTTAATACTACCTACATGCGCAGAATTTTTACAGTTGATTGTCAAAAGACTAAACAACGTTTGTAGTATGCATGTAGGTATAAAATTAAATACACGTTTTTTGCCTTTATTAGTTAAAAAAATCGCAAGTTATCGACTAGCCTTAGCGGTTTCCAGATGGAACCCCGGGGCGTAGTTTGGGAAGTCTATCAGTTCAGAGCCAATTATTCGGGCGCGCCGATCTGTGATACATTGAAAAGGCGTAGTCAGAGGTGCAACACTTTATTGGCTTAGGACTCCCACATACGAGCGATTGGAAAAACAATAATACCTGCAAAATACATTTAAGACCTTGGTGTGCAGCAGCTGTAGTAATGTATATTGTAATTACTTATAGCAGTCGGGTCCGATTTTATTATACAGGGTTTTAAAACGCTTATAAATGATTAAATATTTACATATTATTTATTTATATGTTATGTTTCATAACTTACTAAATAATAATTTATTTAATATTATTTATTAACGTCATTAGACGATCGTCAAATCTTAATATATAAAACTAAGTCGGGCTTGTTACAACACTTATAACTAGAGAACGGCTGGACCGATTTTCATGGTTAATACTTTGTTGGTGTTGTCTCCGCCCCGAATAGCAGAATAAATAATGAAAACATTGGAAAAGATGAAGAAAAAAAAATTTTTGGGGATGCGAATTTCGCCGGGTCAGCTAGTAATAATGATAATTTGCATTATGAGTTTTATCATTATCATCATGGCCTTAAAGTTATGATAATTACTTAATGTTATTACATCAATCAAAGATATTATACACAATGTCATTGCCATCAATTCATGAGGGACAGTGAATTTTTGACAAAGGCGCCACACAGTATTATTATTCGAGTAAATTTAAAAACAAACGTTTTAAGAATTGACCAAAACCAGGTACAGAACTAGACGATTGGCCGATTGTCGTAGGCGAAAATAGCTACTACGCCAATCGGGTCGTCAGGAAATGATCATTATGTTTCTGTACTCGTAAATAAATATTAATAAGTAATTATTAAATAAAATAAAAAACAAAAGTCAACATTGACGCTTCGAATTAACTTGTGTCTGTCTATCCGTCAGTCACCGCAATTTGTTTCAGATCTACTGGAAAGCTTAGTTTGAAATTTGATACAAGTATGGATTTCTGTAACCCAAACATGGGCGGACGTGTAGCGTAACAATGATTTTTTGAATTTTATAATAAAAGATTAAATTCAGAAAACTGATAAAAATGTACCATTCTCTTCCTGATCTTCAAAACTACGGATCCTAAAATGATGAAAAATTACAGAAAAAATATTTTTACTTATATACAACGGAATAACGATTAAAAAGTACGGATCAATAAGTATAAACTACATACACATGATTACAAAAAATACCTATAAAATATTAATATATTCAGTGTCAAATGAAGTATTTATGGGCGTCATAAAAATCAAACGCAATAATGATTGCCGAACCCAATTTAAGGATTGATTTACGGTGATATGCAGTATGGTAAAATATACGGATTTTTAACCTTATTACAATGGAATAAGAGAATTCGTATATTTCATTATGAAAGTATGTACACTGGGATTCAGAACCCGACTTATTGGGCAGACAACTTGAACCAAACATAGGTACCAATTTGTAACAGTTTTTAAAATAATTTTTTTTTAGATAAACGGAAAGCTTCGGTAATTTATTACCTACTCTGAAGGCGTGATCCTGAAATCTATTGTAAGGCACTATGTTATTGTCCATTTATGTTTAATTTTTACGAAGATATCATAGTGGGCTATTTTCCTAAAAAAATCTTATTAGTCCGTCAGTTGGATTAACAGAAAATATTGGACACGTATTTTTTCTTTTGTCAATCAAACAAAAATGATCAAGATACAGCCCGTTAAAGTTCCGCGTAACGTCACATCTTGCGACACTCTTTAGCAAGGCGTGACGTCACGTGCTCACTTTGATGCACTTTATCTTCCTCATTTTTTGTTTTAATAACATAAGAAAAAAATATGGGTCCAATATTTTTTGATATTCTAACTGACGGACTAAATAGAATAATCTTTTTTGTCCCAGGAAACTAGCCTGTTGAGATTGTCAAAGATTTCCCAATTTAATAATAAGTAAATACTTTTTGATTAACATTGTTGCTTTAATTATATCTACCAATATACAGGACACTCCTTAAAACCACGTGATCATCCGGTCATAAACAACAACTATTCATATGCGGGAGCAACATCGAAATCGTATTTAATTTTCAGATGCTCCATACATTATCATTGAGGTATGCGAGTAAGTTTGTATGGAAAAACTGAAAGAAAATTATCGATTTCAATGTTGCTCCCATAGAAAAAGTTGTTGTATATGACCAGCCGATCACGTGGTTTTAAGGAGTGTCCCTTTTTTTTGTACACCTTGTATATTGCTTTGCTTAAATCGAGTAGGTATACTCGGCATTAAAACCGAGTATTAACCGAGTACTCGGCCCATCTCTATTTATAATAACCAGCAATGACGAATGGTGCAAAATTATTTTTCTTGCCCGTCTATATAAGTAAATCAACCATGGAAAATAGTTTTAAATTTCTAAACTGTTCAAAAGACGCAATCGTTAAAAACAGGTTAAAACTGTTATGGCCTTACTACAAAAAGATAGACTAGTGTTGAACACTTGTCTAAAGATTAGTCAACCAATTTGAAATGTTGACACATCAGACATTCGAGACATATTATTATAAAACATTTCAAATTGGTTGACTTATCTTTAGACAAGTGTTCAACGCTAGTCTTTCTTTTTTTAGTAAGGCCATTAGAATTTTATGAGGTCAGCAGGTGGCCCTTTTATATTTTTTCATGCAAAAAGCCGGCCGTTGTTCGGTTAACCGAACTCACGTTCCGTTCACATTATAGTGAAACCCATAACTTACGATATCAAAACCTACGTTACAACTGGCGATGTAAAATTAAAAGGGTCGTGCTCTTGTGTCGTTTCAGGTTGTGCAAAAGAATAGACAACTCCTAAATTTTGATTATTGACATGAAAACAAACTTCTAGAATATAAAATTCGAAAAGAGTCGCAAACAACATTAAAATAGTATTTTTTTAAAATGTTTTTCATAATTCTGAAGGCCACGCAGACAACGTAGCGTAGTAACGTAGCGGGTAAAGTTAGTTTATTTACATAGAGGAAGGAGTTGCAAAAATATTTTTTATCTTAGGTACTTGGCAAACAATGTAAACAGCACCGTTGTTAACATCGTGTTCCTCGTTTCTTTCACTAATATCGCAAAATTGGTAACTGAAAATAGTTAAATATTCACCTGCTTTAATAAAGATATAACATCTATTTATTACATTACAATGAATATGCAAGAAATGCCCCAAGATCTAAGTAAATTTATAAAAAAAGTTTATGAATTGACCCGAACTTAGTCCAAATTGCATTCGAAACTTATGATTGACATTAATCTAGTCATCTTTCTTAATAATATTTTTCAAAGTATCAAGTAATCAAGATAAACACAAGTTCGCTATTACTTATTCACTTACTTTACCAATAAGCCACAATTGCGAAGTTTATAAAATAGTTATGTTGGTGTAAGAGGGTATTCCGAACAATCTGAGCATAGTGAAAATAAAACCGCAATGCTATATCTGAATGTATTACATAATATTTCTATTATCGTTCGCGTCAGACGCAGAAATTATAGACTTTCTGGCATTGGTATTCCTCAGACACTTTAGTTCCCGTGTTTAGCATCTCGCGTTCAATTCGACCATGACCTTCGCGTTTACGTAGGAGCACAAACGAGACAGAACAGCCAGACCATCCCTTTCTCTAACGCGGGTTTAAGACCACATAAATATTACTTCAACCTTATTTACAGGATTCCTCAAAAGGAATCTTATAACCTAAGCTTATAAGATTAAGGTCACAGTGTTGTCCGTTTGTCTGTCTAAAAACAGTATTACTTAAATTTCTTTTTTATTCTCTTTCAGGGCATCGTACCTCAGAACAATTAATCCTCAGTACAATTAATGGTCAACCAATAAATTTCACTAATTAAGTGCTTAATCACATAATACCTCTTGGGTTATCGGAAGACACTATGTTTTCGAACAGGCAAATAGATCAAAGTCCATTTCAAATAATATTAGAAAAGAGATATCATAGAGAGAGTTAATTTAAAAACAAACTTATACAGAATTGACCCAAACCAGGTATAGAACTAAAAAAGGTATTTAAAAAAAACTAGGCGATTGGCCGATTGGCGTAGGCGAACTAAAGCTAGCTACGCCAATCGGGTCGTCAGGAAATGATAATTATGTTTCTGTACTCGTAAATAAATATTAATTATTAAAGAAAATAAATAAAAAATAAAAGTCAACATTGACGCTTCGAATTAACTTGTCTGTCAGTCACAGCAATTTGCTTCGAATCTACTGGAAAGATTAAGTTGCAATTTAATACAAATATGGATTTCTGTAACCCAAACCTGGGCGGACGTGTAGCGTTACAAGGCTCCGGTATCATGTGCCGTTTTAGAGCCGTCTGTATATATCCTCACTTCTTTATTTACCCGTTAGCAAGCGGGCAAAGCCGCAGACAGAAAGTCTAGCTCTAATTTAACGAAAGTCGTCCGTAACGCTAGACTTATCTTACTACGACCGACATCTCCTGCTGCAGATCACTGCTACGAACTGCTACGAGAATCGTAGCAAATATACTGTTACTGACACAAAGAACTAAGACGTTTCAGGTAGTAGCGATTTTTTTAACAGAAACTTTTAGGGCTATACTATACCTTGATGCTTTAGGCGCGGCCTGACACAAGATAACATTTTAAAAGGAACTAGGTACCTTATCAATACTGTTTTTTGCCTGTCTGTATCTTGGGCGCACATCACACCGAAACTGCTGCATGGATTCAAATGAAACCTGAAATGATCTTGTTCATACTACGAGCCTGGGAGTTTACAATTACAAAGTAAAAAGCTTTTCTTTATTTAAGTCAATTTATTTTCTCATTTTGTAGTTATTTAAGTTTAGGTTAATTGTATATATTATTTTGTTAATGTTAATCTCATGTTCATTGTTATTTGAATAAATAACAATTAAAAAAACGTATTTATTGATAATAGTGGTTCTTTGCTTAAACTGAGACATACCAAACACCCTGTAGTCCAAGTGAACGATGTCGCGGGCACAGCTAGTTAAAGAATAAAATATGAATTATTAGATCTGGCATTGTGGTCAAACCTTTGCGATGTATGGCACATTTGTACTCTGTATTCTGTTTGTGTAAAATAATATTTTTAAAAATAGCTTTAAATATTGCTATGTGGGCGCATCTAGGTTGTTGTACAAAATATTTTTTTAAAGTAAACATTATCGGTCTTACTTAAAAACGTTGATTAAATTAAAGACACTGCTAAGCAGCTTATTAAAAAAAAAGATGTTTACTTATAAACGGTAATTAAATTTAAACAACGTCTTAGTGAGTTCATAACTAACTGTCAAGTTAAATGGCGTCGCAGCAAAAGCTGTTTTCTGGCTAGCTAGCTGTCATCTTGGGGGTCCCGCATACAGTAATGTGTTAAACACTCCATAATGACAAAGTATTTTTTATATAAGGCTGTATGGTTCTGTACCATTACTTTTCCGTTCGTGGAAAAATACAAGTATTGCTTTTTGGTCTCAAGATTGATTGACAAGTGACATTGCTTTGAACATTCTTTTTTTGAGTTTTTGCTTCAATAACAATCTTTTGGGTCTTTTATAATGACTAGAGTCCGGTGTTGGCAGAGTTAAATAAAAATTGTATCGAATATCCGTTAATTAACTAACTAACGCCTAAATATCGATTATGAGTAAAAAATAGTTAGGCACTAATTAAGAAGTTAAGCAGTAAATAGTTAATTAGTTACTAAGATTTGATTAGTCGATTTTTATAAGTAAGGCTGTATATTATATTAAATCTTAAAACAGAATCTTAGAGCAATGCTTTCAAAACGAAAATACCAAAACACAATTCTCAGCACAACAACGAAAACAGGAAAGCAATTATAAAGTTTAGTAATTTTTACTTAATTAAGTGGAAAGTAACAAGTTCCAAATATTGAGGTAGTAAGTTAGAAAGTTTTACAAAAGGCGGCTTAATGTCGCTAATCATATAGCACAAGGTACTTTTAAAATCAGTGGAATGACAAGAAATAGCTTTTTAGGGCTCCATGGTCCACCGCGAGATCCTCATAGTTTCTGTCAGTCTGCGTGAGGTAGATATTTTATTTAAATCAATTTCGGGTAGTTTACTTTCAGAGGAGCTTATTTAGTAACTAAGTATTGTAATAGCAATGTGATTTTTTTTCCACAATAACACCAACTATTACCTCTAAACTAAGCATAGTTTGTACTATAGGGACTAGATAGCGGATACATAAATATTCATTCAGTTACAAAGGCTCGTGGTCATCACACAAACATTTACCCTACGCGAGATTCGAATCTACAACCGCTTTATAGTTCGGAGCGTGACCCCTTGCACCAGACGGTCGTCGAAATCACGTGTCTCTCGACTAAATTGATAAGTAAGTAACTTAGCGTCACCTAAGCTTTAGTCTATTAGTATACATCTCAGTAATCATTATTACTGAGATGAGCATAAAAAATATTATATCGAAATCACTTGCAAAATGGTTATAATCTATTTTTATGATATGTAAATACATTGATTGACGTACAAAATCTATAATCAATTCAAGATAATGAGTGATGCTTGCTTAATTCACATGATGTTTAAATAAAGTTTTAAGTAAAACGTTAGATGCAATGTAAATACAACTAGCGACACGGAAATTGAGCACTAGGCGAAAGAAGCGCAGAAGACCATTACGATTACGTGATTAGCTAGTAGTGCGAGTTGCGACGCGCCTGCACTAACACGGGCGAGGTGAACGTCTTCGAAGGCTTTTTACAGCCTGCCTCAACGAAGGACGCTTTCCCACAGCGTGGAAAAGGAGGCGGCTTGTACTTTTAAAAAAGGAGGCCCAATGGACTCTTCGTCCGCATATCGCCCAATAGTGTTGCTCGAGAGCGTCTTCTCACGGGGGTCGGCGATGTAACATGCTACGCTGACGAAACCCTCGTAACGGCCTGCGGAGTCAACCTAAGCCAGGCGGCACGGCTTGTGACAGCGGGAGTCGCACTGGTGATGCGCCGAATTCGAGAGCTGCGACTGCAGGTGGCGTTATCAGGAGCAAACCGAAAAAATAATAGGCCTGCCTGGTCTGGCCATTCTTGCGCCCCCTCCAGAGTCTATGCCTTATCCCTGGGCACTGGTGGCACCGTCCTATTTACGGCACTGGTAGTTAGCTCCGCGCACACGCGTCTTTGATACGATGAACATCTCGTAAGATGCGCAAAGCGTACCCCATTCTTCGCCCCAGCGCTCAGCATTGCTTACTGTACCTAGTTTTCTTGTACATATTTCATAAGTATTATGGATTTAGAGGCCACAGTTATTAAATCTTTATTCATGTCTGAAATAGCCATTTATCGAAATGTCGGAAGATGAATATTTCAAACTGCAGCACGGAATAGAAGTCAAGTTATTTCAGCCCTATCTAAAATTCTAAAGCATTGCCAGGCACTTCTACAGAAATACTTTGAGTGCTTCAAGCTTGTGACAAGACTATATTTAGTGTTTGTTAAGTGTAGTATAAGTTTATTATTAGATTTAATTGCCTGCTTGTAGCTTGTTGAAGTATTAAAATATTAAACTACATCAACATCCATCAATAATTTATAAGTAATTAAGAAATCATAGAGACAACTTGGCAATGGGTTGTGTAAGTTCCTACACATATTCCAGGCTTAAATCACGGAAGTTACTTTTATTTTTTATTTAGTGATAGAATTTTTTTTGATGTTTAGGTGGGTTTTATTTATATTTATGATCGTAGTCTATTGTTTCAACTACAACGCAGGCTATAGTCCTAAACTGCGAACTAATAAATTATACTCAAGTACTTAGAGCATTCACGTCAAACTTTAACAGAAAAAAGGAAACTACTATACAATATTCACAAATAAACTTTTCTAAGAGTTTGTTAATGGATAGTCAGACCGAAGATAGCCGTCGCTCTATAATATTATAATATATTTATTACTAGATCTAGGACCATGTTATTGACTATGACCCTCACTAGTAAAGGTATAAGTCGACGAAAAAAAAAATTTGTGGTTTCAATTATAGCGTAATATAAAAAAAGAAAACATTTGTTACAGCACAGCGTGAACACAAACAATATAAAATTAATAATTCGCATTAGCTAATAATAAAAAAAACGTAACATCCTATTTATAAACTTGTTTTATCCTTGGGATAACTTTACACTAAGACAGAGAGATTGTGAGAAATTAAACAGCAATATTGCAATAAAACAAGTTTATTTAACGAATTTTAATTGCGTATGTGGCTGTTTACCTGACGATCTTTGTCTTAGACTCTGAGACTTAGAAGAAGATCTTACTTTATGCATTAGATCATAAAAAGCAATTTTATGCAGTCTATACCTAGCATAAAGATAAACTTTACGAGCATGAGAAGTGAAAAATATTTTGTACCTCTAAACAGTTTACATCTCCTGCACCTGAGACGCTTCTATGTGTTCCTTTTAGTTTGGAGTGAACTAAACCACTCATCCTCTCATTTAATTTTCACTACAAAAAACGTTACATACGTTATATAAAGTCGGCGTAGTATATTACGCTCGATTTTTTAATACCAGTTAAATAATTATATACATAAACTTGCCTTTAAATTAGCAAGAAACTTTTTTTTATAAAAGCAAGCTTAAGGAGTTTGTCCCGGTTAAATAAATAAAAACTGATCCGGTTGTCCACTTATTACATAAACTCATATCAAATCAAATCTGTAATGTAGATTTAACTATTTTGTTTGATTAATTCTAGTACACATCCTTAAATTATGGACCTAAATATATAAGAGACTAAAGCTAAGGCCAAAGCAACGCGGGGGTGTGGGCGTGCGCGGTGGCGTGGGCGTGGGCGTGCAGGCCAGTTCACACCAAACACGCGGACACTAGGCGTTCAGGAGGCCTAGCACGAAAATGTATCTTTCGCTCGGAAAACCTAACAAGAAAGAGATAAGTCATGAATGAAGTGGAAGAAGATTAAAAATGTTAGTCATAATAAAGGTATCAAATGATGTAGAAATTAAGATTTTACAGTTGTTTATCAGATTATTTGCAGATATACTACGAATATAAAAGCTCAAACTTTTTACTATATAAACAAAGAATTTTTGTTGAGTTTTTTATTTATTTATTTAAGCAGAGTTTCGCATTAATTAATTCCAACGCCCCGGTAACCCCGAGCGAAGCTATTTGAAGATGTAGAAAAGAAGAAAGCTAGTTGGCTTCACTCATTGCATTTCGTAAAAAAAAAGTAGCTTTAAACGTTATTATTTATATTATCATAGTAGCGCACCATCCGTCTGTTGAGCCTGTCACGTCATGTCCGCGCGTGCAAAAACTGAATGTCAAGCTGCGCGCGTGATGCACGCCGCCGCTGTCCGCACCGGTGTGAACTCATCGATACAAATGCTATGGCACGATCTGTAGCGCGAGCACGAATATTTGAAGTATTCGTAACGTAAACGTATCGAGTCTACTACACGATTACGCAGTAAAACGTTAGTAGGCAGCACGAAGCACTTCCGTCGTCGTATCGTAAGCTCGATAGGCCAACGCAAGTGACGTCATCCTAACGTACATAGGGGTTGAGCAAACGCAAGAATAATGAACTAATGATATGTTCGGAAACAACATGAAGCGAGATAATAAATAAAAAATAGTAAGTAAAATTATGTTATCAGTGTTAAATCATAAAGAAGGCAATAAAAATAAAATGGTAATCATTATATTTATTTTTATATAGGATGAGTTAATGCAATTATTGGTCTTTCATTACAATTTTAAAGAAAATGTTATCCGCCTAGATGTTTTAATTTCCGAACGGACTACTAGATTGTCAGACAAAGTTTATGCAAGTATACAACAAATTGGATTTGAAAATATAAATTTTTATTAAATAATGAGGACAAGTTATAATAAAACTACGTAAATTCGGCAAATAGCAATTATGACAGAATCTATAGCAAAGTAGTACGTAAAGTGAAAAACTAAGATCTTGTGTTATTAACCAATAGTTTGTGATGTTTAAGTATATCTATCTACAACTTTGATATTTATTTCCCTGTGATTTGAGTTTTAATATAAATTATTGAGAATATAAAATAGTCAAAGAATAAAGTACATTACCTTAGTTCTCTTCTATGTGGTTATGATTGTTGTTATGCGAATTAAAGACTGCGCAGTATGTATGTAGTTGTCCTATTATTTTGTGTCTTTGTTGCAAATAGGTACCTATCAACGGGCCAGCTTAAAAATTTCTCTCTATCTTTACTACCAACCTACATATAACTTTTTATTTAAATAATTGTTTATTATGTTGATCACTGTAAACTTAATAACTTTAGTTTGATTTTACAAATCTTAGTGGATTTGCTATGCTAAGTTAAATATCTACTTAATGATTTTTAAAATATATTTTATGTGATAGTAAATTGTATAAAAAAAAACCGGCCAAGTGCGAGTCGGAATCGTGCACGAAGAGTTCCGCACTATTATTTATAAAAACAAACAAAAAAGTCACGTTTGTAGTATGGAGCCCCCTTAAATATTTATTTTATTCTGTTTTTTAGTATTTCTTGTTAAAGTGGCATCAGAATCATCTGTGAAAATTTCAACTATCTTACTATCACGATTCATGAGATACAGCCTGGTGACAGACGGACAGACGGACAGACAGACAGACAGACCGACAGACCGACAGACAGACGGACAGCAGAGCCTCAGTAATAGGGTCCCGTGTTACCCTTTGGGTACGGAAGCCTAAAAACAAGTTGTTTGTAAAGTTAATCTGATAAATATGTGTTAATTTTAATAGAAAAACTTTATTACTTAAAGCGAAGGTACTTGTTTAGAATTACTTAATTTACCTAGTTCCTCTCTTTTCATTATTATTTATATTCGACGACCTCCGTATCCGAGAGGCGAGCACGCTGGACTTGGCATCGCCATCTATGATGTCCTAGGTTCGATTCCCCTTCAGGTCAATATAGAAAACGATCTTTTCTATAATGTCTCGGGTCTGGGTGTTGTGGTACTATCGTCGTTTCCTATTTTTATAATATAAGTGCTTTAGCTAATTAGCTTACCATTATATGGAGCAAAAAATTAAGTGAATTATGTGATGTTGTCCTATATTTGTATTGTCCAATATTATTTATCAATCAATTAATATCGATGCATAATAATAAAACAATGTACTACGTTTAACTTTACGCGTTATTAACATTGTTTTTAGTATTAATATTTATAAAAACTTAGTTCCGACGCAAATTTTCTCACCGACAAATCTTAGGTGACAAAACATTCGTAAGTTCACGATAGCCAGCTATCGTCAATCACGAAACTATACGTCAAAAAAAGGTTTGTGCTCGCAAAGTTAGTTGACATTAACGTTACGATTACCGTACGCTTACTTTACGAAACGAAATTCATTCGTGCTGCCAAATTTAGTTTGCTTTACGTCCAATAGAGGCGCTGTCAGATTCTCATACAAATGGTTTACGTTAACGATACGAATACTTTGACGCAAATTATTCGTGCTCGCGCTACTGAACGCCCACGCCTACGCAACCGCGCACGCCATCGCGCACGCGTTGTCTTAGCCGGGACTTAAAAACTGCAATATCATTTTACTAATCACCTAGAAAATATTTGGAAAACGCAATGAAATTGTGATTCTAAAAAAAGGCATATTCATAATTATGATATTATCTGTTAAATGCGTCGATTTAATAGCTTTAATAGCAATCACATGTTGTGGTCGTTCAATTGACAGCGTTACAAACGTTTTTAAATGCATTAACACTGTAGCAGAGCCGTGTGCCTAGCCATGAACTTTAAAAGAGTACAATTTCAACCTTATTTTGTTGTTTCAGAACTTAGGTATTTTGTTTTTTTTTCTATATAGAGTTGACAGCGTAGTCGGCTGTACTACTGTTTAGAGTTCATGGTTAAGTAAGGTATGCCACAATCAAAGACATGAGTATAAGGTAAAAATAAAACTTACGCTTCGGTGTTGTCATCCCTCGACTCTGATCGCTCGGCGTTGGCTTGACCGCGGCGGTGGCGAGCGCGTTGCTCATCGCCAAGCCCATACAGGCCGGCCACAGCCGCCATCTCTCTCGCTTACACACCCATGCCGCTCCGGACACCATTCACTCCGTCCGGACGTCACTTATCCGGACGGCCACCCACATGTCTCTACTCCCTAACATCACAACCTGACTAATACTAGTGCCGACCGAGCATCACTAATCTAAAGCTAATTTCAAAAATTTGGACGCATCATTTGGTACAGTGTGTAGCTAAATCACAATTTTATTATTGTATCTTGTCATAAGGTAGGTGTGCGGGCTAGGTTGAGTGGTCCCGCTTGTGTTCGCGTTGCATTTGTTGCAGCATCTGTTGGTTGAGTTTAGTTTTAAAAGCTGTGGTTTTTATCGAGCGGAGAGTACGGTCACACGGGTTTAATTAAGTCGGACGTGAGGATAAACGAGTTTGGTTAAATATTTGGGCGCGGTAAAATTTCTGGGACGTCAGCACGGGAATGTGTGGATCTTGGGCTATTTAGCAATTTCGGTGATTTCTATTTTATTTTGTCATTGTTTTCGAAATGATTTTAAATAAAAATGTGTGATGACTAGAATTGTTGATATTTGTACAGTCGATGAACTATATTTAAAAACGTATACAAACTTATTAATGGTAAAGTCATAACCCTACCCTTTTAATTTGTCGTAGTTTGGTCAACAAGACTAAGGCTGTTTACGATAGAAACTGTTTCAGTTATCCTTATCTCACGTAACCTCATACGAATGATATTTAATAGCAGTAAAATATTTTATCTCATTTTTGTAGGATTATCAAAATTTTTCACAGTCAACATTAAAATTTCTCGTCACAGTTACATCACACCAATGCAAATAGTATGTAAAGTACTCATTACTCCCGCTCAGTGTTCGGGGTACTCGCAGATATGCTAATGTCAAACAGACTTTAATGTTGACACCTGAGACTAATACGGTAGGTTCTAAGAACTAAACGTGCCTACAAACATCTTGTTCTTGTCGATCGACAGAAAGATTGTCGACAAGATCCGTCATTTGTTTATCAATTCGTAAAAGGAGAAACCCGTTTGCCATACAAACTCGGGCCTGACGATACAGAGTAGTAAATTGGCCATCAATTAGATCACTTAAAGGGTTTTCATCTGGATCATTTTCACGGCTGTTTACATTGGCCAAGTCAGTAAAATAATGTATTAAAAATATTCGGATTATGCAAAGAATTGCTTCGTCTTCCAATAGGCATCTTCCTATTGTGTTGCAACGATCCTTTGCTATTCCGCAATTTAAACAAAGGCTCATGTTCAAGTAAATCACGCTCAGGTCGTCAAGAAGGCAAGGTACAGGTTATCCGGTGTTCACGCAGAGGATAATCAGAGTTGCAGAGTACGGTGTCCAAGGTTCAAGCAAGAGACAGCCAGGAAGCGATCAGTTTTAGAGGCCGGTTAGTTAATAGGCAAAGGTCTTACAAAAATCACTATAAAAACGAAGAATAACATTCACTTGCGCACGAGTACGAAAAGCGAATGACATGACCTGCCAACCAAGTATTATACAACTGAACAAACAAACTGAGAGTGACGGATAGAGTTTTTTTTTTTTTTTTTACTTAAGATGGGCTTACTCTTGACCCCAATCTTGCTCTAGAGCATAGATGGGATCTACGATGGAGCGAGCTTGCCCAGAAGATGCCTATTCACTCTGGACTTAAAGAGAGTCAGGTTATATGCACTCGGAAATACAGACGCAGGCAGGGAATTCCAATCTTTAGCTGTGTTTTTATCTTTATCTTTAGTGTGGTACAAAACCGTTACAATTGAATCAATACAATGATTAAATCGATTTTACAGCGCACAATATCATACAAATCACATTATTAAATCATTTAATGGAGAGTGGATTTCAATTAAATCAATTGAATTCAAGACACTGGTTTTATGATGTAACCAAAGCCATTACGAAAATATTGGAATCGAATGACGTTTAATAAAATACATGTTTACAGAGACAGTTCAGCATGAGAACAACGAAATTAGCTTATTCTAGCTGTTAGCCATTGCTATTGCGACTAAGATTCAAATAGGGCTATCTAGAAAAAAAAGGATTTTTTTGGTATAAGTTTCATTCTTGTATCGTTGGGCCCAAAACCGAGTTTCTCCTTTTGTGGTATACAAAGATTGTTGGCAGTCATGACAACTACATGGTATATTATTAAGTCAGTAAGAGGTTGACTAAGTATTCTATAGACAACTATTAATAAATATTTGAAGAAACTAACAGGATACTACTTGTATAAAAGTATACGCGTGAAACAACAATTGTTTTTATTTCGGTAGTTTGTCACACTTTTCATCAATAGGGATTACTGCATAAAGGCTATATACATATTATACTGGATGCAAATATTTTTTTGAAAATTCGTAAGATGGAACCTTCTAAAATTATGGAGATCAGATTTCAAATACAAACTTTTATTTTTCAATTATTTAAAATACATTTTTAAGAAAAAAATACTTTTGCTTTTGTTATGGTTTACTAGGATTTTATTTTATTTTAAGCTTATGGGGCGAATGTCTGTAATATTTCCTATTTTTTTTTTACTTCTCTATACAAACTGATGTCAGCTGGTCGCGCTTTAGTATGGAGGAGTGAATTATTATTTTGCTCCATAAAAAAGGAGATGCCCCATTGAAAAAGTAGCAGTATTTGAGTAGTCGAATCACCCCCAAACTCAACAAACAAACACCTTATTGGGTGTTGGCTGTGGTGTTGGTCAAAAATAAAGCGAGTTTGTCAAGCGCTATGTCTTCAAACGGGCCAATTCAGCGATGAACCAGCGTCAGCCGTTCGGAACAGAAACTAATTAAATCCCTGTGAAGCGGTAAACCTTTGCAGAAACTTACAGTTAAAGTGTTTGAGAGTTTAAGTAAGGAACTAATATTTAAAAAAATCGTTGATGAAAATATAATATTGGAAGTCCAGTGCTGAAGGCGTACCTAGTAAGAAAATGTATCAATATCGTTATGATGTATTATCCTATCAAACTAGAATAACCATTAATTTTTAATAAATAGTTCAAGTATTATCATAAAATATTACTGTTTGCTTAAAAGAAACTACTTACAACAATAATAATGCACTTCTTGTCGCTAAACGTGCATAATTACATCAGAGCCAGCCGTTTGGAACATAAACAAATTTATACAGTGCGACGTGGCAACCGGCCTCAGAAACTTGATGTCAAAGTGTTTAAGACTTTAGGTAAAGACACTTAGAGGGGGCAGGTCCTATCTACGAAAACTATTTAAAACTAAAATGAGATAATGCATGGTAAGTGATATAATATCCATATTTCATTTTATAGGCAGCATCATTATAGTTCAGTCAAGTTGTTTTTACTAGGAAAGTTTTGGGAGTAGTTCTGATTTTTTCATTCTTTATATAATTTTGGAGTGCTGAATTCGAATCTGCGGTTTGCTAACAAAATTTCATGACAGAACATTAACAAAATCGCAAAAAAAATAAAAATTTCTGCTATTTTTTGGTTTTCGCTTAAAACTCGGATACTAGGTATAGACTTTTAGTAAATAGCCTGTTCTTAGAAATTAAAGTTCTATTTTAATAATTAAGTAGTAAATAAAGTAAAAGTGAATTTTGAAAAGACGACTTTGTCAATGTTGTGTCATGAAATTTTGTTAGCAAACCTTAGATTCAGATTCAGCACCCCGAAAAACATATAAAATGGAATAAATCAGAACAACCCTAAAACTATCCCACTAAAAAAAGGGCTCCCTTTTAGAGTACAAATTGACTGAACTATAAGGTTAGATTCTTGCGGAGCAACCTAGAAGGTTAAATTGATTTTAACTATTACTAACTTATCTATGCAAGTAAATTAGAAGCAAGATCGATCATAGCTGCGTCCGATTCTAATTACCTACAGCGGAAAGATTAATTATTGAAATAATTAAGTTTTTATTTTCCGATTCTTAGTTTGGGATAGATCCCTACCGATTTTTTTTACAAGGGCGCAACTTTTCGATCTCGCACCTCCTAAAATTTGGATAGGACCGGCACTGGATTTCATTATTAAAATATCCTACCCCGAACACCGAACCGACAGTTTTAGATGTCATTCTGAAATAATAATGTGGCCTTAAAATATTGTTTCGCTGTCCATTAATCACAATCATGCCTACTTTATAATCATAGAAATCATGTGTTTTGTTATGCCCAACTTACACTTGGTTTAAGGACTGTTGTTTTGCTAGTATTATTGTGGAATTTTTCAAGTGTTTCTTCTCGCTGTCGAAGCCAGCGTATCTCTGATCAATGTTGTAGCTATATGTATAGCTGAGTAGTATACTACCCGTCAACACCCGATAGAAATATTTTTACAAATATTTGACTATTGGTTAAGATCAGAAATACTTAGTCCTTACTTAGTAGAGTCCCACCTGAGGTCGATGATTTTTTTCAAGTGTTATTTATCTTTAATAAAACATTGCATAGAATAGCTAAAAACAAAAATTTACAACTATTATTGTGGACTTAATAACCTGCCTACGTAACTACTTACTACACGTTTTGCAAATGTATTAACTTTATAGGCTGATTGACTTTTTTGCACTGTTGCTTCTCAACAACAGACGGTTGGTAGTTATGAGATGACTAAAAGCCACCGGAATAAGTTTTGCCATGTTTTCTTTGGTATAAAATTTCATAAAAAAATTATGTTTTAAGATACAATGTAAATAATACATAAATAGAATTATCTCCGTGCTTCGTAGATAGCGGATCTCGGCTGACATTTCGTGATATTAGAAATTCAGTCTTAACAAAGGTTATGTCGGTTTGATGTGACAGTAAGGCTCTTGCCTTACTTGCCTTACATGCAAGGTAATCTTTGACAAATCTGCACTCAAATTGTATCGAAGTACGATCCAGTCCACTCAAAACCACCCCATAGTAAGGACGTATAACACAATAATTATTTATTTAAACATAATACTATTATTTTCATATAAATTAAATTCAACCTAATTGGCAACCTTCAAATCACAAAATAATAAAAATCTTAAAACGTAGCACATCAATTTTCACAAAAGCAATTTAACTGTAAATTATTGTTCAATACTTGTACGCTAATTATCCGTGTTCAAAGTTTCCAAAACATTGTTGTAAAACCGTAATTATGCTTTCACGTGTAGCCGAAAGTTCCAAGATGAATCAAGCCGACTATACGGAGGACATTTGTGTTCCACTAAATAATTCTATGTGGTAGGCTCGCTTCTTTTGAGAAAGATCAATTTAAGCAATACAGCTGCTCAGAGGCGTCTCTTCGGTGATGATTATGGCCAGTAGTGGACTGGCGTGGGCTGTTGATGACGATGATCACGATGATGATGACAATATCGTAAAAACGGTGTTTACTTAAAAGCCCTTGTATACCCTCGGATCCTACTTAATGACAGCGAATTACATAATATTTTGAGGTTGCTTGCGATCCTCGGCGCAAATTTGGAATTATCCATTTCAAGTTTCTACACTTAGGTCCAGCAGTTTGCTGCGCATTGATCTGTCATTCAGTTAGTCAGTTTTGCTTTCCTGCGCTCAGTAGTATTTTCTTCAAAAAATTTTTCGAATCTGCATTTTTCTGCAAATTATTAGATATTTGCTATTACCAATATCCCAATCAAGAATCCAAAAAATGCTTTATCGGTCAAGACATTCTTGAGTGTTATTCTCTTATAAACATGTTACATTAAAATTTATTTTATAAATTAGGTTCTACTGATACTCGATAAGGTATGTTACTGGCGGGATCTCGGTTTATAGTTGTCAGGGCTGCATTTCAGTTCTACAAAGTTTGTAAGTTGATAGTGAGATCGCGACAAACAGGCTGTTAATTATGGAGACTAGACGCTAACATGTTGACGAGAATTATTGCAAAGGCAATGTTGTGTTTGCCACAAGACGGCTTTGAATGCACGAAAGCGAAAGAGAATTGAGAATTTGTGTCTAAGATGCACTAAACATTAGTAAGAATGATAGAAAAGAGTTGAATATCATGATTAAAATATTACTAGTTAAGTAAAATAAATGATATTACACTTTAAATAAATGAAGATTATTCAAATCAAAAAAAAGTTTCTTTTAATAATATAATCTGTGACTTCATTAACTACGTAAATAATTAAGCTTAATTGTAGTCGACTTACGTACTTAAATAAAGCGTGATTTTTCTGAGCCTATCATTGGAATATATTCATTGTTGTAATCAAGTAGTCGTTATTTATTTCAGCAACATTAGCCGGGCCTGAACGGGCCTTACAGTCCGTGAAGTATAAAAGCAATAAGACCAAAAACAACACAAACAATTTATTTTGTCCGTACCCTGGGTAGCAATTGTCCAATTCTAAACTAGAGATGTAAAAGCATCGATAGAGCTAAACAATCTAGCAATCATAGTAAATATCGATAACTAACAATACTCAAACTCAAGTCGCTACTAGCAATCTTAGGGTGCTTGATAATGTATAAAGAGGTTCACAGTACCATGGCATAAACCATGAAAAGGGAACCTTAACATTGCTTAAGAAAGTTAAAATTACCTAATTAAAAATATCATTACTCATTTTTAACAGATCTCTAATCTGCATACTAAAGTTGAGATCAGATAAAATAAATTATATTTAATTTATTTTCTTTGTCGATAGGGAATTTCATGATACGAATCCCGCAAGCTTGTGTGCATAGCACGAGCCAGTTGTTCCTTTTGTACTAGTCATTATGGAAATTATGGATACAATACCAAATTATAAGGTACTTATCCGTTAACTGTTCGTCATATAATAAGTTCTGTTTGATTTTGCCTAAATGATTGGCATGATTGTTAGCAGTGTTTATTATTTATCAACTGAATATTAACACTAGATGCTTCTGTAAAAGTAAAATACGGCAATTACAGTTAGTAGGTATTCAATTTCATGATAATAATTTACTTTTTTCCTCCTCATATTCGTAATAAGTAATCAAATTATGTAATTTTTTTTTTTCAATCAATGTTTGTTCATGATTGATGCGTGTCAATGATATTTTGTCTTATCAAATATCGTTTTCGTTGCCTAAATGATTGGCATAATTGTTAGCAGTGTTTATTATTTATCAACTGAATATTAACACTAGCTGCTTCCGTAGAAGTAAAATACGGCAATTACAGTTAGTAGGTATTCAATTTAATAATATTAACATATTTTTTATTTATTTTTCTGATTTCTCCTCTTCATATTCGTAGTAATAAAATTTTGTAAAATTTTTATATATATTTTTCAATCAATGTTTGTTCATGGGTGATGAGTGCTGATGATACTTTGTCTTTATCGAATATCGACAGAACTCGTTTCCTAATTGACAACACTATTCCAAACAAGGCCTTAAAAATGTAGCTCGTATTTGTATGTACCGACCTGATACAAATGCAATTTGTAACAATTACAGTTTAAATCAGCCGACAGAAAACTTCGGCTTAGAATGAACAAATTGGGAGCCTGAGTTTGAAGATTGGAGAACTTTAAGAAATACAAAGTCTGTTAACTAAAACTTGTGTATCCCAATAATACTAAGCAACAATTCAGCAAAAGATCCGGCTTCCGTTCCGGTTCAATTTGTTTTTTGTTTATTTAAAATTTGTTCGTGTTTGGTTCTGCTAGGAGACGCGACTGGATAAAATCATTGTCTGGTAAGTGGTACCTCTTAACTCAAGTATGTGATTTTTTCTCAGGTGAAGGTCGATTATTTTTTTCAAGTGTTATTTATCTTTAATTTTAAATTGTTTAAGCATTTCTGATCTTAACCAATAGTCAAATATTTGTAAAAATATTTCTATCGGGTGTTGACGGTAGTAAACTAGCTAGCTACAACATTGATCAGAGATACGCTGGCTTCGACAGCGAGAAAAAACACTTGAGAAATATCATTGTGTCACGTGACGTCCTCGGTAGCTTAGTTGGTAAAGCACTCCCCCGGCATGCGATGGGACGTGGGTTCGAGTCCCACATGAGGTCGATGATTTTTTTTCAAGTTTTATTTCTCTTCAAATGAACCTTGCATAGAATTGCAAAAAACAAAAATTTTAAACAAGAAATGTTTCTAAATTGAAACGGATTGAGTGCTTTGCGAGACACCTGTAAAAGTTCATTGTCTGATACTTCGTTGCACAAGTTTGTTGATCTCATTTTCTAGAGCTTATTCATATTTGTTTAATGTAAGCTCATCTTTAATCATGGTTTACCGTGAAATAACATTTGATAAGATTTATTAAAATACTTACAAAAGTAGAGGAATCCAAACTGTGTTAATTTGCATCATCATGCAGACATTGATATGGCCCAGGTGAATAAACGCGTTAGCGATTTCACAGTGTGTAATATTCAATGTTTTTTTCTGATATGAACGACAATTTTTTTTACGATATGGCATCCTAAAACGCCGACTTCGACGTATAAATCGAAGGGATAAATTTCAAATCTGGCGGATGCGATAAGCGTTCCTCCGCAAATAATATTTACGGGCGTTTATAACATTTGCACTAGGAATATTTCTATAACGCGCAAAGTTTATTAGAAAAAGGGCAAACCATGGAAAAACTGAATTATGATAAAGTAAGATTATGTACTGGCATATTTATATAAATACTGCGGCGAAGCCAGTTTATAGGTAGAACTTGCCATGTCTTTTACATTAAATTTGAGAACCAACTTAAAAATTGCAATCGTACGTTATGGACTAAAATAAGTAAAATAAAAAAATATTGAAATAAGTACTTTATATCGGGTGTAAAAAACGGCTTAACGAAGCCGAATACCACATATTCTACGTATTATTACGATCATTTTTTCTTTTACACTATACCTGGGAAATGACGGGTTACCGAGTTATTGACAGTCAAAATTACAATATTTTTTTTCAAAGTTTTTTACAAAGTTGACTTTTGTTTGATAATACTAAACTTTTTTACAAATAAACATGATAAAAATTTTCAGTACTTCTTTCATAAAAGGCCTTTAAAGGGCGCAGCCGGCAATGAATCGTGCGCAACTACGCTGTCTTTCAAACCGGGCGCAGTGCTTTCGCGCCACCCGCTAGCCCGCCGACCGCTTACACTCAGTTATAGTCTGTGGCATGCGCGCTATACATTGCGGGTTAGAAATAAGTTATTTTTTTTGATACCCAAAAATAAATGTCGTTTGTCAGCAATTATTTTTTTTTCATTCTACTTGGTTTTATGTATAGAATTCGTGGTTTAAGGCTTGGTTAAGCCTTTTCTTGCACCCTGCATATGAGAATAACATAAGGAAAGTTAAAGAATTGATATCATTATTTTGATATTTTTATTTCCATACTCAGCACATCCCTTTTTCGGCTTCATATAATCTTTAACAGCCTGAATATTGGCTTTTGTCATACCATTTTAAAAACCTATAGTTGCAAATTCGTTTGTCTTTTATTCCAGCATGTATTACACGTGTGGAAAACCACCACTTTATTCAATAGCGGCGTATATTCAGAGGAATTGAATAAAATGCGGCTTTGGTTGTCCAAATAAAGTTAACAAAATGAAGTAACTCCATTTTGTAACGTAACTCCAACTTGAATTTGCGGTTAAAATAGTAAGTTTTTAAATTTTACAGAAATAGTATGACTAGTCGTTAATCAATATTGTAGAACAATTTATTTCGGTAGGAGGGACAGAATTATAGAAAAAACGTCACTCTTTGTGTCATACATATTCAATTGAAAATAAAAATTGTGTTGTAATTACAACTTTGCAGTTCTTTCAAACTTTTTCCTTTACTTGTGGTTTAATTCAATGATTCTAGGTTTCTGGGAAACGTTCTTCCCGTCTACGGGAAGTATCATTTTTAATTCCTTCGCGAGTATAGAAAATGCGGAACAAACAGCCGTATCTTTTGATTACGTTGACTTGTAAGTTTGATTTTTCACAGTTTTAGCTTGACATCTCAAAGCGTTTCTGATGATCAGGGTCTTGATACACAGACAGACGTACAACGAAAGGTTCATATTTCTTTTGAGGTACGGAACCCCTTAAAATAAGAGTAGCATCCAAACACTTGTTGGATTACTATGGTCTGAATGTAATAAAAATGATTTCAATCCAATAAGCTTTAATCCATTAAGTAGGGCTAATCTCAAAGGGAACTTTCCTCAAAGAAAGATAATATCAGATAATGCGCTTCACACAAAATCTGCTACGAGTTTTACCCTCCGATTTAAGGCCGTATTCGATCAAGCTGGAGAAAGTTGTAACTCGAGGGCAAACCACTGCTTAATCTAATAAAAAAAAGTAAAAAAAAAGTAAGAACCGATTTCAAAAATAAACTCAAAAGCGAGAAATAAATTAATAATCCGTTTTTTTAGAGTCGGTGCTCAATAGAGAGTTAAAATGTATTCATTAATCGCACCATCTATAAAAATTGTAATAAAAGAAGCGACGATTACACAATATTCTCTCAATGTCTTCATTTTACTTCTCTCAAATTGTGGTTAGTAATGCTTTGATATAAGTTTGTAGGCGATTAAATAAATAAAATACTAGATCCTAAAGCGATGGGCGTAAGATGAATTACTTCTAAGCATACACGCGGCGATAAGCCCAATCTGGACTTCTGCCACTTGATATATGAGCATACTCGTACGAGATCTAGGGTTGTCGATGGTTGGAAAAGTTAAAATGCACGATTTATTTGACGACCTACATAGCCGAGAGGCGAGCACGCCGGACTATATGGCGTCGCCATCTCTGAGGTTCCGGGTTCGATTCCCAGTCGGGTCAGTGGTGAAAACGAAAGATTTTTTTTTGAAGAAGGTCGCATCGCATGAAAAAGGTCAGCTGTTCCGTGTGAAAGTAAATAACAATTTTATCTCGAAATGTATGGTAGGGACTCAAAAATGTGATGAAAATACACAAATTAAAATATTCGACTGCAAAAAAGTCATATAAGTGAACATTCATGAGTACTTAGTATAAATCGGTAGTTAGTCTTTTTACGTGTAAGTGTAGGTATTATAGGTAGCGATTTTTACTATAAAATAAACATAAGTATACTTGAAATTGAAAAATGACTAATATTTATTTCTTTACAATAATAATCCGTGGTTGGGACCATCCTTTTCATCTACATAATGCTTGTGTCAGGGCCCCGTTTTTTTTACATATCTATTAGATTTTTTACATATCCTTACATATCTATTAGAACGTTACATGATATACATACATAAATGTGGTAATAATGATACTAAATTAAAAGAAATACGATGGAAAGCAATCTGTTTTCAGTAAAAAATCCCACATACACCGTGACATATAAGCGATTGTTTTCCTGCGGCAGAACGATTTACCTTTAGCAGCACTATCGAACCATTCGAGTTTTTTTTTTAAATAAAAAATATGTCTGTTCATAACTAATCAAAAAAAAAATCAATAACTCGAAAGCGTGAGAAACGATGGTTTCTTTTACAAGATGTGACGTATTTGGGTATAATAATGTAATAAATATTGGACAACATCACATACATTGCTCTGATCCTAAGGTAAGTAGCTAAATCACTTGTGTTATAGTAATCAAAAGCAACGACGGTACCACAACACCCAGACCCGAGCCAATATAGAAAAGTTTGTTTTCTACATTGACCCGACCGGGGATCGAACCCGGAACCTCAGAGATGGCGGCGCCATTTAAAGTCCGGCGTGATTGCCTCTCGGCTACGGAGGTCGTCAATCTTTAAAGCTCCCGCACAAAGTTCTGCTGTATTCAGCATAATCTGCATCGCACGCGCTGCAGGCGATTTGAATTTGAGTGCCTACAGGTGATTAGAATATAAAAATATATCATGATATGAAATCTTGTCAATTTCGATTGCAACACCTAACAGAAGAAATAGAAAATCGTTAACAATATAGTTTCGTTTTCCTTTTTTAAATTATCACCCGTTGATTCATAAAAAATAAATACAAATCTGAGGTGTAATGAAATCCCAGCTCTGGATTCCATAGCGCATTTCCTGGTAATTCCCCCAAGTACGACTGAACAACAAAGGTATTATCCTAAAATGTACCTATTTGCGATCTTATGCCCCTCGCAATACGAGCACGTGACATTCGTCGTCCGAAGCTTAGCGAAAGACGTTTCTGCAAAAGATTTGCCACTGTATTCGTTTGCTACATAGTAAAGTTGAATTGAGTAGAACTGCAACTACTGCAAGGCAATTGTTTTTAACACAAGGAGACAAATTGATTTGCATTAAACGCAAAGTGTACCTAACGGTATCAAGTCGATTCGAGTCAATAGAAGAAATAAAAACTTTTTTTTGAATTGGCTCGGGTCTGGGTTTGCTGGAACTGATGGAATACGCTTCTGGAAAAATATATTGTCTAGTACCTTGTAATCTAAAGATGTAAATTTCTTACTTTTAAGCGTGACTTGGGCATATTCATTTTTTTTTTACTTTCACTGAACGATTACGGAAGTTAACAAATAGAATAGATTGTATCTATTTATTTATCGCAATTTATAAATTAGTCTTTGACGTTAAAACATGTGCTTACTCAGCACTATTTGACATATCATATTAACACGTTCGCTACTCAAACCGAAATAGTGCGAAGTCGGAACGAACTCGCTAGCTAATGCAGATACAAGCGCGGTGCTCCTGTGGGATAGATACTAGGCACTTAGCAAATAATGGGGGTTCGAACATGAGATACGATTTTCAGCATAGAAATGTTACAGACGGATGTTACGGAAGTGCAGAGCCTTTTCATGCTCAGAGTGAACGGCATTTAGACAATCAATATGGATGGTCATGTGCTAAAGCAAGGATAATTTGTTTTTCAAAATTGATACGTAATAGAAATGCAATCACTTCTGAGATGATACTCGTGCAGCTTATTTTAAAACAGTGCCGCTTTGTTTTATTCCTCTTTACACTTTTCGTGCTTTTTAAGAGGTGCTCGTAGCTCAGTGGCGGCAGCGCTTTGGTTTCGATTACTAAACTTAAGCAACCAACGCAGCGGTTGTGAGTGGAAAGGTGACCATTCTAACCATATTTAGTGACATTTATCACGAGCCTTTCCGTGCTTCGAAAGGCACGTTAAAAGTTGGTCCCGGCTGATATTGCTTGATTTTAGTCGTAGTAGGGCCTTATGGCGGCTTGATTACATCTGATATTAAGGTTTAGTCACACCCCTTCACCAATCCGCACTGGGCCCGCGTGGTGGAGTATGGCCCAAACCATTTCATAGTTAAGGTAAGGCCTGTGTCCTGTAGTGGGACGTATATAGGCATACTTTTTTATGCTTTTTAAAATGGATTCAATTTTCCTTTTGCAGGAAGAAATTCGGAGACTTGTATCCATTGACAGCTGTCGATATCATTACAAAAGGCTTATAATAATTACTTATATTAAACGAAGTAATATATAAGTCAATGACTATACCGAACTGCTATCATACGCTAAATATTCTTAATACAGCAAGTTAGATTCAGGATGGAGCCTATAACTCAAGAAAAACTGCGAAATTTTGGAAAACCGAATATTGACCACAATTTAGGTATTTCGGAAATTCCGAAACGGTTTACAGTTTATGTATACCTTCATTTTAGAACAGCCTAAGGAATTCGGCGAAACCGAAATAAAATATATTTGATGGCTCTCTACAATTTCTATTATGAATTAATTAACTTTCCTATTTACTGTGCTTTTGCCGAACAAAACATTAAAAATGTTTATTTGGCAACCTGCCTAGGTATATACATACCTCTATAATATATAAAAACATATATTATTAATCAAATAATCGGTGACTTAAACTAATGATAAATAGAGAATTAAAATTACGTATACTTCGTCTTGGCTTATCTTTGTTAACTGCAGGTACATACACGAACGTACGTACCTATTTACAGTGTAGGTACGTAGACACTCTAGCTAGGTACTATAATATATCCTCTTTCATTTAACCCTACTTTATCGAGGTCAGCTAAAATCCATCCACTTTTTCGGTTAAGTAATAATTAATTACCATCATATTAATATTCAACCATCGGACTTTGGCCTCACACCGATCACAGCGGGTTATTTACTTCATCCAGTCGTAGGATAATCGTCAAAATTGGATCTTTGTGAATATCGTGGCAAATGGCAAAAGACCGAAACATATATTTGCAATCTTGGGAAAAATCTTCATTATCCTTGATATAGTCATTTTATAAACGCTGATAGTGAGGTAAACATATTATGAAAATAAATAAAATAAAAAATATTGGCCTTACTACAAAATATAGACTATTAAATTATATACTATTAGACATCGCCTATTTCCTACTTTTATAAATAAAAATATGAAACAACTAAAATAAAGTATGGATGGATGTTTGTAACTCAATCACAGTAAAAAATTGGTACTAGGTATTTAAATTCCAATTCTTTTTAAAACTTTGTCATTACTTGCCCTAGTTTAACGTACTAAATGTTGTAGTTAGAGATGGAGTTTCGAAGTGAATTTTAATTATCATTTCGTATTTCGACTTCATCTTCGCAGTTGTAGCTCATTGCTAATTCAACTTTATGAATGAACGCTGTTTTATTTAGTTCCTTGATTTTTCTAGAGTTTTTCTTGGACAAAAAACTTATTCTAGGCGTTACGAACAGTTGATTGCTTGCCAAAGTTGTAATGTGATAATGATACGGTTGCACTTATAAAATATCGGCAACCACAAACAGGTAATATTATGGAACGTTTAATTTGGGATAGTATAGTAAACACTCTTTTTTCTGTAAAAAAAAACCTCAATTGTAATGCTCAATCAGAAAAAAATATCTTTATCAATTCTTTAATTTAACTACGCGAATTGTTATTTTAAAATAGATGTAGATAGCGAAATTCGTCACTATGAGATAACTATGAAAAATAGTCAAAATGCTTACAAACTCAAGTTTGGCAAAAATCTTAAGAGTTCCATTGTCAACTAAATCAAGTAGGTAACTACAGTAATTTTAAAAATAGAGTAGACCTTATGCAGTTTTAATTTAATGTGATTAAGAGCTTGTGATCAGTACATTTTTTTAATTTTTTTTCTTCTTTTACTCATTTGAGCCAACCTATAAGTCACAATTATCGATAAATTCAAAACATTTCTAATTGTAAAATCCATTCAACTAACATTGATGTAGATTGTAGAGTCAGGATAAAACTAGTTTAATAATAAGATGGAGTACCTAGTAAGATTAAAAGAGATATTAATCATTCAATGTTTAGACAGGGTTAAGTTTTGGAAAGTCCAATCAGACTTTGGAAGACTATACAAACACGATCTTAGAGCGCAAACGTATTTCGGAACAGAATACAATTCCATTTACTGTTTTAGCACTAGGTGTTGAGTATTGATGACTTCTGTGGAGACGAGGAGCGGTAGGTATTATTTTAGAAGCACTCTACAACGATCGCCAAAAAATAATATGTCGATTGAGTCTATACTAGATACAGAGTTAGTTTTTTTTTAAATAAATAAGTAACTAAAGTTACTTTACAAAAAAAAAGTTTGATCCAGCTTTATTACTATTCCTTTTTTTTAAATCTAGAAGTTTCAGTTTTGCCTACTTATACTTATAGTACTCGAACACATGACAAATTCTGTGGTCTCGCATTTGGTCAGTTGGTAGGCTTCAAAAAAACTATTTTTATTGATTTAATTTTTAAAACTAAAGTTACAAATTACGTGTTAGAGTGAAAGCGTATATCAAGAGTCTTCGTTTTTAGAAGTTTCGTTATAAATATTCTTGTGTTACGAGAAACTAAAAGTAGGTATTGATTTTGCCAATGTCCTATACTAGATTTATATATTTCTGGAGCGTGTAGTTCAAAAATGGTTGGGAATATGGAAAAAGTGTACATAATAAAAGTTAAAGAACAATTTATAAGCTTTCATTTTATTTTAGAAATTAATCGCTTCAACGCACCATTTTTGAAATGTTGGTGAAAAACCTAAAATTGAGATCTTTGTTAACCCCCCCTCCGGCTTACCTCCTAGATCTCGAGATTTTTAGTATGTTTTCTCCCTAAGCACCCTGAACAAGTTTCTGAAGAAATTGCTGAGGTTCCCGCTCACGCACTCTATACCCTCATTTGAGTCATTCCTTAACTGAACTAATATTGCTGTTAATATTAACAGTCCTTTAAAGAGTACACAAAAAACCGTTAAAAAACACACGATATGATAAAATATTATTACGAACACTCATAGAATAGACACCCGGATGCACCCGTGGCCCGTGGCGCATTGCACAACAGAACGTGACCGCCTCATTCACCCCCTTCCAAAAATGTAGGCTATCCTTAGCATTCACTCGTAAACACAATTCCTACTCTAAGCGTTTCCGCTAAGGTCGCTTTTTGTACACCAACTGCAGGCCTAATGACCACATGGATGGTGTTAAGCATTAGTAACTACATGAAAACCGATCATTATATTAACTAGTCATGGTAAGCGTGTTGGATTTTGTTGTAAAGCTATTTGTTGTTGCTTGCTTTTCACGGGAACTGCTGATTAGCAGTAGATCATGTTTTATCTTTTATATTATTTCTTTGACGTGTTCTATGTATGTTTTTTTTTTTAAACATCACTCTGTTTCCCATTCTTGTAGTTATTAACAAAAATAATGGCCCTACTTATAAAAATCGACTTATCAACATCTTAGTAACTAATTAACTATTCACTGCGTATCTTAACTATTTTAACTCATAATCGCTATTTAGGCGTTAGTTAGTTATTTAAGGGATATTCAATACAATTTTTATTCACTCTGTCAACACCGGACTCTGGTTATTATAAAAGACCCAAAATACTGTCATTGAAGCAAAAATTCAAAAAAAAAAATTATGTTCAAAGCAATGTCACTTATCAATCAATCTGGAGACCAAAGAACAATACTTGTATTTTTCCACGAATGGAAAAGTGATTGTACAGAACTACACAGACATATATAAGAAAAACTTTATGTCATTATGGAGTGTTTAACACATTACGGTACGGCGCGGTTTAACTTGACAGTTAGTTACGAACTCACTAAGACGTTGTTTAACTTGAATTACCGTTTATAAGTAAACATTTATTTTCTAATAAGCTGCTTAACAGTGTCTTAAATTTAATCAACATTTATAAGTAAGATACCGCTAAGTGTTTATAAATGTATTGTACTTATTATTTAAAAAAAAACTCATAGCTATCATAATATTACTTTTCTCCGTTATAAAGTTTAAGATTTGTCATTTTTCTATGTGAAAACATGTCAAATTTATTCGTCATTTAGAAGTTATCTGGCTATTGAAGTACCAGACCTTAGTTAAATAAATAAAATTAGATTTTCCGTATAAAATATTGAACGCATTATATCGGATACCAAGTAGAAATAGCTCCTAAGCTATTGGGCCTACCCACAAAAACCATAATAAAAATGAAACAAATATACCTCCCTATGTTTATTGTTCATGTTATCATTTTCCTTGTTTTCACAAACACTTGTAGCCGACCGAGATTAAATTCCAAAGTAACGCTTTTCATAAGCAAAAAAATTCTTGAAAGCTTGTTCTGGGCTTCCTATTTGAGAAAACCCGACTTATTTACTGTAGTTCAGCTTTTGACTACGATAGATTGGGCGTTTTTTTAAACGGAGGTGGTATTTTTTTTTACGGCAGGTGCAATTAAAATCACTTTATTTTCGACACTTGGGCGAAGGAGTGCTAAGAGAATGAACTTATTTACATATCAATATCAGGTACCACAACGTGAGCATGAAAAAATAAAGAAATCAGAAAACAACTGATGGGAGCAGGAGACCATTAAAGTAAAAGCTGTGTTTCCTTAGGTTTGATACTCTTGCTCTTTTAAATCAGATGAAAAACACTAGTTAAGTACTCAATGAATGTTTGATGCATAAAATATTATGTAAGAATTATATATACTTAGATAAATATTTGAATATCATGCGTCAAAATAAACGCCAATCTGTAGACATCGTTGAGCTTCATAAGCAAACCATAATATCCTTATCGGGGAATGTTTATTCAAGCCTTCCAATTGCTTTTAAATCGAACCTGATTCATCTCTTGCGTAATCTTTGCCTCTGGGTTTTTATGATTGAAAGTAAAAATAAAGTGGTAGTTATTTCGGATTATTATGTTGAATAGATTGTAGCTACAATTTTTAGTTTAATGGAAAACTTACCCCTTTAAAAAAAAAAGTGTGACAATGAATAGTAATTAATAACTTTAACCGTTTTAGTACCACTTTTGTAATCACGTAGTCCAAAAGTTTGTCAGTTTTTTTGTAAAAAAATGTAAGTAGATTAACACTACATAAATATAAAAAATCAATCCAAAAGTCAAAAACCTATAATGGACGAACAAATAACAATAAACCAACGAGTTATTGAACCAATCGTACTTCAGTAAGAACTCAATTTGATTGGTAGTATTGGTACAGCAGTTTGTAAAGCAACGGTCACTAACACAATAATAGTTCAAAGTTCCGGTTTGCAATTTACACTTTGTATTCGTGCAAAGGCCGCTAATAACGTACACATTAGTTTTAAGTGTTAGTCAGTTAAAAGGGGTTTGTTTTAACCTACCTGTGTTAGTTTGTACAACTCCAGTATGTAGCAAACATACATAAAAGATTGATTACAAATTGACTTAGTTATATCAATCAAGACTTATAAAGTCTATAAATAATAAATAAATAATTAAAAGGTTTATTGTATCAAAATATAAATAACATTATTTACTAATAGATAATGCCGTCCTTGGATGATAAACGGGAAATAGTCCATTGAATAATTTGTTTTGGTAGGTGTTTTTGTGGGAAAGTGTTTTTCTAATAAACTTTTTATTTACCGTAGTCTACTACTGAAGTATTTTTCAATTTTATGGTTACCTACATTGAAATTGATTAACACAATCTAAATTTACGGATAAATTTATATCATGATAAAAGTCTTTTATATTTAAAGTATATTATCAGTCAGATACAAAAACTGACTGAAAACAGTGGTTGTTTTATTTCAACCTTGTTTATCTAAAAGATAAAACAAAATACTTTTTGACTATCAACATTTTCTTTAAAGATAGATAGGGTTTTGAAACAGTTGCCTTTAAGAAGGCGATGATGTTCAACATAAATAACTTAAAATAATTGAAAAATAGCTTCTCCATACATTGTCATTCTTGTGGAGCGTTATATGGGGAAACAATAAGCGATATCCACCACAGAAAAAGTGAATTATAATATTGATGAACTACTTCGAAGATTACAGAAGGATCGAAATCGTCCTTCGTCCACCAGCAATAATTATGGGTATTTCAAAAATTTAATAATATCAGAAAAAACAATTGTCGCACTTTTGAACGTCATCACTGTCAATGATAAAAAAGCTATAAAAGTTCGTGGGCAGTCAATTGTAAATACAGACTGTACAAAAGATTGGGACACTCCTTAAAACCACGTGATCAGCTGGTACAGTCAGCAGCAATTGAATAGCGACATTCAAGGCTGTCAAATAGGTAGATACAGCCAAAGTGGTCAAAAATATCGATACACCCGAGACGCTCACATAGATAGAGACATTTCATTCGTCAAAAGTAACGGAACGCGCATGTCACCAATTACGTATTATTATTAGGTATTTGACAACACGGTGTATCGATATATTTGGACAGGCTGGGTGCACTCAATAATTTGAATACTTTGGCTGTATCGATGTTATTGACCACTTTGGCTGTATCTAACTATTTGACAGCCTTGGATGTCGCTATCTAATTGCTGACGACTGTACTATACAACAACTTTTCCTATGGAAGCAACATCAAAATCGTAATTTTATTTTCAGATGCTGCATATATTATCATCGAGGCACTTATTCGAGTAAGTTTGTATGGAGAAGTTAAAAAAAAAACTCGATTTCGATGTCGCTTCCATAAAAAAAATTGTTGTTAATGACCAGCTGATCAGAGCAATGTATGTAACTTGTTATGATATTTTCAAGGGTCAAAAACAGTGGATTCCTATTACAATTTTTACTTAATATACACGTATGAGGTTAACGTATAAATGATAAAAAAGTTGCTGCTCAATCCATATCATCAAGTTAGAACGTTAAGGTTGAATCTATAAACACTATTTCTACGGTGACTCCTTGAAAACATTTTATGGTATTGATAAACACAGAAGCCTCCTTATGTTTGGCTACTTTTCAAAATAGCATCCTGTACATGTGGTTTAGCACTCCAGGGCCATAACCATGAACTCTTAAAACAATCTCAAAGTTGTCAAATCTGTCAATTTTGGTACGTCATTTCATACAAAATTTGACAGAAATGATAATGTTTGACAGATTTGTGATTGTTTTAACAGTTCATGGTTAGGGCCCTGGGCCATAACCATGAACTCTTAAAACAATCTCAAAGTTGTCAAATCTGTCAATTTTGGTACGTCATTTCATACAAAATTTGACAGAAATGATAATGTTTGACAGATTTGTGATTGTTTTAACAGTTCATGGTTAGGGCCCTGGGCTCTATTAGCCCTGGACTAAGCTCCAGGGGTGCCTGAATAAACATGGAACGCCGTAGCCAACGGTTGCTGGATTTGCATATATTGGCCTTTCAGGATTCATAAGATTAGACAGGCCTCTACCTCTGCCAATCTAACCTCTGGTTTCTCAGCTGACTTTAATTGACCTTGCTGTCTATCCGACCGGAAGCTTTGATTTGTTTGGTGTTTAGTTTAAAGGACCAAATGACCTCTATCAATTTTTTCAGGACCATAGTCGGTATAAATTAAACAATAAATTCTTACGAAATTGCAAGTCTTAATAAGTTTATGTATATGTCGTAGTCGAATTATATAATCCGCCGTATCACAAACCAACTAGCTATTTTACAAAACAGAGGCGTTTTGCAATACAGCGGATCAACCATACGGCGGATTGTCATTACGATGTGCTCTCCGATATGACGACTTACATTTAGCCGCATTGTACAATTCGTATTTTGTAGGGTAACGGTTTTTTTTTCTTAACATTCATAACGTCACATTGTTACACCAATAATTGCCTAATATTCCGCCATAAACGATACTCCATAGCCAACTTTGTGGTTTTGACGTGCATTATAACCTATGAATCAGTTATTTAATCTACGACTTTCAGTTGAATATTGCGACGAATATAAATTATTTAGCTGCACAATAATTGATTTTGTAATAATTTTTATATTTTCGCTATCTAAACCACTATTTAGTCCACTTTTACGCACTGTAATTTCTCTTTCCGACGCCATTTTTGTTGTTATGACTGGCAGCGCCGCGAGTGTTGACAATAATACTATAAACTGCCAAAGTGGCGGTTTAGTGACGCGCCGAATCACAAAACGCTGATAAGTATCGAATAACTTTAAAGCTCGTATTCAATGCGGCGGACTTTCATTCAGGCGTTATGCAATCCACCGTAGCGTCGATCCGCCGTATGGCAAAACGCCTCCGTTTTGTAAAACAGCTAGTTGGTCTGTAATACGGCGAATTATGCAATCCGACTGCGACATATATACTTTCAATTACAAAAGCCAATTGTTGAGTAAAGATTATAATGTTTTTCTAGTTATTTAAAAGGCGGGAACTTTTTATAAAAAAAAAACCTTACCTTAATAGTAATCTACCCAATTAAAATCATAGCTTTAAAATAACCTTCCTAGATAAATCCGATTGACTTGTAAGGTATAAGCGTATTCCCTGACAATAATATTGAAGTTATAATTCAACTTTTGGTAATATAAGAAAAAGAAAATATCTTGTTTCCATTACTTGGTTAAATCGGGATTAAAGTTTTAAACGTATTGTGTAACTTGTTATAAGTTTATGAGTACTTTCCTACTATTAGCTACAGTTATATTAACAAAGAGATTTTCCGACAGATAAATTCGTTTTAATGAGATAATCCGGGTTAACAATGGAATAGATAAACCACAAAGTTAATTAACAGTTGGGAAAAACTCATAATTAATTATGAAGTGTAACGAGCATATACCCTTTGCTCACAGACGAGACATGTTGGCTACCATCTGAGTTCCACATGGTTGGAAACCTTGCCTTATGAATACACATATTACAAATTTGAAACTTACGTTTCAATGGGCAAAACTAGTTGTCACCACGAATTAATTAACATACTTTTTATGAGCTGTCAAAATTCATCTCTTCCCTAATTGTATGAAGATATCGGACTATAACGTTACTGTTCACCTTACTCAACTACGAAACTTTTTATTGATTTTGAAGCAATCAAAAATAAGATTTTTCTAACGAATGAAAATGTAATATGAATCTTTGTTCGGATTAACGTAAGTAACATGAAACGCGGGACAGCCTTTGTCCAAAGTATTGCCTTGCGTTTTTTAAACTCACATAACATAATTAGCTACATAAAATACAACAATCATTATACCTCACACACTGGGTACTGTGTTGCCAAATTATCGATAGTTTTACAAACAATTATGGTACTTAAACTATCGGTTGGAGTATACTAATGGGTACGCGAATAAAAATATCATTGGCCTAAATTACATTATAGCTAACTAGCTCCCAAAAATAATCTTATAAAATACAATAATCTGTTTAAAAGGCAACCGTCACTGACCGACTGTTCTATCAACTCACATCTCAAACCTACTGAACGGATCTCGCTGAAACTTGGCACACATTAGATATTGGCGTGGCGAGGCGTGCGCTAAAAACGATTTTTCAAAACTCATACCCTAAAGGGGTCAACGGGGTTCAAAGTTTGGATGTAGCACTCCCTCAAAATCAAATGTAATGCGAGCGACGCCGCAGACAAAAGCTAGTTGCTGAAATAAAATTGAGATGTTGCCCCTAGTCATAAATAGTCCCAAAACCTTGAAGTAAAACACACGCGATACCTATTTGTTCACCCTCAAACGATAGCATACCCTCAATGATACCTACATATACCACAAATCCCATTTCCTTAAAATAATATCTGATTTGAGTGCGTCATTGATGTACGATAAAAATAAATGTGTAAACAAACAGGCTGGTAAGATTGAGAGTCTATATTGAACCACCAATAGGTCGTGGCATCAATTATGAAGAAATCACAACCCACCCGTGTTAGAGACGACCACCCTTAAATTATTAAGGAGACCTTGAAGCAGTAGTCTTACATTTTATCCCTGGCGCGTCCAATTCAGTTCCGATTAAATTCAAAGACGCCAGCAAAAATAAACCGAATAATAATTGCATACTAAGCGAGGGTAGCTTAGTCGGCGAGTAACTGTAAATAAATAAATATACAATAATCATTGTCATGGCCTCACTACAGTTAACATCCTTGTGCACGTGGTGCTAATGAATTAATTCCAGAGCCGCAGGGGTGTTTCCCACCATAACCAGAACCGAGGCAATTGAGATAAGTTCGTTTTATGATCAGGGCCCTAACCATGAGCTGTTAAAACAATCACAAATCTGTCAAACATTATCATTTCTGTCAAATTTTGTATGAAATGACGTACCAAAATTGACAGATTTGACAACTTTAAGATTGTTTTTAGAGTTCATGGTTAGGGGGCTGGGCCCTATGTCATGTCATGTCATCATGTCACTATTATAGACATGGTAATTAATTTCATATTGCGCACGGTGTTTTACCCCTACGGCCTTTTTAAAACAATGTAACCGTGTACATGACAAATGTTCAAATACTTATCTTCCTAATTTAGTGAATATAGTAATCTACCCAGTATCAGTGATATTAAATGAATAAATAAATATTGGACAACATCACATACATTGCTCCGATCATAAGGTAAGTAGCCAAAGCACTTGTGTTATAGAAATCAGAAACAACGACGGTACCATAACACCCAGACCCGAGCCAATATAGAAAAGTTCGTTTTCTACATTGACCCGACCGGGGATCGAACCCGGAACCTCAGAGATGGCGGCACCATTTAAAGTCCGGCATGCTCGCAATGGAGGTATTTTGTCTATAAAAAGCCGACGTTTATTGTATATGGTTTAAGTGGTTTTTAAAAATGGTCGTTCGAAGATCGAACATTGAATAGATAGAGGACGAATAGGCTTATGGGTCTAAATTTTAATGATCCAGCCGCCACCGCGATTTATTAAACCATCGCCATCTTCGGGAAGCGAGAAAACGTTTTTAAATTGGGATCAATAGTTCTGAAATATACTATCTAAAGAGAATAGTCACGAATCGATAATATCATTCATGCAGCTAAAGTGCACTTTTGCTGCTCTTCAGTGAATCAATAATTTTAACTGTCTTGTTCTAGTGCTTATTTCACTTGGGTCAAACCGAATCGCTAACAATATCCATACAACATACATTTAATGAGCAGATTTCTTTCTTCGCATTTTAATTTTTAAAATATATCATGAGTGCATTAAAGTCGCTGCTTAATAATGGGCAAGTGCCCAGGTAGTTGCAAAGTACCTTATTCGCTTGACTTATGGTCGAAAACGGTATAATGCCGCTCTTCTTTGTGGTCCTTCTGAAACGTTGTAGAATGTGTGAGGTAGGTACCTCTTGAGAGCTCTTTTAACCTCGCCTTAGTTTAGTGTCACTTTTGATCCTGAATTTTTGACTTTTGATATATTATTAGGCCTCTGTGACTTTAAGCGAAAATAATTTAAGTTACCTCATCCTATAATAATCCTAATATTCAAATTGTAAGTGTTTGTTTATTTGTTACTACTCAATCGGGGTTTAGTGGTGGTCTGAAAAAATCTGATATCATGTTACATATTATTAATTATATGGGCGTTTATTATCACAAGAAGTTAATATTTTTTAAATGTTTTAAATGAATGTTCCTTGTGCTGAAAAGGAAAACAAGACATCAACCCTTAGCAACGTTAGTCATAGCGTAGCAAGTGAAGTTGAGTAGTTAAAAATCAATCAGTTTTAAAAGATTATACCCCATTCTCAAAACTGGCTATTCTCATACGACTGCTTAAATTTGATCGCAGAGTAATATATGTTTACTCTGTGTAAGTATTATTTAACTATCAAGACCTGAGTAGGTCTCAACATCGATCCCGGATACATTTTCAAGAGCCCTCTTGCAAATGTTAGTCTTAAAATTTTGACTTATCGATGCTCACTTGTTGCCGCGAGCTATTCTGTCGTTTGAGTGTGCACTCTGAAAGAAAGTGTTCCACTTGGAACATGAAGCCCCATTGTGTCCAGGGGTGCTTTGCCTAATTCAGTCACGTTCACAGCTGTTATTTTAAACACACGATGGATAAACTTAATATTTTTATATTCTTAGTATAAAAATATTAAGTATTACCATCTTAAAAACTTCAACTGTTGCTTTAAGTAACAACAACTGATATTGACGATTACGACTAGATTGGCGTAGTGGCGGGTTCTCCTTTAAAAACGCAGGAGCTTCCAGGTTCACGTCAGGAATGATACGAACTTTTTTTAATAGGCTCACTTTTGTGTTTGCTTGGAAATTCACTTACTAAATAGTACCTCATATCACAGGTCGTCACGTACTTAATTACATTTTTATGAAAAGCTAGGACCTGTGAAACAATACTACTAAACAGGCTTTAGATAATAATTAAACTATTATTATTATAAACAGCGTCACTTATATATTGGACAGCGTCACTTATAATGCTCTAATCCTAAAGTAAGTTGCTAAAGCTGTGTTATTGAAATAAAAAATAACGACGATACCGCAATACCCAGTCTTGAGACAATATAGAAATGTTCGTTTTCTACAGTGACCTAACCGGGGATCGAACTCAGAACCTCAGAGATGGCGATGCCGCATATTGTGCGGCGTGCTCCTCTGTCGACTTAGGTCGATTATAGGAGGAAAAGCTTTTCAATATCAAACAATTTAGGTACTTAATATTAAAAGTTAATCTTATTTATTTGACTCAATCGCCCTTATTAAAATGACCCCTGACTAGAACAACATCATGAAAAACGTCCTATTTTGTAACTTCATTTTAGGGGGTGGTATCGGGTTTCAACTGCTCAACTCTAAAAACTTTCGCACTACCAAATATTTGATCAACTGTTACGGACTGTGTAACTTCTTTTTTCGATTTTAATATTGATTCCGTAGTCCATAGTAAAAGTTATTGCATTTGAGCAATAGATTCAACACGTAAAATGTAGTTAGCAAATACTTACAAAGGACGGACAGTAAAATTGGTGAATTATTTCGCTTTAACATACATTACCGCTCTTCATAACTTATTTGAGTGTACAGAGTTTAAGTAAACACTTTTATGATTTCGATAAAATGTTAATAATTATCAATTAGAAGTATCAAAATTTATAAGCGATTTTCTGGCTATATTTTTTCTGTACAAAAGCCAATCACATGGTTTCAAAAGGATTTGTAATGTTTACACGCAATCGAGACATGAAGGCCTGATATTTTCACTGTGAATTTCATAATTACATTTAACATTACCGCTCCAATCTACTTCAATCTAGCCGATTCAAAATTAAATACACATTTTCGACAAACAATTTTGTATTGCGTTCACGACGCGTTCAATATTGGTCATCAATCAATCATAAATTATGGATACTTTTAACAAATTTGCTCATCGGGCAGGTATTAAAGTATACAATTGCATTATAATATTAATCGATTTACTATTAATAATCCTTTCGCAAGTTTACAACGAAAACTGAATATAAATTATATTTAAAAATCGTTTAATTACCAAAAAAGATAATATGCTCGGGTTTAAACTTTACCTAAATGAACATGTGTCCACATTTATGGATTTGCTGCGTAATTTTTCACGGAGTACATACAGAGTTGGACGATTAAAGCTAAAGATGAGGAGAGACTTTTTTATTACTTTTTTTTATTTTTTTTCTTAAATCGAGACAATGGTTCTCGTAACATTGTGGTATTAATAGACACCTGGGCCATAACCATGAACTCTTAAAACAATCTCAAAGTTGTCAAATCTGTCAATTTTGGTACGTCATTTCATACAAAATTTGACAGAAATGATAATGTTTGACAGATTTGTGATTGTTTTAACAGCTATGAACTCCTAAAACAATCACAAAGTTGTCTAATCTGTCAATTTTGGTACGTCATATGATACAAAATTTGACAGAAATGATAATGTTTGACAGATTTGAGATTGTTTTAAGAGTTCGTGGCCACCGCCCAGCTCCGCGTGTGCTGTAAAAACTGTAACGCTCATTTGTTTTTAAAAGCATTATTTACTGCCAGCAGCAATCGGGTTAGTTTAGTAATCGTAAGTTCGTTGCTTAAGTAAAGCAACATACTTGCCCTTCACCTTATGCCACGGTGTGAAGGTTCAAAATGGTTCAAAATATTTTAGATTCCTCCGCACACGTCACGAAGGTCACTGGTAGTGGGTAAAACTCTATCGATTTTCATTTCTCAACCCTGTTTGACCTATGCGATCGAATTGACGTGGATCAACGGCTTTTTATACGGTAAAGACTGTTATGATGTGTGTGTAGACTGTTTTAAGTCGGTCAGTTTAATAATTGATATTTTTTTGTAAGCCATTTTTATTAACAATCTTGTTTTATCTAAGGATAATATATGAAATTAAAAAAAAACCTGGCAAGTGTGAGTCGGACTCGCGCAAGAAGGGTTACGTACCATCATGTAATATAAATTATAGTTTATGACGTATTAAAAAAAATACTTACTAGATCTTGTTTAAACCAATTTCAACATATATATATTTCTTAGTTTTATCATTCTCTTATTTTAGAAGTTACAGGGGGAGGGACACACACATTTTACCACTTTGGAAGTGTCTCTATTCGCATATAATTGTAAACTATTCAGTTTAGAAAAAAAATATATAAGAAACCTCAATATCATTTTTGAAGACCTATCCATAGATACCCCCACACGTATGGGTTTGATTAAAAAAATATTTTTGAGTTTCAGTTCTAAGTATGGGGAACCCCCAAAATTTATTGTTTTTTCCTATTTTTGTGTGAAAATCTTAATGCGGTTCACATGCGGTTCACAGAATAATAATTCTACTTACCAAGTTTCAACAGTATAGTTCTTATAGTTTCGGAAAAAAAGTGGCAGTGACTTACGGACAGACAGACAGACAGACATGAAGATTCCATAAAGGTTCCGTTTTTTGCCATTTGGCTACGGAACCCTAAAAAGACGTCTCGATAATAGTAACAAGCATTATTCATTTGTTAGCTAATATTTAGTCATGGTTACGGTTATTATTAAGGGGGTGAATCCTCTATCAATTCGTACTGGCGCCGCATGATGAAATATGACCCAGACCTCATTGTTGATGTAAGGTCTTTACCCTGCAGTGGGATATTACAGTTAACTATACTTTTTATTTTGTAATGTGGTTAGTGATTGTTAAAATTTAACTGCCTGAGTTTCATTTCATCATCAGCTAAAGTCTCTAGGTAAAGCTATACTTATTAGGGACCATCTTGCATAAATTAGAGACTATTTAACTATGGTAATACAGCCTTGTGATTGATGCACAATACAAATAATGTGATACCTACGGCTAAGTGCAAGTTTAGCTGGCAAACTGAGTTTTCTTTACTTAAATACGGGCACCTTGAAAATTATGTCACACTTTTACAACATACCTACTTGCATAAATCTCTAACAACTTTACACTCCTTTTTTTGGAAAGTTATGCAAGTATTGTATCTTAGATCCCCTTTCCTAAATCGAATTCAAATTCACAAATCCCAGTTATAAAAACATTCGCTAAGCCAGTACTCATATCAACCCATTGAGGGACCTACCGGAATAAATAAAAAAATCAGACAACTCAATTGCCAGGATTTGCTTATTAACGGCCAGTACCCCGCGTACGCCGAAAATTGTCATGTACGATCCCGGAATACAGATTACGCGCGCTGGTCGCGATACGAAATTTCGTAAATTAAAACAAGGCTCAACTACCTACCTACAGTTGTAGTAGAAACAGTTGCATCATTCAGAAAAAAAACCTTTTGGTTTTTCAATCTTGTCATTATCAGTATGTAAGTTATTTGTTACTAACTCTCCTATGGATTGTTAATTGGTCCGTAATAAATGAATTAACTATTATCCTATTGTTATGTGTTTAGCTAAAAATATCTCGTTTTCTCTCAAATCATTACCTTTGTAAATTTACTTTTATATTTGTAGAAGATATTGACAAAAACGCATCTTGTGGTGGTTTCATAAAACCAATAATTGAGTGTGAGATTGATCTGGTAGTAAGTGTAAACAATCTTACAGAAGCCATCAAATTCATGTTGCGTTGTCGGAGTATGAATTTCTTTCCACCAATTAATGTGTTTATAATTTATTTTTATTTAATTAATAATCAAATAGACAGTTTATAAGCCTTTAGCTAAAGCGTGGTTTGGACCCGCCGATATATTTTAATAGTTTTAAATCTATACCTATATATATTTTTAAAGCTAAAAGTATCCACTTAAAAATATAATTTAAATAAAAAATAGATATTTGACCAGTAAGATTATTTGTCTTAAAATTTCAAGATATGCATACTAATAAATTACTTACTGAACATTCATGAGTTGTACTTAAACTCTTTCATTGGGAATTCAAAGGCAAATATTATGCATACATATGTACTTTTTCGGTGCATGTTTCAAATAGAACTACAAAGTTTCTAGAATTTATTCATACTAAAGGGGAAAGAGAGGCTTACTAATAAATGCAGTCGTATTTGTTTTATATTACACGCGTTCAGTCGAGTTTGTTCTGAACAATTAAAAAATAAAGGTGTATGTACTGTCCGATAGCAGATACTATGTCTGTTAAAAACACGCAAAGACGTAAAGTGCCTATTCCTAGTTTAAAAATTACGTATTAATTTTTTTAAAACAAAATTACTATCCATTAAAAAAGCAAACTAAAAATAATTAACTAACCAATGTTCTATTAATATAATTATGGCAAACAATTCTGCTCGCAGGCGACAGAAGAGGGATGAATTTCATCTGTGATGAAAAACAAGTTAGGCAATTCTATAATTTGACTCCGCAGCCGAATTTCGGCACAAATAATTCTTGCTTTGCATCGAAAAACATGGCACAGGAGTCTGTTATTATGAAATGTAATGAATGATGACAGTGCTCCGTACTTCCCAAAATGCACCTCAAATGGGGCTGCAAACGGTATACATTTTTGTGGGTGCACGAAGTCCGGCCGCAAAAATAAAATCTCCATATCAGCTTTAAGCCAAATATTGGAGTGAGCCATTAATAGTATTAAGAACTTTACATATTATTAACAAAAAAAAACTAATACAAAGAGTAAATAGTTCATTATACTATGACATAATTGTCTGGCCTTGCCCAGTGAGTATTATTTGCATGCGCTGGTCGCTCCACCTTCGATCTTCAAGCTAATCCGGCACGTTAGGGCTTCGCGCCGACTCCAATAAAGAAATTAAATTAGCTAACACTTTGGCGTAAGATGATTATAGCCAAAAGACGGCAACTATGATTTTTAGTTTGTTGTGTTCGTTGTAAGTAGACTGTAGTATTTACAACAAGTTGAAGCAGATGCCATCAAAAACGATTTTAAATTAATTATTGTAAGGACTAATACTGCCTGCTCTCTCTTTAGCATATTTTATAAATATTTAGGCACTATCGACAATTTTATAAATATGTTTAAATTGAGTGTTTATCTTAGATTTTATTTGATTTTATAGTAATATAATAGTTATCTAAATACCCATTACTGTAAAACATAGGTATAAAACTTTGAGATAACTGTAATAGTCCTATTGCAGTACCCTTTTTTAAAATAAAAACAAAAAATATCTATGAAGCTAAGGCATTGTGTGGTACGCTTATGAATTTTATGAGGTTTTGTTAGTGCCTCTATTTTTCATACTAAGATTTAGAAAATTGTTGTTCTACTTCTAGATTTAGTTAATTAGTTAGAAGTTATTTGTATGTATATCAGTAGCAGAAGTCCTATTAGGGTTGAAAATTGATTTGTACGTTGAGCCTAAAAGTTTGGAAAAATTCTGTCACTACATTGAATTTTCTACCTTAATTGAATGACGCATTTGAGAACCTTCAGGTCATTCTAAATAGCCTCCAATGTCAAATTGAAATGCATTGTACCAGTTCATTTATCAATCGTTTATAATCATAGGACTCAGTTATTTACAAGTCATTTGGGCGTATATGACGTATGACTTTGAGCTAGAATGGAAACCCTATAACGTTCAACCGTGACATTATGCCTGTATTGAGGAGACTTCTAGTTGTAAGACGCCAAAATACTTGCAGTATAATTATATCCGGACACAAGACGATAAAACTCATTTGAACTTTGAACGAGGAAATTCTTCTAAAAATAACACTAATTATTTACCTCAAAACTCAGCCAAACTTGTACTATGGCTAGATGTACTCATACTAAAAATATTAGGATTAAAATTCAGTTTTAGGTTAGTTTATTTATGTATTTGATTCTTTATTAGCAGTAAATTAGGTGCTAAATTATGAATTTAGGTACAAATTCTACTACTTTAGACAAAAATGACTCTGATACTGTAGTTCGAAGGTCACTATTTCGACGTACGTTAGTTCGAAGGTATACGAGGACAAACATACCTGTATTTGGTTATACTTAGCACTAGACCTCAGTTAAAAGCTAAAGCAGGCAATGTTCATATAGTCTTAGTGCATCGCCAACCACCGGCAGGACAAGCTATGCACCAAAAAAAATTATGACTCTAGCCCTATTTCAGGATCCAACACCTAATTAGACATTGCAAGGCAATGATTATACCAGCGATAAATTAAACTTGTGAAATTTGACGCCACGTCTCGTAAATTTGCGATCTAGTTAGGCAACGGCTCTTCCAAAATGCGACGCTTCTACTGGAGACGTTGGCTTACTAGTCGAAATACAAGTTTTTTTTTTGTCATCAATATTTACGTAGCAGTATTTTTGCTTGTAAATAAAGAATCTCATTCAGTTTTATTTGACTTTCATAATGGTGATACCACATGCCATAGCCACTTAGTGAGCTGTCGCTTTTACAATGACATATTCGATCAATATTTATTTATGCAACGGTGCAATGAGGCATGGAACGAACTATTGTACTACCACTTAGCCTGGGCTATCTCGCTGAATAATTCAAAATTTGTCGTCGATAAAAGCCGGTGGGGTATCCGTATATCAATGACTTTGTTAAAAATGCAGCTGTCCTCCGTGTAAATGTGTTTTTGAATTTAAAATTCACTTGCATATGCATCGATTGCCCTGCACACAAAGTTGAGGTCAATGTTAGAGCTTGTAACAAGAAATTATTGGTCTTTAAACAAATTTTCTTATAAATTCATCGTCAATGTCAAGTGTACAAAGAAAACAAATGTTCTTGAGTGCAACATTTTAACTTGCTGGTCGCGATACAAATGATCAAAATATTGCGTACTTTATTAAGGATCGTACAGTAATAATGCTTGGTCTGCAAAACAAGAAGATAGTTATTATTCGTTTCATATTTCCCAAAACATTTTTTTCTTTTCTGGAGACCATGTTAAGCAGTGGACTTCCAAAAGCTGATGTTGATGATTAAGCTCGTTTTTGCTTAGGGCTAGACGTTCATCCTGTTACTGTTGATAGCAACCCTGAATCAATGCAAAGGCCAAGTCTTCCAAGAATCCTATAAAGTGCTTGTACGAGTAATACCAGCAGCTTGTGATTTGCATTTTTTAGTAGCCTAGGCAAGCACATAGCGAGGAATAAGGAAGACTTTAAAAGTGGTGAAACGACTTCCGAAACTAAAATTTGGCAAGTTAACTTAAAACAACATACTAAAAGCCACTGTGTGACCAGAAATGAGGAGAAACCTATGCGGTATGTTTGAAGTAAAAATTAATATCGAATCGTTTAAAGTAATTGAAGTACTTAAATGAGAATATTTTGATTTTTTAGTTAACGTTTAAAGTTATATTTTATTTCAGTACCTTTAGTTTTAACAATATTTATTACAATTTTGAATGTAAACACGTAATCTCACTTTATGAAATAGGTAAATAAATATGATCATACTCTGACTAATCTGCGAATTCGATTTATTGACTTTGACATTGTTGTCAACCACCGAATTCGTTGATATCATAGATATAGAGCGTAGCGAATCCTAAGTCTATGGTTGATATAGTAAAAATAGCATTATTTTTGATATTTTAGATACACGGCATTATTGTGACACCCAATGATACATTTTTTTGTATTTAAAGGTGTCAGTGTGTAACTTGAAATACATAATACCATTATACTGTTGTTATGAGCATCAAAGGCGTCTAGAACGGCTTGAGTTCAATGTGGCAGAATGTTGCCAGTTACTATGAAAATAATATTACTTAGTTAGCGGGTGGCGTGTAAGATGGACGGAGGCTTCTCGTAAGTGTCCGTTGGAAACTAAGTTAAATCACTTACGGCTAGTGGCGTATCGTACTTTAATCTAGACTTAACTTTAACCAGCCAAAACATACTTCTGAGGCTCTCAGCTAATCCTTTAAAATAAAAGAAAGCCTATATAGGAATACCTTATTTTTATGTTAACCTGGATATTTTTGGTGAACTGCATTAAAAGCTATTTACTTTTGTCACCCAAAGGCAGTTTAATATAAGTTGCACGAAATTAATTTTAAGTGGCACTAGTAGTGTCAAACGGACGCGGATTCACCTTGCCAAAGACACTCAAATGAGATTTAAGTGTCTTTGGCAAGGTGAATATTGAAATTTTACATCATTTTATTTATTAACATAGTTTTTAAGACCTTTGTTACTAACACGTTAATTTACAGTGCCTAAAATATATGATTTTTATTTTACTTTTTATTTGAATAGTCAGAAATTACGACTACTGACCCGGCAAACTTAGCACAGCTTACGCATCCTTTTAGATAGATACGAACAGTTTGTATGGGTTTTGTATTTTCCTCTGGACTTTCACGAACCAAAATTAGACAAATCAGTCCTGTTGTTCGCGGTTTTAGCGAGACTACTGAAAAGCGATCAATTTAATATTTGGATATATATCACTGGAAAAACAATCGACCTTCTCATGTGGGATCTGAAATCAGGTCTCATCGCATGCCAGGTGAGTGAGGAGAGGAAGCTTTTTCAACTAATCTATCGAAAACAACCTCATAGTTTTATATTAAGTATATTTAATAAATCTTTCAGGTAATTGCTAAAAACAAAATTTAAATTATCTTTTTATAAATAAATGCACTCATCAGGTTACCTATTAGCACAGTTATAGATATGTACTGTGCTATAAGGTTTATTCCAATCGTAACAAGTTTCGAGAAAGAGAGCTAAAAGTAATGTAGATGAAGCCTAAGTATGATTCCATCCATCCATCCATCAGCCGAAAGACGTTCTGCTAGACATAGGCCTCTCCTAAGGATTTCCACAAAGATCGGTCTTGTGCCACCCGCATCCAGCGGCTTCCCGCGACCTTCACCAGATCGTCAGTCCACCTTGTGGGGGGCCTACCAACACTACGCCTTCCGGCCCGCGGATGCCATACAAGACGCTTCCTGCCCCAACGGCCATCAGTCCTGCGAGCAATGTGCCCCGCCCACTGCCACTTAAGGTTACGCTGTGTACTGATTGAAGCACTATTTATTAAGCAATGAGCCTTTTACTAAGACGGTACTCTCCGTGCCGTGTGGTGCCGGCACGTTAAAAGAATTCCACCACCCCTTCTCTTTCTATGGGTGTCGTAAGAGGCGACTACAGGAAACCGCCATAAGAAGACGGGCAGCAGCGTCTCCTCTCCACCATTGGCCAAACTGCGATCGCCAACCCGCCTGCCAAGCGTGGCGATTATGGCAAAATCCTCCTTTTGGAGAGGCTATATAGGCTGGTGATGATGATGATGAATCAGTTATTTTTTGAGTCGGTGCCAGCCATGGAGAGTTAAAATGTGTTATTCGCACCGGCTTCAAATAGAACTCACTATATTTTTTTTTATTTTTTATAAAACTATTTAACTTTACTACGTATAATGGTAAACCCTTTACAAGAAATATCATTAGGAATCTATCATCATTAGTCGGTTAGAGGTCGCTAAGAGATTTTTAATAGAAGTGAGGTCCAGTTAAAAGTAAGCCTACCATTACAGTCTTGCGTTTAATACATAAGTCACTTCGAGAAAGAATATTTTAACTTTTTTCTCATTTCTCTGTGTGTGTGGTTTACACCCCCAATAAATAAAATTGCTGTCTGGTGCCTCGTAAGCGCTACGTCCTGCCCAATACACTGCAAAATGCTTTCTATCAAATTATCAAATCAAATTTCAATCAAAGTATCATCTATTAACTCCTATTAATAATCGTTTAGGATTTCTGTGACTTTCATCATCAGCTCAGCAGTATGATATGATAACTGACAGACGCAAACAGCTGAATAAGTTATTTAAAGTTAACAAACACACTCTATGTGCTTAAATTTTTTAGAATGTTCTTTGATTTCCGTATAATTCCTCTATCATATCCTAACTTGGTGAAAATGGGACTACCTCGGGAGTAAACTCTTTCAAACAAAAAAAAGTAACTTTGAAATCACTTCATAATTGACGGAGTAATCGCGTTACAAACATACAAAACAAAAATATTCAGATGAATCGAGAACTTCCTCCTTTTTTGAAGTCGGTTAAAAATATCTTGAATGTACAGAACTTGACCCGTTACGGTTTATTACATAGTAGCATCAGAATTTAATGAACCTAACTGTTGCGCATGGTTGAGCTTAATCTATTTATAAAAGCTGCAACGAAATCAATGCAGTATCTTCGGAGATTAGCGAATACATAGCGACAGACAGACAGGCGGACAAGAATTAAAATAATTGCATTTTTAGCTTCAATACCGATTACAGAGTGTCCCCAAAAACAATTTTCAAAATATCTTTAATGTACAGAATTCGACCCGTCACAGATTTATTACCAGATAGAAGAAGATAATAACAATCAACTCTCAAATAAAAAGAAAAAATACGCTCTAACTCGAAAAAAAAAATGTTTCATAGTCAACACCGGTCATAGGTTCCACAGTAAGAAAAAAAATGTGAATTTTTCAAAAAATATTTTTTCTCCTTTTTTAGTAGGTAATTTCACTTTTTCTAAGAATTTTAAAATAAGTGTTGATGAATAATATGATACAATTAAAACTGTTGATTTTTTATTTAAATACGCGTGTTTTTTAATATTTCTACACAACCTAACCTACCTGCTACCCAGTGGCGGGCATTGCTTTTATTTCGAGGTAAGCAGTAGATACTTACTATGTGTTTTATTTATGAAAATCGGTGGTGTTCATCAATAATATTTAATAAGTAAGTATGTACTTTGCTTTGTATTTTATATATAAATTCTATATTAAATAAAAAAGCTTAGATTAAGAAAAAGCACTTGCTGTAAGTAGGTCAAAGTTGACGAGCCTGTAGCCACAGTAAATTCGCAAAGCAATATCTCCACTTCGTTGCACAAAGTTTCACTCACTCTGACTAACTTAACTATACAGTCTGTTCCTGGCAAAATACAGTCCCGGAAACGGAAAAAATAGACAAAAATTATCAATGAAAAGTTATATAAATGGGATTTTTATTTCTTAGCCACCAAAATCCATTACGTTTCAATCGAAAAAATAATGAAAGTACGCTAAGGGTTTACTAACAAATAGTTTACCTAGAGTTTTATTTCTATGGAATGTTATTACGGTGACGTAATTATATTCCACAGAAATAAAAATATTTTATCAATACAAACTAAACTTTTCAACTTTTTTGTTTGATATTTTGTTTAGTTTTACCCAATTTTATCGGTATTAGTCGGTTAAATAACTAAGTTAAATGGGAATGAACAGAAAAATAAAGTTATTTGATGATATAATCACGGACGACAATAACTTTTTGAGATGCAATGTTACCGAATAATTGTTTATCAATTAAAGCTATGATAAAATTTAAAGGTATTTCGGCAGTAATGATTGTTTAAAATAATGTGATTTTTTTGTTTTTTGAGCCCTATTAATAAATCATAACTTTAGATGATTCTATAACACAAAAGCAATTCGAATAATTGTTTATCAATTAAAGCTATGATAAAATTTAAAGGTATTTCGGCAGTAATGATTGTTTAAATGAATGTGATTTTTTTGTTTTTTGAGCCCTATTAATAAATCATAACTTTAGATGATTCTATAACACAAAAGCAATCAAAATCTTTTATAGATGAAACCATTTAAGTAGGTGTCGAATAGTGCGGATAGCCTAAGGCATTAATCATACCTTCAGGCAAGAAGAAGAGTGTGCGTAAATTATAATAAATGTATTATTCTTAATAAAGCAACCGTTAAGTTCAACAAGCTTAAATTTTTACGCGAAGACACAGTTGAAGTTTTAACGAATCCACTCATGTATGCAAAAATGTAAGCCATACCGATCGGTTTTAAGCGACCGCATTTCTTGAGCGATACTACATCATAGTGTGTCTGAGACAGGGCCTCGTTCCTAAGGCTTCGCTACGGTTGGCTCACAGCCAAATCTACCGAGAAAAATACGACTCCATCGGTACATACTTTAAATGTACTCCTTATATACTGATACCTTGCTACATCGACATAAGGTCGGTTATTGCACTAAAATACACTCAAAAAAGCTTTAGCATCCGCACTTACAAATAGGTATAATTATTGCAGTTCGTTACTGTTCGCGTTTGATTTGTTGCTACCATTTTGTAGGAACTCGCTTAATTAATAGAATTATTTTTGTTTTTAAAATTGGTTCTTATTGTGGCCCATTTCGGCAGCGGTGGCTGCACGTTGATAAAATGTGGTAGGTAGTTTCGTAGAAAGTTCTACATTCACGTTTCCTATAACCGAGGAGCATTTGGAAGAGACTGTAACCGTCCAGATCTGGTGAATGCGCCGCAAATGCAAAGCTCTGCGCGCGTGTATTTTATGTTTGTGGGATGCGCGCGAACCACACGCGAGCATGCTACGCGCCGCGCGCGAGCGACCTGTGAGCCACTGTGAGTTACGTGGAACGTGAACTAGAACTGCACGCGCGCACATGGCGCGCACTGTACAAGGCTTGCATGAGTTGCGCTAGAGAGGCGCACCAAACGATTGCAGTAACAAAACGCGTGCTGCGCGCGTGCTACTCACGAGCCGCTGCACATTAGCCAAATCTGGACGTACCCTTAACTGAGGTTTGTAAAACTGCTTACTCGTTGGACTTTGAAATTTAATTTAACTCGCTTCAATAGTTTTTGGATATGGCTTGTACAGACAGACTTAAGCAGTGACAGCTTTAAATATAGCGGCTTCCTACAAACTTAACCAGGTCGTCTGTCTTCCTTGTGGGTGAACGTTTGCAATATCTTTATATAGAGAGAGCGAGTTGAATACCGGTACATTACCAGATAGACTGATTCATTCTTGAGAAAGGTTTTAGCTCAAAATATACAGGGTGTACAAGAACGGGACATTCCTTAAAACCACGTGATCAGCTGGTCATATACAACAAATTTTCCTTGGGAGCAACATCGAAATCATGATTTTATTTTCAGATGCTCCATACATTATCATCAAGGTATGCGAGTAAGTTTGTATGGGGAATGGGGAAGCTGAAAAAAAATTATCGATTTCGATGTTGCTCAGCTGATCACGTGGTTTTAAGGAGTATCCTATTCTTTTGAACAGCCTGTTTAACCCTAGATATAAATACCAAAATATTACAACCCTTGCAAAGCCAGGAAGCAAATATTGGTCGGGCAATAAGCGTTGCCCATTTCTCATGATACTACATAATATAATATAGTACTACCTACTACATGCTATGTGTGCAACCACTGTCTGGTGGCAAACATCAGCAGCTACTATATGAAGCTGAGATACTGTTCGTATTTCAAGTTCGGAATTCAAGGAGTTATTTTGTCGGCATCAGCGAAGCATTTGTCCCCGTCCCGGTACAAATGCCAGGGCAGATAAGGTGTGTCATAGCAGAGTTCTGTGGTTGCTTTGATACGCCAAATCATCGGCTTGAGTACAAAATTCCGAGCGAAGCCAGGGCGGGTAGCTAGTAAATAATAAAAGATATCAAGAACTTATGATTTACTGCGGCTTAAGCAAGAAATAAGCGGTTCGGGTATAATTACGTCGACGAAATCCTACTTGCAGACTCAAATTTATCAATATTTGACGCTTTGTGACACGGCCGTAGTGGGTTATCCATAGCGTCAATCATTCGACAAAGAACTATCGACCGGGACATTATGAAGAAAATTACTGAACAGCGCGGACATTCTGGTTCAGTCGAAGGCGGCCAAAGATGACGAGTTTGGTTATTAACATTATTTGGGTTTTATACATTTAAATCATTGAATTGGCTTGGCTGTGCACAAAATAGAAACATAATATGAAAACGTTTATTTATGTGTATTGTAATATTTTAGTTCAGCGAAACAAGAATCAATATATTTTTATTTTTTTTGTTGTTACGTGGTGTCATGTGACCGCTCGCGACTTTCACTAACCGAATTTTTAATTCGTAGGTCTTTAAAGAAACACAGTGAGTAATAAATTGTGTCTAGATCGCCAGTTCTCTATACCAATAGCCAATGTGCCAGTGTTACAATTGCCGTTGTCGATAGACCTGTCGCAATCGATATCAATGGTTACTTTTTAGGGTTCCGTACTCAAAGGGTGAAACGGGACCCTATTACTAAGACTCCGCTGTCCGTCTATCTGTCTGTCGTTCACCAGGCTGTATATCATGAATCGTGATTGTAAGATAGTTTAAATTTTCACAGATGATGTATTTCTGTTTCGGCTATAACAACAAATACTAAAAACCAAGAAAAAAATATAAGGGTTCCCAATACAACAAATGTAATTTTTCTGCGGAACCCTTCGTGCGCGAGTCCGACTCGCGAACCTGACTCGGAATCGAACCACTACATCCATGGGCTCGTCATAGTTGATATAGTCACTATCGATAGACTATCGGTATTCTATCGATAGGCAACACTAGCGACCGGCCTCCACCTGGTTATTTCCTCCCCTCTCTCTCGGGAGCTATTGTGAAGAACCTCTAATATCCGCGCTCATAGCCGGTGCTAAGAGTGGTGAAGATTATCCTTAAGGCCAAATGTTAGATTGTATAACATTTTGATAGAAGCTAAAAATGTCAGAAAGCTATTAACCCTTGCGGTGATTCTTGTCAGCTTTAGTATCAAAATTGTGTGATCGAGTTTATTTTTGAGGAGCTATCTCTGACGTCAGGTACAGGTTGGGTCAATATGGAAAATTAACTTTTTTATATTTTCTCTGGTATGGGTCTATAACATAAGAGCTTAAAAGCTACTAAACCTATGGATCAGAGAAATGTATGTGATGATGCTTAAAAATAATTAATTATCAATCCGCTCAAGGCCCGCTTGGTGGAGTATGACCCAAGCCACCTCATAGTTGAGGGGAGGCCTGTGCCCTGCAATCAAAAGTATATTGGCATACCTAGTGTTTACTGCAAGTAATTGCATGAATATTATATATTTTCAATTCAAATCAAATCAAATTATTGTGACCTATAAATATCCAGTAACAAAAATTATCGGCTCAAAATATAAACTTACTACTTTTATTCATAACATGTGAATTTATTTATTTGTAATAATAACACTAGTTTCTGCAAATGTCTAGGTCAAATTCTACCCGATATGTGTGGTGCTGCGGTAATTCGCCTAAATGCAGTTCGATTCTCGGTCCGGATCAGTTCAGAAGATTTTAAAATCAACTCGAGGCTGGGCGTGCTGGAGACGAATCTTAAAAGAATTACTGTCAAGTTCCTCGTAAAAAAATATGTTAATTCGTAACATTAAGACCGCCTCATATTTATTTACAATCAGCTAAAAGCCACCCGCTATCGTCCCCAAAACTAAAATCCGACTTGGAATATTGATTCTTTATCTTCTGATCTAATCTGCTCAACCGCTGTCGACACGCGAATCAGAGAACAAGCGAATCTGACCCATAAATCAAGGGAATAAAGTATACAATAATGCAAAACAAAAAAGGCTGTTGCAAACAATAATATTATTGTACAAGTTTCTTCTATGATTCGTGGTGTAAAAGTTCCTCTGTAACACTCGTCTTTTTATGGAATTGATCCGTTTTAGTCTATGCGTTGACAACAACAATACTAGCCACTACTACTAGGTTTTGTCGGTTTCTAAGGCGCTATAGACCCAGTATCATAAATAAAATGCGAATCGGTGGTACGAGGCATTATGTAAAATGTTAAGAAACGAGTAGTACTCAGTTCGGGGAAACAAGCAAGCGATCAACTTAATGTTTTACTCTGAGTTATACACACGGTCGCATTAAAAAAAAAAACAATCAACATTGAGAACCTCCCCTTTTAAAATACTTTCAGTGTATTCACAATATTTAAAGCAAAGCAAGTTAAAAACTAGCCAATTGCTAGTCGGACTCGCGCACGAAGGGTTCCGTACCATTATCTATTAAAACGCCAAAAAAACACTTTTGTTGATTGGGAGCCCACTTAAATATTTATTCTATTCTGTTTTATAGTATTTGTTGTTATAGCGGCAACAGAAATACATTATCTGTGAAAATTTCAACTCTCTAACTATCACGGTTCATGAGATACAGCCTGGTGAAAGACGGACAGACGGACAGCGGAGCCTTAGTAATAGGGTCCCGTTTTACCCTTTGAGTACAGATCCCTAAAAAGTAGCTCTCTAGTAACAGGAATCTTTGGGTGACAACTTATATGGTAGAGTAATTCAAATCAGTTTGGCAGTTTAATCTAACATTTACAATAATATTGTGAGTGCGACATCACAACGACACGTCCAGATAATAAGTCTAGCTATTACTCGTACATTTACCTCGTAGCCCTTTGATCCGTTTTTAAATGTGGTACACTTTACTATTATTCTTGATTCGCTAAATATAGGAGTGAATAAAATCAGACCACTATAATAATCAGACTATGAAATAATCGAACGATTTAAACTACATCTCTCCCCGCGTTAGCTATTAAATACAGTTTTACTGGAGATAAAAAATATTGCAAAAAATGCTACGTCTGAAAAATAAATGTATTCATATCATACTCAGAATAGTAACATTTAATTAGACTATAACAAACATCCCCTTTAACCCACAAATGGCCATCATTACGAGCAACTGCAGTTTTAGGGATCTGTACCCAAAAGAAATAACGGACCCTTAATAGTCGCTGTTCTGTTTGCATGTGCGCCATGTAAACTTTACAACTTAAAACGTAAGATGACCTAAAGTTCATACAAAACAACCAAATTGAAAAAAAATGTTTGAAATTATATTTATGGGAGTCATGAAAGTATCTATTTTTTTTTCTTACTATACAAGTACCGTTTGTCTTGGTACGGACATGTGATAAGAAGGGAAGGGGGGCATTTAACGAGGAGATTGATGGGTATGAGTATTGATAGATGGATAGTGTGAGGGCCGATATGTCTGAGAAGGGAGTGAATGACTCAATGACGAGTGACAGAATTGACCCCAGATAATCTGGGAACAGGGCAGGCGAATGATGAATGGTGATGATACGAGTACATCATTATCTATTACATAAATCTATATTACTAAGCGTGAGTACGCACAGATCTGGCGTAGTCTCTCACCAATGGCACAAGTCGCGAGCCGCGTGCGCACAACCTACCCGCAATCTGTCCATTTCGTTTTTATTTCCAGTCATTCAAGGCACAATCTTGCATACTGCGCACGCGTGCAAGCAAGCCTTACATGAGTTTAAAGTGGGGGAGGAATAGTTGCAGTAATTTTAGTAAAAAATATTTTTAATATTTTTTGATAAATAACTTTCCAGATTTATACTCATAACTCATTTCTATAAACCGTTAGGTATCCATCTTCAAAAATAAATACCTACTACACATCAAAATTTGTGTAAGCGAAAGAAAGTACGGAGCCTTCGGTTTGCAAGTCCAATTCCCACATGGCCAGTTTTTTATCCACACTACAGCAGCCTTGGAATCGTTACTGGGCGAGCCATTCACAGTTATATCATCGTTAGCTTGATAATTATTTTTTCCCGGCCAACTATTCAGGGCTAGAATAATACTAGCTCTACAGTCAGCAGTCTCCGTACTAGTGATACTAGGTAGACCTAACTGACTAGTGTTGTCACTTGGTAGACCACCATAAAATTAACTGGATATCGATAACACATATACACAGTATTTAATCATAGGGTCTTGTAATGCTACAGTATTGACGAAATGCACCACGACGTTTTTGTGACGTCACCGCACCAAAACATTTCAAGACTGGTGCGGGTACTGAAAATTGAAACATCAAGGTACAAAAAAACTCGTATGGTTGAAACTTTATTTGTGTTTATTGAGGTTGAAATAGTCATTTTTTAAAATTAAATTTAAAACGTGACCATAATTATGTAGTTTATAATATTACATTGAAATAATATATTATCTGTATAACGCTGCTAGCGCCACCTGTACTTTTTGTCATTTCTATAATAAAACAGTCAGTCGTTGATGAAAATCTGCAGCGTTTTATTAGGTTATGAGCCCAGTCCCGTAATTCGCGTTAAAAATCGTTAATTCCGTATATTCTTCAACTTTTCGTGGACTATCTGTGCGCTACAACAAATGAACTCAAAAGTTGTCTACAAAAAGTGACTATAAACATTATTTGAACTTTTACAAAGTGTGTCGAAATAACGTGTTTAAAGATGGCCGGTAGTTATATCGTGAATGTGCCGAAACTTAACTTGTGCAGCACTGACGGAGCATTTATGTCGAGAAGTTGGCAACAGCGGAACAAAAATACCAACTTCATAAAAACAAATATGTCAGATACGTCAAAGCATAGAAACGAAATCTGTCAAACATCAAAGTCAAAACCAAAAGATAATATCCGGTGCTATCGATGTAAACAACTTGGACATTATATGAACAAATGCCCCCAGAATAGTCAGAACAAGAACAAAAACGCATTCAGTGCTATTTTCTTAAATCCGGGAAATCATTTTCAAGAAACGGATTGGTACATCGACTCGGGAGCAAGTTCACACATGGTTGTTGACAAAAGTTGCTTAGAGAATGTTTCACTCAGCCACAAGGTGAAGAATATCGTGGTCGCTAACAAGGAGACAATACCTGTGTTGTGCGAAGGAAATACAAGAATAACGACGATAGTCAACGACTCAGAATTTAATATTACTATGAAAGACGTGTTGTGTTTACCTAACCTAACTACCAATTTGCTGTCAGTAAGTTAGCTTATACGAAATGGAAACAAAGTTAATTTCGAAGAAAATGTTTGCTACATACGCAATCGACAGAATGTACTGGTGGGAAAAGCAGAATTGGTAAATGGAGTTTATAGATTGAACATCAAGTCAGAAAAGTTGTTTGCTGGTTCGGCTACAGCTACGACTAGTATGATGTGGCACCGAAGGTTAGGGCACTTGAACAGTAAAGACCTTAATGCTATGAAGAATGGCGTAGTAGAAGGTGTAGAGTTCTCAGACAGAGCTGTTATTGACAAATCCAAGTGCATCACATGCTGTGAAGGAAAGCAAGCGAGACTGCCTTTTTCACACAAATGTACCAGGAGTGAAAATGTGCTTGAGGTGGTTCACGCAGACGTCTGTGGACCCATAGAGCAGGCCTCAATTGGATTGTCACGTTACTTTTTGCTTTTTGTCGACGATTATAGTAGAATGGCATTCGTCTACTTCCTCAAAGCCAAAAGTGAAGTCTTCAAGTACTTCAAGGAGTTCAAATCTTTAGTTGAAAGACAGACTGGCAAGAACTTGAAAGTGTTGAGGACAGATAACGGAGGTGAATTCTGCTCATTGGAGATGGAAAGTTTCTTGAAGAAAGCGGGGATTGCGCATCAGAAAACTAGCCCATACACGCCGGAGCAAAATGGTATGTGTGAGAGACTTAACCGTACAGTGGTGGAGCGAGCTCGGTGTATGCTGTTCGATGCTAAACTAGAAAAATTAGATGAATTACAACATGTACCATGAATATGGCTACAGTTCTCCTTTGTACTAGAAATATCACGACATTAATACCGTTGGATATGCAGATGACTGATATTTGAGGAAGCTCTCTCGAGATTAGGGGAAACCAGTCATAACAGGGAATGTACATACGAGTAATTAGCGAAGAGCCAATAGTTGTTCTAATAAATAAACAACTTATTAATTATGATCGGACAGTAATGGCAAATTTTCTGAAAAAGTAGTTTCATAATATGAAAAAAAAGACGAACCGTCGCATAGTATTATTTATCAATAGTAAATAATCGAGTACCAAAAGTCCTTTACATTAAGCAGGTACCTACTAATATATTCAGTTGAAAACTCTTAGTACAATGATTTTCAAAACAACTCGCTTAAGGCTGAAAATACGAATCTGTATTTCTGAATTTGCCTAGCTATTTATGGTAGACTAGCGGTTCTTCTGTTAAAGGAAGTTTCAAGAACTTCGCTTCGAAGTAAGTTTCGTAGCCGGCGTTATTAATGAGAACGATTCTAAAGCTACTATCGCGATTTAGTTTAACCGAAACAGAAACTCACTATTTAACATTAATGTAGGTGTTATTAATACATGCCAAAATTTAATAATGACGAAGAAATATCGATATTTATATCAACCGGGCCGTACTCCGTACTCTTGCCCTAATTTTTATCCCTTTTTAACGGTATAAAGATGTATACACTGAGAAAATTGACCACCATGCTTTTTTGCCATTGATATTTCCAGGGATCAATTCTCAAAAGGACGGTGTTGTCATTTACAATCCCTTTAGAGCGCCTTCACATTAGGTCGCAAGTAGTGCGGCTGCAGCCGCGCGACTGCAGCGGATGCCTTCTTATTACAAATAGAGCCGCGCCACTTGTTTAGATTAGTGTGGCGCGCTGTTTATTCCTCTCAACTCCACTCCTGCTTTTGTTTGTTCTGGTGGTTAGTGCGCCGAAGACTGCGCCATCAACGTTGCGTTCATAGTGAAAAGACAACACTGGATTGATCCTGTGTTTCGACATCGGCATGTGAATAGTAATACAAATTGTTGAAAAATTTGAAAATAATATAAAAATATTGTTTGAAAAAATAAAGAACCGACTTCAAAAATAAACTTAAAAGCGAAAAATAATATTTTCTAAACTAATACATAACGAATCAGTTATTTTTGGAGTCGTTCGTCATGGTTCTTATATATGTTTTAGTTTTTAGTATCATGCGGCGGTAACTATGTGTTACTGCCGCATGATACTAAAACAATAAACAATAAATCGGTAACTATGGTACCTACTTGCGATCGAGGTGTCGAGAATCATGTAGTTTGTAATAACTTAGTCCAATTTCATAGATACTTAGGACAGTTTATTGCACAACTACACAAGTAAGAAAGAAAGAGCATATTGAACAGACACAGATTAAAGATGGTACGTAGATACATGCGTTAGGTATGAAAGCGGCACGTGTATTGCATTAGGCTGCAGTAAGACGACAAAAAAACATTCGTGCAGCCGCCGGGCGGCGGTGCGCTAAAACGCCGAACTCAGTTGCTCGAATTTTCTGGCACGCGCCGCTCAATCGCATTCTTTGATAAATTAACTTTAACTTTCAATGTAGTTGCTGAAGAGCTTATTTTTCTATGACAGTCGATTATTGAAAACACGCGTACGTGGTAGCTACGAGGAAGTACGCGGTAACCGCGCGGCAGCTGCGCGGCGTGTTGGCCTCTCGGCTCGAAAGACGCTCGGGTGGGAGGGTCTTTAGATTGCGTTCTCCCGGCTGTTTGGAGCATTCAGTAAAAGCGCAACCACGATGCGCGCGCGCCGCTATAGCGAATTGATTGCTTGTTATGTTCACTTTTTAATTTTTATTTTTGATAATAATATAAAATTCACCTGTAAAGAAATACAGCATGTTATTTAAACTTATTTTTATTTCTGATAATACAAAATCCACAATACAGCATTTTATTTAAACTTAATTAACTAATTATTATTTAGGTTTCTTTAAAAGCATGTACGCGGCTCGGAGCAACAGTAATATACGTTAATTTACAAATAAAGCACTACTACTGTAACTACAGAAGGATTCGTATTTATTCACTATTTCACAACAATTAATACACGCACGCTAGAAATTAGAAACAACGACTGTACTAGGTAATAGACAATAATAGAAAAGTTCGTTTTCTATATTGACCCGACCGGGTATCGAACCCAGTACCTCGGAGACGGCGACGCCAGACTGGAGTTCTGGGTGGCTACGGAGGCCGTCATTAGGGAAATGCCTTACTACGTATTGGCAACCAGTGTCTATGAAGTCGCTTCCAACCGATACAAAATAAGTAAGAAATAGAAACAAAAAGAAAAAAACTAAAAGTTTATCGCTTGTGCATTTAATATTGTTTACGTATTTGTATAAAATGTGTGATTGCAAGTTAAGTGTATAAATATAATGAAGTAAAACGTAGAGTATGAGATAATCACAATTAAAAAAACTATTTATTTATGGACGATTTACCTTCTGCCATACAAATACATTCTGTCAAAAAAGTTTCGGGAATCGATGATTTGTTTATGGTTACAAATTCAAAATTATATATTTTTTTGTTGTTGTTAGATTGGCACAACTGTTTTCCATTTTGGCGCGGAGTTTGAGTTACATCTGATAATTAGATTAAATACAGTATTGTTTTTAGTTATACCATATCTAGTGTGTATTGCGAATTTCATAATGGACAAAAACATCGAACAAAAAGTTTGTCTTAAATTTTGCATTGCCAATGGGATTTCGTGTTCGGAGTCTCTGAAAATGTTACAGAAGGCTTACGGTGAATCGAATTTATCATAAACACGTGTTTATGAGTGGTACAAAGCGTTCAAATGCGGTTGAGATGTGATGGAAGATTTGCCTTGCTCTGGTAGGCCATCAACGTCTGCTACTGAAGATAACATCGCAAAAGTGAAGGAAATAGTGACTGAAAATCCTCATTCAAGTTTGAGAGAGCTAGCCGTTGACCTTTCTGTGTTACACGAGTAGATTCGTACCATTTTAAATATATAATCAATTGGGTATAAAAAATGTTGCCGCTCGGCTAGTCCCAAAAGACCTGAATTTTCTCCAAAAACTCAATCGCAATAGAGTCGCTGAGGACATCCTAGAACGAGTCAATTCCAACCCAACATTCATGAAACGCATTGTTGCTGGTGACGAGACGTGGGTTTACGAGTTTGACATGCAAACTAGTCAACAAGCTTTGGAGTGGCGCCTTCCAACTGAACCGAAACCGCGCCAAACTCGATCGAAAGTCAAAGTCATGTTGACTGTTTTCTTTGACTGTCGCGGTGTTGTGCTCTTAGAATTCTTGCTAGAAAGTCAAACGATGAAAAAATAGTTATTTTTAAATTAAATTATTTAAGCGTTATGCGGCGTTTAAGAGAGCAAATAAGACAAAAAAGGCCAGATTTGTTGAATGAAAATTCTTGGATTTTGCACCAAGATAATGCGCCTTCCCACAAGGCCATCATTGTGAACGAATTTTTGACCAAAAACTCAACAAATACCATCGAGCAGCGACTTTATTCATCAGATATGGCTCCAGCCGACTTCTTTTTTTTTCCTCAACTCAAATTATCTCTTCGTGGCACCCGGTTTCATTCGGTAGAAGACATAAAGGAGAATTCGCGGCGAGAACTGAACTCGATTCCTGAAAAAGCGTTTAAAAATGTTTTTAATGATTGGATTATTCGTTGGCGTAAGAGTATCGCTCCTGAAGGAGCATACTTTGAAGATGATAAAAAAAAATTGGATGAATAACTAACATTTTGTGTATTATTAATCTTTTCCCGGTACTTTCTTGACAGAGTAGTACTTATAAGTTTGCACGGAAGCCTCGCTAGTCCAACTCGCACTTGGCAAGCCGATGTATCTTGTAGTAACAGTGGCTTTTATTTGCTTTACATGACAAAAGTGATACAATAAGACTAAATATCATTCAATATAAGTATATTAAGCGTATACTTCCTACTGCCATTCGGTTTATTAATTATTCTGTATGACTATCGATTTATCATTACGTTGTTATTATGGCCACTTGAACTAATTTGTGATTGAAATTCAATAGTTAGACGAAGAGTGAATGAACTAGCAAATATTTTTACAGTTATCACAATGAGAATGTTAATAAAAACTAATTAAGATCGTCACTATTTTTGTGTTAAACACCCTTTTATACTCAACGGGAGAAGAATTTGTAAGTACTTATTGAAAAAGATTGGGTCTAATAATTCTATCATTCGGAATTCCATAGGAGAAACATTCCAGCGTATAAATTCGTAGAAATGCTACGTCGAGCGCCCGTAGCAACCGTAGCGGTTCACAGCATACAGCTGTGACTACGGCGTAGCTTAATTTACTGGCTAAGCTTTTATGCAACGAGATCAGAGTGAAATTTAAATAGACATTTAAATTTATTCCATGTGTCGGACTGTGTGTCGCAGGATACCGAAAACAGTGTTAATAAAATAATTAAAAAACATTTGTGAATTATTTTAATATCTGCACCAAAACAGACGTGGTTGAAACGGAGATGTTTCTTTTGTTTCTGTGTTAATAATTTTACATTTATTATGAAATGCGGAGTTTGTGTAAAACAGTACAGTCTTAAACAAAATTAGATGAAACACGTCGTTATATCACTTAAGAGCGATTAAAGTTATCAAAAAGACAAACTCGTCCAACTTTTTCCTTAATGTCCTTCGCAACTTTTAACTCAAATAAAAAGCTTCTGTGTTTCCATCGACGGCCGGCGGTAAAATATTTTCCCGGCGATTTAGGAATTGTCGACAAAGCGTGGCTAAGCGTTCCAATTGGTCGGTCTGATAAGTTTGTACTGTATTTTTATGTAACCTAAAGCAATAAAGTAACGTTCTAAAAGACGCACTCACACAGATGCACGCCTTAACAAGACCCTTAAGCCGTGATCGCAGTGCTGTCAGTCACGAGTGCTGAGTAATTCTTAGCCGAAAAGATCCTTGTAAATTTTTGTTTTTATTTAGGGACGTGGGTTCGAGTCCCACCTGAGGTCGATGATTTTTTTTCAAGTGTTATTTATCTTCAATTAAACCTTGCATGGAATTGCTAAAAACAAAAATTTACAATGTTTAAGCATTTCTGATCTAAACCAATAGTCAAATATTTGTAAAAATATATCTATAGGGTGTTGACGGTAGTATACTACTCAGCTATACATATAGCTACAACATTGATCAGAATACGCTGGCTTTGACAGCGAGAAAAAACACTTGAGGAATTTCATCTTGTCACGTGACGTCCTCGGTAGCTTAGTGGTCAAAGCACTCGCCCGGTATGCGATGGGACGTGGGTTCGAGGCCCACCTGAGGTCGATGTTTTTTTTTCAAGTGTTATTTATATCCAAAAAGATCCTCTTTCGGGCACATAGGGACCCCCCACACTAGCGTCTTTCGAGCGTCGGCGTCGTGGCAGCATTCAATCTGTGTTGACGCAACGCTTTCGCAGCAGCATTTACTTAACGCTGATTTCACACTTCCACGACGTCGACGCGCGAAAGACACTAGTATGGTGGAGGTCTTATACTCACTCGTGCTACGAATTTAGCTAAGGGAAATCATATTATCTGCTGATGTACAGAAGTGGTGAAAGAAACATACCTCTTTCAGTCTTGATTACAGGAAATGGAGACAAGACAAATCCTAGAAAGTGCGGAAAGGAAGATCATAACTTCTATTATTAAAACAGGTAGTTCAACAAGAGAATGTCGTTCTTAATCTAAACATATAATGAAATTTCTCTAGAATGAATTGTTAATTATCTGAAGCTTGTAACAAAACGTGTATTTATATTTATAGTACAGTCAACAGCACGTCGACCTACCCCAAAAAACAAAAATTTTCCAATAGATTTTCAACTTTAAGCCTGACATAATAGAGTTTATTTTTAAATGAGAAAATTTTACGTTTTGTGGTAGGTCGACGTGCTGTTGTCCGTACAATAATAAACCTTTTACGTTAGAGATAATCAGATATTTTCACTCAGAAACAAAACTTTTGGTCGTCGGCAATGCGGAATGCAAACCAAATATGCATCAACCTAAAGCCTAGCAAAGCTTACGGCCTAACGAGTTCTCTTTCTGTAAGAAGAAGAAGAAGAAGAAGTCATGATCCTTGGTCATAAGAGAACAGCAAAACCGCGGTATAGCGCATAACAAAACATAAGAAATACACACAAATATTAACCTACCAATCTTATTGATTATAAAACACAATAATTCTTATTGTAACAATTTGTTGATTTTAAACTTGAATTGTGAAAAGATATGCCAATTTTATTTAAAATATTCTGTGAACGTAGAAAAATAGACTTTAATCAGAAATTCAGTTCACCTCACACTATACCACAAATTCAGTTTTGGATTAGATTTTTTTAAATTTCTTTATAGGCTGCCCGCTCACGTCTAGACGTCTACTACGAAAAACGAAATCCGTCAATACGATAATCGTTTTGCGGATTGCTTACTATGAAACGTTTCGGATCCGATATCGGCGACGACGTTCGTTGTTTGACGAAGACATTTGTTTTATTTTAACATAAAATAATCACAATAAATATCATAGAATCTTAAAAATGTGATGTATTGATCGTATTAAGCAGTAAAATAAAAAAACACGTTTATTGTTGCTTTTTTTTAAATGATTTCCGGTTTTTTTTCTATAAGTTCGGTAAATAGCATCTTAGTCATTCGTTTCACGAAGTCATTCCGAAATGTGTCTATGGATCCAATCGAAGCATTGAAATCCGATAGTGTTTCGTAGTAGGCTTATCGTTTGCGTATCTTTCGTGTTTCGTTTCGTCCGAAACATCGTATATCGTTTTTCGTAGTAGACGTCCTGATCCGGCCCGACTATCGGTCCTGCAAAAAGTCTGACGTGAGCGGGTGACCTAAAGGGAACAAACAGCTATCAATATTATATTAAGCATATTGTGTATAATGCTGAAGCATTACAAGTTTTCACCAGTAGTTTTTACAGTAAACAATTTAACGAGATAAAAAGTGCGTTTAAAATTAACAAACGGACAAAACAATAATATAAGCAAGACTTAGTATAAAAGCAGTGAATATTCCTTATACCATGTCAATCTAATGGCATTTAACGCACTGCAACTTCGGGCAATATTTTAAGAGATTTTCGCGTACAATTTAACTTTTCGCCACTTACATATTTACTATTCACTAATATGCACAGAGTTGGTGAAGTTATCCAGGACTGAGGATGCAAATTCTTTCAAACTTAAAAGAATGAGTCGAGATTAAAGCAGTATTTATATTATTCCATTATGAACATACCCTGTACAAACACGTCCTAAATAATTAATTCATCCTAATAAACATTTATTCTGAATGATATATATTTTTTGTTTAATAGATTTTCAACAATGCTTTGCCAAAGTAATTAATTATGTTACGGTTTTGAGTAGAGATTTTTCTGAGATATCTTGGTGTCATTAAAGTAAAAATGTGTTTGAGCTGCAAATTTCAGAAGAACCTTCACAAAAGTAAGACTAGTGTAAGATTAGGTATTATTTACACAAACGGCTGTGTTTACGAGATACTACTAACTAGAAGTTAAGTGTCTTATCTGTCGAATCTGTCAATTACGTACGTATACGAAATTTGACAGATTTTACAAGACTTGGCAGATTTGAGATTGTTTTAAGAGTTCATGGTTACCCTGCAGTGGTATTACGACGATATTTTTATGAGTACATAAATTTTAATTATAATATTATATTGTCTACTCATGAGTAAAAATTACTTTTATTATGGGAACAACGGTAAAATCAAAAATAAAATATCAGCTGTTCTGTTCCATACATTTTGGTCAAGTAAAACTGCAAGTTTAGTAAGGAGAAGTAGATAATTAATTTTTTTCTATGTTACTATTGGTCCCTTAGTAAAATTTGTTTTTATCAATTGCGAAGAACACCCTTTTAAAATGTGTGTACTCATAAATAAAACCTCCTGTATAGGTGTCAAAAGCATTGGTTATAAAAGCTGCTACTTCTAGTTTTTTTTTATTTGTTTATTTCTAAGCTTTCTTATTTTTAAGAGGCTTAATACAATAGAGCAGCAACACAAAAAAACATGTTATTTACAGTATATACAACATAGCGCTAATCAATGACCTAAAATATACAATATTATCGATATCTCTCTCTCTTAATTCGCTCAGAGAATATTGAAATATATATCAATCTTTTTGGCAAATTTATTGTGTTTATTTATCAGTGAAAACGTCAGCGCTGACTTATTCTGGAGGTGGGTTTTCCCATTGAACAGATAGGCTCTTCAATTAATTCTTACAGCTTTTTGTCATTTATTTATTAACTGTTTCAAAATCCTATAGCATTCATTTGTAGATGTTTACAAAATAGTATCGATTACATCGTTTTGGGATTGGGGAAAAAATTGGGATTAGGCGCGGGCTACATGACATGACAGTTAATTTGTTGTCTTGGCAAATATTTATTTTGAATATTGTACATCTTTGCAGATATTGTTTGACACCATAAATATAACTACTTGTGCAATTAAAATTAATTTAACACTTAAATGCAATTTGGAGAAAGAATCGATGCATTCTTTAAAATGTTTTGGTTAATAAATAAATATATATTTATTTCTCTAGCTATCTACGTTGCAAATTGCAAACTGCCCAAAACCGTTCCCTGTGCCGTTTTATGGGGAAGGCCTATCTTCAGCAGTGGACTTCTAAGGGGTGCCGATAAGATACAAGCTTTTATTAAAACAAAATCAAAGTCTGCAGATGCTCCAAAACGTTTTAATAACTAAAGTTTCGCAATTTCTCTGCAAAATATTAAACACTATTTCAGTGCTTATCTTTTTCAACAGTTCTGAAAGATACGAGTAATAATTTATAGAGCATTGTCAACTAAGAATGTAATAGATTTACCCGAGCCAATGCAGGATAAGCTGGCCTAAATGAGAGGGATGAAAAATGGCTAACACTGAAAGTGCAGCGGCGAGCGAATGTGGACCTTATTGCTTTGAGTTAGACATGCAAGTATGCTGTTTTCAAAAGTGACAGTGGAATGGGATTTTGACTCGTATTGCGTTGGTTTAAGAACAAAGATTCCATCTTTTCGAGGGTGATTGTGGGGACAAGCGGAAACTGCATTGTAGATGTATGCTTTGAATGATGAATTTAAGAGATTTGAGCAATGATTAATTTTAACGTTATAAATATAAAATGCTACGATAACATAAATACACTTTTTGCATGAAGTTGATATTTCCACTTTGAATGGTTAATTTAAAATTCGTAAACAGGGGCTAACTACGAGTTTTTTAAAAAGTAGGTAGGTACTATTACCATGTGTTGTTGGAAGTAAAAATAACACAATTGCAACTGTTAAAAAATCATAATTAAACCCCTAAACAGAAATGTTTTTACCTCCAAAACCCATATCTCACATCAGACTACTAATCATAGGACTCTGATCAAGTTAATGGCTATCGAAAAAAAAAAAAAAGTGATATTTGTATTTTTAATAAGCCATGTTGGAACGGCACGGAAAACTATTTAACCATTTTCATGTCGAAGGTTTGTTTATCACGCTCTCATTACGTTATATAAACATTTATTAATACATTTTTATTGTAGGCAGTAGGCACTATACTATTAATTAGCCTCCCAGTCCAGAAAAAAAAAGACAAAATATAAATTTCGTTGTTACGCGACATACAATAGTTATTAAAATTAGACGAAAATCTGTAGTTTTTAAGATATTTCTTACTAATGTTATTAATTGAATACCTATGTATGTTGGAAATAATACTGATACTTAGCATGATTAATGCATACTAAGACTAGGTATTTATTTTATCATTCAATTGACGTTTCGACCTGGTTGCACCGATTGTGGTCACAGGCACGGAAATAAATTGTTCACTCCGTACACTAACTGTGTCTCTATGTTACAGGGTGTCCCAAAATTCAACGATAAGCTGGCACCAGATGGTGGGCCTTATGACTACTTCATGAAAAATAGAAAATATATACCTCTAATTTTTAAATATTACTAATTATCTTTAACATTATTATTTCCAGTTTCTTTTTTATAGACTCGGCTATTTTAAAAATACGAGCTTTCGAATGTTATAAATGGGCCTAAGCCAAGTGAATAACATTTTTTTTAATGAATAGCTTCTGATTGTTTTTTATGGTCTGTTTGCAGGAACTTGCCAACTTTTGCAGGAGCGCATAGGTGTAGTCGCGTAGGTCTAGAGTTTTTTATTATTACTAATTATCGTTGAATTTTGGGAAACCCTATATATGATTGGATGTTTGTTCAACAGAATTACTTGAAATTATCACACAAATAGATTTTGATCTGTCGCAACCCATACCATAACATTAATCCGTTTCTGATTTCCTTTAAAATTATTTTTCATTTTTCTTCGGCTTAATTCCGGAATCTACGCAGATGCAAAAATGCGGACAGAAGCTAGCCGTATAATAAATCAAACGTAACTCTTTTAAAAATGAAAATACAGGGTCAAACAAGTCTCATCAAGAGCCCTTCGCTGCCCGGCGACAAAGTGCCTGACCGGTCAGACAAGTTTTAGCCCGGAAAACCTAATGCAACCGGTATATGAAAGTTTCGGGAGTTTTATCTGGTTCACGATGATTTTTAGACTGCGTACTATGTTAAAGTAATTGTTGAAACGGAAAATTGTTTGAAACAGTGAAGGATTTTATAAGAAATGATTTAAATCAATGCAAAAACTGCAATAAATTTGAGTATTCGTAGCCGCTGTTTTTTTTCTTTTCATATCTATATTGTGGAATAATGACAGCTAATTGGCAATTCCAGAATGGAAAAGTTTGGTTTTACGTTCCAATTTTACCAAACTTTGTATTGTCGGATTAGTACCGTAACGAATTAGTTCATATTATGATAGACGGTCTCTGTTCCCGAGTTCAATTCGCGATTATGGTTAATTCGTGTTTCTTTCTAAATTTTCTCGAGTCTGTATGTACTGGCAGCAGCCATGTTAAATAGAAATTCAGTCTCTGATGTCGCAACACAAATAACTTTTTCTTTACTTTAAGACCATGACAATTATTGAGCTATTTGGTGAATTTTGATTTTATATATAATAGACATTGGTGAATTGGGTTTTTAACTCTGATGTTGGCTCAATTGGATAAGATTTTGCATTTGACAAGAACCCCATTTGAGTAGAAATATTATTTCATCATAATTATTATCATCTTTGACTGTAGTGTTCTAGTATGGGCGAGAGAGTCATATCATGCTAAATGTTAGTTTAAAATGACTACCATGTTTCAGAGATAGATGGTCGGTATTACTGCGCTGTAGGATGTGTGCTCGATGCATTTGAGCAATAGAGTCCATTTAGAATAAGATAGGTCTGTTTATTACAAACTTGAACAATATCCCTAGTCTTTATAGTAAGTGCCGTGCTTCGCAATGCGCTATGAAGTGGAGGGTGCATCGCATGTACTTCGGCGATCTATTTAGATCGCTTGCTCAAACGATTCGTTTATGTCAGCTTAGTTGCATTCGAAACATTTTATATTTTTAGACATTAATATTATTTTATTAGGTCAAGTAGGTAAGTTAGTGTTTTGATTATCGTTCCAAATTTCAGATTGTTGGAAAGTCCATGCATTAATGAGGTCATGTATTTGTATTTTTAATATTCAAAATCTATTGCTGCTAATATGAACTCAAATTACGACATATGATGATTCTAATGAAAAAGGTTTATTGCACCAATAGTGACTAGTTAATGATAAAAATGAGTGCATTTAAAACTGTAATTAATTACTTAAAAACAGGGTGACAATAGTTACAGAGTTTCTTGCGCTTATTCTTGACTCTTCTTGGCATTAGCCCACAAATTGTCTCCAATTAGTGGTAGGGTAAAAACATTATAATATACTCGCACTGAGAAAGTACTTCTTATGGTCTATTTGCAAAAATAAATTATCTTTATTTTCATTGGACGGATTTACAAACCATGTTTAAGTTAAGGCAAGGTCTACATGCGAGAGGCTGCAGTGAATGTTGTTGAAAACAATTGTTTTTGAGAGGTGTTTTTAAAGCATTAGAACTTTAATTAGCTTTTAAATTCGTAGAAATCATAATATGCTAATTCCTAAATCACTATTTTTGAAAATTAATTACGTGAATTCTGCTCATTAAATTTTTTATGGCTTTGGGCTCGTTTATCCAACCAAAATTGAAACAACGATAGTAGAATTCACAGAATGAATTATCATAGAAAGTGATTTTTTTAAAATAAGCCCTCAATTTGCTTACAAAAAGAAATCCTGTGCAAGAAGCGTGTTAGTTTCTTTTGCTTTTGGTTTTACCATTATTTTTAGATATTAATTATAAAATGTAGAGCTGAAAAAAATTTTTTTTCATATCACGGTAAAAAAATCTGAAAAGCAATCGCATTGATTTTGAAAACCGAAAGTAAATTTTGGGAAATGGTACATGCAATTAGTTTAATTACATTCCTGTTTTAATGGCAATTGTGTGCTGGGGTACACAAGTTTCACATAGGCAAGTAAATGGACATGCAATTAAAGTTACTAGGGGTCAAGTGAAGTCTTAAATTTCTTAAAATACTTTTCCCATCGGGTTAAAAAAAACTTTTCCAACTAATTTTATTCTGCTGTAGTTTCTATGTTATGTAGTTTCCACTTGAAGAAATCTAGAAATTTATGGAGTACGACCAATAATTGTAGAATTGTATATATTAATATATTTTATATTATTGTATTTATTGTATATTTTATATAGTATTCATATAATTGTGTAATACACAGAACAATAAAAAAATGCGAAAACGGATGTGTAATATTGCCATTATTTCGATTTCCTTTGCGTTTTGCTAGAGTCAATTATAGTTGTGTACCTATAGTTTTTCTAAAGCTTCCAACCTAAGAAGTTTTCCGAATTAAAAAACAAATAAACAAAAAATTATAAATAACGGATTCAACGAATTAGGTGAGCAGATGACCCGATAAAGGTTGCAGGAAGCCGACTGTATGCAGGCTTCTTTCAATCTGGCAATGTGGAAGACATTGGGGGAGGTCTATGTTAGCGGAGGAAGTTTGGCTGAAATGTTGATGATGACGAACCCACTTTTTAAATGACACTAAAGTACCTCTTTATCTTCCTCTTTGCTTGGCTTTCTTTTCGTTCCGAAGGGAGGGATAGTGATCATGAACATATTGTTAAATTTGGAGTAGTTGCCAGGGTAACCAGAGCAGAAATGTAAAACAGTAAAAAAAACACTGACTTGTAATGACATTGCGTATCTGTTTACCGCTTACATAATAGCCTGCCTATTAAACGATCCCGACTTAATCGTCTTAGCTATTTCATGTGTCACACACACGTGTTCGCGTTTTGCAAGCGAACGCTTGGCTTCGAGCCATTAGAGACCGCGTCCAGCCATTTGTGACCGCAGGGCGAGCCATCCGTTACCGCTTGGCTAGCCATCGGTCGCCGCATGGTCGGCCGTTTGCAACTGCGTAGCGTCATCGTTTAGGTGCTGAGTGAGAGGTTAAGGTGCGTGCAGATTGACAAACTTTAATCAAAATAACTTAGATGGATAAAAGACGGTACTATTTGAGGGAGTTTGTATACTTTTGAAACATAATAGCAGCAAGTACCGGTGGATCATACGAGTATGTAGTACATATATTTTTATTTATGACAGAGACATAAATAAAAATATATTTAACAAAGTTCTTTACACCTAAATGCTGTTAATAGAACTGTTTCCTGGCTTGCGAGTTATGGTACCTATATTTTTATAGGTATCATAACTCGCAAGCAGTTATTGGTAATTGGTAAGCAATAAAAATAAAGCACGAATTAAGAACTTGTATTAATTTTATAGTCGCTAGCATTGCAATTTTCTAATTAACCCACTCGATACTGACACTAACATTATCAACTTGGCGCTTTTATTTATTGCTGACATTATGAAATCAATTCGTTTTGACTTAAGATTATGAATCCAACTTACGCCCGCGGCGTTCCGTCGTTTGTTCCTTGATTTTTTTGATAAACATAAACCGGCGGTATGTCTTCAATATCATACTGCACTTTAGCCATTATAAACGCACCCTTTGACTCAGGTGAGGGATGAATCGATTGGATGATTAAAGTTGTAACTGCGGTAAGATAATGGTTTATCGGGTGCCAGTGCGAAGTGTCTTCAAACATGTTTGAGGTTCAGAGTGGCATTTCAATGATTCTGCTTTAAGTGTTGTATAACATACATAATAAGGCACATGTGAATAGGCTTAATGGTGGGGGGGGGGGTCAATAACGGGTACTTAACATTTTAACCTTCATAAAACTGAAAATAATTAATTTTAATCATCCGTTTTATTTTAATAATAATTCTTGGTAATCAGGGTTTGAAAAATGATCATTATTTAAAGTTAACTTTCTTAATAAAATTTAAAAAGGGGTACCCTTACGGGCAAGAAGTATAACAATCTTAAGGCATTATTTCTGACAAAATTCGCAGGTAAAAGTTGCATCTTAATCCTCGTCGTCTGCTCCAGCATAGGGGCAGTGGGTCCTTTTTTTATTGACCAAATTCAAAATAACAGCAGCCTAACTTTTAAATGGAACTATCGAGCGGAACAGTCGAAACAAGAAGTATTTTCAAGTATCCAGATTATTAATATTTTTGTTTCAAAATTGGCTGATTTTATAAAAGTCATTATTAAATCTTTAATTTGTTTCCTTTTTATATGAATACGTATAGGTACCCCTAAGTGTGTATGTCAGTTTACAAACATATATAAAATAAACAGATTACACTACAGAAACACACCAGATCTTACTATTTAGCGAAATAACTGGCCTATTGGAAAAACTGTACTCACAATATAAATAATTATTTTTCTTACTCATTAAACACAATCTGTCTGCGATCAAAAAATAAGTATATAATAGGTATTACATAGAATGGTTAATGATTTTTACTTTGACACCAACATGGCTGGAGGACCCTTCACTCTCAGAGGATTACGAAGGTTCTTTATTAACGCCAAAAATTCTTGTTTCGCAATAGTATTAATCTAGCCAAAATGTTTTGTCTTTGTAATGATTGTATTAAGCTTTTACCTTTATTGGTTTACTGGCGTGATAAATAAATAAACGCCTGACAACACACTGATTGAAATGGTCTCAAAATAGCGTCTTTTGTTTCTTTCGTAGTACCAGGGCCATAACCATGAACTACTAAAACAATCACAAATCTGTCAAACATTATCATTTCTGTCAAATTTTGTTTGAAATGACGTACTAAAATTGAGAGATTTGACAACTTTGAGATTGTTTTAAGAGTTCATGGTTATGGCCCTGAGTAATTAAAAAAAAGTTACCTTAATCGACCCGGACCAGGGCCCTAACCATGAACTGTTAAAACAATGACAAATGTGTCAAACATTATCATTTCTGTCAAATTTTGTATGAAATGACGTACCAAAATTGACAGATTTGACAACTTTGTGATTGTTTTTAGAGTTCATGGTTAGGGGGCAGGGCCCTAACCATAAACTGTTAAAACAATCCCAAATCTGTCAAACATTATCATTTCTGTCAAATTTTGTATGAAATGACGTACCAAAATTGACAGATTTGACAACTTTGAGATTGTTTTAAGAGTTCATGGTTATGGCCCAGGACTTGATCCCGTGACTTGAAACATTTAAGGGGGCCCCCACGAATAAACGTCGTCTCATTTACCTACGTAGATAAGATTTGTACAATTGCAAGTTTACTTCAAATAAACAAAAAATGAAATAGGTACAGTAAAGTCAAGACTAGATGAAAATAAACGATTTGAATTGGAAGAAGAGGAATACTCGCAATTAACGGTTTTCGCTGCATCGACATCCTAGTTGGACTTTTTCAATAAAATCAAGAGTGATTGAAATTGCTGCGTTGAGTGAGATTGCTTGCTCGTTTTTCAGCGAAAATGGGAGAGGGTCTATAAGACCGTAACCCCTTTTATAACTTGGCTACGGAAGCTAAAATATTGTTAAATAATGAATAAAATATTAAACTTTTAAAAAATACTTTACTTAGTAAAAATATAAAATTCCAAGCAATGATGGCAAAAATGTTAATAGTGTCTCGTTTTGATGGATTTAAACCTAAAAGAGTAGAAAGACTTTACATTATGCCACGAAAATCATAAAAAGTAACTACAGGACAAAGGCATTATCGTTCAACCCAAATGCTGCCAGGAAGAAATCGCTTTTTCGTGATCGGAGATGATCCTTTACTCGCTTTTAAATAAAAAAATCATCATTGCCAAGTTTTATTATTATCATCAAATTACGACATATTATTACGTAATTGCTTGCATAACCTCCACAAGTGTTATTTTAAGTCTGATATTCAACATCTTTTTATTTAATTGTCACTTTGTTTGAAGTTAAATATAACTTGATACAGGTATACGTTCAACCAAATTTAAGTTGCTTAACCGGCTAGTCAGCTTAAGTAAACAGATTCTTTAATTAGTTTAAAATTTTAAAAACCTTAAAAAGTAAATATATTTCTCGATCTGAAACTCCCACTGCACTTTGTCCCCAAATCTTATTACATTAAAGTTTTCTATTATGTCTGCTTTCGCCAGAGCTTCAAAGGTTATAGAATGAGATAAGGTTGAAAAGAGACAGAACACGTACCTCTGTGATTTCGGTATAAACTCAGATACACATTTGCACTAATCTCAGGGCGAAGAAAGTTTATAAACGGCACAAAATGCGGGTAGGATTTGTAATGTATATCTACTTATCGACAGGGTCCTTCGGGAACCGCTCGATTAGAAAGTTATTCCGGAATAGTTTTACTTTATTCAACAAGTACCTATTAACACTTTTCCGTAAACTATTTGATGTATTTAGGCCTATGGTTTGTAATTTACTACAAAAAGGTCACGGGCCACAAGCCAAAAATCGCATGCTACCCCACTCTAAATACAAAGTAAATGTTGAAATCACAGTAAAGTAAACATACAATATGTTTTTACATTATTTTTTCTTTATAAAGGGCCCCAAATTCTTGTGCGCCCAAAAGGGACCTATTACTACGTAGGCGCATGTAGGTACACGGCAGTTGAATAACCATCAAAAGCCACATGAAACGGTTGCACAATGTATGCATATATTGGTGCAATAATTAACGCACAGAAGTAACTACAAATGCAGATACTTTTTCCTTTACTATGCTTGTGATCTATGGGTACGTCCAGCAGATTTGGCAAATGCGCTGCAAATGCGCAACTCACGCGCTCAGCACTCAGCTGCACGCGCGCAGCACGCGATCCGTTACTGCAATCGGATGGTGCGCCTCCTCAGCGGAACTCATGCAAGGCTTGGCGCGCGATCTGCGCGCGTGTATTTTTAGTCCACTTTCCAGGTAGCTCTCAAGTCGCGCGCAGCTCGTACGCGGCGCATAGCTTGCGCGCGAGCTGCGCGTTCGCGGCGCATTCGCCAGATTTGAACGAATTTATTCTTGCCGAATTTCATGACTCAGCACTTAAAACTCTAGGTCAACTAACTACCTTAGGGTTTTGATTTACTTCATCATCATCATCATTTCAGCCACAGGACGTCCACTGCTGAACATATGCCTCCCCCAGTGTCTTTTGTCATCGGGAAGTTTTTGCCATACTCGCCACGCTTGGCAGGCGGGTTGGCGAGCGCAGTTTTTTTTTATTATTTCACATGCAGACGCTGCTCCCCGTCGCGTGCTACAGGATTTAGTCGCCTCTTACGACACGCCTCCTGTTGGCGGTGGTGGTGTTTGATTTACTTGTTCGTGTCAAAATATGCGGCATAGGCGGCCGTATCTCTTGGTGTCGTTGACGAAGAAGTTTGACTAAGAGTTATAATATTAATAAATCAATACCTCCAAGCGTTCATCATGAAAAGTGTCTTAACAAACATTTCCAAAACCTTTTTAAAGAGTAATTTTTCCTATTTATGTACAGAACCCTACAGACCACAAAACTTTGTAAATCTGAAAACCACGGTGCTATTCTCGAATGTGCAATTGGAATAGTGACTAAAAAGACAGTTGTCGCCGAACCGCCGTCTATCCACGCCTTGAAACCAAGTCACCCGATAGATAGCAAAACGAATAAATCAGGATCGAAACTCGATCATCGAATTCCAAGACGGAAATATTTGATTCCGACACTTTGACGGAGACACTTGTAAATTGCTGCATGTTGCATTTTCAAGAAATTTACGCAAGTCTGTCACTGGCAATGTATATTATCAAATAATGAATAAAGATTAGTTAGAAAAAAATTTAATCTATGTAGCTGGAATAAAAATATGACATTTAACTAGAAAAGTTGGTAACCTTCTACTAGTTGCTATGATAAAATATATTTAAACTTAATTAAATTAAACTAAAAACATACTCTTTGTTATACCCGTGTGCGAGATTGACACACGCCAATCTCGCAGAAACTCGAGGATATCACGATCTATTTGGCATAAGTACCAATTTTTATCACTGTTTTCGTTGTTTTCATGACAAGGTAAGTAATTAAAGAATTTGGAAAACTTTTCTGGTATCAAATTTAAGTAATATTATTTTTCAATGGAAATTTCGATACTATCAGCACAAGTACAAATTAATGTCGTTTGACAGCTAACAAAGTCTGCCGGCCGCCTTTTCCCTAAAAAATTTCAATCAGCAATAATAGGAATCAGGGTACGACAGCTAGTATTAATTAATTGACGGATTGAAATTATGTAGGTACTATTTGTAACACAAACGCGAACAGATGATAGAGTTTCATCTGTAATAATATGAGCTGAACATCAAAACTTCTTAAAGTTCCTAAAGAATAAAATCAAAAATATTTTAAATAAAAAAAGTATTCCTGTTTTTAGTATTTGTTGTTATAGCGGCAACAGAAATAAAGATAAAGAACATTTATTGCGGGACATTACAACGACACATAACAAAACAGAACGCAAACAATAACTTTGAAAACTAAAATAAAAACATGGAACATACTGGAGAAAAAAGCAAGAAGAAAAAAAAAATGACCGAGCTGTACCGCTATGCGCGTCGCGAAGCCCATCGCAATAGGACTTCACTCAGCATAAAGTCGTTGCCCACTACGTAGGCTACGACGCTGGTTTTCAGTAGGCCCCTGCCGATTAAGATCACGGACTGCATTAAATAAAATACATCATCTGTGAAAATTTCAACTGTCTAACTATCCCGGTTCATGAGGTACAGCCTAGTGACAGATGGACAGACAGACCGACGGACAGCGGAGTCATGTTCTACCCTTTGGATACGGAACCCTAAAAACTAACTTTTATATATTGTCTCGGGTCAAGTGTTGTGGTACCGTCGTTGTTCCTGATTTCTATAACAACTTGTGTTATAGCTTTAGCTACTTACCTTAGGATCAGAGCAATGTATGTGATGTTGTCCAATATTTATTTATTATTTATTTATTTCAAATTTCTTTGGTGCAGTAAAATTAAATACAAATAAGGGAATCGCAAACTGCTTTCCGAAAGCCAACTCAGTCATCCATTTCACCTTTACCCCACTTCACCCGTCCAGCCCAGAAACCACAGCAATTGATTAAATGAAATGCATTACGGCTGTTGAAAACAGGTTTATTAATTTGTAAACTGGAAACATCAATCAGAAATACACTCGAAAATCGACTTTATAACAAGGACATGGGACTTTTTTTGAAAAGGCGTATGATCTGATTTGTTGAGGAAATGCTGTGTAGTACAAGATTAGATTTGTCGTGGACATGAATTTATGAATCCTCAGTCAACGTACTTTATTTAAATTAGCAGTGAAATCCTCGTTTTATTAAATGTCAAGGTAATATTATGTTTAGATTTAATAAAAAAGAATGATATTTTTTTAAAAATTATAGTTCTTTAATAAACTACAGCGACCTTGAAAGCATCTGACTTGCAGTCAGCATCATATTGGCCCTTGATGATCTAATCAAGGTTGTATTAAGTTTATTTCGACGACCTTTGGCGCTCCGGACTACAATGCCAAGCGGTTGGGGTTCGAATCCCGTAAGGGGAAAATGTTTGTGTGATGAGCACGAACGTTGTACGTAAGTTGTTTATAAACGTATTTAAGTATGTTGATTCGTTATCTTCATAGTTCAAGCATTGCTTAGTTTGAGTGTAGTTAATTGATGTAATTTATTTATTATGTTGTTCGAAAAAATATTTTGCCATTATTTAATATGTGTCTGCACTGGTTTCGTATAGGTGAAAGTTAACAGGACTTGACACTTCTTACTAAATTTAAGTGAAAAATCACTAAACAATTTTAGAAATGGCCCATGTACTCATGGTCTTTAAGTTGTGTTTGATGGCTCCTGCAGAGTAATAAATTTTAATGCAGTCAGCAGACATAACAAAATATTATTTTAATCAATGTAGGTAATCAGGTCATTTCTTTGGTTGGAAAAATTTGATGCTTCCCATTCCATATAAAATTTAGTGAAGTTCATACCACTTATTAAAATTTGCGGGGATCATTGTTATTTTTTTAAAGGCAGAAACACGACGACTGTCGACCCCATGGCTTAGGAAACACAGTTCATGGGTGAACACATGAGAAATGTGTTTCTATTGGCATTTATTGTTTATCGTTTCCTTTCAAGTAGAAGTAAAATTGTGAATAAAAATATTTTCATTAAATATACATTTGAAGAGTTCATTGAATTAATTAACTTACACTACCGATGTTGACTAAGAACCTAGGAACTTAATATGGAAATATATTAATTTCAATTAAAATACTTTGAAAACACAATGCATTCACTAATTTATGTTTTACAGTCTGTCTCATTTCATCAAATAAACCCCCAACTCAAAAAGCAACATAAAATTAATATGTAAACTATTTGTTAACTCTTTTGCCCTTCAACTTTATTACAAGAAATGTTGCCTTGTGTTTTGATCCAAGCGTCATTCGGGGGACCGCTTGTATTTTTATTTATGTTACTCAATAATTATAATCATCTTATTTTTACCTTCGTCACTGCCTCCTTTACTCATTTTATTAGTACCTATTTAGTTTTTTTTTTTTTTTTAATATAAATAAATAAATAAAAATAAATATTGGACAACATCACATACATTGCTCCGATCCTATGGTAAGTAGCTAAAGCACTTGTGTTATAGAAATCAGAAACAACGACGGAACCACAACACCCAGACCCGAGCCAATTATAGAAAAGTTCGTTTTCTACATTGACCCGACCGGGGATCGAACCCGGAACCTCAGAGATGGCGGCGCCATTTAAATTACCGGCGTGCTCGCCTCTCGGCTACGGAGGTCGTCAAGCAGTCATTTTCCTAAGCGATGACGCTTCGATCAAAACATAACAAGGCAATATTTCTTGTAATAAAGTTAAAGGGCCAAAGAGTTAACAAGTAGTTTACATATTATTTTTTACTTTTTATATGTTGCTTTATGAGTCGGGGGTTTTTTAAAATTGTATTTTTATTTAATACTTTTTATACGATTAGCCCCAACGTCTAAATTCGCAATTTTGTGATAGCGAAGATCTTGGATTTGAAATTTAGCATAGTGTATGTATAGTATTCTACTAGTCAGCCCTTTCATTGGATACCCACATTGATGGAGTTTAAAAAAAAAATGTAATCCGCCATTTTGTTACGGAGGCCATCTTGGATTTGAAATTTGTCATAGTGTATAGTATTCTACTAGTCAAGCCCTTCCATTTGATACCCACATTGAGGGAGTTACTAATTAATCATTCAAACAAAAAAAAACTAAATCAAAATTGGTTCATTCGGAAGCTACGATGCCATACACACACACACACACACACACACACACACACACACACACACACACACACACACACACACACACACCCACCCACACACACACCCACACACACACACACACACACACACACACACACACACCCACACACACACAGACACGTCGGACTAATAACACCCGGTCGTTTTTGCGTCGGGGGTTAAAAAAGGGCCACATGAACTTAATTTTACTTGAAAGAGTACACTAAATCAGGCAGGCAGAATGGCTAACTTAAAATAAAAACAAAGCTTAATTATGATGATATCGCAATGTCGATTTAAATGAAGGTCCTAATTTCTAAGTTTACATTTTAGGGGTGATTTTCTACTCAAAAGCAACATCATTCACTTACCATAGGACAAAATTTGAAATTAAAACGTTACCAAACAAAATAGCTAATCAGCTGTTGTAGCTTGTATGGAACATTAAACTTTTACTTAAATTTTTCGTCGAGGTATTTGGAAATACTAGATATGTTCCGCAAATTCACCTGCTTTTAATTTTAAATCAGAAGTTGAGGAATCAATTTTTGACAAACTGGACGAAAATAGGCCTACTCTATAAAAACCACAACAAGAGGCACTAGGTTGTTGGCATCCAGCTGCTGCCCGCAAGCTTGACTAGGTCGTCAGTGGACGGACCACTACCCGGTGGACTGAAAACGTAGTCAACGATCTGCCCACGCTACGATTTATAGTTTGTGGTCTACTTGAGACCATTTCTTACACAACGTTTGCTACAATTCAAATGATATCGTTCCTAAATAAAAGTTTCATAATCCGATTTGACACAATCTTTATAATCGGGGTTATAGTACAAATTCAGTGTTATTCATGCATCGATTTCCTTCTGGTAGTAGCGCAAAAGTTTTATCAGTTGGACAGAGTGCTGGCCTAGTTAAAGAAGTACCATAAGCCGTGTTATTCGATTAGCAAGTCAGCCGAGTCATTGTATCGGGTAAAAATATCACAGTTTAAAATACTTTAAACAATAATGGACTTGTCAAAGCGAATCAATAGCGGGAAATCAGGAAGGTTGTAGTAGATATTAAAGTATCTAAGATCTCCTGGCCCTCGCATATGATCTGCGCGATGGAATCAAATTATAGTTATTCAAGAGTCACATTTCTAGAGGTTAGATCAATTTGTTTGATTAAACAGGTACATTTGATGGCCGACGATAATATCTTAGAACTTAGTGACAATTGGCTGCAGATGCACAGTGGTTTGGTTAATCGCCTGGTTATTCTCAGGCGAGTTATTACAGAAAACGATATTTTCTAATTTGTTTGGATATTGGTGTGATAGATCCCATTGTGTTTCATTTTGAAGTATAAAAGCATTTAAAACTAAACTATTAAATATACATGACTTTTATAAGTATTTATTATATCAGCTGCTGATAACGTTTAGTAGTTTTCTATTTTCTACCCCTTGAATCAACTATAGAAAATCTTTTACATTTCCATTTGTCCCAGCTTCAAGGAAATACTCTGCGTGGAACACAGATTGCCCCTTAGCTGCTACACTGGCCCACTAGTGGTTAAGTAGGTCGGTAACCATTAGACATGACCACAACTTGCAGACATTTGTGGAACTATGCAGACTCTAGTTACATCCATTCCATGTTTAGTGGCATTAGAAAGTCCGTCTTTTCGGAGACGATGAACACAAACTTTCGATCTAGCCGTTACTAATGTCACAACATAGCTCATTGATAAACTGCAGGCATCTTAGAATTCATAAGTTTTCAAAGCTCATAGAAAATACTATCATTTATGTTAAATATTAACACAGTGAAAATAATTTCTGATAAAGTTTGGACAGGATAAAATAAGTATCTATAGACACAATTATTATTTTACGAAGCTGTTTTAGATTTTTTGTGTCAGAAGTCAGGCACTGACACTGCCTTGTGCATCAATTTAAGTTTTACCATATTTTTCTATATGATAGTAACATAGCACTTGTTCTCGTAGTACCTACGTAGGGTACAAATAAGGTCAAGTACACAATTTGTTTAAGTACGTGATCAGCTGCTGATATACGTACCTACTGTGGAACCAATGCTGAAATCACGCAATGCAATCGATGCTCGTTTAATGCTGTTAAATGATTAAGTTAGCGATAGAATGCCTCTACAAAGAAATGCATAATTTAATTAACCAGTGCTATGGAGATTCTAGTGAAAGCAAATTGTTCCGATAAGGGACGAACTTCATAGTACAGGGCCATAACCATGAACTCTTAAAACAATCTCAAAGTTGTCAAATCTGTCAATTTTGGTAAGTCATTTCATACAAAATTTGACAGCAATGATAGTGTTTGACAGATTTGAGATTGTTTTAAGAGTTCGTGGTTACCGCCCAGGGCATACCTACTCAAATCACCGTTGGACACCGCTCGAAGTCGGCACCGACATCAAGGCTGACTAGCGTCATAAAATTCGCAAAGAACTTCCTTCAATATCCCTTAAAACTCAAACTTGGACTATAAAACCCGATTTTCTTCCTTTTACGATTATACTTAGGAAATTTAAACAGATTACCGGGGGAACTACAGATAATTTGAGGTTGATTTTGGAAAGAAATAAAAATATAACATGCAGTGTATAGGGATCAATTATAATGGCATAATAAGTAATATGTTAAAATGTAATTATGATTATAATTATGTAGTATACACAAGTATACAATGTATAAAGTAGGTGTGACTACGGCTCTACTTTGACCATTTTTGTACCTAAGCATTTTTGGATTTCTATCTGAATTCTTTTTTGTTTCGTCTTTTCTTACATATATCGTCGGGTTATAATAGATTTAAACTGAATTTTTATTTAATACCTTTACGTTTTTAAGATACCTATATGTTGACTACATATTGTAATGTGCTCGCCAAGACCATTCTTTTGATACCAAAAACGTGATGATTATACCATTTGAATTTTTTTGAGGTTGGACTCTGAGCTTTAAATCCCGTCATTTAAAATGTGATACCTCAGTCATTAAAATCGGTTCAGTAGTTAAGGCGCTGCTGTGGAACATGCAACTGAATCATCGAATTTATAATTTATATTCGATGTTTACAATAATTATGAACAGACTGTTCTTAAAAGTAACAAACGTCGCAAAGTTTTTTGTAACACCTACAAATAAAGTCTACCCTGATTTTATTTGTAGGTTTGACAAAAACTTTACTTATTTTATTTTTAACAGTGACAAAATCGTAGATTCCTACATGAGCCCACTTCCGCTCCCAATTTCAAAAATTATATAAAGTCAATTTAAAGTTAAACTGTAAACGATTTTCTTTTATTTCTATCCCTTAGGAATATGCTTTTTCAGTTTGCGAGTTTTTTCCGTGAACGACAATGCTTTAGCGTCAAGTATACACATTACCATCTCATCAGTTTAGGATTTAATCATAACTACTTAAGTGATTTTAATAAGCAGCAATCATTTAGGTGCATGCAATTCTTAGAATTTTTAAAATGGAGACAAGATAATAACAGCTCAGCCTTTGCGTTGAATTATTATTATTTTGTCAATATCTATTAGAATGTTAAAACTTTCATTTTATCAAAGTATTCAATTTATTCAGATCTGTTCTGCACTGTTTCTCAAAACTGGTAAAATTTTACCTAGAGTAGGTATTCATACTACCAGTGCTGGTGATATAACGGAAAAGATAAACAACCTGTTATCTTTTCCCGTTTCTTCCATCTGTATTATGTTTGTTCAAACTTCCTTTGCATTAACTTTACACGGTGCACTCGACGGGTAAGGTCAGACTGAGCAAATTTACAAACCGAGTGAAACACAAATCAACGGCAAAATTGCATTTTCATAACGAAAATGGCGAGAGGGATAAAATTCGTAGTTTCTAGCAACTTAATAGACTTGAAACTTATTGCTTCTGACAAAATAATTAACAGTATTAGTTATCGATAGCCTTGAAATAAATTACTAATGGGCTGGTATCAAATAACTTATAATACTAATTATCTAAGTAACTACTTAATGAAGACTCAATAAAAAACGTATATACCGCACAGGCATTTGGGGGTCTTGTGTCTCGTTTAACGTTTACGTAAAAGAAATAAACGCAATATAGGCCGTTTTTCTTCTACTAGCACAGATTTTCACCATTCAATACCTTAAACAAAACAATGCGATCATAGTAAATCTTGCGTGTGGATGGTCATCTTCATTTTTTATTTTTTTTACTCAAACTTTTTAAGCTTCAACGATCGCTGCATTATTATCACTCAAGGCCAGACTCAGAGTAGAATTAACTCTACGTCAGCACGGTATAACGTGTTGTCTTCAAACATCCCACTGCAAAGCATAGGTCATTTATCTGATGTCACTGGTCTCAGTCAAGTATAAAACCGACACAAAAAAATATTTTATCCAATATTTTGATTTAACAGTGGCGAGCTAGTATCAATCTCTAGTATATATGTATTGTCTTAACATAATTATAGGATTAAACCTCACAAGAAGGCCTCGAACGGCTATAAGTAAAAACAAAAATATCTTTAAATCGATATAGTTTATTAAGTTGCAGGGCTTTTTAAAAAATAATATTTTTTAAATTAATTAATATCTAGTGACAGAGAAAAAAAATAATGAATAACAGCTGAGATAATAATAATTCCCAGCTCTTATTCGATCGTCCAATTACACATTTATTATCTGTTTGGGAACTAAGATGCAAAAGCATAGACCGACATAAAAACACACAGACATACACGTCAAAATTGTAAAACCCTTTTTACCTTTCAACTACTATCGAGTTCATTCATCCAATTGCATCGATTATTGTCAGGTAGGCGCGCATACTGAATGTAGGTACTTTACGGCGAGTAACACGGAAAGTGCAATTTCATAGTTTGTTACTCCAAATGGTTACACGTTCCTCAACTTTGTGAGTATTGCGTTCTAAATTTTACTTTATGGGTATTATGTAAAGTGTGGACTTCTATTTTAAGACGTTAAGTAGTAGAGTTACGATTGCAGTTTATGATAATGCATCGCTTAGGCTAAAAACTAGAGCGACGTCAAGTTGTCTAGTAAATCTGAGACAGTCCACCGTAAACAGAATTTTAGCTACATGTACTTACTCTTTAAATGTGTGTTTATGCGTATTTAATGTTTAAATGTGCATTAATTTTTTAGTTGTACCTATGCGATTGATATGCTATGTGCTTGGATAGGACGCTTAACGTCAATAAATATATTATATGATGAGATGGGAATCTCAAAAAAAGCATATTTCCATGTTTTGGGCACGCAGAAATATTTTAAGAATCACGATATTGCCCTTTGAATCATACAGATCAATACAGAATCGATTTCTGTTGAAATATGACATCTTTTTAATTAATGCAATTAATTCGAATTTGAACCGGGGGTTGTAAAGTGAATAAAACTGACCTTTTTGATTTTACACTCGCCGTGTTAAACCAGCACCGTCAAATGTTTTATCCATAAAATGCTAACTTTTCGCCCTGATTGGTAGAACGGCCAATGAAATCACAACTCTACAAACTGTTCCACAAGGATCGTTTTCAAACTGCATCCAAAGGGGAGACATAAGCATTTCAACTAACCTGATCTCAACTGCATGAAACTTGCTGTTAATCATTTGTTCTTTTGTAATTAAATGGAAAAAACTAATAAAGTTTCAGAGGATACAAATTATTGTACCCATTTGGTTACCAATTATTGTACCCATACCAATAATTGTACCCATACCAATAATTGTACTCATATACTGAAGCTTAAGCACTTTTACAAATCCATTGCCGACCTTAAATTTTACAATCAAAAAGGCGGAGGTATTATTATTAACCAGGCAAAGGGATTTTAACAGCAAAGAAAACTCGATTTTTGAGGATGTCCAATAAGATAACAAAATTGTCTTTGAATAACTCAATGCTGTAATCAAAACCTCTCACTAAAAGTCTCTTAATGTAAATCAATCTGATGATATTAGTTTTATTGAGCCTGCCTTAAGTGTTGCTAATGATATTGTTATTCATGATTTAATAAGCAAAACAGTTCGTCTTTAACTTTAAAAAACCCAATATAAAACAAAATAAAAAAATACCCAAAGGAACAGCCGCAAAATAGAAATCTGCAATGCTGTATTGGAATGGAATGCACTTCAGGAAGTAAGATGTCCATTGGGCCATCTAATCTTTTCAATACAAATTGAAAATCTAACGCCTGTTATAAAGTGGTTCGCTCAGGTATTTATATGACAAGCCAATTTCAGCAGTAAAGATAACCTCGCATCCTTTAACACACAGAAAGAGAGAGTTTTAATAATTTTGGTTAGTGAGATTTTTATTGAAACCTACAAGAATTTTATGAATACATAATAAGTCTCATACAACAACAGCAAGATGAAAAAAATGCCCACATAGTCGAATATTTAAAGGATGCACAAAAAATCCAGAATAGCATAAACTTTCGAGGTGTATAAGGAAATTAGTACGATTACTCATTGGTATTTAGATTGAATTATTTGCAATACCACAAGTCAAATGACGTTCGGATTCCAACTTATGAATATTTAAATTTATCGTCTATTTTCTCTTTATTCGGTTCTTAAAACCAAATATGTCATATTATGCATAATCATGAACTTGTTGAGTAGTCTTATGAATATTATATAATATAATTTCAATTTTATTATTAGTTTGAATACTGTTTAACTTAAATACAACACTGGTATTGCTTCATCTTCATTTAATCATTTGATGTAATACAAGTTACTGATGCTCACTTATCAAAAACGATGATGTCAGAATGATGCGATAATAAATTATCTGCAAGACAGCTTTAAAATAAGGTGGACTAACAATTTAGATGACATGTAAAGTGAGGTACAACACACAATATTGATATTAAATGCAATTAATATCAATGCCAAACCACGAGAACGATATGAAAATGTTTCAATAAAACTTCAACATCAAAACGGTATTCGAATCACAATTAACAAAGCCAAGTATTCCAATAAATAAGTACAAAGACCTTGTTTTAATAAAAATATTGGAAACTGACAAAGGAAATCTAGTAACAGATACTGTTGGCCGATAACTGTGTTCTATTTTCATGTACATTTATATTTTCAAAAACTATACTAGTTGATTATTATAATAACAAGATTCATTATTTAGACATTCGCTGTAATGCAGATCAATAAAAAGAGTTTTATCACATAATTTTGTAATGAATTCACCTTGAAACTTAACGTACTTATGAAGTTTTAGCCCAGGGCCCTAACCATGAACTGTTAAAACAATCACATTTCTTCACATTTCTGTCAAATTTTGTATGAAATGACGTACCAAAATTGACAGATTTGACAACTTTGTGATTGTTTTAACAGTTCGTGGTTAGGGCCCTGTTATTGTTAATTAAATGCTTCTCGTCTGTTATTCATATAATATATCTTAGTAACACAGAAGTTTATGGTGTTGTGCAGATAAAGTACGTAAAGTATTTTACGTTTCTGTACTAGTTTTATACACAATTTTCATGTCCAAACTACAACAACAACTGTTCAACAGCCCCCAATTCTCGTAAACAGCCTTTAGTAAATCCACGGTTATTGCCTACGTCATCCACATTTCCACGCTACTATATGAAACTAATTTCAATCCGAGCTAGAAATATAATTTTAAGGTAATTTCCGCAGCTGAAATAAACGACGTGTCATCGAGTGCGATAGTTATAATAAATTATAACAAATGGACAAACATAATGTTTATTTTGATAAAAAGGACAAATATAAAATATAGGTTAAATTATGACGTAGCGGCTATATTTAATTTAATGGGCATTTTGGTGACATTAATCTGAGTGTATGATGCTGCCACCGCGCTTTTGGCGGGATTTCAAATATCACCGCACACTAAATTTAATGGTACAAATTGGTTTAATCACGTTAAGGTGTAAATATTGCGCTGCAGCTAGTAACGCGTGGACGTTGCGTCAAGCCGTTTGTCACTCACGGCCCTCCTCCGGAGCTTGCTGAGCCGGTTCCGAGGAGCACCTCCACTCAGCCAAACTGCTTCCTCACCAAAATTTACAGACCGCGCGAAATACAATCAATTTACTTTGAACTTAACCCTTGTTTTTTATCTCTAGAAATAAACCAGCAGCGGTACAGGGCATTCTTATACGATTACCATTTATATAACTTTTGCGCGGTGTATCCGGCATAATAACATCGGGCTGTTAGCATTTGAATTCGCAATTGCGATTCAGTTTCAACGCTGTTCAAGATATGAAAGTTAAGAAAACAATTAAAGTGCTTTGGGGATGAAAAAGCGCGACGTTACCCCGTGCTGGTGTGACTGTGCTCTCCGATGCTGCGAATCCCGCTTTGGTATTATGTGGCGCGAGAGTAGGTACGGTTTAGCGTCGAGCGCGTTTGTAGCCCGTAGCGGCGCGGTCGCCGAAGGGCTGTGTTGCCGGGTAGCGGCCGCGGCGGCGCCAGCACGCTACTGCGGCACGCGCGCCACCCGCGCCTGCTCGCGGCGCGACGCATCCCCCCCGCGCCCGCGCTGCCGCACCGGGCCGCACGCACGCCGCATTCTTGCGATCCGCCCGCCCTGAGGCCGCCGCACAAAGAGCGCCTTCGCGCCGCAACTTGGCGCTCCTGCGGCAAGCGTGCCCTATCGCCGATCGCGCCGATATGCACATCATTAGTGCATACTTTTTGACGTGACACCCGGTCTACTTCCACGTTAAATTCGTTTTGCTCGATGACCTTAAAACCTTTTCAGTGTCACTGTAGCAATTGTAATGTAACCTCTGAAAACTTGATTGCTAGCCCTGATTTGATATATTTCAATATCGTCATCAAGAATAAAAACGTCCGGTACCAAATCTCATCGATTGACACACCCCGAGTTTCAATTCGTGAAATTCGCAAAAAAATATTTGCATCTCATCTGAAAATAGAGTCCTTGACCTTTCCCAAGCTTCAAGTGCAGTTTCACTGCAGTGAGCGCAATTAATGCACAGCGAATGCGACTGGGTATATACGAAGTATATGAAAGCCAAAACTTGCTCTGGGTCACGTTTAAATTTATGGCTAATACTCTTACATTGGCGGTCGATTCTATTGGATTAAGATTGGTTTCTAATTGTTTACGGTCAACAGGTATGGAACTCCTGGCATCAAGGGGGTTCTTACTAACTCAAGTACAGTTGTTTTTAACACGGTTTAGCCTAGTTACTTTTATTTTGCTTATAAAATTACTGAAATTGATTCTGCTATTAAGTAATTCAATTATATGTATATAATATTCAATTATGTGTACAAAGGGTGTGCTCTAGTAAAATAATGGCTGATACATCCAAGTTTGGCACTAAATATCCTGGGGCAATGTGGACATGTTAAACATCTTTCACGTAGTTATAATAGATCTTAACACTTTTCGGGACACTTCCCATTATTCCGTCTATAGGCATACTATACAGGGTGTCCCATAAATAAAGAATAATCTTGTAACCACATAACATCATGAGGAACTATTTTTTTTAACTTTTTAAATTATGCATGTTTTTTGCTTCCTATACAAATTTTATCGCTTGTTTGGTAATTTTGTATGGGTTAATTCGATCAATTTTCATGATAATTTGCAAAATAAAAGAACAAAAGTTATTAACCATGATGTAATTAATGGAATATGTGATAAAAAGGTTATCCTTTATTTACGTGACACCCTGTTTATACGAGATAGCAGCTAGAAAGTGTTAAAGGAGCAAAGTTCATCGGGGCTCTTAATTATTAGTAAGTCCCTCAAGCGCCTATAACTGATATCTCTAGAAGTATTACTTTTTTTTACTTTCTGTAAAGGTACGTATGTGGAGTGGGTGCAACGGCAGCATGGTCGTCTTACCTCTAGGCTGACCCAAATTCTGTCCGGCGGCCACGGCTGTTCCGGGGTCGCGAGACGTCGGCTGCATGTCACCACCACAGCCACTGCGATGATGTCACTGCGCAGCATACCCTCGAGAAATGCCCGGCCTGGTCGATGGAGCGTAGTGACGTTATCGCAGTCGTAGGTCGTAGCATGATCTCTCCTTGACGACAATCATGGCGAAGATGGTCTCTAGCGAGGAGGCTTGGATGGCGATGTTCACCTCCGCTGCTTCTTTCTGCGAGGCTGTTATCTCGCAGAAAGAAGCAGCGGAGAGGGAGCAGGAAACCTCTGCTGACGCTTCAGTTATCCGTTGATGACTCACTGGGCATCAGAGGAGGAACTTACACCTTCACTTGCCTCTTCCAAATAGGGCAGACGGCTGACACGGGGGTGTCTGCCGTCTGCCCATGGCCTTAGGCCTATGGCGAAACGCGTAGTCCCGACTCACATGGCACCGGAGGGACACCGTCAGGTTTTTAGTGGGTAAACGGACCTTATTCTGAGGTCCGGACCCCACATAGCCCCCAGCCGCCCCCGTGGCTGGTGTGGATGCGTAAAGCATTTTCCTGACAAAAAAAAGGGTGCCAGGCTCAGCGTGTCTAAATCGCAGATTTTCTTAGTTCCAATATAAATAATAAATGTCGACCCGATTGGTGGCGTGCCACGCAAGTGACACTTGACGGTTACCTTTTTCCTTGCCATGGGACGGCAAGTTACACGTGAGAAGCTATTATGGGATGAAATTAAATAGGGTATGAAGGTTTTTATGGGAAATATGAAATTGGGATCAAGGAACCGCAGGTAGTCTGGAGCTATTCCTGTGTTAAATTGTTGTTTGTTTTTTATTATTTCCGTTCCTTTCACACACTCTATGCTCGAGTAGACGTGTTACCCTACTCTACTTTGCTACAACCCAATTTCCTATACCCAGTATAGCTTGCGATCGTTTGTGGCGATGAGGTCGCTTCGTCATCATCATTTCAGTCATGGGACGTCCACTGCTGAAAATAAGCCTCCCTTAATGATTTCCAGATTGACCGGTCGTAAGAGCCTGCGTCCGATCGCTTCCTGAATCAGAATTATGGCAGCCTGACATAACATAAATGTGTCTTGTGTGATATAATTAGTTTTACAAAATGTTTAATATCTTTAATATTTTTGTGCAATAAAGTGTCTATATACTCGTATCTATCATATTTTTTGTAAATATGAAATAAACACAGAATTACAAAAGCTGATTAGCTTACTCGACCTATTGGCAAGTCCACATAAGATTTTCTTTAAAATTCGTTGGAAATCGTTCTTGCCATATACAGGCCGCAGCCGGTTATCGATCTGTATTAACGAGTCATACTCGCGCAATAAAGGTTCCGTACAATACATTTTAAGCTAGACTTACAATTGACAACTGTCAAACGACATTTGCGCTGGTAATAGCACAATTCCCGAAGAGAAAAGGATATTCAGTTTTTGTTTTTGAAAATGATCTTTAACTTTGTTTAGACAGTTACAAACATAGTAAAAAATAAATTAGCCAAATAGGTTGAGATATTCTCTAGTTTTTTCGAGATTGAACGCATTGATTTCACTATCAAAAGTAGAAGAAAAGTAGAAAGAAGATGGATTTTATTTCTTCCCAGTCCAGCGCTTGTTTGAGCTAAAAGCCGCTCGCTATGTCTAGCTGTTAATATTTCAAGGCTAAATAAGATTATAATGATATATATTATTAGTCTTTAAAATAATCATAATAGAATTTTCACATTTTGCCCTTTAACTACTTAAAGTTTTTGTGCATTACCGTTTTTATGATAGATAAATAAAATAAGAAACGTTAAACGTTAAACGTTGCATAATTCGCGTCGCGTTTGTTGGTTTTAAATATCAAAAGTTACCGCCTTAACATAAATTAGTGTGATGTTTGTAATAAAGTGACAACCTCACTCGCTTCAAAAGTTATATGTAGCCTTTAATATGTGGATATATGGTTTAGACGTTCTGGTAAAGAACCTCAAAAAGCCTCTTCTGAATTTTCGGGCATGCACTGGTGCGTATCGGGAATGCTTTGTGACATCCGTGTGATGCGGGCATGCAGAATTTTAACGAAATTCTTTTGGCGTCTCACTTGAAAATCTTCCTTATATTAAATGTCAAGCTCATATTCTCATGTAATACGTGTTTATTCTAAATATTTTTGGAATTGAATAGTATTGACATCGTTTATTTTAGTTTTTTAGAAGTTTAGACGAAGGTGATACAATTTCTGGGCTTTTAATCATGGGCAGCAGTATTACTTCAACTTTGTTTAGTTTCCTCTGTATAGAATTTAACGTGAAAATAATACTGCCTACATAAGTATTGTTTATACTACAACACTGTTTATGTAAAAACAACATTGCTTACATAAACAAATGCTCACGAAAATACAGCATTGCTACGTTGCTACGTTCTGGGGTTGAACCCTGATCCTTAAGCCGGCGTTATTTCCAGCTTGCTTTGTCTTTTCTTTAGAGAGCTTTAGTACTTTAGTAATGTTTTTAAATACCTATTTATGTACTGTTTCTCTAAACTTACGTACTGTTTCTCTAACTCTTTAATGGTGAGACCCTAATTACGTTCGGCCTTGAGATGACAACGGTTCCCAAACTTCTTGCGTTTTTATAAGTGAATTTCGACCAATTGTTAGGCAGGTTGTTTAAAATTACATATTTTTGGCTCCAACTGAGCATGATATCGGAATCTATTGAAAATACAATAAGATAAGCTTTTAAAATAAAATAAAACGTTAAACCAGAGTGTAAATTTTAGTTTAGAGAAAGTATAACTTAAGTCTTGTTATGAATGACACAAAACTGTTGCAAAACTTCTTATTTAAAACAATTATTTCTTAATAGGTAGCTTATTCACACACACAGACGAAAATCTATTACTTCGGCTACGTTACTATCTGTTTATTCAAGTATTATTTGAAACGGCTGGACTTATATTTATTAGACTTACACAGCTGTTTTCTGATATTTTAAAGAGTTACTTAAGAGGATCCTTATTAATGTTAAAACCCACAAATGATTCAACACAAACGATGTTTTGGAACTGATTTAGAGAAAAGGCGACGACGTCGCGGGCAGCTGCTATATATGTTATCTGTATCAATCCATCCATGAGCCGAAAGACGTCCACTGCTGGACATAGGCCTCCCCCAAGGATTTCCACGAAGATCGATCCTGTATAAATAAGCATAATATTAGATAAACTAACAGTTACAATATATACAACTTTAAATTTATGTAAGGGAAAACAAGAGGATTCATATAATGAATCCTCTTGTTTTCCCTAACTAGCTGTGCCCGCAACTGCGTTTGCGTGGACTACAGGATGTTTGGTGTATCAAGCAACGTTGTGGATTACGGTGAAGCTCTTATTAGGAAGTAGCTTATCGCATTGGAATTTCGACTGTATCATGACACCGAGGCTCTCCTCGTTTCCGGTGAAACGAAGATAGGTATAATAGATTGAGCAGTTCCACTGGGCAGTCTCCAAAATGTATTCGACATATTTGTCGGATAGATCTGTTATTACAGATAGTTTAGACTAAAACAGACTGGTTCGACAGGAATAGAAAAGGCGGGTTGGGCGCCCACCGCGTGATTCGCGCCTTTCTACCCGCCATCTTGACCCTTTCTCTTCGCAAGTAAGTTTAGAATAGAAGGAATAGGATTTTCATATAAGCATACCTAAAATGATGCTTTTTAAATTAATTAGTGAAAACTATAATTTGGCAATATCTGACTCCTTTGGAGGAGTCTGATTTTGACAATAAGCCTCTTCAATTTAGTTCTATATGATAAAGTACCCAATCCAATCTAACGAGAACCGTACCTTCGAAGGTTTCTAAATTTTCCGGGTTTCAAGTTCTTTGGATGTATTATGCCTTTAATACCAGCGGGTCTAAAACGGCCGCATTGGATGTTTCATCTTCCGTTCATAATATGTTTCATTTAGCAAATCTTAAAATGAAATGTTATTTGATGAATCATAAAATGAGCCTCAAACATTTCATATTTGCAGTTCATCTAATTTGACAGTTTTGTATGGAAATTCGTAATATGGTCCACTTATTATGAAAAGAGTAATTCATATTAAATGTCAAATTGGTGGACCACCATTTTAATGTTATTTTTATTATTATTTTGTTTTGATATTTGTAGAACACACAAAACTTGAGTATTTTGAAACATTTTGTTCCTTTGTGTTGTTAAAAACATTCATTTTCACAAAAAACGTAAAGTAAGATTGGACGCGTCACTATATTTTTTTAACGTTATCAAATATGATCCATTTGATAAAATGAATTGCATATGATTCATTTATTAATGTGGTCGTTTTAGGGTTTACAAATCATTTCCGCTACATTTCACTAAATGAATCAGATTAAAAATGAAACATCCAATGCGGCCGTTTTAGACCCGCTGGGCTTTGATGCCTTTAATATCCAAACTACCAAATCTATGACCTAAAAATATTTATGAGATAATTTTTCAGTACTTACTTTCTAATCGAAAAAGAATAGTTGAAATCGAACTACGCGTTAATGAGTATAAATTTTAACTTTCATCCCCTCTCCCGAGGGACGCGAACTGAATTTCAGAATAAAAATTAGGTATCCTATGTCCTACCTCGTAGTATGAAATCAAACATTGCCCAGTTTCAATTTAATTCATTCAGTAGTTTCAGCGTAATACGCGGCCAAGATACAGACATACAAAAATTCAATTGATTTCAGTTTTGGCCTCAGTATCGATTATAGAGTGTCCGCCGAAAACAATTTTCAAAATATTAAGTCCGAAACATATGAAATTGCCGATACTCAAAACTGGCAACTTTAAAATCAAATAAGTAGCTCGCGTTTGATTAGGAATTCCAAATTCAAATTTATATCGAAATAAAGCTAGAAAAATATTGTTTTAAAATTCGTATTTCATTAGTTTTCTCATCATTTGTTTGAGCTTCAACATTGCTATAACAACAACTATTGTCAAATTGAAAATTCGCGGTATTTACGAAATACGAGTTCCACCGTGGCACCAATGCTGCAGAAACGACTCGATGAATTAACGACGTGTACCAGGCAATGCTAACGAGCGAACGGTGCGTTTTTTTTTCAACGTTTCCGTTCTGGAAGTTTCGATTTACACAATAAATTAGCTTCGTGGACGACCTGATACACAAGTGAATAATGAAGAATTGAAGGAGACAGGGGAAGCCGTAAGCCGTAAGTCGTAAGCCGTAGAAAAGTGGGTACCGCACGTTTTGACTGAAGCAAACCATAAATACGCGTTGCTTGCTGCGTTTCTAAGCTCAATCGTCACAATAATGAGGGTATTGTGAACCGTGTCGTGACTTGTGATAAGAAATGGACCCTGTACGACAATCGGAAGCGATCATCACAATTGCTTAACCCTGGAGAACCGGCAAAACCTTGCCCTAAGCGAAAACCGAACAAAAATAAGATTTTTACAAGAAAAACAAACAGTTCATAGACTCTCGCTCCCAGGTTTTTTTTCCCAAAGGGATCAATGATCTGCCTATAAAATGGTTGAAGTGTATCGATAACATCAGCGCATTCTTCTATAGATGAAATAATAAACCAATAAAACCACTTTATTTCTGTAAATAGGCTTAAACTAAGCGCTTTTACAGATCCCAATATTCCCTACCACTACTTCGGGACAATTTTGGGCTAGCGCGGAGAAGAAGTAGCGCATGAAACTCGGGCACTATTGTCAGCCTCTTTTCAAATAGTATATAGTTTACGTAACAAGATAAATAATTTTATCTTTATATAATCATTTACAGAATAATATTCTTTTTTCATTAAAGTTGTTTTAATATGCGATTTAAATTTTAACAGGGGCAGTTCTACAATAGACCCTGGTAATTTATTAAAAAGCGAATACATTTTCCCATAAACGAATTACCCACTTTATGCAGTCTAAAATTGGGAGCGGCAAGTTTATTTTTATTCCGGGTGTGAAGATTATGAATGTCACTTTTCTTAAGGAATAAGGACAGGTTTTTGCGGATAAGCATACATTATATTTTCATAAATAAATTAGGATGCCACTGAGTATATTAATTTCTTTAAACAGTTCTTTTAAGGAGTCTCGGGGTCCAAGGCCGTGAATTGCCCATACAGCTCTCTTCTGCAGTACAAATATAGATTCAATATCTGCTGCTGAGCCCCATAACAATATTCCATATAATATTATACTATGAAAATAGCTAAAATAGACCAATCTTGCCGTTTCAACATCAGTCAGTTGTCTTATCTTTCTCTCTCTTAATAATTTCATATAAAAAAGTTGTTTCACTTTTTTGATACTGAACGGCAATTTCATATGGAAGGACCTGTTAATTTTATATTATAGTATTATCTTCAATGTACGGAATTAGACCTGCGGGGTAACCATGAACTCTTAAAGCGTAGCGAATCCTAAGTCTATGCTTAAAACAATCTCAAAGCTGTCAAATCTGTCAATTTTAGTACGTCATTTCATACACAATTTGACAGAAATAATAATGTTTGACAGATTTGTGATTGTTTTAACAGTTCATGGTTAGGGCCCAGTTTATAGTTATAGTATAGATTTGACACATTTTTATCAAAACTCAGTACTGAAGTGATGATGAGTTCTAAGAGGAATTGAGGGAACTCTTCAAATGCTATATACATACACGTAGCAATTTTGTTATTTACAGCAATACATTTAGTATTCGTATTCATTATTATTCATTTGATTAAGTGGAATTCATGAATAGCACCGCAGCTGGCCACTGGAACTTCTCAATATTAAGTATTGATGTCATCGATCTATTAAGATAGGCGACTATGACGAAATACATTTTTTATCCTTTAGTTTAAGTTTGTATATGCTTTTATTTTATTTTATTGTACATAGGCTAAGTATTGACGATGTTTTTGTTTTTGTAAGAAATTAATTATTTATAATTTACTTACTTCAGGCATAAATTATGCCGCATATTTAGTTATTCTTTGCTTCAATCAATTCTTCTAGTGATTTTTTGGTTTGAGTTTTTTAACAGGCGCGCGGCGAATTTAAAATGAAAATCTTTAAATCACTTACTTTTTTCACTGGCATCAGATTTCAATGAAACAAAGCCTAGATGTTGTGGCTAGCTGAGCTTAAGTAATCCATTTGTAGAAACCGAATCGAAACTGAAAAAAATCCGCGCAGTAGTTAAATAAGAACGGAGATAAGCGTGTACATACAAACAGACAAAAAAATATAACGTCATTTTTGTTTGCTGCTGATATTTTTTTTTCACATCGCCCAAACGTATTGATAATTTTAAAAGTGTACAGACATTTGATTTTTACTGCTTTATTATATGTATAGAAATACATACCAACTATACCGAGTTTAAGGCCTTAACACGCTTGAATGACCTTGACGCCTCGCGGCCATACAATAATGCACGTGCGGATGACCTCTAAACTCGGAAAAACATTGTTTTTATTAAATTAATACCAATAAAAAGAATATGATAAAACTAAATTTAAAACATGAACCTATATTTCCAGAACCTTGTTTTGTGTAAAAAATGTAACGAAAATAAATTGAGCCGTTTTAGAGATTTTTTTTAAATTTATGAATAAAAGTCACTTTTTTGTGTTTGTTTTAATCCATAGAGTTAATAAAAACTGTGCCCTAAATTGTCCTGGGGCTACTACTACGGGTAAAGTATTAAATGAAACCACCGTGTAGCCTGATCTAATAGTGTATGTATTTCAAGAGTAAACATCGAGACTACTTTATAAAAACAGAAACAGTCACTACCGCGAACTACTGGTCAACAACGCCATCTATCGGCGAACGGCGTAAACCTATATATTTGTATATTAGGGTTTGAACACCGAGGAAAGTTGATTTTCTTAAGCTTCGCTTTGTTTAGAGTTCCGTACCCAAAAAGGTAAAACGGGACCCTATTACTAAGGCTCTGCTGTCCGTCTGTCTGTCTGTCCGTCTGTCACCAGGCTGTATCTCATGAACCGTGATAGCTAAAGACTTGAAATTTTCACAGATGATGTGTTTCTGTTGCCCCTATAACAACAAATACTAAAAAACAGACTAAAATAAATATTTAAGAGAGCTCCCATACAACAAACGTGATTTTTTTGCTGTTTTTATAGAAAATGGTACGAAACCTTCGTGCGCGCGTCCGACTCGCACTTGGCCGGTTTTATGCGTATGTACCTCAAAAATGAAATTTTAATAAAACTGAGAAAATGATATTCACCTGATTTGAAGTAGTTTTTACGTGATGCGCGGTCAAACAAACAAACAATAAACATTTTAAAAATGGTTTTAATATATTTAGTTACTTATTTTAAGTCACCCTGATCGGTTTTTTTTCAATCTCTAATTTACAGATTTTGGTCTCAACGATTTTATTATATGTATAATACGAGTAGATCCCCATATCCAAAGGGGATGAAACAGGGCGACATTAACGATGACCAAGTCGCTAAAAACCGGGACCCACGCTTATAAAACAACAATTTACAATGCACAACATATTGCTACAATGAACTCCTGCTTTATCTTCTCCCTTGTTTAGTCCTAAGTTAGACTTTTCCCTGAGGTGTCCCGCGGGATTCCTGCATTCTTGGCCATGCACTGACGCGCATGATCACTTTGCGACATACCTGCGGCGCGTTGCGTGACCTGAGCAATTCCCGATGAAACCCGCAAGGAATTCCTGTTTATATCATAACTCAGACCCCTTCCACACATACACCCGTTAAACACGATGATTTTTATTGGTGTAAGATACTTAAGAGTGTCTAGTTAGAGTAGTTTGATGAGTGCAAAAGGTGATAAATAAATTTTTTCTTATCAATCAGGGATCTGATATATGATCCGAGATATGATTTTTTTTATGGAATTTCGAGAATTTTCTGCCTAATCAGTTGAAAAAAATAGTTTCGCCACTTTTTAATGTTAAATCGGTTTTTAGCATTGTAATTCTTATGAATTAAACTTACTTAGATAAAATTATCAGCTACCTAAGACTATCCAAGGTTCCAAAAAAATCTCGAAAGTCAATAGTTTACGTTAAAACTAGTCACAGCTGAACTTTCAACTTTTAATTAAAAATATTAAAAGTAGTTTCACGGTTCTCTAGGTACATCATTTCACAAACTTTCAGAAAGCCTTAGCTGTTAAAAGAGCACAAAAAACTGGTACATAATTGGCTAATTTTCGCGCGAAATCGGCGTTCTTATAAGTCTAATCGGCGTAGTAAAAAATATATATAATGATTTAATTATATTGGATAATTTTAAAACATGAAAAAATGAATTGCCATCCATACATTTTAACTTTTCAAAATTTCGCCCTTCAACTCAATGCAAAAATATTGCACTGCCTCAAATTTTCAACATTAGAGAGCTTGCAAGTTTGATTTAGGCGCTACTCTTTTTCATACTTCTCTTGCGTTATAGCAAGGAGCACAGTCACGTTGCAGAATCATTTTTGAATAAAAATTATCAACTGACAAATTATTGAGCCTAAAGATGTGATAGTTGTATAATTAAACGCCTTTACAGATAACCTATAAGACTCAAAGTGTCAAGTTGAACTAGTAAATTATCTATGACACTCAGAAGATAAAGTAAGACAATACCTAGTCTAAATCAAATTACCTACTTATAACGATTTTGACTACTTTCAGACTGAACAGTATGACGTAATTATGTGATTGTCATCTAGATCTTTAATATAGGCCAGCCGAAGTCCGTTACAGACAGACAGACGCGTCGCGGTGTATAAGATATATAAAGCTGATGAGACGCCGCGTGCGTAGGCCCCGCCGACACACGTCGCTATAAACGATGCCGCAAATTCGTAAACGATGTAAGTCCTAGTGCACAACTACATAAGTATTACAAACTATTTCATCATCATCATCATCATCATGTCAGCCTTTTGCAGCCATGTGTTAGACGTAAGTTTCCGCCAAAGAGCACCAAAGAGCACGATCTCGATGAAAAAACCATTTTCATCCGTTACTACTAATAATAATAATTATTTACCAAGTTAAAATCTTACGATCCCGGGTGACATAAATAGTAAGAATGCAAGTTTGCTATTTTTGCTATTGCAAAGTCTATGTTTGTGGTAGAGTTATCAAGTTTCGGATTAAGAAAGACCTCCCTAAACCTGCTGCTATTTATTTACATTTATATGTATTTAAATGAGTGTACACGCTGCCCAAGTCTCCACTTCCCCATTATATTGACATTGAAACCGAAAATAATCCAAAGACAATGTAAAAATAATTTAATTTAGAATATAACTGAGTGGGGTATGGCAGCCAGACATATCTGCAATATTAATAAAAATATACGAGACATACACAACGAGACAGGTTATAAAAATATGAATTCGGTGGCAAAAGCGAGCGTTTTGCAAAGATTCGTGTTTGATGGCTGTTATAAAGCAATTTACCAATTAACAAACTCATTATGACGCAAACATAGATATTATATTTGAGTACATAAGCTAAACGGAGCCAAACCCAAATGAATTTCATTGTAAGCATCATTTTCAGAAGCACAAAATGGAATTGACTTCAAATTCCCACAGAAGCCTAAGATATACTCATTAGAAAAAAGGATTTAGAAATTAATTCAATTCATTAGATGATTTAATTTTATTTATCATTTGTAAAGTATTAGAGATGGTATGTTTCAATTTCAAGATTAATAAAATTAATTAATAAAAAAAAATTAAAAAACCCGACTGCGTAAAACGTGAACATAAAAGATTAAAACAAGATTTAAAGAATCAATTTGCAGTCTGAGGCATCAAACCATGTTACTTGATTCAACTTGTCTACACGGATTTAAATTACTTAATTAGGTACTAACTCAGTGCATACTAAGTCAATCATCATTATGCTGTTTATGGATTTGATGCCTCCGACTGCAAATTGATTCTTTAAATCTTGTTTTCATCTTTTATGTTCACGTTTTACGCAGTCGGATTTTTTATTTTTTTTAACTACTACTACTTAACTTTTTAGTTTGTAATGTTCTACTCCTACTATTCAATCAACTATAAAGCCTTATTTGTAACTCTTCATTGAAAAAAAAGGTTTTAACTTGAGTAAGTATAGTATCCGAAATCGGTTATTCCCGTTTAATTCATGTACCAGGAATTCCGGGTAATAACATAGTATATGTCACTCCCACAACTGAGACGAAGCTAATAACATATCATATGTTGAAATCCATTAAATGGTTTTTTCTTCCTATTTTTTCAGTGTATTTTTGTGCCTGTTCCCGTAGGAATTTTGAAAAACAAGTATTGAATACTATTAGCACTAAAAATATGTGACCCTTAATTAATAAAAGAAAGTTTTTAAATCAGTTTATCAGTATGGCAGATCCGTTTTTCCCGCGTGATTTCTGTTCCCGCGGGAATTTCGGGAAATAAAATACCCCTTGTCACTTTCACAATTAAGACGAATTTATATACTTTTATATCCGTATATATTATACTTTTATATCCGTCAAACGTTTAGGCTGTAGGGCGTGCCAAAGAACTGGACATACTTACATACATATATGCGCTCGAAAAACATAACCCTCGTTCGGCAGGTAAAAAGACAGAAAATTGTTTAAATTAACGAGTAGAACAACCTACAAAAGTTTGAAATTGAGATCTAATATCACCTTAATAATAGTGTATTTACAATCTATTAAGATTGTATTAAGGGAAACATTATAGTATAGGAAATCCGGGTAAACGAGTCCCGTATGTAGGTCTCGTAATAAAAGAAAGAGTCCAAGTCGGGCGGGTGATAGATGCGCTGAAGGCTGGCAACACCGAGCCAGCTCCCTGCCAAATAACAAAGGTCAGCGGAGTGTTAACACAGGCTGGTTAAATCGATGCATTTGTCTAGCTTCACTGAGGTTGGGAAGTTTAGTTATAATGTCATTTTCAGTTCGACAATTAACGTATTTTTTTTAAGTTTATGAATGCATCCTTTAATATTTACGACATAAGTGTTTTTTTTTTCAGGAAATGGATGCAGGTCGCTTTCAACCGGCCGATCTGGAAGTCACTGGGGGAGGCCAATGTTTAGCAGTGAACGTCCTGTGGCTAAAATGATGTATTTTTTTATCGTTTTAATCGTTATTGCATGTTGTAGTCGGATACGTATTTAGAGTATAACACCTAAAAATCAAGGTTGAAACAAATATATATTAAAGAAGGATAAAGAAAGAGCCATTAATTTATTTCTGAATCAATAGAAATTTACTTAAAAATAAATAATTTTAAAATCTTACGGCTGGTAAAACTAGGTATCTAAAGTTCTGGTTTTTACTACGGCAACTAGATATAGAATAGAAACAAATGCTATTGTAAAAGATGAGAGAAGAAGAGGTAAAAAACTAAGTACACCCAAATCAGGTTCTCCCGCTAGAATTGCTTCTTGCGGAATTCGGACCTGGGACCACTGTCTTTGTATTCCGTATTAAGTATCACTATAGTGCCGGTAGTCTTCAAATAAACAAATTTAAAATATACTAATAATATTAATTACAGAAAATACGCAACAATAAAATCAATTTTCCTTGTGTTCTTGTATCAAGTATCATGTAATGTTCTTTAAAACGTCAATTAAACTAAAATTTTTGCCTGAAAATAGTGGCATAAAACTATGTTTACCAGAAAAAACTTTTGCTGTTTCCGCATTTATTCCATGGCACCAAAGTTCAAAATTGTGTGTTTGATAAGAAATTTATTATAAGAATTTAATATCTGTAAATCTGTCAGTAGACTCGTTGTCTGATGGGCTATGACAATCGGTATCTTAAAGAATATTATTATGACTTTTATTTTACGAGACTCAAGGGCAAGGTACAGCCCAAAAGATGTTTTAGAAAAGAATTTGTTGCGTAAGACAAATTTTAAGATTTAATCAAAATAACTATGTTAAAAAAACTTACAGCTATTAATAAATAACGCATCAACTGTCATAGTCTTAAAGTAAAATCAGTATCCTCATGGTAAGGTACCATATAAGTAGCACACTTAGACCAGCGGGTCTAAAACGGCCGCATTGGATGTTTCATATTCTGTTCATAATATGTTTCATTTAGCAAATCTTAAAATGAAATGTTATTTGATGAATCATAAAATGAGCCTCGAACATTACATATTTGCAGTTCATCTAATTTGACAGTTTTGTATTGAAATTCGTAATATGGTCCACTTATTATGAAAAGAGTAATTCATATTAAATGTCAAATTGGTGAACCACCATTTTAATGTTATTTTTATTATTTATTATTTTGTATTGATATTTGTAGAACACACAAAACTTGAGTATTTTGAAACATTTTGTTCCTTTGTGTTGTTAAAAACATTCATTTTCACAAAAACCGTAAAGTAAGATTGGACGCGTCACTATATTTTTTTAAAGTCATCAAATATGATCCATTTAATGAAATGAATTAGAAATGATTCATTTATTGTTTTAGGGTTTGCAAATCATTTCCGCTACATTTCACTTAATGAATTAGATTAAAAATGAAACATCCAATGCGGCCGTTTTAGACCCGCTGAGTCTGTTTATAAAAGTTCGTTTCTTAAAATATACCCGAACCGAAAATCTAATACGGGGGCCCTTTGCTTTCAAGGTGGGTCCACGCACCACTAAGCCAACAGGGTGGTGAGATATAATCATTACAAGCTGTTCCATACTGGTATGCCACGAATTTAAGCGCAACGTAAAATGTTTAATTTAAAATCAAATAGTCGTGTTCATAACAGATTGATTTATGAGTTTATGACACTGCCCTGTCATGTCCACTATCTGGTTGGTTTTAAAGCGAAGCTACGTGGATTAAATGTATGAAAATTTTTCTGGACACAATTACGTATGTAAAGGAATTAAGTATTACTGGATTTAGGTTAGTGACTTGGTTTATTTAAGGGTAGCTTGGGATTTCGTTACGGGATAAAATCCGAAACGAGATCATCAGGCAAAATACCAAAGTAACGGACATAGTCCAAAAATGTTGCAAGTTTAAGTGGCAGTGGGCTGACCACATCTGTCGCAGAACCGATGAAAGGTGGAGTAAACGGGTTCTTAAATGGAGACCACGCCTTGGCTAACGTAGTGTAGGATGCCCCTCAATCCGATGGACCGACGACCTAAGGAAGATAGCTGGCTGTGGCTGGATGAAAAAGTGGGATATCGTGCTCTTTGGCGCTCTTTGGGGGAGGCTTACGTCCAACAGTGTACTGCAATAGGCTGAATAGATAGACAGACATTTTTATAGACTTAAACGTGGGCTTTAAAATATAAGGCGTCTGCTTATAACTATTATCTAGAAATCACTTTCACAAAGAGATAGTAGCCATACAGATATTTAAAACACAGAGTTAAACTATATTTGCCAATCATGTTATTTTTTGCTGTAGATAGAAGTTAAGTAGGGACCCGCAACAAAGTTAATGAAAAATTGCATACTTGAATATTATTAACTCAAATACGCTTTTTATGATGGTCGTGAAGCCTAGTCAGAGGCCTTATGGCGGCTTGATTATATCTGACAAAAAGGTTTAATAACTGGCCTTACAACACCCCTCCACCAATCCGCACTGGGCCTGCGTGATAAATGGCCAAACCACCTCATAGTTGAGGTGAGGCCTGTGCCCTGCAGTGGGTTAGAGGTATACTTTACTTTTTTTACGCTTTTAAAGGAATCAGCTCAAAGGCGCATAGGTTAGAAATGGTGCTAACTGCTAGATTTATATAATTTATACTCTATGCCATAGCCTCTAGGATAATTTAAATTTCGTTTTTGTATTCCCCTTGGATGATAATTCCGGTTTCCCTTAATTTTAAATTCTACCTATATAGGTAGTTAACGTTCCGGCCAGAAATTAGTACACAAGTTTTGTTATTTTAGTTCTACTTGTAGATATAAATATTATAAGAGAAATAATTATGATTTTATACACTCCTTTTTTAAATTTTTATTAAGAAAAGAAACCATGAAAGCAAAAAATGCTTGACCTCGTTTCGAACGTGGACCCGTAAGCTGCCGTAAGCCGACAGGCGACGACAAATCCTGCGACCTCGCTCATTGATCTGTATTTCAAAATATTTCTATAAAGGTAATTGTTTTTGTGCGAACAATACGATACGATTCAATGAAATACGATTTTTTTGAGGTTGTCCTTCACAACTATACTCTTTTCACACTTGCTACGTATTTGCCTGTTATCCGATAGACTGGCGGAGTCGCTCGAGATTCTTGGTGATTGCACTGCAGTCTCGGCAACAACAGACAAGACGAACGCCAAGTCAAACGCCAATATCGCACCCATCCCGGCACCGATGTTGAGCGATGGGGCAGAGATTGGGGATCGCTTTGTCTTACGAGCAGCGTATCTGAATCGCGTGTGCGCGCAACTAACAACCAATCACGGTCGCGGTGCATGTGCGCCGCACTAACTAGCTAATTACGTAATCGTAATAGTCTTTAGCGCATCTTTCGCTCAGCGCCGCTAGTTGTACAGCAGTCAAGAAGGTCATCTCACTAACATACAATCAAAATATCTGATAAACACATTAGCGGACTAGTTGTAGTTGCGCGGTGATTCGACTTTAACGCAAAGGGTCCGGAGTTTGATAATGGTTCTAGTCAATTCAGCGATTCAGAAATCTAAACTGGGTGTGAGTATGCTGGAAGACGCGATTGGGAATATTTATCGTGTGGTACCTCGTAATACAAGGATATGAATTCCTTACTTCAGACTATGCACACCACAGTCTAGCGCGCCGCCGCTATTCGTAATTTGTGGTCTTATAGTAAGTTATCTAGCGCAATTAGTTTTCAAGAATTTTAGTTTTCGTATTCGACAAGAATTCTACCATCCCATTTGACCTTGATTCAATATAATGTATGGTGTAAACTTTTTCTAGTGTTATTCTGGCCTACACTAGACCTAATCTCGGCCAGCCCGGGCCAGCCCATTCGTGGGCAATGGCGCCAAGCAGTCCGAAACGAAGTCACTTTCACAACAAACCAAGTTACATACAGTAACCCCACTTCCCATTTAACTGAGAGATATAAATATTTTAGAGTAGACGATAATCAACACAACAAAAGTGCATGGACTTTTCAACTTGCCTAGCTCGCACTTTTTTGTTAATTGATATTAACTGTATTTCTTGTAATTAAGTATTGTTTCGTGCGGTGTTTTTTGTCATCACCTGGCCTGATTCGGTGGTAGGGCAAAGTCTATTAATTGAATAAATAAGTTTAATTAGTCTTAGGTATTTTCATCTATTTTTAACCTACATAAATATAAAATATGGAATTGACATAAGCTTTTAACTACATGAGCAAGGCGTAAACAAATACGTTTAGGCCTCGTTCGATCATCAGGCCGCAATAACGAAATATGTGATTATTTAAATTTCTCTTGCCTTGAAAACGGGAGTGTAAAGAATGATTTTGAATAACACTAGGTCCCTATGTTATAAAGTTATTAAAAAAAACACCCTTTTTTTAAATCAGTAAACGTTGAACCAAGGTTTTACAAAAATAAAAAGAAGGCCTTTTATTTTTCAAAATCGCGGTGGCATTTTATGCAATAATTGGGTCGTCTTATCTTATTTTTGGGATATATGTGCCTTGAAGAGGGCCTATGTAACTAAATAACTAGGTATTATTACTATTAACGCACATTTGAACCACATTTCTAATAGTAAACTCTTTTTTAACTAAAATTATTTAAGAAAATAATTCTAGTTAAGAAAACATCTCAAAAGCAGTGAGCCTTCTGGATCTAATATTTAATGTGCTTTTATAGACTGATCACCAAAACACTGGGGTCTATAGTTGTAAGTGGGTTATTGATATAAAACTAGTGGACTGAACTTTGTTAATGCCAATAGTCATGTAGTTATGAGTCCACAGCCGTCACCGAAAAAGGTTGACTTTGACGATATTATATATTATATATTACGACTTTGTCCTGATATTACGTAAAATAATTACACATCGCACTTGAATTGCGGCCAAAAACGGTAGGTCACATAATGCGTAATGCGATTTTTGGTTTTTTATATGTTGACGTCATGCATTAGATGATAATACCGTTTTTGATGATATTAAGGTAATAACAGAAATAATTAGTTGACTTCTTGAATTACGAGAATTAGGCCGGTGAAGGAAAACATGAATTTCACTTTATGTGTTTCCTGGGCCATAACCACGAACTCTTAAAACAATCTCAAAGTTGTCAAATCTGACAATTTTGGTACGTCATTTCATACAAAATTTGACATAAATGATAATGTTTGACAGATTTGTGATTGTTTTAACTTTTCATGGTTAGGGCCCTGTACCTTATTTACTTTTCGTCTTCTGCTATAAAGAATATTAGGTATAATTATATTAGATATAAAGAGTATTATAATTATACTATATAAAGAATGTATCTAGCGATGGAATGCTAATTCTGTTGTATTCTAACAAAGGTCGTGCCAGCGATTCTCAGAAAGTAATTCATAACACTTTCGTAATAGTCGAAACACTTCGATGACTTTCAAGATTTTAAAGCGACGAGAGACTTTATCCGATAGTACTAGTAAAATCCATATGGGATTGCAACGTTAAATTACTATGATTCCGTGTTTTAAAACCTCACATTAGATCACTTAATATTAAATGTTGATACTTTATGGCCTATATCTAGCCTTAGTTTTAATTTAGTAAATCTTATCATTAATTCCTTTCATTCCACACCGTTATATGTATTTTATTTAAAAAGTTTGTCTATTTTCTCCCTTTCTTTGTAGGAAAGTCGATGCAATAAACTCTTCTTTTTTATTAATTTTGTTGCGAGTCCCAAGTTTACTTCATTCAAGCAACTTTCGAACGCTGCTAGTAACTATTAAGTTGGGTTGTGGCAGTCGAAATTGAAATTCTGAGGTTTAAGTGCGAATTCCACAAAACAATTCGCATATTAATCGATGGAAAAGTAATACAAATTAACGTTAATAATTCGGTATATTAATGCAAAGCAAAACCCACACTGAGCCCTCTAGCTTTAGTGAAATAGCATTAGCTGGAAATATTAGTAGAAACTATTTTATCACACCTTCACACGCAATTTCTTATTCATATTCATATAATTTTATACTTCTACCAACCTACTAAAACTTAAAGCGATATCCTTTTCAACGAACCCTAAAGTATAAGTTATGAAATATCCAAGATACAAAGTTCTTGATTTAAATAACATTTTAAAACATCTTATAGCAGAGTACTGGGAATGTACTGAATTTTGAAATTACGCGCATAGATATTCTATCATACTTAGTATACATAAATGGAGGACGATTCTCCTAAAAAAACGCAAATAAACTCGCTTTAAATATCACGCTATAAAAACAAATATATCCTCTATTTTGCTAACATGTCGGTTCACATTACTATTGTCGATGAGTGACTTCAGTGTTAAAGTTACAGCGCGTATCACTAAAGCATTACAAACAAACTTAGACTTTATTTTGCTCCTGAGTTGGTTCTTAGATATTATTAATCGATTAGTGTAGTGATGACGAAGTGATCGCGGTTTTGTTTAGAGAAGACCGGCTGTTCCAAATTCGTTACAAAGTGATTCAATGCTAATAAAGGCCAATTGCTGTGGCTTTGTTCAGTAATAAGTGCCAGTTACAGTGACCTTCAAAGGTCTGATGATCATGATGATAATTAAATAAATATTGAACAACATGACAAAACCAGGTTGAAGTATTACTACCATAAGAGTTAATAAATTATAACTGTTCATTGTGAGCACAGTTCTTTAGTACAAATTATTTGGAACACGAATTCTGAAAATGACGGGTCCAGAACAAATCAGCATAAATCTGTAAAATGAGAGAATATCAACTACTAACTAATACTTGAATGAAACTCAAAAAAGGCCCAATCTATATTGGGCCTTGAGTTTCATTCAAGAACCTACGGTGTACTATGTTACCTGTGGCCTTATTAGTTAACTTATCTTTAATTATGATGATTATAATCTAAAAATATATAACCCAAATTAAAAACATAAAATTATAAAAATCTAATTCAACCTGTACAAGTTGATTGGTTATTTGGTATAGGTAGCAATATTACACAATGTATGTTGGTCACGTAAATGGAACTGTTGTATTGGAGCCCTAGATCCAAAAGGAAAGTTAACTAGGTCCATATGTGTATGGTATAATACCACGTTAATTTTTAAGTACAAGGCTGATTTTGGTGCTAACAACATACTTTAGTATCATATTTATACCTTACTATCGACAGTTAAATTCTCGACAGTTCGGCGGCACTAATCTGTGAAACACCGATGAATATTTTTACGAATCCTACTAAGAAGTGGGGATAAAAGTTAAACTTGAAGGTGTAAAACTAGTTAGAACTAGATCTGCTAAGACGATTCGGAGGAGACCGTGTAATAATCTTAAGGCTAGGTAGGGAAGATTGGTTTAAACTCTGGATTAAAAATCTAGCGGTTGTGGGTTCATGTTTGCACCTAAGTCATTGATGTCATCCGATATCTAGTTTGTATTTTACAAACCAAGCTCAGTTTGCAGCTAGGTAATTTGTTTTTATTGATGGGATAATTTAACATAATTCATTTACTAAAATTCAATTAAGTATTTCAAGAGTTTTGTGGACAAAAAAAACTAGCTCGAGTCTGAATATTAATTGGCAGCTCGTCTAATATAGTATGTGGACATTCCAGATAAATATGTATTATTTAGCTATAATATATGTTAAAGCCTAGACTATGACATATAATTATTTAATTGTTATACGCAGATAAGTCATCATCATCATTTTAGCCGCAGGACGTCCACTGCTGAAAATTACCGTCCCCCAGTGACGTCCAGATTGGCCTGCATCTAGCGGTTTCCTGCAACCTTTATGAGGTCGACTGTCCACCTTGTGGGTGGACGCTTAATACGTCTTTTTTTATAGAATAGGTTCTCAAATTTACGACTTGGTTGCCACAGTGGTGTCTTAAATTGACACGCCTAAATCGCAAGAGTTCCGCGTTTGATTTTTTGTTGGAATCATTTAGAAAACGATCTTATTTATTCCGGCATATGCCCGGGTATACTGGGAGAGGATCCGGCAAAAAAAATTCATTCAGCCTTTTTTAATAAGATACGGTGCTTTTTTCGCATTCGGAGACCATGACAATTTGTATACATCGCGCATTTTAATGGCAATCAAAGACTGAGAAGACAATTAAAGCTCTATTAACCAAGTATTAGATAACCTATCCATAAATTAAAATATGTACATCCAAATTCTACGTTGCAACTAATAATAACAAAGACCTAATTTTAAATGTTCTCACTCAGATCTGATTATTCCATTAGCAGAAATCTGTCTCCAGTTATTAACATTATAAATCAGATTTTATCGCAGCGATCTCTCACAGTGCGATTCCAGAGTTGGCAATCTGATTTTGAAACCAGATGGCTACTTCTCTGAACGGAATTCGCAGAGATAAATTCGATAAATTTCTGACAAGATTTTATTACTAGATAGAACAATGTTAAACAAGATGGAAAGCAAGTGTTTGTAAAGTACTACTCCAGGCGTCCAGAGCATAAAGTCAAGTCGGATAACTAACTTCCTAGTCAGCGTAAAGTGTCTTTTACCGCAAGACACTAATTCTACCGTCCGTCCTATCCGTCTAGGTAGATTCAACTAAGACAAATAGGTAGTACGACGGATCTTACCCGGTTGGCTAGAAATCGAAAAACTACATACAAAGGGTGTAAAAAAAGGCTTAACGAAGCCTTAAACCACGAATTCTATACATAAAACTAAGTAAAATGCAAAAAAAATAATTGCTGGGAAATGACTTTAATTTTTGGGTATCAAAAAACCTAACTTATTTCTAACCCGCAATGTATAGCGCGCACGCCACAGACTATGCCTGTGTGTGTAAGCGGTTGGCGGGCGAGCGGGTGGCGCGAGAGCACTGCGCACGATTCATTGCCGGCATATATATCTGCTTGTCCGATATACCCTAAAAAGACTAAACTTTGAGCAGTACTTGTCAGTGATGACTTACGGCGATACGACATGGTTCTTGACTGTTGGCCTCTTATACAAAGACACCAACTGTCTTATTCAGAGTGCATTTACTAGTCCGGGACTAAGGTTAAACCACTGGCACTAGCAAATGCAATCTGAATAAGACAGTTGGAGTCTTTGTATAAAAAGCCAACAGTCAAGAACCATGTCGTATCGCGGTAAGTCATCACTGACAACCACTGCTCAAAGTTTAGTGTTTTTAGGGTATATTGGACAAGCAGATATACATATTATGTAGTTTTTTAGCCGCTGGATGCAGGCCGCTTCCACCCGGCTAATCTGAAGTCATTAAGGCCTTGTTCAGTAGTGGACGTCCTATGGCTGAAATGATCATGAGTTCAACATAATGCCATATTCAACAAAAATAGAATCATTATTATTGAACATTATGACAAACTAACTGGTTTCATTCACATTTCATTCATTTCACACATTAAATAATAATAAAAAAAACTTCAACTATCAGTTGTAACTAGTATTTTTTAAGGTTTCGCGCTGAACAGTAATTCTAATAAATTATTCCTATTTGAGATTTAATTATCTGGAAAAATAAAAGGTCATCGATCGACAGTCTGTTCAGATTAATGACGATATCAAGCCGTATACCACGAGGTTGAAGTTGTTGGTACATGTGTAATGACTTTGTTAGACTTTGTATTTCTTTCACATACCCGCATATCCATTGCACACCCGCCTTAACACGGCAGCTAGAGTCTAACAAATGGCATAAGCTAAATACAGAGAGGATATTTCAGTAGACTTGGGTCGTATTTTGAGAACAATCGACACGGCCGTACGAAAACAATGTGGGAGCCACATACCTTTAAGTGCATATTGGCAATTTTTCACTGTCTCTTTTTGCCTATTGCCTGGAAATATCGCTGATACTATTCGTTGTTCCAACATTTTAGAACAGAGTTATTCACGTATTGATTGGCATTAACGTATGATGTTAAATTATTTGAAAATGAAAACTTCAAAGATTTTATTCAATTTGAGCTCAAGGACTATCTTTGTGAGATAGATATCGATAGTTTTCATAATAAATGCATTTTAAAATATTTACCAGATAACACACTAACCAAAGTGTTATTGAACTAACGAATTTTGGACCTTATGTTACGAGATACCAGTAAATTTGACCAGGGTCATCGTTTAAAAAAGACACAATTTAAAAAAGTTCCGATTTTTAGACTGAAACCTGGAATCGACCGACTATTACCTGACCATGGGGCCTAGCACCAAAGTGTATCTTTCGTTCGGTCGGATAAACCTAACAAATTAAAATGGCCAGTCTTATGTGTCAATCCTTCGATAAAATATGAGCAACTCAATCTAGCCGTTTTAAAAACCCGACCAATTTCGATTGTTCATAAATTGACAAACCGTTAATACGGTTCGGTACGTTGATGGATGTTTTAATTTGATCAGATAATACGACCGACCGAACGATGCGCTTTCGTATTAGGCCTCCAGATCATCGGCGTTGCGACTAAACCGCCACAAGTTGCACCCTAGCCGATGTGGCCATCGATCGCCCACGCGTGGCCGGTACCCCACCACATTAATTAGTCGAAGCGTTAGTATGTCACACTCGCGTCGAACTAATGGATGTCGTTGCCAGTCACAATGTGTTTTCATTGATCTATTTCAAATTACCGTGACGTTAAAGAACTGTGGAATCAGTTGTAAGCTTCTTAAAGGTTGATTCAAAAACGATAGAGAAGTAAAAAAACTATAATAAATAAAAAAATAAATTAATTAAATGATATTTATAGTTTGCTTCTATCTAAGGTTAGGAAGGAATCAACTGCATAAATACAAAAAATTCTTTAAGACTAAAGCTACGGCCAAACCAACGCGGGGGCTTGGACGTGCGCGTGGGCGTGGGTGGTGGCGTGGGCGTGAGCGTGCAGGCTAGTTCACACCAAACGCGCGGACACTACGCGTTCAGGAGGCCTAGCACGAAAATGTATCTTTCGCTCGGACGTATAAACCTAACAAGAAAGAGATTAGTCATGAATGAAGTCAAAGAAGATTATGAATGTAAGTCATAATAAAGATATCTAATAATGTTGTAGAAATTATTATTTAACATTTGTTTATCAGATTATTATTGGAGACATACTACGAATATAAAAGCTCAACCCTTTTACTAAATAAACAAAGAATTGTTGTAGAGTTTTTAATTTATTTATTTACTGAGTTTCGCAATAATTAATTCCAACGCGGTTACCTAAGCGAAGCTTTTTTAAGATGAAGGAAGGAAAAAAAGGTAGTTGGCTTCACTCATTGCTTATCGGGTAAAAATAAGTAGCTTTAAACGCAATTATATATATTATCATAGTAGCGCACCATCTGTCTGTTAAGCCTGTTACGTCAAATGTCATGTCCGCGCGTGCAAAAGCTGAATGTCAAGCTGCACGCCGCCGTTATCCACACCGGTGTGAACTCGTCGATACAAATGCTATGGCACGATCTGAATGCCCACGTGCCCACGCCACCACGCACGCCACCGCGCACGCGTTGGTTTGGCCGAGACTTAACATCGTAATCGTAAACAAAACACTTCTCCTTAACATCTGCAGTTTCTTAACAGCTACAGTCAGTACCCGGCGGTAAATATTGCACATCGACCTTTGTAAAGAAATTAGTTTTACAGCTCTATTAGTTCACTCGGAAATCAAAACAAAACAACAATAAAGTATTTGGTTCTGAATTCAAATTCCGATAAAGAATAATTCTAATAATTGATGGTCATGGAAATTGGCATTCGTTTGTATTCGGAAATACGATTATTTCCGATGTGCTATATTTATTGCCGGGTACTGTACGTGTTTCAAAAATATCTATTATGGACCTAGAGTATTAAAAGGTTAGTTGAAAAAAAGTTTGTAAAATCAACAATTTTAACTTACTAAAAGAGGACATCTCTTTTAGTAAGTTAAAATTGTTGATTTTTCGGCCTATTTTCGGCCCACACTATGTACACCATCCCAAAAAATAGAGAAAAATCTACTGATTTTGAGAAAAATACAATCAACTTAATATAATGAATAATTTTGTGGTGCAAAAATAAAATAATTCAACAATTATCACTCTCAAGTAGGCACACAAGATGGCGTCAAAGTGGTCTTCACATGATAAAAAAAGAACCATAAACTAGGTGCCAAGTACGAGTTGCAATAAACAACCCAGTCACTTTATCGATCGAAAAGTAATATAAATTAACATTATATTAATTGTTATATTATATAACACAATATTGTTTTGTGGCACTCGCACTAGGCCTGCTGTCAATGTCAGATCGCCCCCAAGAACTAACTGTATTTTAAACAGCTTCCAAGCGCATTGCGTAGCACCAGTTAACGTTAGTATCGATACCACTTGCGTCACTATTTCATTGCAACTGATTAATAAATCACATTTGACGAACTGTTGACGATAACTCAAGGCCCGGGGAGAGATGATAACAGCTAATTTATCGTCTTGCCGTGTACCAGTGACGGAGAGGAAATATGGTGACAACTGTGACTGATTGTGAACACAAGATGATTTGAGTTGTCGACAAAAGCGACGACAGTCAGAAAACCAATTCCAGAAGGCCTACTACGAAAGTGTATCTTTCGTTCGGACGTATAAACCTAACTAATTAAAATAACCAGTAACTTGTGTCAATCCTTTGACAAAATATGACCAACTCAAACTGGCCGTATGAAAAACACGACTGTTTTTAATTGTTCATAAATTGTCAATGGTTTGATACAAGACAATATATATTTTAATTTTATAGTATTATACTTACGAACGAACGAAACACTTTACTCCTGTACTTTTACAGTACGCAATCCACTTGTAACAGTACAAACAAATAAAATCTCGTCAAAAATTTTTTATACACTAACAAACCAGGGCGGTAACCACGAACTCTTAAAACAATCTCAAATCTGTCAAACATTATTATTTCTGTCAAATTTTGTATGAAATGACGTACCAAAATTGACAGATTTGACAACTTTGAGATTGTTTTAAGAGTTCATGGTTATGGCCCAGGTCATATCATACGGTTGGAATCACAACAATTATACGGGTAACGTTCCTTTTAATTATTAACATGACTGTATTAGTAGGATGGGGTCCATATTATTGGCTCTCATAAAAAAAAAAACCTATTTTTTGTTTTACTACCGTTTTGTATTCATAATAATCACTCTTCATAATTTTTGTTCTCATACTTTTTTTGTTCATACATTTTTATTACTACTATCGGAACTCATAACAGACAGTTCTTATAATATTGTTAATGATAATTTCATTACTAAGAAATTTAACAACTCATAATTTTATTTTCTTAACAAATTTCTTCATAACAGTCAGTGATCATATTTTTTTTTTGATTCATAATGGCATTACTAATAAACTATTTGAACTCATATTTATAATATCGGTAAAACAAATTTTCGTGTAAAATTATGTCATTGTAAACCGTTATGTATAAAGTAGAGTGCTAGTACCGATTTTAATGACATGGTTTTTGAACTAATATTGTAATTAAATTTGTGTGGTAACTGTTCTAACCTAACCTAACCTAGATGAGATTTGTGAATAGTTTAATTGGTGTCAAGTTTAACCATAAATTGATTTGACGCCCTCAAGTGCTTTTCCGTTGTAAAACGACTTAAACTAAAACATTGTAAACGTAGACCTAACAACGGTCATAACCGTTTAACGACTATTAGATATCTTAAAAACAAGACCCTACGCCCGTAAAGTTATTCAAACTAATCAGGGTATTACCGTAAACATTTAACTTGTGCGATAACCAGTTTTATTTACAGTTATGATTAAAAACTATATGAAAATAAATATTAGTGCTAACAAATTTATGATTATTAAAATTATGAATATCAACAATTAGGAAAAAAAACACTTATGATTAAGAAATATATGAAAACAAATATTAGTATAAACGAGTTGTATGACTAGTGATATTATGAATTCCGATGATTATGAGTTTCGATTAATAGTATTAAAAAAAATATGAAGAGTGATCATTATGATGTAAAATAGTATGAAAAATATTTTTGTACTTCCGATAATAGGATTTAAAAAATTATGTGAAAAAAAGGCGCACCCAATAGGATGTTACCATTTCCCCCGTAAACATTTGAATGACGTTTTATAGGGAGCCTATTAAAAATATTGGTACAATTCTCGAGTTTGGGCTTTTTTATTGAACTCTTAAAACAATCTCACATCTGTCAAATCTTGCCAAATCTGACAAATTTCGTACATAATGACGTACGAAATTGACAGATTTGATATTGTTTTAAGAGTTCATGGTTACCCCGCTGATGTGTTTCATTCAATGTGAGTTTTACAGTTTTATTAACTTTAATGAAATCATTATTTAATATGTCTCTTAATCAAAATGTGTTAGGTATTAATTAGTATTCAGTGTTTTTGTGTCTACACATCGTTCGTGCTTGTCTTTGATATTAATGTATGCCAATTACCTGCTTCAAAACGTTTAAAAAATAATAATTGTGATTCACAAAATACAACAGTTTTACCAGCTTTTAAGACATTAAAACATTAACGGCCTTACTACAAAAAGATAGACATGTGGTTGAACAGATAAGTCAACCATTTTGAAATGTTTTTTAGTAATATGTCTCTAATGTCAGATGTGTCAACATTTCAAATTGGTTGATTAATTTTAAACAAGTGTTCAACGCTTGTCTATCTTTTTTGTAGTAAGGCCATAATAGAATTATGTCGAGCGTGTCCGTTTTTAACCGACTTCAAAAAAAGGAGGAGGTTCTCAATTCGTCTGAATGCTGTTGTTTTTTTTTTTTTTTTTTTTGTATGTATGTTACGCGATTACGCCGTCAATTATGGACCGATTTCAAAATTTATTTTTTAGTTTGAAAGGGTATACTCCAAAGGTGGTCCCATTTCCACGAAGTCAGATTCTGATGATGGGATCCCTGGGAAATCGAGGGCAACCCTCAATTTTTATAGGCACCCATAATGTTTTGCATATATTTTCTGACTCGATGCTGATTTTTGGGTCTGGTAATCATCATGTCATGTTGCTGACCTGATGATGGAAGCCACAGAACTCCTTAACGGATAGGAGTTAGAAGATAATACTGCAATTTGTCGACAGAACGTATTTCGCAGTGTGTTGAGCAGACGTGGAGCTTATGAGGTACCAGACCGCCAATTTTTATTTACTGGGGGCGTACCCGCACACCCAGTAACGAAAAAAAAATTGAAAGTTCCTTTCTTAATTTATCCTGTTATTTAACGCGAGACCTTATCCTATGGTTACGACACCAAAATAGCCGGCGTTCTGGTTGGAGTGTAGGTAAACCCTTTTCTTAAGACTTAAAAATTTTCGTCGAAAAATTGACCCTATATAACACCTTATTTTTATCATACCATGGGATGGGGATGGATGGGGGGTCCATAGAGGACCAATATTAGTTAAGGTTACTTTGCTGTAAAGTAATTTTTGGCGAAGTTAGGAGGGAAAAAATAGAGGACTTAACACTTAAAATTGTAAAATAAAAAAAGTTTAATAAAAAACTAAAAACCGACTTCAAAATGAAACTAAAAAGTGAAAAATAATATTGACTAAAACATACCTAATCAGTTCTTTTTGGAGTCGGTGCGAATGAACACATTTTAACTCTCGATGGCTGGCACCGACTCCAAAAAGAACTGATTAGGTATGTTTTAGTCAATATTATTTTTCACTTTTTAGTTTCATTTTGAAGTCGGTTTTTAGTTTTTTATTAAACTTTTTTTTAGAAATGTTTTCCTTTATCTAGTCGCCGTAGTAAATGATTTGCTTAGTTTAGGGCGAGACAATTGGAGTGATTGTAAAAAGAATTTATTTCAATTGAACAACGGTGAATGTCAATGAGGTAAACCATTTAAGTTTCAGCTCCGTTTCGCGCTAAGTGCTATGCTGCGTGCTAGATGACTTGCTCAAGCTTACCATTAGTAAAAAAATGCATAAGATTGAGCACTGTATCTGTCTCCTACTATACAATTCTGTGTCCGTCGTTCTTTATTCCTATACTAGCTGTCCCTGCAAACTTCGCACCACTTCAGAATTAAATAATAAGAAAATTCTCGTTTTTAGTATTTTCCTCTCGATTTTTCCAAATTTTCTCACTTTTTAAACCTTCCCTGGACTTCCGCGAATATTTCAAGATCAAATTATGTGAAATCGGTCTAGCCGTTGTTGAGTTTTAGCGAGACTAACGAACATCAATTTATTTTTAAATATAGGTAAGTACCATTTAACATAACTTGGTCAAGCAAACCAACGCATACCATTGCATTGAAATTACTGCACCACTGCGCAAACTGAGAGGAGACGACTCGAATGGTAGAATGAATGGGAGTAACAAAGAAGTACTTATTGCACTCATTCAAATTAACCAAAAAGTATTACAGCGTGCAAATTGTTATATTTTTCATTTTGCTAAAAGCGTTACGGCAAGAGGCTGGGAACTAATGAGTGCTGCCTCTCTCATCTCAGGCTTTCAGAATGTAACAATAACGTTGGCCCAACTAACGAATCCCGGGATACAGTTCTTACAATTACGAGTAAGTACAAGGGATACAGTTATTGCAATTACGAGTACACTTTACGGTAGTGTGCAGTGCTAGAACAGGCAAGCGTAACGGGTATATACACAATATGTCAAACCATTTGTACACATCACACTTGCTAGCGAAATTGCAAACATATATATATAACTTCTTTCTAAACTCTACAAAACTATGGGAGATTCTCTCTTTCTCTCTCTCTCTCTCTCTCTCTCTTGATGAGTTATCGTATTGAGTTACTTTGTTCATTTTGAGTCTTAATTGAAAAAGCAATACTTACTCGTGCGACCACTAATTAACCCTACGGTTAACTACAAAATGCTGCGACTATAACTCATCTGGCCAATAATTAGACTACAACTCATCTGGCCCCTAAGTGGTTACCCGATATTCGTAGCAACAGTTGGTTCGTAGCCCTAACACTAACATTTTTATATTATTTTCGTAGCAGCATAATACTCATTAAGTGATATTTAATACAGTAATGAAGTTTTTTTTTTATGAATGTTTGACACTATATTTCCTATTATGTATTGGCAAAATCATAATGTTTAATAATACGAGTATACAGTGAGTAAAATATTAACGTTAATGGTAAAAATATTAAATGACAATTACGGGCACATTTTAGAAAGGGATGTTCTGAATATGAGTCATTTTTTGTTTAATTTTAAACGACCCGGATTTAGTTTAATTTTAAAGGAAAAACAATTTTTTTTTTCTTCAGCTTTTCCAATGTTTTTATTAATATAAAATTTTAAATAAAAACATATTCAAAAAATAATTCTGCTAGTATGCGGGGTGGAGACAAATCCAACAAATTATAAACCATGAAAATCGCTCCAGCTGTTCTCGAGTTATAAGTGTTGTAACAAAGCCGACTTTGTTTTAATATTAAGAAGATATCAAATGCCTTACATTGAAAGAAATATGTTTTAACAGAAATGTCTGAACAAATTAATTCTAAATTGTTTAATGATTCCTATTATCCAATTTGGCAGCGATATAAAAACGTAATAGGTCGTAAATGACATTACTTTTTTTAATAAGAGTATGTCAAAGAAAAACTAGTGTATGTATAAATTTAATTGACTGTAAAATAATTGTTAATATTTACTTGTTGTACTTAGGATTAAGTTACAGATTTTTTTTTATAAAATAGATTTCACGTGTATATTTAGGTTTTTATAGTACGTACTATAGAAACTTAGTTTAACACTTACCTTTTCGGCTAGATCTTGAAGAATGAAGATAATAGAAACATTGGATCACTTACCTGAAAAAAAAAAACTCAATAAAAAAGCTATCTCGCGCGGCTCCGCTTGCGTGAAAACTTTATTGCAATCACCACTGGAAGACCTTACTCCTATTACCTACGTTCTTAGTATTTAAGACTAGAATTCGGAAAAAGGGCACCATTCAATAAATAGATTCATTAGATTATATAAAAATATTTTTAAATTGTTTTTTTACATTAAGATTCTACAAACAGTTTCAAATGTTAATAAAATAATATTGTGAGCTTTGCTTTTGTTAGTCGAAATTTTTAAATGTCAAAATCGCTAATATTAGAATGACTCCACAGAGTACATTATAATACAGTAAAAAAACTCTAATTCGTGATAATAATATCACGAAGTAAGACCAAAGTTTTTTGTTTTAATTATCTATTAAGCAATAGTGTATTAGACAACTTAAAATAACATATAGATACAATATAAAATTTGAAATGAGTTTAAAAAAGTAAACTATTAAGCGTTCATAATAAGGTAATAAATAAAACGCCTGACTTTAGAGTTCAAGAGGTCGCAGTTGGGTAAACATAAAAAAGTTGTAGTTACAACTACCGCGCAGAGAATATTAGTATGGAAATATTGAATTTAATGAGTATCAGTGTCATAATACTGGAATAAAGTCATACAAGTATTATGCAAAGTGGGTACGGCATTGCGTAACTCGCATTAACAACTGCACCGACCTCCGAAGCTTTCGCTGGCTTTCAGTAACGAATACGATACCGCAGTTTGAATAACACAGTCATACAAGTGAGAAGTATAGATACGGCAATTTCCATATTTGTTAACAATACTCCAGAAAAAAAATAATTAGGGAAAAATGAAGACAGAAAAATGATTAAGAAAGAAGCTGCAACTAAAACAATAACTATAAATACAAAACGGGGAGCTTTTTTGGATAGTGGTCCCATGGGGTTATCACAGTTTGATATGACGATAGCGAGTAATATGAATAGCAGTAATATGCTCAACTCATCATCACCCAAAGTAAACAGTAGAAATCTGGATCAAAGTGTTAACTATCAAAATTGCAGCCCTCAGCTGAAATTTCCTGAGACTAATACGCACAATATGCATACAACGGCTCGTTATAAATCGGCGGAGCAGGTGCCGGCAGGCCGAGAAACCGGTTCGACAAACGAGGCGGCAGAGCGTCAGCTGTTTGATACGCATAAAGATGCAGTCATTTCAAGTAATGAGCAGAGTGGTTCAAGGCGGTCTTTTGCTGAAACAACAAAAATGAACGGCGAATGGAAAGTGGTTAAACAGAGAAAATCGAAAACAAACTATCGTTACCTTGGCAAAGCCGGTATTTGTAATGAGAGCGAAGGTAAATTTAGAGCTGCAGAAACTAAGGTGCCAATTTTCATTACTAAGGTACATAAGGAGACGACTCAGGACGACATAACCGTCTACATTCGGAAAAAGACGCATGAAGATGTAAAACTTGAAAAGATTGCGTTTCGAAAAGAAAGAAACCACAATGCATATAAATTTTTTGTGTCGGAACTGAAACTACCATTGTTTTTGGATGACAAACTGTGGCCACAGGGGGTTATCTTTAGGCGTTTTGTACATTACAGAGATAAATATGTAAAAACTAACGACAACGCAAGCGGCCCTGACAAACATTAATGAACAGTCAAACAGTAAAAGTTGTTAGTTTCAACTGCAAAAGTGTGAAACGTTCTGTAGAACATATTAGGCAATTGTGTTTGTCATCTGACATAATTGCGCTACAGGAAACGTGGCTTTTGCCTGATGACATATCTTTCCTCAACGACATCAACGAAGACTTCGGGTCGACGGGAACGTCCGCGGTGGACACGGCGGCTGGTATGCTCCGTGGACGGCCGCATGGTGGTGTCGCCCTACTCTGGAACAAGCGTATTTTTCAAAATGTGTCCATAGTGCAATGCGGCAATCCGCGAGTGTGTGCAATTGAGGTATCCGTTGACCTCAGATCGTTCTTAGTGTTCAGTGTTTATATGCCGACCGATAAACTGGATAACCTAGCGGATTTTACGGACTGTCTCGGTCTGGTAAGTGCTATAATAGGAAGTTATAACACTGAGTCGATTTACATAATGGGGGACTTTAATGCTCATCCCACGGAACTATTTTTTAATGAACTAAGTTCGTTTTGTAGTGATGAACAAATGGACATGTTCAGATGTTGATATACTAGGTTTACAGTCTGGTACATACACTTTTATTAGTGAAGCACATGGGTCGAGGCGCTGGCTAGACCACTGTGTGGCCACTAAATCGGCGTTTGAGTCGATTGTAAATGTTTTTGTAAAATATGACGTTATGTGGTCAGATCACTTCCCGTTAGTAGTGGAATGTAACATAGAGGTGATAAAGCCTAAACTACTAAATCAAAATATAAAAATTAATAGGGTGCTATGGGGAGAGAGAAATACCGAGCGAATAGATTATTATCGTAAAGAATGTAATGATAAATTAAAACTGATTGATTTTCCTTGAATTACGTCATTGCTGTGACCACACGTGCAATGATATCGGCCATAGACTAGTTATTGATAAGTTGTACAACGATATAGTAAATTGTTTATGTCAGTCGGCCATGGATAGTAATCCAGCCAAATCGCATACTCAGCATAAGAAAAAACCTGTAACTGGGTGGAACAGGCATGTGAGCGAGGCTCACAGGGAGGCTCGTTGTAAATTTCAAACTTGGGTATCGTATGGAAAACCAAACTCTGGTCTGGTGTATGACGAAATGAAAGTCAGTAGTAGGATTTTTAAGTCTCGGTTAAAATGGTGTCAGAACCATAAAGAACAGCTAAAAATGGACACCATCGCGTCTCACCATTCAAAGCAAGATTTTCGTAACTTTTGGAAGTCCACAAACAAGTTGAATAGTAAACCGAATCTCCCTGTGAGCGTCGATGGTATAAACGAACCTAAATGTATAGCTAACTTATTTAAGAATCACTTCTGTATAAAGTCGCCGTTGGGGCCATCGCGGTCGGAGTGCATTGTGGGGCCGAGAGGGCAGGAGATAGTCGCGAGGTTTACAGCTAAGCAGATAAGAGATAAAATTAAATCCATGACGAAGGGTAAGTCTTCTGGACACGACGGCCTTAGTATTGAGCACCTCCAACATGCAGGCCCACACCTGGCTGGGGTACTCGCTATGCTCTTTAACTTTTGTGTAGGACATGCGTACCTACCTAAAGAAATGATCAGGACCGTGGTGGTGCCGATAGTCAAAAATAAAACGGGTGACGTAAGTGACAAAACTAATTACCGACCGATCTCTTTGGCTACTATACTTGCTAAGGTGCTTGACAGTCTGCTTGACTCCCAGTTAGATTCATTTATAAAGTTACATGACAATCAGTTTGGTTTCAGACCAGGACTTTCAACAGAGTCTGCCATCTTGTGCTTGAAGCAGACTGTCAAGTACTATACTGAACGAAGTACACCCGTTGTTGCCTGTTTTCTTGACCTCTCAAAGGCTTTTGATCTAGTTTATTACGATATTCTGTGGCAAAAATTAAGTGACATCAAAGTGCCGACTGAACTAAATAATATATTAAAATTCTGGTATCAAAATCAGGTAAATTTTGTGAAGTGGTCGAATGTGCTGTCGGAGCCGTATGGGTTGGAATGCGGGGTGAGGCAGGGGGGCCTGACCTCGCCGAAGCTTTTTAATCTATACATAAATGCGTTATTGGAGGAACTTAGCAGCACCCATGTCGGCTGTCATATTGATGGCATCTGCCTCAATAATTTAAGTTATGCGGACGACATGGTGCTGCTGAGCGCTTCGGTTTGTGGCTTGTCGAAGCTTTTGAACATTTGCGAAAGGTATGCTCTCACTCATGGCCTGACATACAATGTAAAGAAAAGTGAATGCATTGTCTTTCAGGCCAGAGGAAAAAGTCTATCTGTGCCACCTGTCAGACTTGGCGGTACGCCTCTGAAGAGAGTAGACCAATTTAGGTATTTAGGACATATAATTACCTCTGACCTAAAGGACAATGCAGATATTGAAAGAGAGCGCAGAGCGTTGTCGGTTAGAGCAAATATGATAGCCAGAAGGTTCGCGCGTTGCTCCACCGAGGTTAAGGTTACTCTTTTCAGAGCCTACTGCTCTTCCTTCTACACAAGCAGCCTCTGGACTAGCTACACGCAAAAACAGTATAGCGCTCTGCGCGTTCAATATAATAACGCTTTTAGGGCGCTGATGGGGCTGCCTCGATTCTGTAGCGCGTCAGGGATGTTCGCTGAGGCGCGAGTAGATTGTTTTCATACCATAATGCGCAAGCGGTGCGCGTCTCTGATGCGCAGGGTGCGGGCTAGCGCCAACGGCGTCCTGAGCATGTTTGCCGAGAGGTTTGACTGTCATTACGTGAATCATTGCTCAATGATGCACGTAATGACAGGCTGACGAACAAATAGTAAATACCATTTTGTCAATAATATTACTAACACTAGGCTAAGATAATTTTTATTCTTTTACTAACACACTATGATCTTATGTTGGTCGAAATAAAGATTTTATTATTATTATTCTTATTCCATAGGCCGAAAACCTCTCGCCTCTTGGGCGGCAATGACCGGCAGATGCACATTTGGCCGGGTTCAGGGCAAAAGAGAGAGAAATCGGCGGACGATGCGTGCGGTATCAAGCACCACCGCTTTCTGCATCTTTGCTGGAAGCGAGCCGCCGATGAATCCCAGCCTTTTTAGGTGTGAACCTAATGTGGCTGGGATTAACCCGTTTGCCGATATAACAATTGGTATGATTTCAGTGGACGCCACTTCCCACATTTTGGTAACCTCGTGTACTAGGTCCAAGTACTTGCGTTGCTTTTCGGTCTCGGCCTTCACAAGGTTCTCGTCATGAGGGATAGTGACGTCCACTAAAAACACCTTCGATTGCGCCCGGTCCATCAGCACTATATCAGGCTTATTCGCAAGAATAGTCCTGTCAGTGATGATGGGCCGGTCCTAGTAGAGCCGGATACTGTCACTTTCGAGTACTGGCTCCGGCGAGTACTTATAATAGGGTAGTCTCTGGCTCACGAGACCGTACTTAAGGGCGAGCTCTTGGTGGAGAATTTTGGCTGCTTGGTTATGCCTGTGCAGATACTCAGTGTTAGCAAGAGCCGAACAACCCGAAACCACATGACGGAGTGATTCTCCAGGATGGCGACAGGCCCGACAAATGTCCACTGTGCCATCCTTTATGATGTACTTTCGGTAATTGTTCGTCCTGATAACCTGGTCTTGTATCGCACAAGCAAACCCCTCGGTTTCCCCAAAGAGGTCTCCAAAGCGCAGCCAATGCACGGAAGCTTTTCGGTCCACGTGGGGCTCGTGTAAAGCCTTGAAAAACCGTCCGTGCAGCTCTTTCCCTTTCCATACGGTCTCGCGATCAGAGACACTTAGTATCGCCGGCGGCTGCCATGACTCGTTGGCCAGATCAAGAGGGGTGAGTCCTTTATCACATTCTATGACATCACAATGCATCGTTGTGTCGGTCTTCGCTAGGAAATACGCTCTGAGGCTAGATACCTCGCGGTCGTGCATGGTTTTAGCACTTAACAGGCCTCGACCACCACATTTCCTCGGGGTATACAGCCTCATGACCGACGATCTGGGGTGATGCATTCTATGTAGTGTCATAGTTGTGCGGACTTTCCGATCCAGAGCGTTTAGTTCGGTCTGAGTCCATCTGAGAATGCCAAAGGTGTATAAGAGAATAGGCATAACCCATCCATTATAGGCTTTGACCTTGTTGACCCCCGACAAAGAACTATTAAGCACCTTTGTAAGGCGGTCGAAGAAGGCTTCACCAACAGACTGTTTTACGTCCGATTCCCTCAAACCTATACTCTGTGACATACCCAGATACCGGTACGTATCAGTTATTATTATTATTATTAAAACAGGAAAAGCTGTGAGTAAACGCAAAAACCCGGAACAGAAGAATAAGTAGCAGAAAGGTGACAAAAAATTTCAAAATTTGATAATAATGCAGATAAAAACGTTTATTTCTGTATATTTTGAAAGATTGGGTTAAGTGACCTATAAATTGCACAAATGGGAACACAAGCCGTGGCTTTATTTGTGATTTTTGTAAGGAGAAGTAGACTGACCCCAATTACCCCACCTGAAGCACCTGACACCAAGGGTTTTGTTTTTTTGAGAAAGAATACTTTTTTTGACTAAATACTCATAGTTTATAGGGAATCGTACCCAAGGGGTAAAACAGGACCCTATTACTTAGGCTCCGCTGTCCGTCTGTCTGCCTGTCTGTCTGTCCGTCTGTGACCAGGCTGTTTCTCATGAACCGTGATAGTTAGACAGTTGAAATTTACACAGATGATGTATTTCTGTTGCCGCTATAACAACAGATACTGAAAAGCAAAATAAAATAAATTTAAGGGTGCTCCCATAAAACAATCGTGATATTTTTGCCGTTTTTATAAACAATGGTACGGAACATTTCGTGCGCGAGTCCGATTTTTAAAAATGATTTTATTATATTTTATTAAGTAGGGAGTATATTTATTATTAAGTAGGGACCAAAGCTTAAAAGTAAATACATACTGACTTATTTGCCTTTGATACTGTTTCTTTTATTGAAGGGTTTCCTTAAGTCCGCAATATTCCCACTCTGCCCTATGACGTAGAAATCCGGGAGTCTTGATCAGGTGGGAGACATGCTACACAATGCACAAATTAATTTAAATGGCTCTTGCACTCGCTGTCAGGTCGTAGCACGCTCTTTTAACCTGTCGTCTGCGCGACGTCAAAATACAGGCATTTGGTGGATTTATGCGTTGTGGCATGTCTCCCACCTGGTCAAGACTCCCGGATTCCCCCTACGTCACATTCGTAGTGAGGAAGCATATTATATATTAAGTAAATAACACTGTTCATCATATCATATCAGCCTGTTGCAGTCCACTGCTGGACATAGGCCTCCCCCAAGGAGCGTTACAGCGCACGATCTCCCGCCCTTTGCATCCAGTCGCTGCCAGCTGCCTTCTTCAGGTCATCGGTACATCTAGCTGGGGGGCGTCCTACACTACGTTTGCCTAAGCGTGGTCTCCATTCGAAAACCTTCCTGCTCCACCTTTCGTCGGTTCTGCGACAGACATGGTCAGTCCACTGCCACTTCAGCTTGCTACATTTTTGGACAATATCAGTCACCTTAGTCTTATGTCGTATGACCTTGTTCCGGATCTTATCCCTTAATGAGATCCCCAGCATAGATTTGCTCGGTGTACGGACCAAGTTAAAATTGCCCTATTCAAAGCATACTGCCAGAGTCTGTACACTGGCAATCTCTGGGTCAGCTATACCAAAAAATCGCTGAATGTCCTGCGCGTCCAATACAATAATGCTTTTAGGATGCTGTTGAGACTGCCTCGTTACTGCAGTGCGTCAGAAATGTTTACGCAAGCACACACGGACGGCTTTTACGCAATTCTACGTAAAAAAACAGCTTCACTGCTAAGAAGAGTTAGAGACAGTCAAAACAGCGTCCTAAAAACAGTGGAGAACTACCAATCTCCAATATTTAAAACAATGGTCCGAACTCTAATGTATGTTTACTAACACTAGTTTTATAAGTCTTTTTTTAATTTATTTTTTACTAACACTACTATGGAGTCAATATTGGTCCGAAATAAACATATTTTATTTTATTTTATTTTATTTATTTTATAGACCTATCCATAGCACGCTGAGTGACGTGTAGTCGGTGGGCCAACTTGACTGTCATGTTCCACGTTTCGGCTCCGTAGGTCAAAACTGGTAGGACGCATTGGTTAAACACCCGGCTTTTCAGGCACTGCGGCAGTGTCGACGTGAAGATATGACGCAATTTCCCAAATGCTGCCCAGCCAAGCTGCACTCTTCTGGCGATTTCTCGCTCGAAGTTGTCTCTACCGAGCTGTAGTACTTGTCCAAGGTAGACGTACTCTTTGACAACCTCGAGCGTAGTGCCCTCGATGGAAATTGGTTCCGGGATGACATGTTCGTTGAATATTACCTTAGTCTTGTCCAAATTCATCCCAAGCCCCACACGTCTCGAGGCAGCACTAAGACTGTGCAGCATTTTTTGCAAATCTAATAACTATGTCATCTGCAAAGCGAAGATGCGTAAGATATTCGCCATTTACATTGATGCCCAGTCCGTTCCAATCCAGCGTCTTGAACACATCCTACAGTGCGTTGGTAAACAGTTTCGGAGATATAACATCTCCCTGTCTAACACCTCGGAGCAGCTGGATGGGTTTTGTTCGGTGGTTTTGTACTTGGACGGACATTGATGCCATACTGTACAGGCTTCTTAGCACCTTCACGTACCGCCAATCGACTTGGCATCGCTGCAAGGAATTCGCGTCTTACCAATCTCCGGACCTTTTATTGGTGCCAGACAAAGCTTCCTCTGGCATTTCCCGTCGACGTTTCATCAGTTCCAAAGTCCCGCCCGAAAATTTGGCGTCTCGGCACGCTCGCTTTTCCTTAAAGTGCCTGTTTCCCACTTCGCGTATGACTCCAATCACACCATCAAGGTCCCTGTCCACGTCTCAGTAGTTTCCTAAGCAGCGAATCGGTTTCGGAGCTCCAATTGGAATTTTTTGGAGTCTTGGCCGGCCTGGACCAGTGTCGGATGAAGAGTCGACCTCATCATGCGGCTTCTTTCCAGCTTAATGTTGATGTTTAGGGTGCCTCTTACCAGTCGGTGGTCGCTACCGATGTTAAACCTATTTACCACTGAGACATCCCTAAATATATGCTTCTGTCCGTCATGATAAAGTCTATCTCATTCTTCGTCTTACCATCGGGGCTTAGCCAGGTACACTTTCTCTGGGGCTTCTTCTGGAAAAAGGTGTTCATGCAGAAGAGCCCCTGCATATTTAGAAAGTTTACGAGAATTCGCCCCCTGTGGTTCCTGGTTCCATAGCCGTGCTGTCCTTCACACGATTCGTCACGTTCCTGTACTCCTACTTTGGCGTTGAAGTCACCCATGACAACGGTGAAGTGGGTCTTGGTTGTATGGTGTATGGCCTTAGATATATTGTCATACACGGCCTCGACCACATCATCCGAATGCCCTGTCGACGTCGGCGCATATACCTGTATGACTTTGAGGCAGTACCTCTCGGTCAGTTTTAGTAGTAATGTACGCTACCCGGGTCAACACGCTGGATATCTCAAGCACGTTGTCACGGAGAACTTTGTGGACAAGGAAACCTACGCCACCTTGGGAGAGTTGGTCTCCCTCTCGGAAGAAGAAAATGTGGCCAGATTCAAGGGTCATCGTGTCGTCCCCCTGTCTTCGAACTTCTGACAACACTAGAATATGCCATCTGATGTTGTTAAGCTCTTCCTTGAGTTCGACCAGTGGGCCAACCATAAACTGTTAAAACAATCCCAAATCCGTCAAACATTATCATTTCTGTCAAATTTTGTATGAAATGACGTACAAAAATTGACAGATTTGACAACTTTGTGATTGTTTTAACAGTTCATGGTTAGGGCCCAGGTCTTCATCCAGCCGTAGACTGCGTCCCTTATACGTTGCCAAGGTCAGTGGTTTGAGGCATCCGTCCGTAGCCCGGGGATTCTTCGCACCCCTGTCCTACCGTAACCGAGGCCGCTAATAATAACACTGTTATCATTTTTTTAATTTCCTGTAACAATATTGTATGCTATGCATGATTCTGAATAAACGATCTCCTATTCTTCTATTCTATTCTATTCTTTTTATCAACTGGTGAAATTTAAAGGGCAATTATAAAAACATAAATGAATCATTTTTCTTAAAAAAAGAAAAATGTTATACGCTAGTTTGCGATAAAAACGCCAAATACTATTTTGTTTTCAACGGAAAATAAAACACCCTGTGCTGCTTGCTGAATGAAAAGTGGAAAGAGTGGGGCACGATTGAAATAAGAGAGACAGAGGCGATGACATAGGGATGTCTCGGACTAAACAGGATGCTCTTAAAAATATATTTCATTTTTTGTTACGAAAAATAAAAATTAAAGCTAGCCCGTTTTTATGAACGAAAATGATATAACCCGGTTTCTCTAAAATCACCGGTTCATAAAAAGCTACCTTATATAGGTACATAAAGGAGTTTTCCCAATATAAAAAAAAAACAATAAAGTACTACAAACTCTTGTCGAACTTTCACTTTTTGAGTTCAAAAATCACATTTAAAAAATCCAAAAAGTATAGTAAAGCAGATGATGAGGCACTTTAACGATAAGAGTACATAGACTTTTTAACCTGCCTAGCTCGCACTTGCTACTCTTGTATTTCCCGTGAACAATCAGGCTGACAGAGGTGACTGAGTTTGATGCGCCGTTTCTTCTCATAATGAGTAACAAAGTGGTGGTAGTAGGGTAGGGTTAGCTATATTTCTGGGATAAATATCCGAATTTCCCAAAAGAGGGCCTATACAGGATATTTGGTAAATGGTATATTTAGCCTATCCTGATTATACGCTTATGTGTGAGTTTCACACTCTATAAGTGTGAATCCATCTTTAGACACATAAAACCATAGCTCAAAGTTAAAATAAAATTGATTGATCTTTTTAGTGGAAATTCATTAATAATAGCTATTAACTTTATTTACAATAATAATAAAGAAAATACGTACAAATTTGTAGATTATTACTAAACCTTAATTCTAAAAAGAAAAATAATTATAAAATAAATACATAATCAATTAACACATAATCCGATATTTTATTAATTAATAGGACAAAAATCCATACCTAATAAAATTGAGCTTCCTGTCTTGGAAAAAGGTACCCAAAGGACTGACATTGCCTCGCTGAATCTAAACCACGAATATAAAAAAGAAAAAACTTTTTTGACTTGTTGATAAAAAGAACAAAAAAGTTAAAAATAATTTAAACCTGATAAGAAAAATACTATTATAGGTACCTACATTGCATTTTTTCGTGTCACTGAGGGATGCTGAGGGGTTAAATTCCTGAACCTGTTTTTTTTTAAACCGAGTAAACTTTTAACAAAAAAAGGAATTGATATTAACTTAAACGAGGCCATGAATCAGTTTAAACCAAACAGTAAGTTTAGATCAAGGTAAACCTTACTTTCAAAATATAACATTGTACATGCATCGCACCAATAACATTATAAGCTGCTTCTTGCATTCAGAAAAACCTTTATGATCACTTAAAATGTTTATAAAAATAAATATCTGCGGATAGTTAGTCACTACACCTAAGTACAAACTGCATTTTTATTATTATTCTTAGTTTATTTTGTGTAGACTTCAGAATTAAGTTACTAATAAAATAAGTTTTCTAAACAACTAATAAGCAAGAAATAATATTGACTTAAACATACATAATCAGTTCTTTTTTGAGTCGGGGCCAGTGTTCATTTGCATTGACTATAAAAATAACTGATTAGGTATGTGTCAATATTATTTTTCGCTTTTTAGTTTAATTTTGAAGTCGGTTTTTAGTTTTTTGTAAAACTTATTTTGTTTCACAATTTTAATTATTAAATCCTCTAGTTTTTGCCTCCTAACTCCCCAAAAAATGACTAAACAACAAAGTGACCTAGACAAATGTTGGTCTTCTATAGACCCCCCACCCAATAATAAAAATATGGTGCTATGAATGATCAATTTTTCAACGAAATTTATTCAAGTCCAAGACGCCTTTAAAATAAGCTTCAGTTTTCACCTTCCAACTCTGCCAAAAATGACTTTACAGCAAAGTGACCTTAACTAGTGTTGGCCCTCTATAGGCCCCCCATCCAATGGTATGATAAAAATAAGGTGTTCTTTAGGGTAAATTTTTCGACTAGTTTTTACAGAGCGGCGGTTAATTTCGTGTCGTAACCATAGGATAAGGTCGTGCGGTCAATTTAAGAAAGGAACTGTTATTTTTTTCGTTACCGTTTTCTGTGATTTAGTGACAAAAATCCCAACGTATAAAGTTTGCATAAATTTATGAATACTAGTATTAAACCCAGATTTTTTATTCATAATTCTATCTTCATTAAAAAAAAGTCAAAATAAATCTAAATTTGTTTTGGCATCCTTGTAAATTCAGAAAGGTTCCCTTAATCAACAAAAACTCCACTCACAATTTTGAAGTTACTACGTTATTAAATACATTTCCATAAAATTTTGCCATGTGTCACCTTGTTCTTGCCAAGTTAGCCTTAATTTATGCATCGCTGTAATTAGCTATAAAATAATTGTTTCATTTTATATTAGGTACTATCGAATACATTCGATTTGTTGAGTCTCAATGAAATTCTGTCAAAGCGTCCTTCGTAAAAATGACCTTGAGATAGCATTAGACGCTTCAAAATTCCAAACAAAGAACAGCCCTACGAACAAAGGCGAACCAAAAGCCGTAGCAGGTCAATGGGAGTCAATAGATACCGGCTGCCATTACCAAACATTACATTTTGAAACTAAAATAGCCCGGCTAAATACCCGGGCAAGGCGTTTTAGCAGTGCTACCCCTTTGTGCACGGATGACGTCACCAAACTTCTTACGTATGTAATAGTTGGTATGGGAAGTTCGGTGATTCGCATAAAACCGAGTCGATACAAATACTGCATACGTGTACCGCTACCTGCCGGCGAGTAGAGTAACCACAGCTTAATTGCGGCAATGTACTACAAACATTGAAAGAAATACAGTGCCATCTGTTGCTGAGAGGACGCGCTCGTTGATAAAGTTGCTGCTATGAAACGCAGCTCGGAAAACTCTGTAGTGTAAGACAATGCCGATAGGAAGCGTCGATAAGAGAAAACTCGATGAGAAATGTTGTATTGGATAATGTTAGCAGATGGCGCTGCAACCCTATGAAAATCTGTAGTGTAGTGTGTGAAAACGCCAGTAGGTGGCGTTAACAAGAGAAAACAACGGTTGGAGTTTTTATGGTTAGTGAAATGCCACCTGTGCGGCGCTTCATAACGCTGCGGGAAACGAAATAGTTAAAGGAGAATAAAATAGATGGCGCAACTACGCTTTGAGGTGAATTAATAGTTTACATGGCTGTAATCGTAATTCTTACTCTGTGGCTATAATGGAACCAAAGTTTCAGGAAACGCCGCTTGATGGCGGTATAGGAACGAGAAAATTCCATTAGTTCCTTAACATCTATGCGGATGGTACTATTACCTAAATCAAAAACTCGTGCATTACTCGAACTATAACAAGCAAATGACAAATAATGAATACATTCGCAGGTAAAAAACACATAAAATTCGCTAACGCTTCAATTTTTTTAAATGTATTAATAAGGGAACACAGCGGTAATGTAAATTTATTCGTGTACCTAAGTTTTATCAAATTTATCCTAAAAAGTTTATGCAAAAGGTACGTATAAAAAAGTACAAACGTACGTAAATAACATACGGTGGCAATTTTTTTTTCACTGTTCATAGAAACTAAATGCGTAAGAATAGATTTAGATGCTATGAATCTAATAATTTATAAGGCAGTCTAAAAACTAATTACTTTCGTAGATATAAATAAATTTTGAATTCCCGCCACCGAAATGATGCTAAGAGCCACCGAAATGACCCCATCAATTAATCAACTTAGCGAAATTTCTGAAATAATCAAATAAAAATGCGTTAGTGTATTTTAATATTTTTTATATGAATAAACTTTTATATTAGGAAATTTGATGAAACAGTAACATAATTTATATGAAACAAGTACTATAATCTTGAAAGATTGAGCTAGACTTCATGTTCTTAAATTATAGTAATGTAATGACAATTGAGCATCTAGAATTATCAACCAAATAATTTCCATTTTCCCATATTTAGTTTATACCTTGAACAAAGTAAAGATTTTTATGAAGACTGACGCAGTGAGATTGAGATACAAAACTTGTTTAAACTACACTCCACATTAACCAATACACTGCCGTTAGTGTAGTTGCCAGTTCACTGGTTGCTACTTAAGAGGTCTCGTGTTCGATTCCCGGGTTGGACCAAAATTTGTTATTAGGTGTTTAGGGTTTCGACCTCTGCAGTCTCTGTTTATAACGTCAAAGTCACTGCCACAGTTCACTGTTCACTGGGCAAAAGAAACGGAGTGCCCTTGTGTATTGCGCACATACTTAAGCACTATAAAAATGTCCCATGCAGATGGTTTTTTTCAGTAAAGAGATAAGCCGTCGTGGTCGGATTCGATTCGAAGAGGACATTACATAAACTATTATGTTACCTCAAAGTAAGTCACACAATTATTATTGTTTGTTAGAATACAATAAAACTTATATTAAATATTGGTTGTTTACGTGTTTAAAACAAATATAGTATTGATTGTAAGGATATCTATCATTACAGTGGCTCATTCGTCATTCTGGTGGCCCAATACACCATCGCAATAACGCCACCGTAATGATGACTAAATGGTTTTTTCATGATCATTACTCAACTACATAATTCATTGCGTAGATATTTACAAGTCGTTATATCGAGCCAATAATCTACAACATACTAACTAGAAGTTACAATACATCACTCTGTTCGTTGTCAAAAACATGCCACCGAAGTTATGTGATAACTTCGGTGGCATGTTGATCAAAACACAGACGGTGACCAAAACACATTTCTCAAAAAACTTACCTCGGTAACGAGTTAAAACTTGCGTATGTGCTGTTCTTTCCACACACAAGTTAGGGCACGACTAACGCTCAGGAAGTTCCGAAACATAAATAGGGCGTGTCATTGCTTGACCATTAGAAAACAATTAGTCAACTGCAAGCATTGGAAGATCAGTTTTACGCGGGACACAGACATATTGGCGTCTCAGTATTTTAATATAATAGTTAGTGAAGTTTTTATGCTTTTAGTTATGAATTGGAATAAACATCTTTAAAATAATGTTAGGTTTCGTAACAAAGACAAAATCGATCTTAAAAAAAAAAGAAAGAAGAAAATCGTTTATAATCTATGATTTTTAACTGGCCACACCAGAGGTGGGCAGCTGGGGAGAAGGGGCAATATGGCGGATCGGGTCATTCTTTAGTGAGCGCTCGCCGAGGACAGTCGATACCTGTAAGTACCTTGTACCCTGAAAGATATACCCTACCCTGCCCTTTTGTGTAAAATGATTTACTGTGCCCTTGTAATTTGATTATTGTAACGAAATATTTAAATATAGTACGATGGACAAGAATGTGTGATTTACTTTAAATAGAGAACCTTTTGGGGTAGTAGTGAGTTTTATTACAATAAGATAGTTTGATGAAAGATACGTTAAAATTTCGAATAATTGTGAGTGGTTTTGAGCGCGTAATTTTAAATGGGCTAAGCCTCCCAGGGGTAGGCCGCTCATACAAGTCGGATGTTCAACGTGTTATTTCTTGTAATTTTTGTGTTTATTCTTATCTAATTTTTATGCATGTTTAAGTTACGAGCTATATTTATAAGAAAGCGTGTTTTGAGTCTGTTTTGAATGATAGTTTTTTTATAAAGGTCACCGGACGCTCAAAAAAGTACCCTTGAAAATTTCTCCAAATATTTTATTCGCGTCGACTTGAGAAAGTCCTCGGTTTTTTCGTCGGTAAAAATAAAGCCTTTTTACATTTGATTTATGTACTTAACGATGAGTTGGCTTAAACTGTATGTCTTTCTGTACAAGAAGCTTATACCTAAAATATTTTGGATATAAGCTTTAACTGTAACTTCTTTGTTTTATAACTTATAAGGTCGAAGCTCATTAACGACATCTCTTTGAACCTAGCGATGTACATATATGTGGACTTGAAAATTGATTTTACTTAATAAGAAAATGTTACCCTATAAAATCATGTTATTTATACATTTAATAAATAGTCATCGCAACTTTTCGCGTCACTTTTTAAAGCTTGACGCGATTCAAGCATTTAACCTGATACTGTAAGTTTTTTAGTTAGTCTTTTATTTTTCTTTGTAGCATTCGGTGTCAAACTCGTCTAAGGACCCAGGTTACTGCGTAATCGATCTCCTGTCACAGGTGCATCGCGCGCCAAGAATCCTACACTATAGAAAAACATTGAGTATGATCACTCAGAATCCACTTAATAAGCAAACTAACTGCTGTGTGTCAACTGAGAACAAGTTGACGTTTGTTACTTCCGCGTTTTTAACGCATAGCCGCTACCCTAACGTGGTTTGTGTTGTGTTAAAACAAATTTTGCGATTTCAGATCGGTTAATCTGTGCAGTGGGCATTACATACTAAAAGCTCAGAGTAAGAATTATACTACGTAAACGCAACCTGTTTTTCTGACATTTGATCTCAACATGATCATACAGCCTGCTATTTTTTAACATCCGACCTCCGTAGCCGACGGGCAAACACGCCGGAATAATATGTCATCGCCATCTCTGAGGTACCGGGTTCGATCCCCGGTCGGGTCAATGTAGAAAACGAACTTTTTCTATATTGTCTTAGATCTGAGTGTTGTGGTACCGTCGTTGTTTCTGATGTCCATAACACAAGTGCTTTAGCTACTTACCTTAGGATCAGAGCAATGTATGTGATGTTGTCCAATATATTTAAACATTGATGCGTGGTTTTCGCCCAGACAGGGATAGCGTAAAAGATATCAATATTAAAAAAAAATTGAACTATATTCTAACTGAATCCCTTCCTCTCAAATGATCAAAACTTAGCTGCCAAACTATTAAAAAACATTTTCAAATTACAAGGACTTGAGTAAACTTGCAACGGTTAAGAAATTGGGAGAGTCTCTGTAATACTCTTCTAAGACTGTTTCTTTGTTGATTGATGACCATGATTGTCCATTCACGCATATTTGGTAAGCCTACTGTACCTGTATCTGCCATGTTTCCTCTATAAACTTGGCATAGGACCCGCTTGGCAACGAATGTGATGGTCCAACCATAAAACGTATACGTTTTTCATTGCTCGTTTTATTTCTGTTACGTAACGGTGGCTTTGTGGTGGGGCATTGTTTATAAAGCGAGCTCTGTATGGTAAATAATCGTAAAACATCGCAATAGTCGGATGTTTTGAGTTGTTTTGTGCCGATTATCTGCGTTGTGTGGAAAGGAAGTTTAACATTTGAAGCGGTAAGCGGTATGTTTTGCAGTGAGCCAATACTACACTGAACAGATACAACTCTCTGCGCAACTTCTGTAAACTATTTTGTTTTTTAAGGCGTGGATTATTGGCTTTAATAAAGATAAGCTTATTGACGTAAGGCAGGACTTGTAGAGAAAGCAATTAGTCTACGAGTACTGTCTCACTGCAAAAGCTCCGGTCACATGATTTAAAGGTTTCGCTGGTTGGCCATCCTTGCTTTGATATACCTTATTGTTTTAATTATGTCAGATTAACACAGAAGGGGTGACTTCATTACTGACTTTGATATTAAAAAGAAACCGGCTAGTTACAATCAAAGTCCAGCGTGATGTGAATACTTAAACTACTACTTACCCGCCGCCTGCCACCAGGATCATCTGCATCTTGGCTGTTATAAGCGCATCTGGTCCGGGCTGAACCGCTCATCTCACTAGGCATAACTCGCAACACATCGTCACTTACACCGTCCATTCCATAACTCACTTAATATTTAATAACTTCACTGTCTACTTAGTCCATACCAATGCTCACAACATGTTCACTATATTTGAACTTGACAGTGTAACTAGGTACATTGCGAGTATTATAATACACATTTTTATCACTAGACTTATTTATGAGTAAGTTGGTTTTAGTTTTAAATTATTTTACTGTCTGTCGCCACACGAATATCGCAAACGAACTTCATGGGCTATCCCTGATATTGATAGGAGACTTATAAAAACTTTTTATGGCCAGGTTTTATCTGTTTAGGGAACGATATATTCTAATACATGTTTTAAGTTAGTATATTCATTTAATAAAGCTTAAGGCAGGTCGAATATATTTGATAGTGTAGATTTAAACTCCTGACAGCACCTCCTTTCACCGTTCCTCACGTGGTAGAGTAAGGCCCATACCACTTTATAGTTGAGGAGAAGCCTGTGCTCTACAGTAGGACGTATAAGGCGTTTTGCAGACGGTGGGGCGGGCCAGGCCGCCCGGCCGCTCTGTCCGCGAAGCAATAAAGACCGCGTCTGCCCGTCGATGTCCGCGGCTGCCCTTGCCGCGAACACAAAGCAACCGCCGCGCCGCCAGTGTCTGCCGGGCACCTGCGGCGCGGTCTTTTTGCCCTCCGTGTGCGTTGGTAGTATAGAATTCCCTTTGCGCTATCCTTCGCGGTGAAATTGACCGGCCCGGCCCGCCCCGCCGTCTGCAACGCGCCTAAACGTCTCGCTTTTCTTTAATTAAGTAATAAAAGGTCTCAGGGCAACTTGGGTTATGTCCTAGTTGAATTGTGACAATATTCCCGGTAACATATTCAAAGAATATTATAACAACATATCATAGGTTTAATTATTTATTTATTTACAAGGAAAGTCTAAGTAGTTTTACTCAATGCAATAAAAATATAGTTTAAATTTAGTAAATACGTAATTATCTGCTATTACGTAGATCCATACCATATATTCTGCTTAAAAAGGCTGTAATTTATAATTAGAAACTTGTTACACTAAATTAATTATTATGTATCTGGCGGCGCACACCGACATCGATTAACTAAAACTTTCAAAGACTAGAAATTCAAACTCTAACAAAAATAAAAACAAGAGATTGTGAACATTTTAAACTTTCTTGTTGCATTTTTTAAATTATAACACTGTACACAACACGGGTATTGATGCAACATAATAAATAAAAAGAGGTATGTTGCATCAATACCCGTGTTGTGTACAGTGTTATAAGAGATTGTGAAGTATGCGTGTTGCGTAGGTATGTGTGTGTGTGTGTGCGGTGATTCGCCTTAACACAAAGGTTAATTCCCAGTTCAGGAATTTTATAGGACTACCTACTAAAAGTAGGATGATAGGATAGGTTTATGTTGACACGTCGTTGGCGTCTATGATTTATGCATAACTTTTTTAGATAAAGGTAAATTTTGGTTTTTAGGGCGGGCTCCTTACCTCGAAAGGGAAAAATAAAGTTCATCAACAAAAATAAATAGGTATAGTAAAGGGAATCAAAACTTATAGCTACATTTCGTTGATATTGAATCATGAAATTTGGCAAGATTGAATCATGAAATTTGGCAAGAAGCTATGTCTTAAGCACAAGTAAAGGAAAAAAACAGAAAATAAGTTACTTTTTTAGGGTTCCGTTGTCCTGACAAGGAACCCTTATAGTTTCGTCACGTCCGTCTGTCTGTCTGGCTGTCTGAGGTCCCATACATGGAAAGTGGGGATGTTTTTTTTTCATCGTCTACCCCATCGTGTGGGTTATCGTTAAATAGGTCCTTTAAAACGACTTAGGGATTGCTAAGACTATTTTTCGATTTAGGGATCCGTTTGCGAAATATTAAACTTTAAAGTAACAATTTAACAGTGAAAATTTCAAGTCTCTAGTTATCACGGTTCATGAGATACAGCCTGGTGACAGACGGACAGACAGACAGACAGACAGACGGACATCGGAGCCTTAGTAATAGGGTCCCGTTTACTCTTTGGGTACGGAACCCTAAAAAAATTAACATACCCACAAGTCTGGTAGGGAATCCTCGGTGCGCGAGTTCGACTCACACTTCGTCGTTATTTTAGTTGGCTATAATGGCGTATTGATAGTTAACTGAAATAATTCTGTTTAAACAGTTTATTACTCTGAAATTGTGCTTTTATGGGGATCGGTTACTATGGGTGGACAACGTGTAGTTAGCAACATACAGAGTCATGGTAAAACAAAAAAACTTTGCTTAGGTATCATAGAGTGAAATTGTACGGAAAATAGTGCTGTATTTTTATTTATATATTATTATATTTAAATTTAGCAAAACTTCATTTATTGAGTCAAAAAGGATCAAACGGTCATTGATTCGATGAAATATCGAAAATGAATATTTAAATAAATTAATACTTATTAATAGAATAGAAAATCGTTTACTCAGAATCATGCATGCATGCATGAATACTGTAACAATACTGTATGCTAACAGTATTGTTACAGTATTCATAAATAAAATATTTGCCAATGACCCTGAAGTAAGAAACTAATATTCTTTTTTTAAAGGGTACCTACCAGAAAATTTATATTTCCTCTTACACTCAGACTTGAGCGAATTTAGAAAATACCGTTTTTTATAATATCTTATTGACTTGAACAGGGAATCGAACCTGGAATCCTTTGCGTTGCAAATTACTGCGCCACCCTACACCAATCCCGTCGTCAATTTTTTTTCATTTGCACCGATTTGAAAGTCTGTTTAGGTTTAATTATTGACGTGATAAATACCTCCACCTAATGGATCGTAATTTTTGTGCACCTTGTGGATTTGAGGTTCTTTAAGGAAAAGTTGTAATCATTGTTACGCCAAATAAAAAGGCTTTTTATTTATTTATTTTAATGGATCGTTAGGGTTGGATTCGAAGCTTTTGCAAAATGTAAACAGATACCTATTTTTTATTTAGCGAATTAATTTATTCATTCAAGTATTTATAAAAGTTGTCTTTAGCAGGCAGTACTCGACATCCGCTACTGACAGCACTCCGACGCCCGCAGGGGTCTTATTGAGGCGTGCGTCTATACTCGGATAAGTGCGTCATTTCGAATGTTTCTAAGTAGGTACGTAGTTCATTTACTTGAAATTCTCTCACAAATCGCTATTGTGATCATCATCATCATTTGAGCCACAGGACGTCAACTGCTGATACATAAGCCTCCCCCAGTGACTTCCAGATTGGCCTGCATCCAGCGGCTTCCTCTTTACCAGGTCGTCTGTTCACCTTGTGGTTGGACATCCCACCGTGTGCTATTCGCTAGGAATAATACCACAGAACAGGTAAGAATCACTACGCTCCGCATTTTTGTGCCTAATCCGATCTACCCATACCAAGTCTACCAGGGCGGTAACCACGAACTCTTCTTCTTCTTTTTTTAAATGGCTAAATAATCTTGGTAATCTTGGTTCACACCGCTGAATTCTTTTAAAACAATCTCAAATCTGTCAAACATTATCAAATCTGTCAAATTTTGTATGTAATGTCGTACCAAAATTGACAGATTTGACAGCTTTGAGATTGTTTTAAGAGTTCATGGCTACCCCGCCTGTATCATAGCTCTGATAGCAACGGCTGGCTATTACCGGCTGAGTTCTCTCGGCTCGGTCACGTCCCCTAATAATATCCATAACCCTTGGTCAATGAGCTCAATCTCAGCTCCGCTAGTACGAGTGTAGTTAGTTAAGGATAGAAAAGAAATTTACTCTTATGTACACAAATTATCTGTCATTTCATAACACTTGTCTGTATTAAAATTTGTTAAAATACTTGTTTAAAAAACTGAATAGCACGAAAACTTACTCGTATATTTAAATAAAGTTTATTGACAGCAATTTGTTTACATAAATTCTTCAAATATTGAGCTTATGAAAATCACATCAAAATACTTGCCCCAAATTTTGATAGAATTATCTGGAGCTGGACTGACCTACATTAATCTGCTAATCAGGATTTAACGAAAATCTAATCCGAAACGATTAAAATGTAAGCTGTTATTGTGGGACTTCTTTAATATATCACACATTGATTGATGTACAACGTACAAATTTGAATGCGATACGCGAAAATTATTTGAATTTTAATTATTCAAATGGGCTGACATTATTGAACTCGTCTAAAGCTTACTTAATGTGATTATTGGCGATAGAAAGAGAAAGGTAACTCCCGAAGCGATACATTAAACATTTGCCAAGTTGCAAGCATTTGTGTGTATCATAATACAACATTGGGGGAGGATTATGTTCAGCAGTGGATATCCTATGGCTGAAATAAGGAAAACAATATTCTGAATAGATGTGAATAAAGGGTGAAAGCAACTCTTCCAATTAAACTGAAAGGTAAACCTTAAAAAGTGTGTAAAATGCCTGTCCTAAACTACGGTAGTGTTCTTTAGCAAAATCTCAAAAGACAAAAATGGATTGGCCAGCGGGCCATGGAAAGAAGTGTGCTGAGTACCCGAAGAATCAAACAGGTCAGAAATACGACCATTTGCTCCTAAATCGGAATCACCGATGTCGGTATGAACACCGCCAAACTGACATGAAAGTGGGCTGGGTGTTTGTAGGATGCATCTTGGGAAGAGGTTGCGGGTCTTTTCTGAATGTCTGCCTATCAACCCCTTGACCGTGTGTAAAATAGATAACAATTGAACAGCAACGGACGTGCTGACGTGACGATTAACGGATCTAATAGGCCAAGAAGGACTTAGGAGAGTCATTTGTTCTGCAATGAAAAAATAGACTGAAAAAATTCAAAATCTATTTTTTTAATTTTTCACCTAGCACTTAAACAAACAGTCCCTTGGGAAATCGAAGGAACACTATCTATATTACGTCTTCAAATCAATCAAAAAGCACACCCGAAGCCATCTATTTCGAGCGCCCGCAACTGTCGTACTAAACATTTTCCCACGAACCAACTTCAACGATTCCTTGAAATTTTTATAACAAAATTAGCTTGGCCGCGTTGTTAAAACTTTGAAACTATCTGAGTAATTCTGTTTTAGTTCTACTCCAAGTGGTAAGTGCTGCAACTTATTTGATATACCGTTGCCATCTATAATATAATAAATTGACGCTAAAGAGAATTTCATAAACGAGTCGGCAGGACGCAATAATAATGAGGTAAATAAAACCTTTATAGCCGACTGCAAAAATAGGAGGTTCTCATCGTGACCCGTATGTTTGCATGTATGTTTGCCCACGATTATCTCGCGATTGGCTTATCCAATTTTGATACGGTTTTCAGAAAAATATTTGTTGCAGTTCTGGAGTAGGTTTTAGTATGACAATATTATATAAAAACACACACAATATAAACATAAGGGTTTGTTTTTATCAATTTGCTCTAAGGCAATATAAATCATTTTCCCATACTAAAATCAATGTTACTGAGTGTTCAAGAGAATGAGCTGCATGGAAAAGTAATATTTTGCAACATTTGCATGTAAGTTTCACTGTAGAAATTGTACTTAATATAATTATCAAAAGCTGAAAAGTTTATAAGAAATACACAAAATCGTATTCATTAGGAATATAAATACTAACATAAACTACTAGCTACGTTTTATATTTCTGTTTCCACATAGTTACTTATATAACATTTACAAACGAATATGGCTTACAGAAAAAATCGCTGTAGTAACCGCCTTTTAAATCATTAATTCACCTTTGTGGCAACCCTACGTTGATTGTATTTCAAACACCACTTTCAGGCCCAACATGAACCCTACTACATTGTAAGAGCGGCGAAAATACCGTAGCAAAATGTGAATACACAAAGAATGAAACACTCGATGACGTGGCAAATTAGAACTGCATCGATTCCAGCTTATATTATAAAAAATCGCAGTTTGAGGATGGTTAGAACGAGAATTCCATAATTATTGTATGTGTGGAAACAAAATAAAAACTTTTAGTTTCATCGCACAAAAGTTTTGTGTGTGATAAAAAAAAAGTTAACACAGATTTATTCCGTTTAAAACATTCTTTTTTTTATTCAAAACACTATAAGCTTTTAATACAGTTTCCGATTCAAAGGAGATTAATGTGCCAACAACTCTTTTTATGGGGTCAAAATCGAAATCAAGTTTTGTTTTTTTCACGCAATTTTAATATGTTTAGGTAATGAGCACGACCTATAAGAAAGGGACGTTTTACACGTTATAAGTATGTATAGAACTCATCTAACCATTCAATATTTAATTGCGTAAGTAGTTAGTTCTTCTTCCTCGGTCCCTCACTGATGAGGATCGCGACCACATATAGTGTTCCTCCACAGAGTGCGATCATAGGCCATGTGGACCGCATATTGCATATTTCGGTCCACGGTCTTGCTCACCGCGTCCGACCATCTCGTGGGTGCCCTACCCCGAGCACGTCTGCCCTCCATTTGGCCCAAGATGATTTGTTTCTCCAGACAATGCTTTGAGGACCGCATAATGTGTCCGAAGAAACTCAGGGTACGCTTTTTGCAAATAGTGTAGAGCGAAGATGCGAAGGAGATGCGAAGTTCCCGCAATATGGACTCATTAGTACGCATGGCGGTCCAGGGTATGCGGAGTAATTTCCGCCAACACCACATCTCAAACGCATCGATCTTACTGCTATCGCGGCTTCTCAGGCTCCAAGTTTCGGCACCGTACATAAATATTGGAAAAACCAGAGCTCGAACCAAGCGCACCTTAGTTGTGCGGCGAATACCTCTGTTTTTCCAAATTTTATCCAGGCTTGTCATAGCACTTTTGGCCATACCGGCTCTTCGACGAATTTCACCAGTGCAGCTACAATCACAAGTTATCAGCGATCCAAGATATACAAATTCATTGACCTTCTCATACCCATCGAGTGCGTCTGTGTCAGGAAGTACTTGCGCTCTGTCTACCACCATTATCTTGGTTTTTGAATGATTGATCTTAAGACCGAGCTTGGCACTCTCAACTTCTATTTTCTTCAAAAGAGTTGCCATTTCAACTTCATTCGACGCAACTATAGTCGTATCGTCTGCATACCTTAAATTACTGACCCTGCGACCGCCAACCACAACTCCGCCATCCCAGTCTTCAAGTACATTAAGTTAAAGTAGTTAGTTACATGAAGCAAATAAAAGTTAAAAAATATTAATTATCACAAACAAAATTCAGCAAAAAGCATTGTCTAAAAATCCCAAATAAACAATTAAGGTCCACCCTGCAACCTAGTCGATCCAAAGGTACCCATTATGCTGGCTGCATTGCCGCGTTGAATGGCAATAGAGACCTGCTGGACCAACCAGGAACCAGAGCCAGGAACCAGATTGAGAGAGAAGGGAAATGATCCCCGCTCTGGTTCCTGGTTGGTCCAGCAGGTCTCTATTGCCATTCAACGCGGCAATGCAGCCAGCATAATGGGGACCTTTGGATCGACTAGGTTGCAGGGTGGACCTTAATTGTTTATTTGTGATTTTTAGACAATGCTTTTTGCTGAATTTTATTGATTTGACAAAAATTTCTCTACTTAGTTTTAAGTTGTTAATTGCCTATATACATTTTTATGACAAGTAATAACAATGAAAAGCCACAAATATATATTTTACCTATAGTACCTTTTTATTTGGTTATCATAATTAAAAAATGAATAGAGTGAAATGAAACATGTAAATAACGAATAAACGGAGACAGTCAGGGACTGCTAAGTACCTAATTTACTAAGTAAGTAGGAATCTACTAACCCTGTACTATAGTAACTAGACTAGCATTTGCCCGTGCTTATTACACAGCTATTATCACAAATATCTGCTAGCCCATTTTTCTGTCCACGAGCAGTACTCATTATTATACTATGCCACGAGTATCTAGACACATCACATACTATTGCTAAAAAAGGGCCCGAGACAATAAAAATAAACCATTATATTTTATCTTAAGGTATGAATAATCAATTCATCATCATCATCAATATTTCAGCCAAAGGACGTCTACTGCTGAACATAGGCCTCCCCCAGTGAAATATAGGCCGGTCGAAGCGGCCTGCATCCAGCAGCTTCCTGCAACCTTTACCAATAATAATCAATTATCCTGACCTGGACAAATTATTTGAGAGCTTAAAAACTACCTTATCTTTAATTTTAAGCATATCACTAATGAAATCGTTCTCTTTAAAGGAATGCACCAAATGTTCACTCAGGTCGATGGACATCAGGAGTCACTTTAAACTTTACGGGGGTTATGAATAACAAACCCCCGAGCTATTAGTGTCATTAGTGGGAGTATTTAATAGTGCAGTGGACTAGCATGTAGTGGCTGCCAAAACCGTAATATAACCGCACCATACATACTGAGCAGGGACGCAAATTCGCTACGGGCCGGGCGTTGCAGCTGTGTGTCGTATAGATCATCCATTCTGCACCACTAAATACACCTATCAAGTAGAAACTATCTGTAACCTGTAACAGCGTCATGGTAAGCATAACGTTTGAACGCAAACTGCATAGTCGTATCGAATTCACAAAACTGGATTCCGAGAAATGATTAACCGTACCGATCGTTCGTACGATGTCTGGAGCATGAGGTGTTAGTTCGTCGTTTAGGAACGATTATTTTGAGCAGGTCACTCTTTTGCTTGGAGTCTGCTAATAGAAAATACTATCTGCTATCCAAGTTCGTGCGAGTACATTCAGGGCAGCAGGCGTTGGCTGGGGTGAGTGACATACGTATTATGTAATCCTTCTTACTTCTCTACCTCTAGTGCTTAACTTCCCCGTTGAACTACCTGCCTGTGAACTCCCATTGCATTCAAGGTGTAGTTTACGAAGTAACACACTTACCAAGCACTATTTTTTACATTATTTAAATATCATTATGTATTATTTCGTTGCCTTCTAAATAGTGATTTTATTACACAAATAAAAAAAAAGTTTCTATAGACCACATTGAAATCTAAAAAGAATCTCTGCGGGGTAACCATGAACTCTAAAAACAATCTCAAAGTTGTCAAATCTGTTAATTTTGGTACGTCATTTCATACAAAATTTGACAGAAATGATTATGTTTGACAGACGTACCAAAATTGACAGATTTGACAACTTTGAGATTGTTTTAACAGTTCATGGTTAGGGCCCAGGGCTGTTACCACGAACCCTTAAAACAATCTCAAATCTGTCAAACATTATCATTTCTGTCAAATTTTGTATGAAATTACGTACCAAAATTGACAGATTTGACAACTTTAAGATTGTTTTTAGAGTTCATGGTTACCCCGCAGAGATTCTTTTTAGATTTCAATGTGGTCTTATAGAAACTTTTTTTTTATTTGTGGCCCAGGGTAGTAACCATGAACTCTTAAAACAATCTCAAAGTTGTCATATCTGTCAATTTTGGTACGTCATTTCATACAAAATTTGACAGAAATGATAATGTTTGACAGATTTGTGATTGTTTTAACAGTTCATGGTTATGGCCCTGGTCTCTGGTCTCTCAAACTGATTTCTGGTTTTCTACGGTTAATCGTTCTCGAAGAAAAATTGCATTGTAAGCAGTAATCTAATCAATTAGGTCCGAATATAATTGGGGATATCATAATATTGAGTATAGCAAACGTTAATTATAGTGGGTTTCTCCTTTGCAAAGATTTTAGACAAAAGATCAAAATTTTAGGCTTTAAAATGGCTTCTTGCTAAATCTATTATTATGGATGTCCTGCATATTATGTCAGGAGCTCAGGACTGTTCTCCAGACGACCACGCCGCCGGCTACAATAAGGCAGTACAGGCGGACAATATTGGTACACTCCCGGATACAATATCGGTTCTCAGAAAGAAAGGTCGGATCCGTCGGATGTAGGTACATTCGATTGAATAGCAATTACATTTTAAGTTTAATTAATTTGAATACCTCCGTAGCCAAGAGGCAAGCACGCCGGACAATATGGCGTCGCCATCTCTCAGGTTCCGGGTTCGATCCCCGGTCGGGTCAATGTATAAAACGATTTTTTCTATTTTGTCTCGGGTCTGCGTATTGTGGTACCGTCGTTGTTTCTGATTTCTATAACACTAGTGCTTTAGCTACTTACCTTATTTGTTAATCAAGTTCCATGGTCGACTACGTGATGAAACTGTCTACATCCCAAATAACTAAACGACAAGTATTGAATTCGATCTGTTTATTTCAGATATGAAACTTAAAAATACTATTACCACGTAAGTTAAAATGTGAATTCACGAGAGAGACTGACGATTAGTACCTAGTATGGCACATTTTGTACGTTGTAGGATAAACATTTTTATTTCTCTTTTGTATTATTTTGTAAGTACGAAAAAAATGTTGCTTCGTATGTAGTATTTTATTAGATATACGAATAATTCGAAAGATTTGTTCGTATATCTAAAAACTAGAATTAAAGTCAATAAATATATACCACCAACTAAAAAACATTGAGTGGGCAGGATACTGCAAACACGAAAATTTTGTTTAGAAACATAATAAACCTACGTTATGACGTTATACGTCGTTGACGACAAATAATGAATTCCAAACAAAACTAGACAGTAGAAATTTTTCTAATAAGTTAAGAATGTTCATCGCAAGAGATGGCAACAAAGATCCACACAAACACTCCATATCTACCGCTTGTAAATAAAAAGGGTAGGTCGTATTTCTTATATTTTACGCGGCTGAGACGTGGTTGTCGTAAAAAGTTTTTGGGATCGCTAGTTCTCAGAGTGGGATAGAATATGGTGTAATAAACAACTTATTGGTCGAGCGACTCTTTTGCGACAAATTTTCAGGCCAAGCTTTTGAAGTGGCGGGAGCGGATTTAGAAGATTAACGGAATGATAAAAAAAAACAAAACGTGTTTTTTTGGTTTTTAGTTTCAAAAAATGTAGGTGGTAGGGCAAAGCTAATTTATGTGACGTGAAGCCCCCGGAAGAGCCTATACTTATTTTTTATTTGTGTAGAATACTCAAGGGTTTGATTCTATTCAGCTTATTGCAGTCGACTGCAGGACGTAAGCCCCCAAAGAGCGCCAAAGACCATGATCTCCCACTTTTTTCATCCAGCCACTGCAAGGCTTCTTCCTATGGTCGTTGGTCCTCTTCTTCCTATCACTTAATGCTGACCTATTTCAATTAATAGTTATTTACATAAATAAAACAATAATTTAAATATTATCATTTCGCGCTACCGCCACTGTTTTGCGGAGATTTCAACTTGATGACACGTCATGTTTCCAACCTAGTTCCCGTATCCTACTGGGAAGGGGGGATCGTGGAAAAAGTGGGGGACTATCATGCGTCGAACGGAATAGATAATATAATTTAATGGCGTATTTTATTATCTGTTAAATAGTGGAAAAACGAGGTTGAGTGATTAATAGTTGTATTATGTAAAGGAGGTTTGATGAATAGTAACTAGTATATAATTTTCAAGATACTTAAACAAAAAGTAAAATATACTGTTTGTGAATACCTATCCAAAATTAGTGATTTTATTTGTCTTTTATTATAATAGACATATATAATTTATCTTTTATTTTGCAGAGACCATTAATAAGTGCCGTGTGGGGACGGCCGTAAAGAATACACTTCCCCACCGCCAACAGGAGGCGTGTCGTAAGAGGCGACTAAATCCTGTAGCACGAGATGGGGAGCAGCGTCTGCGTGCGAAATAATAAAAAAACTGCACTCGCCAACCCGCCTGCCAAGCGTGGCGAGTATGGCAACAACCCCCCGATGACAGAAGTCTCTGGGGGAGGCCTATGTTCAGCAGTGGACGTCCTATGGCTGAAATGATGATGATGATTAATATGTACAAAATAGCGGATCCAAAAGCAATGTCTATCAGCCAGCCCCTAGGGCTTCCTGTATCATGAAACCCCCTAGGGTTTTATGATACAGGCGCAGAACAAAAGCCGAAAAATGTAATTTGCAAAACTATCGAAGTTCTATCCAAGTTATTTTTAGTCAACATTTATACGGACGCATACAGAACTGGTACTCTTGTTATAAAATTGTATTGACATTGGGAATACTTGTAGTATGACTCGGGCACTGAAACACTCATACTAGGGATGATGACAAATTGTATGTCACAAAAAATATATCAAATTTTTATTTGTTAATGTTAAATAAAAAATCAAGTAAGTATAGTTAGTTAAGCGCTTAAATTGTACGCCTAAACGCTCCAAGCTGTCACGTGATCTTAATGACGGTACGATGTGATAAATAAACAAGCTGCTGTCAAACTGTTGTGGTTCATTTAGCCAGGTTTGACAACTTGTCTGTGGGTGCTTGTCATGCTGTGACGTAACCTGACGTTTCGCGCCCCGTTTAGAGTTTACAGTTCCGCGGGGTAACCATAAACTCTTAAAACGATCTCAAATCTGTCAATTTCGTATGTCATTACGTACGAAATGAGTTATGTCAACATCTCTATTAAACTACCAAGTCTTGAAAAATACAGAAGACTCGAGTATCTTTGTAATACAACACTACTACGGTGTAAAGTTTAATAAGTATAGGTACGATATACGAGTCCCCGAGGGGTGTCGTGAACAAACACTGGACTAACGTTAGTTATCACAGGACGAATTCAGGCTTTGTAAAAAGTTAACTTATTTCTAAGCGACATTTTACTCTTTCTGCTTACAAATAGGCCTGCAGCCGTACAACACTAAAACCCTGATGTCTGACGCACGCGTTTGATTTGAGCTGCAGAAGCCACTCGCTGGTCTAAAGAATACCAAGCAATGAAGAATGTTCACTAATTTTGAATATTAGCTCTCCATATTCTCTGTCAATAAGTTTCCGATTTATAGAAGTAAACGTGTAAAGGTGTGACGTCATCTCACAACACTCGCTCAGTCCGCTCGCGCTCTCATCAGCACGGTGTCTGGCGACTTGCTACTAAGCGAAGCGTTGTAAACTGACATCATATGCGGTCACGTGACTGTTTGCGGGACTCGATATTTATCGTAAATCTAAATGCATGTAAAACAAAACTAATAGGTATTTTTGACTACCACAAAAACTAGTGTTTTTGTATACACACAAGTTTTACTGTAATAAACTTTCAATCGATTTGGCATACCTATTACATTCTCCTTCTTTCTCCCAGAGTATTTAGATTGGTCAAATTAATATATTTTTTTAAAAGTAACTTGAGTAAAGCACTTCTAGCTTCACTTTTCTCCCGTTTGAATGAAACTTGTCACTTACTAAACCACTGTAGGATTTTAATGAAATAACTTTAAGCCACAGTAATAACCAGTCATAGTAACAAGCTTCACATGCGGAGTCCTGGTGACGTCATAAATGAATAATGGGAAGAGTATAGAGGAGAGCACAGCCCTGTGGGACTCCAGCTTGTGCGAGTCAGGGAGATGCCATATTATTTACATACAATTATCAAAACACAGCCGTGATTTAAATTCGTTTCATACTATCTACTGCTTATACTATATTTTAAGTTTTTATACCTATAAAGTTTTATTAATACAGAATGTTTGGTAATTGATATCAAATTTCTGACTTTTCCATAATATTTATATTCATATGTTAATATGGGCTAGTTTAGCCTTGATATACCATTTATTTAATAAGAGTATTATATATGTATTTTTTACAGAGGTATAAAATACATAGAAGATAATTATAAAATTTTAAAAATGAATTCTGCACAATAAGGGAACAGATATTAAATGAAATTACGAACAAAGTTAAAAACGAATGTGACAGTCCGACCGCAATGGGTGCGTTTACCTTAAACGCCACACTCGAATCGGTACATGGTTCAGAGAGAACAGCTTACACTTTGACTAAAGGTCTTCAACACATTGGCCAAATAACGCATATAGCAGTAGATGTAAAGATAGCATAATAATAGAACAGCATGTCATACATTTTTAGCAAACAAATAAAAATACTCAACTGTCAAATCAAAAATTATTAGGTTATGGTAACTTTTTGTGTCGACTGCGATTTAGTTTTAGAAATATAATTTAGGTAAGATTGTACATATTCCATCAATAAGGGCCTTTTCATAATACTAAGGCAACGTGCGTGCGGCGACCATGCCGTGAATATTTTTGTTCGCGTTCAACAGCCCGCTTCGCCATTTCAGCCGTATCAAAGATACGAGTGTGAGGGGATGCATGTAGCGTTAATGACAGATTAAACGTTGGTGATAATTATGAATTTATTATATTATTAGAAAAAAAATAGGTCTGTAACCTATTTTTTTATTTGGAATTTAAATTATTATGTATTTGGAGTAACAGACTTAACAGCAGTGTTTCCTCGTCTGAATCCATTCTATCACTAAGTATACAAACGCGGATCATTGTGCCCCGCAACTCGCGAGTGTGATAGAGCCCTAAAACAAACAAAAAAAAGTCTAAAAATAAATGCCTGTTGTTTTCCGGCTGTGTGCGGGTTAATGGTCGTATTTACGTAATTAAGGCGCGGGCACTCAGAGGGCACAGTGAACCAAAAACTGTATTATTCATATTATGTCTATTGAAACACAGAATCTTTATGAACCAATTTTATTTTGTTTATCCATCATACACAAACAGTCATATTCATATGTAAAAGTATTAAAACAAGGGCCGCTTCTTTAATGGACCGCATAAGATATAGCAAAAATGAAACTGTATTATCTGTGTATGAAAGTTGCAAAATTATATGTGACCTGTAATGCTAACTGCTTTATGTGATGTGTAATGTAATGTAATGTCGTGAAATCGTTAATGACTCAAACTTTGATTGATTGAATTTACTGCAAACTGAACCTTGAAATGTACCTTCTGTATTGTACCTACTTGATGGTGGATATCGTGTTTGGTAAAACCTATGTTGGTTTATGCAGGACTGTTAAATGTATAAAAAAATATGTTTGATAATCTATACTAATATTATAAAGAGGAAAGTTTTGTATTTTTATATTTATAGATGTTTGATATGGATAAACTAATAATAAATAAATAAGTAAATACCTCGTAAAACCAAATAATATTATAAAAAAAGTTACAGTGAGGAATCTATAAAACCTTTACAAGTTTAATTTCATATATAGACAACTACCATACCTTACAAAGTTTACCTAAAACTGTATTTACTCACAAAAAGAAAATGTGGGTAAAATAAAAATAATTTAAGTGACAGCTAGAAACGTCAAGGTGCATTTAACAGTTCGACATAAAAATGTTTGTGGATTTTTGGGGTTTTGAGTGGATCCTAAATTGTAACAAATAAATTGTTACACTACCAAAACCAATAAGCAAGCCTCGAACTAAGCAAAGGTTCAAATGCTTGAGCTCATCACACAGACATTCGCCCCTTAAGTTTTAAAATGCTCGTAACTTAAAAATGAAATGGATCTGCATGTTTTTTTTTTAAATCTTTGTTTAAAAATTGTACGCACGTCGTAGCCAGTTTGCTGGTAAAAAAATAATGTCTTTGGTCATTTTGTGTGGAATTACGAATAGACGAAGTTGCGGGCTTGCGGGCAAAAGCTAACGTACGGAATGTAACAAACAACCTTTGATATTTTCATATCAATTAACATAAACGCCAAAGAACGTTAAATGAGCAAAATTTTATTAAAAAAACTAATTACGAGGTCATGGTAAAACCCCTGGGCCCTAACCATGAACTGTTAAAACAATCACAAATCTGTCAAACATTATCATTTCTGTTAAATTTTGTATGAAATGACGTACCAAAATTGACAGATTTTACAACTTTGAGATTGTTTTAAGAGTTCATGGTTATGGCCCTGGTCGGTATTAGTTATATATATTGTATTATTCCAGTTCCGTTCTCAGTGGGAACGTGAGTATCGCTACAGATTATAGCAATCGACTTTGTTAATGCATTTTTATCTCTGCTTAAGCCAGTTTCGCCTAAAACTGTAACGACTATGACTTTGGCATGCTTTTAGCTTATTGCCAGAAAATAAAAAACGATATCCAATGCTCAGAGTGAAATATTTATCAAAGAGATGTAATTTGTTGCATAACTGGGAAATATTGAAAATGAACTGAAGTAGTAGGTAAGTCATTTTAGTTAACAATTTTATAGGTTCTCTCAACTAATCGAAAACGTTTGCTGCCGATTTAACCAAAGCGTATATTTTTTTATTTATAAATTGTTGATAGTTATTAAACTATAAAATTTAATTTAGAAGCTTATTTTAACTTGACAACTAATTTCCATTTCAGTATGTTGTTACGACTGTTCGTCAGAACTCTCCTGTGCTAGGGTATTAGATGATAAATACTAGATGGTTTAATGAATACAGATTCAATTATTTGCGCTAATTAATTTTACGTATTTAAATACTTACGTTCTTGAAATATTGAAATTGCATTTGACTAATGAACTGGCTGCTCCGATCCTAACAGCAGCTTTGATATCCCAGCCAGATTATTGGAAAGCATTTTAGATAATTATACCAGGTAATGAAAATTAGCGGGTTCGGTCAGTTGAAATTAGAACCAATTAGGCATTAGCATTATAGAATTAATGAATTGAATCTGAATATTGATTTTACTTTTAAATGCACCAATATTTTATAAGACCAAAATTAAAATCGAAAATATAACACCAAGCCATATTAAACGACGGACAAGCATATTGGTCAAATTGAAAATATAAATGCTGTTTTGTGTGAGTGTGAATCACTCTCTAGAAAAAAGCTAAACAAAATAATTAGGATCTTTTAAATTTGTCAGACAACACGCTAATTGATGAGGTCTCGACGAACTGGAATTGTAGAATTCCGAATACGAAAGTGTTCGTTCGTTCGGACGTATTAACATAACAAATCAAAATAACCATTCAATTGTATCAAACCTTTGACAATTTCTGAACTATGGAAAACGGTCGTGTTTTTACAAGGCTAGTTTGAGTTGGTCATACTGTCAAATGATTGATACAAGATATTAATTTTAATCTGTTATGATATTATCGAGGGTTCACGGGCTATTTGTATTAAGCGACATTTTTGTAACTTTACAGGAGAGCATTTTAAAGATTCATTTTTGGGAAAAAAAAATCATTACAAACAAAGTATCTATATTTTTACAAAAAAAAGGCCTACTTTAGTTATATTCTTTTACAAAATATGCACAACTAAGTCTAGTTTTCTTGATTTTAAAGCCTATTTTTACAAAAATAAGTGGTTGGTACAAAATGACCTTAAATCACGTTTTTTTAGAAACAGGCTAAATGATTTAAGCTCTATAAGCTGAAAATTATAGATTCAGGAAAAAGGATTGAAGCGACAATCAAGTGTTGTTTTAATGCTAACACTAAAACAACACTTGGTTGTCGCTTTATAATGCTTAAGCTGAATAGCCTTAGCTATTCAGTTTAAGCACCTAAACTATCATAAAGTTGATGCAGATCATAATGACATAAGTAGCACTTTGCACTAAAAGTAAATGGGTTGAAATGACAGTAATATTGTATGTTTAATAAATATTGGCGGTCAGATAAAAAATATTTTGCAGAATTTTAAAATCTGTTGTAGTAAAATATTTGTATGAAATGTTAAATTATAACGAAAAAGTAAATAAATCAATTTTATTATATTTTAATGACTTGACAAACAACGTTTTTGGTTATTTGAAAAAAAATATAGCTCAAACCTGATTCTAAAAATAGGTTGCATTTTTCTTAAATCTTAAGTCGTCTTTACTCAAGCCATACATAACAGTCTTTCATTTTAAAGTTTAGGTCTTCTTTAATCAACCTAAAAAAAAATAGAATTTTCATAAAATGTTATATAAGGTAGAATATTTTTTGGAGAACATCTAATGCCTCTAATAAACCATTTTCTTCGTAAGTATCAAAAGAACACTTAAAAAGCTTGTACTAAAGCTGGCCAAGAGATACTCTTTTAAGGTTAAACAGGTGTACACATCGACTTCTGAACACTCGGTCGATGTGGTTGAGGCGATGTATGAGGACATTACAAAAGCCATATAAACGACCACCAAGACTCATTTCACTGTTGCGATCGAAGACTTCAATGCTTAAGTGGGAGTACAAAAACGTTAAAGGGAGCTCATCAGATGTTATCTATAAAAAGATCTGAAGGTTGATGAGTCGCGACCTCCGAAGCTTCAATACCAGCCTCATACAGGAGGCGTTTGAGCAAAATCGGGGGTCGAAAGTCTTAGCCCAAAGAATAAGAAGATCGAATCTAACAAAGCTGACCACCTCAAATAAGTGTCGGAAATGCTCGCCGAGATCGAGGACTTCTATGGCTGGTTATGTCATATAAGCTGCCTTAGAACGCCATCGCATATTCTAACCTCCACCTGACGCTAGTATCCCTAGAGCTACGCTTATAAGCCACTACACCGATAATTTCCCAGAACTAGACAGACGAAATGGAGGCGGCTCTCAAACAGCTTAGCAATGGGAAGGGGCCCTGCGAAGATAGAGTCACTTCAGAACTTCTCAAAGCGTCGTACCCATTCTAGGGAAACTGAAGAGACTATATTACACTCACTTATAGCCAATGGGACTACCACGAAGGCTTGGAGAAAGAGTGTGGTGGCTTTGTTTTGTTGTCTGATATCGGAGGTGCTGAGTAGCCTGTACAATATGGCATCGATGACTGGTCAATTTAAGATGTCATATCCGAAGTTGTTTACAAACGCATTAGAAGACGTCTTCAGGAGACTGGATTGGAAAGGAGCGGACATCAATGACAACGGCGAACATCTCATTTGCCGATGGCATAGTCATCATGGCCTATTCGCTGGAGGATTTGCAGCAAACGCTGCATAGTCTCAACGCTGCCTCGCGTCGTGTGGGCCTAGGGATGACTTTGACAAAACCAAAGTCATGTTCAATGACCATGCTGTCCCCGGACCGGTTTCCGTCTAAAGCATGGCGCTCGAGGTTGTCAAGGAGTCTATCTACCTCGGACATGTGCTGCATTTGGGTAGAACAACTTCGAGTGGAAAATTTCTAGGAGATAACTTAGCTGGGTAGCGTTTGCGAAGCTGCGTCATTCGCATCTTCTTGTCGCCAGCAAAACATGGAATAGTCAATGCTTGGGATTTCGGTAATGGATAAAATCCGAAACGAGATCAACACGCAGAATACCAAAGTAACAGACATAGTCAAAAAATGTAGCAAGCTTGAGTAGCAGTGGGCTGGCCACAATTATTGCAAAACCGATTAAAGGTGGAGTAAACGGGTTATTGAGTGGAGACCACGCTTTGGCAAACGTAATGTAGGGCCTTCAACCCGATGGACCAACGACTAGGAAAATGACTGGATGAAAAAAGCGGGAAAACGTGCTCTTTGAAGCTCTTTGGGGGAGACTTACGTCCAGCATCGGGATGAAATAGACTAAATAGAAAGATAGATATTCAGACTAAAAAAAACTATAAAAGGCTACAATTGTTAAAAAAAACTAACAACATTATAATAATCTAACGATCTTGCAACAAAATAAAATATCCAAAAAAGGTGTAATGTATTTGAAATTAACTAAGCCATATCCTCTAACACTCAGGTTTCATGGCAACTATAGCGCCGCGGGGGCCACGCGTGGTATAAATACGGACGTGGTTAAGGGCGCCGGCGCCGCAAACAGTTTGACTTAGCCGACAACGGGTAAACGATTCATATAAAATGTTTTCCGTCTTAACGAACTTTGCTTGCCTTATTCCAGTACAGGAAAAATGTTTTAACTTACTCCACTTACAGCTTCGCTATGTATGATGCGACAGATGATTACCAAATTTATACAAGCGAAAGAGTTTAACCATCGTGTAAAGATGATTTGGATTGAGGATCATAATGTTTTAAGCAACTATGCGTATTAAAATTAAATGCAGGATAAATGGTTTAAGCGACATAAAGGTATGAATAACAGGTGCAGGCTAAATATTTTAAGCAACATCTAGTATGGATTTCAGCTGCAGGCAAAACGCTTCAAACGCCCGAACGTCACGAAATTTATGTCAGGAAAAACAGCTTAAGTCAAAATTTCAAAACAGTTTGTCTGTATGAAGTCCATCTTTTCTAAAATTGTTTAATTATTGTGTCGCATCAATAAAAGCAGATTCAAACTGGACCTATATTTTCCGGCGGGTTCAAGCGACAAAAAATTGTTCAGATCGCCATGAAACCAAGCTCAAACGAAGCAGAAAAATCTGGTGATTCCAAATATGTATATAACTCAATTTGGGCCAAGATGTCGCTTAATACAAATAGCCCGTGAACCCTCGTTATGTCCGAACGACCGAAACCTTTTTGTAGCAGGTTTTGAGGAAGAACCAGCCAATGATTTTGGCCAGAGACGTCTCCTTAAACTTTCACCTAGACCTAAGACACGGCAATATTATCTAATTGTAACTTCATACAAACAAACAGAACGCGAGCTACCCTACGCGCCTCGGATCGAGGCATGTGCCCGGCACTTAACCATCCAGGGCTGCCAGTAATCAGCTCACTCATTTCGCCAAATGTTTAGTACCGAGTAGTCTAAAATCGCCTAAATATATATATTTTTTGTTTTAGTAGCCTAATTCGCCTAACATTTTGATCCAAGCAAAAAGACGGTGTGTTGTTTTTTAAACAGTAAGAGTGCAATTTTTTTGATAGAATTATTTCTAGTAAAAAATTGGTATTAAATTAAATAGTTAAATAGTATTTTTTTTAATTAATTCTATTAATCAAAAACCAACATGCATTTTCTTAAACAGTTCCTATTTCAGTCACAACGTTTTTTATTTGTTTAAATAAAAAATATAATATATACAATCACAAAACTAGAAAGAAACTTAAAGTAGGCAGATATAATTAAAATACTGTATGTGGGTAGCCCTAGCGCGTCATATCGCGTGTTTTTTTTCCTTTCATTTTTTCAAAAATAGAGCCGAGTTATATATAATACGGTATAGATAATACTTATTACCTAAGACAGTTGCCTAAGACAATTAACAAAATATCTTTTTTGAATTCGAATTACTTTTCGATTGTAGAGTTGATTGACAGTCATCTAATTTAAAACATCTGAATAATTTATTTAAAATGCTTCAGATGTTTTTGATTTTATTATCTGTTTGTTGTTTTATGTTGAACTAAGTCGTCCCATTTTAATGTAAAGTAAGACTAGTTGTATGACTAGTCTAAGTAATATAATTTAAATACGTAATAATAATCACTTTATTGCAGGCTAGGTGCATTCACTTTTCTTTTGCACCGAAGATTCATATTTGCTTTACTAGTATTTTGGTCGATTTTTTGTGCTACCTTGACGATCTCCTTAACCCAAAAATGTTTAAAAATTGGCTCGTCCTGACTCAAATATTACTATCGTAAGTCAAAGTTTGTTTTAGGTACGTAAAATTTTTGAAAATAACATGGATGATTGAAGATAAATAACACTTGAAAAAAATCATCGTCCTCAGGTGGGACACGAACCCACGTCCCATCGCATACCGGGCGAGTGCTTTGACCACTAAGCTACCGAGGACGTCACGTGACAAGATGAAATTCCTTAAGTGTTTTTTCTCGCTGTCAAAGCCAGCGTATTCTGATCAATGTTGTAGCTATATGTATAGCTGAGTAGTATACTACCGTCAACACCCTATAGAAATATTTTTACAAATATTTGACTATTGGTTAAGATCAGAAATGCTTAAACATTGTAAATTTTTTTCGTCGATGATTTTTTTCAAGTGTTATTTATCTTCAATTAAACCTTGCATGGAATTGCTAAAAACAAAAATTTACAAACATGGATGATTTTAACGCAGTATGACAAATTTAATGTGATTTCAGCTAAATGTTTTACGCAGTGGAACAAAGGAGTCAGATCACGAATCGGAAGAAAATCCGCAGTAATTCCATACTTTCAGCTATCATGATACTGTGCCAAAAACTAAGATAAGCAATAAGTAAGAAAAATATATATCTTTTTGGGTCACTACTACGCCAACATTGACTATATCGATAGTTTTTATGACTGAGAAAATTAGTAATGTCATAAAAAAAATTGAATTGAAGTAGGTTTTAAAGAACTTAATACTGTTTTTATAATATTTATGGTCAATTCGTAGGTCCATTTTGGTGTTAGATAAATACATGTTTAAAAATGAACTAACTATTCAATTTTAGAGCACTGTCCTGTCATCATTTCGGCCATAGGTCATCCACAGCACAAGCTCATTAACCGCAAATCGCGAGGAGAAGCATAAAACCAACAATAAAATATGAAATAGGTTATAACACTGATTTAAATAAAACCTTATGAAGTTGGCTTAAAACCTCTATAAAAATAAGACTACCAGAAAACAAGAGAACACACGAAACTTTTGTACGCTTACAGAGTAGACCGATACCCCAACTTAACATAAGGTATCCAAATATAGTAGTCATTCAATAAGTAGCAAAAAATGGAAGGGGAGGACTCAGTGTGAGCGGGTAAAAAGCAATATATTCACATCCTAAATTGCATAAAAACGTACTATTATCTAAAGTTTTGACAAAAGTTGCAGTGAATAACTGGATGGAGACTGGAAAACTCCGAGAAAGATGGAAAGGGATGAAGGAGGCTTTTACCCTAGAAAAAGAGGACTATATCTCAAAAGACTAACAATACAATAAAAGCCAACACTACTAACACAGAAATAAAATGTAAAAATATGTTAAGGTATAAATAAAGCTATTTTATTATTATTTGTATCTCTCCTGCGGGAAATCACGTCACAGAGGCCGGTCCTTTTGGAAGGCGTTCGTGGGGATAGAGATCCAACACGAAGAGGCCCCTTTGAGATACGTTACTGAATTGAAAAGAACATTAGCTACTATACTTTATCTAGCTGTGCCCGCAACTTCGTTTGCGTGGACTACAGGATGTTTGGTATTATGACACAACGCAAACCATTCAAATAAAGAACAATATACAGCAAAATATCCCACAGGAACATTTCACCGGGATAAAAAGTATCCTATATGTTATTCTAGATCATATTCTATATGTTCGCAAAATTTAATCCAAATCCGTTTAGCCGTTAACGCGTGGTTGAGTCACAAACATCCAAACATCCTCACAAACTTCGCATTTAAAATATTAGTGTAATGGAGGAAACTCTTCAAATGTTAGCAATACATTAATTTGGTGTTTACATTCAGAAAGTATAATTTGATTAATATCATGGAATTGATGAATACCGCAGCTGGCTATCGGAACTTTTTAGTATTAATTCCACCGATCCATTAAGATAGTTAGGCGACTATGAAGAAATTATTTTTTATCCTTTAGTTTAAGTTTGTATGTACAATTATAGGCAAAGCATTGATTTCGGTTCGGTTCTTGTAAAAAATTTAATTATTAATGTACTACAGGCAAAATATTAATTAATCCTTGCTAGTGTTCGATCCTTCTAGTGACATTTTGCTATGCGTTTTAACGCATTTAAAATGCGGTTGTTGTAGGACGTCCCTTCCCCTCCTCTAAAAAATCTGTCAAAATTCATGATAATATTGCTTTTCATGAACTTTTAAGAATATTCATAGTGGTTAAGAAAGACCAGCCCCCTAACCATGAACTCTTAAAACAATCTCAAAGTTGTCAAATCTGTCAATTTTGGTACGTCATTTCATACATAAAATTTGACAGAAATGATAATGTTTGACAGATTTGTGATTGTTTTAACAGTTCATGGTTAGGGCCCAGTTAGTTTAAAAGTAATAGTCGTTCAATTTAGTCGTTTAAAAATTCCTTAGAGGAAAACATTAAAAGTGACTTAAATGAAATAATTGCTGAAATATATTGTGGTAACGACTGGCAACTACGGAACCTTATATTTCGCGTGGCACGACATGCACTTGGCTGGTTTTACATATTAATATCTTAGGATAAAAAATAAAATGTAATTTATATTAGAAAAAAAATATAAAAATTTATACTTGACGATTTGACAAAAGGCGACCAAGGCTCTAGGATATGCAGCAATACGTAAATGCTTATTTTAATTTTTTTTATTGTTAGTATAAGGTCAGCTCTCATAGCTTATAGCCATTAGACAATAAAATCTATTCGAAAGCTAAAGAGCTACTTATAGTTTTGTTTCCACGTTAAACTCTGTGCAGGAAAACAAAAAAGGTTCAAGTATTACGCTATAATTATAGAATCAAAATAAACTTTGAACAGAATGTAATGGAATATAGCCACGGTATCAGCAAGGCTCTTAAATATTAATTCATTGATGACAGCCCGGACTCAAGCATAATCGTCTCACTTACGTTGAACGGTGTCATTTTATCATAAATATGAAGTAAGTCATTTTATGGTATTATTTTGTTACACATATACATATAATATATACAGGGTGTTAGGTAAATGGTATATCGAACCGACACTAGCCTATGTTAACATTATGCGTGTAAGTAGTATGCTGAAGACAGGATATCATCATATTTCATACAAAACAAAATTTTAGGTATCCGATTCGTATGAAAATATTTTTTTCGACTTGATATACTATTTACCTAACATTCTGTATATGAATACCGTAAACAAGAGTTCATGTTAAAGTGACCCGATGAGCTTATTTTTGCATTTAGGTTGGGTTCGATTCCTGGTTCGGAGCAATTCAGAATCGCTTTTTTCTACATTGACTGACGGGCAATGAGGTAGATAGACTCTAATGGATAGAGAATGGAGGCCAAGTACCAGCAAGCACAGCGTAGCACGTCCAACAACAGGGCGAACAGACTACCTGGTTAGATTCAAGAAAGTGGTAAACATGATAAGAAATGACAACTGTGGCCTATGATAGAATAAACCTGTGTTTGAGCCAATAGGGCCGTCCTCTCTTCAGGACAATCTAACTTAACGAGGGACTCTAGGTATATTAATCATACAATTATATTTATACCTACTTTTTATTTGCAAAAAAAAAACAGAAGTCTGCTGTGCTGTTGTCTTAGAGCAATTATGCTCTAAGGCTGTTGTGCTGTTGGTGTATAAGTAAATTAATGTTGAAATATCCCAGAAACCAGTTTTCATTTTTGTCACTTATACGGCACTCATAGCCGAGAAGATAGCAAAGAAAGAAAGTAGAATATTATTCAGCTACTGCAGTATCCAAATCGCTATCAGTCAGGCCCTCGCGCTTGAGTGGCGTGCCGTCGCCCAGTCTGGCCGAGTTGGCGTCTCCCGCTTGTTTTTGCGCTGCTGTATAAGAAACCATTTGTATCAGCTCTGCGGTATACGGAAACTGCATTTAACTACATTTTGAACATGTCTGAAGAAGTAAAAATATTATTGCTAGTTGAGATGTTGCAATTATTTTTGGATTTCAAATAAATTTGTTTATTTTTTAAATCACTTAACTACTTTATAAACCTTAATTGTCCTAACAGAGAACGTGACGGACGAATACTATTTATAATATACTAATAGCTTATCTTTGTGTGAAAAATAAAAACATTTTTCCGTACTAAATTCTTAATTGGGTTTATAAGATTCCTGCTCGACAATTTATTGTCTTTAGTTGTATTGTATGCATTATTAGTGCTTTTAGATCATTCCTAATAAGTCGAAGGAGGTCTGATTTTTTAATAACTCTTATTATTTGACTTTGGACTCGAAAATGACCATTGTAGCTAACTTGAGGTACAAATGCAATATCGAGGAGTGATGTCATAAATATTGCTTTAAGCAGGTCAATCCGATCACGAATACGAGCTACGAGTTGAGCAATATTTGATACACTTCGCCTCAAAAACCATGTCAAATCAATATTGAGGTGGGCAATAACTGTGACCAAATCAGCTGACAGACATGCATTTTCAAGTTAACAAATGCATTGTCAAGATACGAATGAAATAAGACCCCAATTTCGGAACAAGGTCAAAGTAAGCTGTACCAACTTGGATATACAGACAGCAAATTTAGATGGAGATAAAAGGTACCTATCAACTTTTACGTGGTTCTTTGCCTCGTTAAGTGACATTTGTCCCCAAATCTGTTTGGCATGTTTTCTCTCCACCTATGGAAAATCCAGTCTAGAACCCCAGGAAAATACAGTCTGCGATATAACTAGACTCTCTGCAGATAGTGTAGCTAATTCTCTTTGGTGTTGTGACAACACGATGTCTCATGGCACAGATCCAGAAGTTGCTAAGTTTTTTTTTGTTTTTGGTGTCATTTCAACTCTGTTAACAAAGACTTGGAGCTAACGTAAGATGACTCTGGGCTTGACTTGGCATCTTCTTTGTCTTAATTGTGTGCTTTTTGCCCCTGTGTTACACATAGGGTGCGTTTAGATCTGGCAAAAGCTTACTTTGTGGTATAACTAAAGCTGTAGCCAAATAAAAATATGAAAACTCTAACGAATTTTGAAAATTATATACTTAATGTATGGCATTGACAAATACCGGAGTGAAACCAAGTGGCAAATCGTCATCGTTTTCGTAAGACAGACGATGAGAAATTTCGATGCCACTGCCTAAACACCTACAGTACGCGAATGACTGAACATGAATATCATCATTAATGATTGTGTACGTTTTATTTTAATAAAGATACTTCTTTAGATTACATGGTTGTATTTTACGATTGTAAGTCAGTTAACTAACTGACGCACCTGAGGAAAAGAAAACCCGTGTACGTTTATTTTCGAATACTATTTAAAGATAATGTACCGTTTATATTCTTATAGCTTTTAGTAGCGTTTTGGTAGCGATTACCAAGGTTATGCAATCTTCGATGCGGTCGAAAGTTGATGAAAGACGCAGCACATTATTGACATTTATAACAAACAACTCCTTGGCCTTTTCTTGTACTAGCTAGTGCATGTTAAAAAGTATTGTACTTTAACGATATGTTAGTAAAATTGTATGTATCACAATCGAAGCTTATAGCCTAAGATTCATGCTCTAAGGCTCGCTCAATATTGACAACATTGAAAAATATCCCACAGGAACGTTTAAATGGGATTAAAAGTATCCTATATGTAAATTCAGATCACATTCTCTATGTGCGCAAAATTTCATCAAAATCCGTTCCGTATTTTTTGGTTAAAGAGTAATAAACACATACATACAAACTTTATTTAGCTATAAACAAAACCATGCAAATGTAGAGGTAATATAAATCAAATGAAACTGAAATGTAGTCGATGGTAGCCGATTTTAACCGAGTAAATTCTCTAATCGATCCTTTTACCGAATAATCACAAACCAGTTTCGGGCGAACGTCTTGGGCAAGGTCAAGAATAAATTTCATTCTCGAATGGAACTCAGCAAACAGAAGGGAGGGCTTTGAAAAATGGGGGGTATGGAGAAAAGTTCTTAACCACTTCCCCAATAAGAGTTCATTTGAGATAACAACTCCAATTGCTTTTCATGAGTCATCTGTCTTGGACAGTTCTTACTTTAATGTTGATTGAGGCAAATACTGACAAAGTTGGATTTAGAACTGTTTGTATGAAATCGAAACTAAATGAATTGAAAGTTGACTTACGATACATAATAATGTTATACACAACCGTTTAACCTTCTGCGACTTTACTTGCATTATTGTTAAGATATTGCAAAGGTCGGTAATGTCCAAACTAGCTTAGTTAGTAAACGGGGAACATGAAGCTTGACAAATTTGTTTTAATCTAAACCTGTATAGGTAAATATAAAATGGAAAATTGTGGTAACCACCCACAATTACGACAGCAATAAAATATATGAGAACACACAAAATACAGACTGAATACTCTATATTGCACAAAAATAAATAGGGGATACAATAAGGGCGATTTTTTTTTTGAAATTTTGATGAATGTAGGTGTAGAGGAAACAAGACACTCTTTATTTGCACATCATACAAATAAGTAACTGTTGATGCACTTTCGTCAGTGTACTATTATAGGGTTCATACTTCTAGTTTAAAAAACCAACGAGAAAAATATTCTGTATCGTAATTAAATACTACTCGTATAATATTGGTTAAGTTGGAGAAATTAATTTCATTTTATGTATTTTATGTTTTTTCCTGATAGAGCCGTACTTATCTCACAGAGCTTAAATAAAAAAATACTGTTACGAGTTGTTTGCAGTCTGCACTGAGTGTAGCAGTTGCAAATTTTTCAAGTATCGTGAACTTCTACTATACCTACTATAAATTGGAAAGCTAAAGCTGAAAACGCTCTGTGTAATATACAGGTAAAGTGTTATGTAAAGTTTAATATTTCGCAAACGGACCCCTAAATCGAAAAATAGTTTCAGCAACCCCGAAGTCATTTTAAGGACCTATTCAACGATGCCCCACACTATCGGGTAGACGATGAAAAAAAAAACATCCCCACGGTACATGTATGGGAGCCCTAAAAAAAAAGTTTTATTTTTTTATTCTACCACTTTGTCGGCCTGATTGATATACATATCTCCACATAGTTACAGCTCTCTAGAGTTAACAGTCTCAAAGAAAAACCTCGGACGGACAGACAGACAGTATGATGAAACTATAAGGGTTCCTTGTCAGGACTACGGAACCCTAAAAAGCCAGTTGGTTACGTGTTCGAATACCGCGAGGGGCAAATGTATTATGTGATGAGCACGAGCACCTTAGTTTTGGATGTTTATGTAAGTTCATCCGTTATCTAGTCGCCATACCATATACTGGCTATACTTAGTTTAGAACTAAATAATTGGTGTGATTGTGGACAAAATTAATTGTATTACTTGTTTACTTATTTTTTTTCATTTATATAACATGAGCAGTATATTAAATAGTAAGTAATTAAGTTTAGAAAGTAACATACTTAAATTTCCACTTTTACTTTAGCCCACAATTCCCTTCGACAAAATAATAAGTAGGTACTTTATTCACTTTTATCCGACTTCAAAAAAAAGGAGATTCTCAGTTTGACTACATACGGTTGTATGTATGTATTAATGCATGTATGTATGTTTGTCCTTTCTCGTCTAATTTGCTCTCTTAAGCGCCGCATAACGCTTAAATAATACTCTTTTTTATCGTTTGACCTTCTGGCAAGAATTCTGAGTACACAACATTGCGACAGTAAAAAAAAACAGTCAACATGACTTTGACTTTCGATCGATTTTGGCGCGGTTTCTTCGGTTTCGGTTCAGTTGGAAGGCGCCACTCTAAAGCTTGTTGACTAGTTTGCATGTCAAACTCGTAAGTCCACGTCTCGTAACCAGTAACAATGCGTTTCATGAATGTTGGGTCGAAATTGACTCGTTCTAGCATGTCATCAGTGACTCTTTTGCGATTGAGTTTTTGGAGAAAAATCTGGGCCCTAACCATGAACTGTTAAAACAATCCCAAAGTTGTCAAATCTGTCAATTTCATATAAAATTTGACAGAAATGATAATGTTTGACAGATTTGTGATTGTTTTAATTTTGTATGAAATGACGTACCAAAATTGACAGATTTGACAACTTTGAAATTGTTTTAAGAGTTTATGGTTATGGCCCAGGGCCCTAACCATGAACTGTTAAAACAATCACAAATCTGTCAAACATTATCATTTCTGACAAATTTTGTATGAAATGACGTACCAAAATTGACAGATTTGACAATTTTGAGATTGTTTTAATAGTTCATGGTTAGGGCCCTGGTCTTTTGGGACTAGCCGAGCGGCAACATGTTTTATACCCAATTGTTTATTTAAAATGGTACGAATCGACTTGTGTGAAAGTTCGACAGCTAGCTTCTCAGCTTCTCTTCAGCTTCTCTCAAACTTGAATGAGGATTTTCAGTCACTATTTCCTTCACTTTTGCGATGTTATCTTCAGTAGCAGACGTTGATGGCCTACTAGAGCGACGCAAACCTTTAACACATCTCGACCGCTTTTGAACGCTTTGTACCACTCATAAACACGTGTTTTTAATAAAGTCGTAAATTCACCGTAAGCCTTCTGTAACATTTTCAGAGACTCCGAACACGATATCCCATTGGCGATGCAAAATTTAAGACAAAGTCTTTGTTCGATGTTCTTGTCCATTATGAAATTCGCAATACACACGAGATATGGTATAACTAAAAACAATACTCTATTTAATCTAATTATCAGATGTAACAAAACTCCGCGCAAAAATGGAAAACAGTTGTGCCAATCTAACAACAACAAAAAAATATATAATTTTGAATTTGGAACCATAACCAAATCATGAATTCATGAAACTTTTTTGATAGAATGTATGTGACTTTTCAGTCAAGCCTTTGGGCTGAAAACTTGTATTAGAAGTAAGTTTATTTTATATTTTTACCTGGGTAAATTGCAACTAGTATCACCTAGGAAATGGTTTGTACACTCACTAAAACAGTTTTTTTAGATATTTGAGCAACAGAATCACCTTAATTCATTGCTCTTAAATTGTAGTCTACGCAGACGAAGTATTCATATACAATACCAAATATTGCATGCATCAATTTAGGAATACGTGCAGGCATTATTAGGTATGCGAGAGTGGGATGTAAACTGATTGGTGTACATCAGTGATGTGAGTGGTAGCTAGGTTCAGCCCAGTAATTGCAATAATAGGAACCTTAATTTTGCATTATTAAGTAAAATAGCTCCTTTATTTACCTATATAAAAAGACCCTGACAGTAGTAATGGGGTTCCTTGTACTATTATTTTTAGTTCTAGCAACAAAATTATCCCGAAGCAGTGGTCTAGTAAGAAAACATCGTTTAAAGTGTTAAAAATAAATTGTTTTGGTAATTTAATTCTAGTTTAAAACAGAATTTATTTTTGGCTTTAAATAAATGTAAATTACATAAAACGATTAAGAAAATTAGTAACTTATTTCGTCTGTGCAATAAAGTATTAATAAATAAATAAATAAATAAGATATATATTTTTCAAATCTATTACTCAAAAGCTTAGGTACTCAATCAGAACAAAAGATATCTTGAATATCACATCTACAATTGAAAAAGACAAAATATTTTATTATTCTAGACCCATAAAAAAGCAGGTAATAAGTTTTGAATTAAGTCTTATAATACAGCGAATGTTAGAGCGTTTTCTAATACTCGTACCATGTACAAATTAGACCCAGAGCACAAATACATAACACATTTATCAGACCACTCCAAATTTCCATCCCGTAGTGCGAAAATAATTAACTGAACATAGCCAACCGCAAATCATTACACAGTTTCGCAGTTTGCACGTATGTACAGTAGTAGAGACTCCGATTTTCACTTAAATCCTAAAATCCAATTTCTGGATATGCATCGAGAACAAAGACGCGAAATCAACCGTCAAATGCTGCGGGAAGGCATTGATGGTTGGCGTAGAAATTGAGAGGTAGATAAGTAATAGATTGAATCGATACCTACCCAGATTGTTCGCTCATTTTCTGTATCTTAATGTTTTGCTTGGTGTCTTGTAAATAGGTTTGAGGATGCAAGTGATTATTAGGCCTATGTCCAGCAGTGTACGTCTTTCGGCTGATGGATGGATGATGGATGATTAGGATCAAAAGGATCGCTGAACATAGCAAAATAGCTGGCAATGGCTGGATGAAAAAGCGGGAGTCCAGCAGTGGGCTGAAATAGGCTGAGATGATGATTACAAAATCACGCCTTGAAATTATTACTCAGCTGAGCTGAGCTGATAAACTTTTGATTTCAGGCCTAAAACTGATATATTATAATACAAATGTTGATAAAAAGTCGAGGGTTTTGTGTATTGTATTTGTAGTATGTTTTTTTACTTATAATACCATATTACATTATAGGAATTTAAAGAATTGAACTAAATCTAGCATTCTATAATATTAGGGAATATTCTGAAATTGTTTTGAAAAAAACGCTAACATTTCTATGACATTCTACTTAATTTGTATTTATGATGGCGTATTATTTCATCAGGAAACTATAACGTTTTTCGTAAATTATTAACCAACACTATACTGTGCACTTTATGCAAGTGTCAACGAGACGTAAACGTCACTCGTTTGGTTGTGAATTGCCAGAACTTGTTAAGGGGGTGCCGTTCGAACGAAAAACTTCGGAGAGAGCCGATCGGGCCCGTACGTGAACACTCACACATAGAAAAATAGCTTTACAGAGTAGGCTGAACGACAGAGTAAACATTACCTGCTATTTTTTCTTAAAGAAAAAAATAATGTTAAGAAGTAAATACTATTTAAGATCATACATAATATTTAGTTTATAAATACCTACCTAAACCTTTGTTCTAAATAATATTAACAAACTTTATTATTAATTAACGAAACATTGCTTTTATTGAAAAGCAAACCTAAGTTTTAAATTGCAGAAAAGGTATTTAGGTAAGGAATGTAAAACACAGGCCAGTTTAATTGAACATAGGCGATCTAAATAATAGAGTACAATATTTTTATTGTTCTAAATTAATTTTGAGTAATCATTGACAGGGATAACCTTATTATTCCTAGGCATACTAACTAATGACCATAGCACACCAGTGTGCCGCGGTACACAATTTGCGGAATACCATCAGTTATGAGTATGTAATTAGTTTTTAATGTACTTTTGAAGCCTTCTACTATGGCAGTTGACTCCGTACCGCTAGATGATCCAGAGTAATTTTTATAGCACACATGCTCAGGTACTTCAAGATTGTAATTCTAAGCTCACGCGCATACCATACACTATTCATTTTTATCAGCAAATTTAGAGAGCTTTTTCTGTAGCCAATGATAATTGCAGCTGCCGATAAAGTTATTTATGTTTTTCTATACGACCTCTTACTCCAACAATGTATGATGGAGTAAGAGGCTACAACTGTTATCATCGGTACGCCACATACATTCACGTCACCATTTTTACTAGCCACTCAAATTCTTCTCTGCTCCCTTTTTTTGCTATTTCCTCTATGACTTTCTCTTTGGCCAGCTCCCAGAGTTCACATACTTTAGCATGACATTTAGCATTAAAGATTTTCCGATATGCAGGGTATATCAAGAGGATTTTTGACATACTCGAGGGCACCTACTTCCATACCTATAGATAGACATAATGTTACTCGTGATTGTGTGTCAGTTCTTTGCTGCTTTGAGGATTTCTACAACTCTCCAATTTTAATTTTGCACACCATGTAAAAGTAGTAATGAAAACCTTTTTTATTTTCTCCAGTAATATTTGAATTACTTAAATTGCAATCAAATTTAGAATTGGGGTGTGTAAGTGTGTGTAAGGGTTGGGACCCGAACCCACGATCATCGCATACCGGGCGAGTGCTTTTCCAACTAAGCTACCGAAACGTTTGCAGAGCAGACGTAATCTTTCAAGTGTCAAAAACGCTGGCTCTGACAGCAAGAAGCTGTCGGAGCCAGCGTTTTTAGAACCCGATGCAAAAAAGAGGGGTGTTATAACTTTAACGTGTCTGTCTGTGTATCTGTCTGTGGTATCGTAGCTCTTAAACGGATGAACCGATTCTCGTTTAGTTTTGTGTCATAGATAAGGATCGTTCTCAAAAAAGTGGCACCGCTTGAATTATTTTAACGATTTTTAAAAATGTGTCAAATATGGAGTTTTGTGAATGTACATCGAATTAATGTATACTTTGTGTTCATAATTAGTTGAAGGGAACGGAGTTTAGACATAAATATGGAAAATACAGCCTTTTAAAATTTTTGCCTCACAGGTTAAAGAGCTTTTGTACAGGTTAATGAGAAACGGTACTAAGTTAAACAAAATTGAACTGGTAAGTAGAAAAAAAAAACAGTTAACCATGCAAAATCTGCTTTTTATTACCAACCTGACATGCACAAACAGCGTAGGAACAAAAAAGACGCCGGGTGACGGTGGAATTACCTCAGTGATTCAATACAACACAGATACTGAAAGTCCATTAGAAACTCTTCAGCTCCGTCTTGCTCGAGGAGATAACGCCGGAGGCATGAAACAGATGTACGGTGGTGCTCTTCTTTAAGAAAGGGGATAACACCTTGCTGAAAAATAACAGACCAATCTCGCATCTGAGCAATATCTACAAATTGTTTTCGAGGATCATCACAAATCGTCTCGCACGTAGTTTTAGTAGTCCAAAAAGGCTTTAGACCCCATCCATACGCTGCGACAAGTTATACAGAAGACAGAAAAGTATAACTTGCCACAATGCTTAGCGTTTGTGGACTATGTATGACAAGCCCTTCGCTTCGATCGAGACTTAAGCAGTACTACAGTCTCTCCAACTACGCAATATTAACTATAGGTACATCGAGGTGCTGAAGTGTTTATATAAAAACGCTACCATGTCGGTCCGAATGGAAGAGCAGAGCACGAAAGCTATTCCTAGTGGTCCATATAGGTTGGTTCCAACCAGCCGATCTGAAATTCACTGTGGGAGTCCTATGTTCAGCTGTGGAGGTTCAATCTCATTAACCTGCTTTCAGAACAGGGTAAAGAGTGGCAGGATAATCAGACATTCAAGGTTATGGTGTGATAACAACGAAATGGCTACGTTTATAGGTATATAAATGTACTGCCATTACATATTTTAAGATTATTATTCACAAACATATTGGGCTACAAATAATAATAAAGAGGTCAGATTAAAGATCACATAATAATCCTCACTCTGCAGCCCTAACCTTGAGCTTTGAGCATTGCTCCGGCTGCTGGCGCCACACTAAATTTAGATTTTTTATAATGTTTTTTTTTCTTTTTCTTTTAAAAAATATTGTAAAACATTAAATTTAAGAATTAAAATAAATATTGAGAATAATAATAATAAAGCCCTTTATTCTGGTATTAGAGATAACATACACATTGTTGGTAACTAAGCTTATAAAATATCTCTTATCTCAGTGTGCCTCTTGACATAGGCCTCCTCTAATAGTTTCCACTGAGGTCTATCCTGGGTTACTCGCCTCCACCTTGGGCCAGCAGTCATTTTGATGAGGATGACATCATTACAAAATCAGATTGTCGTGCTTCGACGTAATTTGTACAAAAACAACACCAATTTCCACAAAAATTGTTTTCCCGGCGGATCACCGACTGCTGTCTGTACATTTTACGCGAGGGGTGCAGGTCATGTATATTGTAGTGTCTGTGTGAGGCGCAAGAGTGTTAGCGGCAGGTTAAAGATAAAATGTATCTGGACATAATTAAAACATCTATTGCTATAATATTACGTTTTTATTTCAAGTGACGATTATGTCAAGTTTATTTGGTTTGTATACTGATTAATATTTAAATGGTTTTCAGCGCATATTGAAATAACGTAATATTTTACAGAACATTAAAGTGTGGCTAGTAGTGTTTGGACACGACAAGTTATCGAGAAACCGATGTTACAATTTTATTTTGCTGAAAATAGATCAACCCCCTTTACTTAATAATCCTCATCCTTTGTGTAAAAAGTCTCTCGAAGCCAATATTTACACTAAATAACGTAATAGGTTTACATACAATTATACATTTTTACTGAAATCCATCCGACAGGTTACAGTGCCACTTTTTTGAAAACAACCCATAATGATTATTATCCTAAGTGTTCTTAGCCATGTTTCATGAAAATCTTTTCAGCCGTTTAAAGAGCATCAGACCTTTTCTAGTTGCTGCGGGGATCTGACCAATTTTCTTACGTCCGATCGATTCGAAATTTTGTACCGTGTTACTTCAATGATATTGAAAGTTTATGGTAGGTAATGTAACCATGACCTGATCAGCCGTTTGATTGAAGATCATCAGCTCTTTAGTAGTTGACGAGAGGACCTGACCACCTTCCACATCGATTTGAAATTTGGTACCGTGTTATTTCAATGATATTGAAAGTATATGGTAAGGTGATCAACACCTAGGCAGCCGATACAGCGTTTTTGGGCTCTTGTAAATGGTGATTATAAGTGAATGTTAGATAATGACTGAGCCCTTGGGTTGGTTGTAACAAAAATTAAATAAAAATAAAATTTAACTATTGATTAAGATCAGAAAATCTTTAAAAAAATATATATTCTTTTGGCACTTGAAAAATTTGTCAACTCTGCTAACGTCTCAGTAGCTTAGTTGGAAAAGCACTCACCCGGTATGCAATGGTCCAGGGTTCGGGTCCCATCTGATCGGGACCACCAAAATTTTATAATACCTACTTGAGAAAAATCTATTTTCCAAGTAGGTATTATAACATTTTAAATTAGCCCGAAATAAAAATATGCACCGTTTGCTTATAATAAATCTCACAGCTGACGAAAAAGTGAACGAAACATTGAATTTACAATTTTTATTATTATTTATACATTATTGATGACATCCATAATTATCATAGACTCTTTTATGTTTTAGCTAGATACCTATTGGTTTGCATGCTCTGTGTTTGCGTACTCCGTAAGGGAAAAGACTTGACATTTGAGTTGAAAGACAGCAAAAACACTAAAATTTATTGCAAAGTATAGGTTTGTAACACGGCTGCCTTTAGTTTGGGACATCGGGGAAGAATTCGGGGATGATCATCAGCTGGCAGGCTGGCTTGAAATAATATCTGTGCATCATGTGCATGACCTCACCAAGAAATTATTGAAAATGAGCATCACACCATTTAATTAAGTGCGCCTAGTAAATTAATAAGAGCAATGTTTCCTTTTAAAATATATCAGGCGTTTGTGTTTTAAATTAAGAAATCTTAAAATATTCATGCTTTTTATATTTATACTAAATTTTAAGAAGGGGGCGGTCTGCGGAATTGCAATACAAACATTTTTATGTGAGAATCATTGTTTAATGCGTAAAATTGATAAAGTAATCGAGAAAAAATGATTTTAGAAGTTATTACCTTTCATGTGTATTTTTTTTATTTTAAAGGTATTTTTTCAAAATTTCAACAAGGCGGCGACCTAGATCCAGTATCAGGCTAGCCTACAGGTGGTTTTAATGTATTTAATCAATTCAGCGTCTAGAAAAAGTGATATAAAAATACCTTAATTTTCACAATTTCGTGCAATACACTCTTAATAGAAATAAACAGCAAAGTAGAATGAACTAACTTCACGTACAGAACCACTGGTGCAAGTTTAGTATTGGTTTAAATTCAATAGTTACCTTCACAACGGAATTACATTACAGTTTCCATTGTTTAGGTCGGTGACATGTCGTTCCTTGTCAGGATGCGTAATGCACTTCGAGATTTACATGAAACTTTTGTTTGCTGTTCTGTTTCTACATATCTCCCTACTTATTATTATTTACGATGAAACTACGTGCTTTTATTTCACATGGTATTCTTTTGAATGACGGACATACATTCAAGGGTGTTTTTCTCATGCAATCGTGACAAAAGGTAGTAAGTAAGTAGGTAGGCATTTCTAAATTTCGTCATTGGTCCCATTGAGCAGTTGTCGAAGTATCGCATTCTCGCCTCCGGAGTCCGCACTCCACTTCTTATGTGTACGCCGAGAAAGTAAACTCGTATGTATCCGTACTTAGAAACTTGCCCAGAAAAAACATAAAATTAGAATAAACATTCAAGTTGAAACATAGCTGCGTAGCTAAGGATTAGGGAGATTACTAAAGCAATAGCTCCAAATGTACCAAGTAGATTTGCCGCAGCTAGGATTAGTCAAAGCGTACCCTGTCTAGTAAAGGGAGAACTACAGGATGTTTGGTGTATCATATAATTATATCCTACAGGAACATTGAACCGGGATAAAAAGTATCCTATAATGTTAATCCAAATCTTATTCTATACGTGCAAATTTTATTCAAATCTGTTCAGCCGTTTTCGCGTGATTGAGTCACAGACAGTTCATGACAGCAGTTTGAGAGCAGGCGTTTCTATGAACAACACAAAGACGAAATTCATGGTAATATCGCGGTATCTAACCCTTATACCCAACATTACAGTTGCAGAAACACCTATTGAAAAAGGGTCCGGCGATACAAGTAACTGGGGGCATGGGTTAATGAAGCATGGGAATCGGATAACGAGATCAAGGCCCGGATTGAAATAGACCGTGCGTCTTTCAACAAAATAAAAAAGTTCTTTGTAATAAACAACTCGACATAAGTCTCAGGGTGCGAATGCTGTGTTGCTATATCTGGCCTATAATTTTTTTTATGGTTGTGAGGCGTGGACCGTCAATGAACACATACGCCAAGAACTGTAGGCCCTTGAAATGTGGTTTTACCATCGTATGCTCCGAATAAGCTGGGTCCAAAGAGTCACAAATAACGAGGTACTCCGCCGGGTCAAGAAATCCTGAGAACTCATGAAGAACATCAAAAGAAGAAAGGTAGAATATCTCGGACATGTGTTAAAACATGAGTGCTATCATCTTCTTCAGATAGTAATGATGGGAAAGATTGAGAGGGAAAGACGCATAGGAAGAAGAAAAAAGTCGTGGCTAAGAAATATCAGAGAGTACACTGGAATTGACAGCGTGGCAGAACTGTTTCGGCTAGCGAGAGAAAGGGAGAAATTCGCGTAGCTGACGGCCAACTTTCAGTAGTGGGATAAAATCCTGTAAAAGTGTATCTTACGAATAATCTAGCACGGATTGGAGTAGTACCGGATACGCTGTGTGTGCTAGGGTTGAGTTCCATTAACAGCGATCCTTCGCTGTCTCGCTTATAGTGGCCTGATGGAACAAGCGGCGGTTTTGTGGGCACGCTTGGCAAGTCGAAATGAGCAGTCGCCACCACTTGTTAAGGAGTCCCACATAACCTGCTGGCGTCCCCATGACAGCAGGTATGCGTATCATATCATCAAAGTACATGATTCAATTTTGTATAATGAAAGCAATAAAAAACGCATTTTCATGTTGCTTTATTATAAAAGTTAATAGAAATTCACGAACAGTATTTAAGACACAATACAAAGTTCAATTCTTACTACAGCTAGCCGTTCACTGTCTACTAGAGCATTAATAATTATACACACATCAAGTAGGACTTTAATTTCACCTTGTTTTAATCGAACTCAGTGGGTTATAATTATGTATGTAGGTATGTTATTATGTAATTTGTTTGCATGACGATGACAAAATAATTGCTTATCGTTATATTGATCTAGACATGAATATATTATTGATCATAAAGAAAATTATACTTGGTATAATTTGTGTTGTAGAAGAACTGAGTCTTTTAGTTCTTTATTTGGAGGCTAAAGTTCTCTTTATGGAACTTCCGACTATTAGTCTTGAGAGTCCTAAGTCTTTTTAGTTTTTTTGCGTCCTTCAGTTCTTCTACGCCTTAATTTTTTTGAGTCCTTTGATTGCTTTTAAGTTTCTTCAGTTATTTTCAGTCCTTTCAGTTCTTAGAGTACTCTGAATTCTTTAAAGTCTTATGAGTCGTGAGCTTAAACGCAAAGAACTGTAGTCCGCTCAAAAGGACTCGCATCGTGTAGTCTTTGAGTCCTTTGAGTCATGAATTTTAAAGTAGAGGACTGCAGTCTAACCAAAAAGACTCACATAAAAAGTCTTTAATTTTTTTAAGTAGAGGACTGCTATCTTAATAATCACTTAGTAAGTCTTTAATGTAAATGAAAGAAAACAGGCAAGGCGGAGCTAGCTCAACGATCTTCTCGTCAGTCCTCAGCGTGTGGACGTTGTATGATACCAGGGCCTGTCTTCTTTGGGGCTACCAAGCCGGAGTTCCTCCGCCAGGGATTCTTAGCAACCCCGTGCCCCACCGTCACCCTGACCGCTACCGTAGTACCGTAGCCAGGAACAGCGGGACCACCGGAGACTGGGGGCCTGGTCTTTGTCGTGCCTATCATTAGGGGGAGGGGGGGGGGGGGGGGGGTTGCCAGACTCGCCACGCTTGGCAGGCGGCTTGACGAGCGCAGTTTTTTATATTGTTTCGCACGCGGACGCTGCTCCCCGTCTCATGCTACAGGATTTAGTCGCCTCTTACGACACGCCTCCAGCCGGCGATGGAAAAGTGTATTCTTTACGGCCGTCCCCACATGGCACATCGAAGTATCGACCCTAAAATTAATTAAGAATGTAGTAAATTACTGAAAGAAGTGTGTCTGGTATTTGGCAATTAATATGACTGACAAAAATGAGACACACTTAAAAATAAAAATATTGTGTTGTTTACTTAATTATTTAAGAACACACGCATCTAGATTGTAAAATTTAACCGGAAAATCTGTAATTGGCATTAATTTATAAGCTGTACTGTTTTGTATTTTTCAACTGACTTCAAAAAGGAGGAGGTTCTCAATTCGACAGAATGTTTTATTTAAGAACATGCTGTAGATTTTCCTAAAAAAATTAAAATTTTAAAAATCCTGTTTCTAGTACCTACTACCATGTTTTATGCAAATAAAGATGTATCTTATTATTATCTTGAGATGAAATAAAAGGTGGTAATTTTCTATTATCATGCTTATAATATTATGGAACTAGCCTTTTATGCACTCATAAAGAGTTTCCTAAACTACGGCTATGCATGATGACTGTCTACGCCCTGTGCCTATGAACCGCTGGAACCGCCCTAGACCAGCACTGGCCTTCACTTCACTCATAATGTCGTTAGTCTATCTTGAAACAAGATGTAAACGACCGGTTTCATAAACGCTAACTAAACGTTGATTGCGTATTCGGGTTGTCAGGTGTAGATAATATATACTTTATATTACGTTTAGGATAGCAGTAGCGTCCATAAATATGCAATATAGTCAGTCAATCTACTTTTGACCTTTTTGGATATTGTTAAGCTACTTACTTGCTGTGTTCCTGTCAGATGAGTTACTCTGCTATTATTACAGTCCCTACATGTTTATTTTTAGTGTCGCTTGGACTATCATATCACTATCAAGCTTCAATTACCCACCGGTGGCCGCGTAACAATAAAATTTTCATTGTGCCTCTTTGCCGTGGCCTGACGGGTAAAGTAAAGCAAACTTGTCTCAAGCATACAGTAACAGAGCTCCGCAGTGGGCGACTAGTCACTAAATGCAACTATTAGTGGTTAAGTCAAGACTAGACGCTGCCACCAGTTGCAGCCACTGGTGGGTGACTGGATGCTCACAGTTCCTTACGCTCAGTTGACACGTCCCTGTTGGATATAGAAATGGAAAAAACTTTTTACTTCGTTAGTGTTAATTTTACTCAGACGTAGAAAATTACTACATCAAAATTAAAATCTATGGTGCACATGATGGTACATGCATTCAGTATGATGATGGTTACAGCAACAGTCAGATATCTTAAATAGAAAAAGCCTTAAAAACGCCGAATGTAGCAAGGGCTGATCACCTCCACAACTTGAACTCCTGATGTCATACAAAATGTATGAAAAACCTCTTTCGCAAGTTGTGCCGGCCAAAGTTGATTTTGATTTCGTTATGGCCAAAGAGATAGTGAAATGTTCTTAGTTATGGGCACGTTAAGGCTTATAGTTCAGTGCGCGGAAATACCATCTGACAACAAAACGTCAATTTGTTGGGCGTAGTGCTTGCCATCGTGTAAGCCAGAGATTAAGTACTGCTTCAGTCGACGGGTTGACATTACCGAAGGAGTGAGTTTAGTATCTATGTAACACAGTGATTCACCTAAATAGTATAAAATAACAGACTTTATTTTGTTACAAAGTGAATTCATATTACTTACCGTCATAAGTAAGTTTTATGTCGAAATGAGCGTGGTTTTGTTAATGGGACAAAAATGTTGGCTCGCCTCTTTGGCGCATCTCATGTAAGGCTTGCTTGACGCTCGCACGTGCACATGCAGCCCACACTCCACAGTGCAGTTTGCGTACATGCACCTACTTTACTTCTTGATGTACACAAAGAAAGGCGAAGTGGTCAGAAGCGCAGTTCCCACAGTTTCGATCTAGTCCCAACAAAAAATGTTATTTTTATAAACATAAATGTAGTTGAGTCTCAAAATGAGTTGAGTCTCAAAATGAGTTGAGTCTCAAAATGCAATGATGCTTAGTAATGCGAATGAAAGAATTAGAATTAAAGAATTAGAATTAAACTTTATTGCAATAAATGTGGTACATTAGGATAGAACAAACATTAAGCATGTCACATCTAGCCTAAAATAATTGGCATGCAATATGAGTTTCACTTAAAAATAGAGAATTTCCCCAGTAATTTATTAATATCTGACTACATAATCATGTCAGTCGGGTTTATCTCTCCCCCTATTTCGCCATTCTCGGGTATTACAATGGAAACAGATTATGCGGTGGGTTCACTCAAAGATAAAAACCGGCCAATTGTGTGTCGTACCACGCGCAGTATAGGGTTCCGTAGTTTCACGTCTTTACCATAATATATTTCAGCAATTTACTTAATTTAAGCAACTAAGTTCAACGACTATTACTCTTAAACTAACTGGTCTACCTTAACCGTTATGATTTTTCATGAAAGTTCATAAAAAGCACTGTTATCATGAAGTTTTCTAGATTTTTAAGCCAATAGCTAAGCTTAAGCTTTTAGAGGGGGACGGGACGCCCTAATCGAGCAATAAGTGGCACTTTTAAGTTTAATATATCGCAAATCGAAAAGTTGTCTTAGCAAACCCTGTCATTTTAAAGGATATATTCAACGATACAATGGGATAAACGATAAAAAAAACATCTGCACGTTATATGTATGCAAAGGAGCTACCCTGATAAAAATATATTTTATTCCTACCGTTTTGTCGGCGTGATTGATATACCACCGTGATACGAGTATCTACACCAAATTACAACACTCTAGGGTCAACAGTCTCCAAGCAAAACCTCGGACGGACAGACAGACAGACGTACATGACGAAACTATAAGGGTTCCTTGTCAGGACTACGGAGCCCTAAAAAAGGGCTGGTAAAAGACACTAAAAAAAATCGTTATCTTTGGCTGGAATTGTATGACATCTTAATTTAAGGGCTCCTAGGCAGTTAATTGCGGCGGTGTGAAGCACCAGCAGGAACGCTCTGATGCATGGCCGTACGTTTAAATTTGCAGCTTGATGATTGCGACAATTGGCCGTCTGATGGCGTTGCCATAAAGTGGTAATTTCTAATCTTCAAGAGATTAAGTTATAGGCTAATAAATGACGTTAATATGAGAAGTCATTTAGTTTATATTCTTTTAAACTGTCCACCTTCTGCTACCAAATATTATTTTGTGATTATTTAGTAACAAGAAGTGGTTTTATGAAAATGCATGGATATTACGACTAGATATGAATATTCTGTGCCCTAATTATTTACAAATAATCTAAAGACGAAGCAAAGACGAAAAACGTAAGCAAGTATGTTCAAAGAGTACCTATTATCCGAAGTCCCAAGGATTGTGCTTTCTGCACCAATCTCCTCGCATTATGTAGGACAGGGTGCAGTTGTGCAACGACGTGCAATCACACGCATGGCTGGGAATTGTATGCGGTCCTGTAGGCTGAGTTGACGGTGCAAAAATGGGTCATCTGTAGCATGTATATACAAGACGTTCGAGGGCAAGTAGCTATTTAAAATGACCGGCTGGTATTTAAACTTGCAATTTGGTACCAACCAAGCAGCGATACCTATTTTTTAACCAACTTCAAAAAAAAGGAGGTTCTCTGCTTGACCCATATGTTTATATGTATGTTTGATTTTCCGCGTTTTCTCGCGTTTGGCTCATCCGATTTTGATGCGGTTTTCAGAAAAGTATTTCTTACATTCTGGAGAAGGTTAAAGTATGCATATCATACTGCTAAGCTGATGATGGAGTATTGAGTATGAGTATGAGAGTGGACTCCCTTTTCTGCACTTAGACTCCAAGTCGGTCCTTTGTACGTGGGGGATGTGATGGTTACGGTTGCAACCAGCCTAGCTCCGCCCAGAAGCGCAGAAGTTTTCTGGGTTTTTCACAGGGTTCGCGGAGCGACGTTGGGTTTTCAAGGATTTCGTTGCGTTGTGATGCTACCGCCTCGCATTCCAGGACTACGTGGGCGGCGGTTTCATCTGTAGTTAGACAAGCCCTGCAGAGACGGCTGTCTGTGTTGCCTATGGTGTAAAGGTGTTTGTTTAGGAGACAGTGACCGGTCACTGTCCCCACGATTATGCGCAGATTTTGTCTTTCGAGATTGAGTATACGCCGAGTCAATTTGAGTGTGACCCCTGAGAGGGTCAGTTTCGATTGTCTGCATACTGTACTCATGGTCCATCGTTCGTTTTGTTGCGATAATACCCTGTGTCTAATCTAGGCGCGCAGTTGGGAATATGGTAAGGGAAGGATCGGGGGTGGCCCGTTTATGACCATGTCCGAGCCCCTTCTCGCCAATACATCTGCGGCATCGATGCCTAAGGAGTTACTATTGAAATAAAATCAGAGCTTCACAGTTTCAAACGTTTATTCTTCGTACTATACACAAAACTGTCACTACTACGAGGTGTTCGCACTTACAAATCACAAGATCGACTGACTGAACAATCTCTAATCAACTATACAAGAAAACCATTACCTATTAAATATTGTAAGTAAATTAAAAATATCTTCCGGTTTAAATATTTTTAAACATTTCCGTTTCTTAAAGATTCTGATTAATTAGAAATACATTTTCCGGTAAAAATATTTTGATACCTACTTCAGCTAAAAATAATTTAAAATAAATCTTCTCTATTATAATTTGAACTTCCGGAATAATCTTAAATACAAAAATGAGTTATTTATTTGTTTTTAGTTTAAACACTATATCATATTTCTAGATTTAGTATTTTTATTAAAATGTTTTAAACAATACATCGCAACACTCAGTAAAAATATATTGACACATATTGACACAACTACCGCCAATAATAGTGCAAAATAAAATTCTCTGTAATATTTTAAGCTTCCGGTGTTATCTTAAATATCAAAATGAATCAAGTAACTTACTTTTAGTTTAAAATTAGTTCATATTCCTAAATTAAGTATTTTTTTGCGTTTTAAACAATGAATCACAAATTATCCACTGCAGTGTTACCTTGTTGACCCTCCCAATCTTTTGCAGGGATAGATAGCATTCGTATACAAGTTTTGAGTTGCTGGTGTAGCTGTCAAGGGCTTTTAGCACTGCCGCTAATGATGGAGTGTTAGGAGTCAATAGAAAATACTCGCTCGATAATGGCGATTTGTCGACAGAACGTATTTGGTAGTGTATTGGGCAGACGTGGCGCTTACGAGGTACCAGACAGTAATTTTGTTTACTGGGGGCGTAGACCAGGGCCCTAACCATGAACTGTTAAAACAATCACAAATCTGTCAAACATTATCATTTCTGACAAATTTTGTATGAAATGACGTACCAAAATTGACAGATTTGACAACTTTGAGATTGTTTTAAGAGTTCATGGTTATGGCCCAGTACTCCGAAAAACGAGAAAAATAATATTTGTTAGTTTTTTTTTAATTGACTTAGGCAGGCAAAAAAAAACGAATGTAATCTGATCTTATATTATCTGATCCTTATGTAAGTAACTTAATCACTTGTGTTATTGGAATCAGAAACAACAAAGGTACCCCGTAAGTTGGTGCGATAAAATGATTTGATACACGAGCAACGGTAGTATCCGCTATTTATCCATCCATCCATCAGCCGAAAGACGTCCACAGCTGGACATAGGTCTCCCCCAAAAAATTTCACAAAGATCGGTCTTGTGCCACCCGCATCCAGCGGCTTCCCGCGACCTTCACCAGATCGTCGGTCCACCTTGTAGGGGGCCTACCAACACTACGCCTTCCGGCCCGCGGCCGCCATTCAAAGACCTTCCTGCCCCAACGGCCATCAGTCCTGCGAGCAATGTGCCCCTGCGATTCTGAGAGCTACGTCGGTGGTATCCGTTATATTTGTATTTAATTGTTTAATGTTGACAAAATATATTATTAATTCTATGACACCGTAAAACCCCCGCAATCCGAAATAAAGCATGACGTTAGCTACAGTCAATATATCATGTGTCCACATTCATAAACCTAATACAAAATATCAAATCATCAATCATTCAACCGATAAACAACTTAAAGTTTAAGACGTTGAGCTCAAAATCAATTAAGAAAATTTAATGTTTTGTTTATGTTGTTGTGGTTAACTGTTACGAGAGCGTTGCTTCACCATTAGGCCTAACACACACTGATTATCGGAAAATTGTCCCAATGAATTGTACCATTTAAGTGGAAATATCCCGACTGACTTTGATCCCAAGCCATCTCGCCATAAGCAAAAATTTACCAGCCTATTAAACCACTGGCAATGTGCATAAGATTTAGACACTATAATTGAATGTTTTCTTACATACACAGTACATCTTACAATAACTTCTATATATGGTGTGCAATAAAATGCTATATAAATTCTATATAACTATTCATCACACTTTAGGCCGGATTCGATCAAGCTGGAGTAAATTGTAAACCACTGCTTGATCTAGAAATAAGGCAATTTTTCATATATTACCAACCACAAATCTAAGAATAAGGTAAGCATAGGATAGATAAATGTCAAAAGTAGCAATCACAAATCTGTCAAACATTATCATTTCTGTCAAATTTTGTATGAAATGACGTACCAAAATTGACAGATTTGACAACTTTGAGATTGTTTAAGAGTTCGTGGTTATGGCCCTGGATGTACCTTTAGGATAGCTTACCATTTTATCGTAAAGGGTTAAACCAATCTAAAGGAGAAAGTGCTATATGCAATTTAGGTAGCATCATTGCAAGAAAGTCCTAAACACTTCATCAATAAAATATTTATTTTGTTCTATACCTTCTTGCCAGAGGGAAAGGAGAAGTCGGGAGCCTTTCTAAGGCACGCGAATTCGGTATGAAACGTTATTTTAAGGGTATTTATTATATTTTTTTATTAAAGTATAAACCAATTGAGGAAACTGATTTGAATAAAAAAAAATTAAGCGCTAGTTATTTGTTTCTTTATAATTTTTTAAAATTGTTGACTCGATGACGCAATGTGTAAGCCTGCGGGGTAACCATGAACTCTAAAAACAATCTCAAAGTTGTCAAATCTGTCAATTTTGGTACGTCATTTCATACAAAATTTGACAGAAATGATAATGTTTGACTAAAGAATGTTAAGTATTTTGAACCAAATTCTTTAAGTTTTGGTTTATTGTACAGCTATTAGACCCATAGAATTAGGATTCGCTACGCTTATTAGACCAGATAAAACCTTATAATTAGCATTTGAGTCAAATAGAAGTAGGTTTTTTTTTCATATTAGACGACATTATATGACTGACAACACGCAACCCTGAAGAAAAAAAAAATCGAATATTATTAGAACTTAGAAAATTTGCACTAATGTAATTTTGGACTAACTAAACTTGGAGAAAACATAACACATAAATTATAGAACAGCAGTTTATAGACAGACTAAGTATTGCGCTTAAATTTTCTTTTATCTAACGTTTTTCTGTAAAAGAACGCTATTAGTGAATAAAATATAATGTAGTTAAATAATATTAGACAACATCACATACATTGCTCTGATCCTATGGTAAGTAGCCAAAGCACTTGTGTTATAGAAATCAGAAACAACGACGGTACCACAACACCCAGACCCGAGACAATATAGAAAAGTTCGTTTTCTACATTGACCCGACCGGGGATCGAACCCGGAACCTCAGAGATGGCGACACCATATTAGTCCGGCGTGCTCGCCTCTCGGCTACGGAGGTTAAATGTTTCTGTAAACATCAACTAAAACTTCTTTGGATGGTGTGAAATAAAGAGACTATCTATCTTCACAAATAACGAACTTTCATACAAAAATAATACAAAGTTTTATAATAAGTAAAAACTAACTTCAAAAATAAACTTATTACTACTTACTACTTATCAGCAAACCCTGCTATGTACTCACCCAGTCTTTACAAATAAGTGTCTGTTTGCTATGACAAAACATACGTAAAAGTATTGACGGTTATTGCCTACTCAAAAATACCATTCTTTTTTGTCCGTTTGTTAAGGATAATCTCTAAAACGGCTGGACTTATTTTGTCAGGGCTTTTACTGGCAGATAGCTGGTGTTCTAAGGAGTACCTAAGGTTTTTTTTTTAAATAATTAGGGTTCCTGCTATAAAATATTCCTAAAAAATTTAAAGAATATCCGATTCAATTAGAGAAGTTTATGAACTTATTTAAATATCACGCACTAATATCACTTATTCTATCTAAGCATTGTTTGTGATACATTTAAGACACACCTACATAAGTATTGCCACAATTACACCTCGTAAAAAATATCAAAGCTTGAATATGTCTCAATGATAAGTAATTGATATTATAATTTCATTTTTATTTTGATAAATATTGAACCCATTAAAGCCCACGGACCTACCTATAATCCTAATGTAATTATTCATTTTATCAAATTACATTGTTTCAGTAGCCCTCTGTCCTGTGTAAAGGACTTAATATTCCAAAACACGATTTTTTACAAAAAGCTTGTTAAATAAGACGTGCTGGTGTAGTGCAATATTACCCGTAAAATTCTTGTCGGACAAGCACGTAGTCTATAAGAGGAATAATCAATTTATTCCGAACGCAATTTTATAATTAGTTAGAGTGATTTTCGCCAAAGTGTTTCGCATTAAACTGTGTTAAAATTGACGGTTTTACTCTTTGGGCACTAATTGGTGTTATTTCTATGTAAACTACACACATCAAAACGGTCTAAGCAACACGTACTATTTCAAATTATTAATCAATTATTATATCATTACTTACCAAGTGTACCTATGTAAACTTTTTTGATCTAGAGGACATACTGGCTGGTTGTAAAAAAAAATCGAGATTCATTTGTTTTTTTTTTTACAAATTCAAAAGCGAAGGCATTTGTTCGAATTTTATAGCGTTTTCTTTGCTTTTTAAAATTTAGTATTCTGTACATTGACTTATATATTTTTACATCAATGATTCTGTATCAATTTTATGAATTAAGCAATAATTTGAAAAAAAAATCGAACAAATTTGGATTTTGAGACATTTTTTACGTCATGGAGCGACGTCATTTGAACGCAGATGAAATGCAAAGAGCGTAGGGATGTTGCATGCGGGAACCAACCTCACGTATCTCGGTGTTTTGGTGTCATCGAAGCGTTATTTGCCGTCTTCATCAGCGTTATACTAACACGGGAGATCCTGCTGAGCAGTACCCAGGTGGAGGAAGGTGTACACCACACGGCAAGATCGATACACAACTGACTGCAAGATGCCAGCCGATGTTAACCGCCCGAGAGATAGGTTTAAGGCTACAAAATTCAAGTGGTGTTGTTGTTAGCTGCCAAACTGTTCGAAATCGACTGCATGAGTATGGCCTACGAGCACGACGGCCAATTAGGTGCCCACTGAAGCGTCACGGGAATCGCGCTCGTCAAAATGAAATACTGCAAGACTGAGGTGCGTTTAGGAAGTGCATCCATACAACGGCTCAACAGTTATGGTATGGGCGGGTATTATGAAGAACAGACGAACTCGGCCATAACCATGAACTCTTAAAACAATCTCAAAGTTGTCAAATCTGTCAATTTTGGTACGTCATTTCATACAAAATTTGACAGAAATGATAATGTTTGACAGATTTGTGATTGTTTTAACAGTTCATGGTTAGGGCCCTGAGCTCGTTTTTGTAAATGGTAACATGAACGCTGTAAATTACGTTGAGGATGTTCTAAGGCCTTATGTCCGTTCATTCCCACAAACACTTGGCCTCGATTTTACGTTGATGCATGACAATGCGCGTTCCCATACAGCTTTGCACATGTTAAGTTTAGTTGATTAGGCACCTTACATTGTACTACGAACATACAGTACTTACTCGTAATTATTGTTAATTAAGATAATTTAAAAAAAAAGCAAATGTTGTTTAGTATCAAAAAAGCATTAAAAATAATATAAATAAGAAAATACTAAAGATTTAATACGAAAACACATTGTAAAATTGAAATTTGTATATGTTGCTTAGACTTTTTTGATGTGTGTATATTTATAAGGTGTTTCACAAATATAATACCATGGCTGCAATCATAGGTGAAAATTTTTCATGTATAGTAGAGACGGAAATAAATAAATACTTGCTTTATTTTGCTTAACACACTCTGCCATCTGTTTTTGACAATGCGCAAGAAAAAGGCGTAAGCGGGTTAGTCGATAAGGTTTGGATGACAAAATGAAGCTTAATCTTTAGTTTATTAATATTTTTTACATAAATGACAGATAAAGTCCGGGGCATAAAATTATTTACTATTGTAATCTATGTACGGAACACTTTAATCGATTGCAGCCGTCGCAGATATTTTTGTAACTCATGAATATTATAATATTAATGGCTTGTTTAGTTTTCCCCAAATTTAAAGTGAAAATGCTGGACAAAAGTGTAGACTATACTTACCGAAATACGGATATACATTTGCAAATATGAGAGCACTAGGTTTAACCAACTTAAAAAAAAGTAGGTTCCCAGTTTGACCCGTATGTTTGTATGTATGTATGTATGTATGTATGTTTGTATGTTTGTCCGCGATTTTCTCCCGTTTGGCTTATTCGATTTTCATGCGATTTCAGAAAAGTATTTGTTACATTCTGGAGAAGGTTTTAGTATGCATATGAGAAGGTTTTAGTACTGATGAGCTGATGATGGAGGATGGAGGCTACAAAACTCCTTACCGGTTAGGAGTCAATAGATAATGCTGCGATTTGTCGACAGAACGTATTTCGTAGTGTATTGGGCAGACGTGGCGCATACGAGTTACCAAACAGTTATTTATTTACTGGGGGCGTAAACCTAGAAATGAGAAAAAATATTTTTCTTCGTTTTTTAAATTGACTTAGCCATTGAACGGTTATTCCACGGTTACGACACTTCTGTTGATAATGATCTTTTTAAACGACTTCTATAATAATAGATCCTCAATTGGACGTTAAGGTATTGTTAAAGTCTTAACACTTAATGAACAATTTTAAAATCTTCATGGAGCACCGACTCCAAAAATAACTGATTAGTTATGTTTAGTTTATAAAATATTATTTTTCGCCTTTTAGTTCATTTTTGAAGTCGGTTTCTAGTTTTATTAAACTTTTTTTAGGCACTATTTTGTATTATTTGGGACAAAATTTTAAGCATTCATAGAATAACGGAATTCTATCTTGTTTATAGCCATTCGAAGCGACACTGGAATGATTAAAAATACCTACGTCTTCTCGTACAAATGCTTGCTCCTATCGCATAAACCTTTTTACTTTGCTAGATTGGAACCCACGAGAGTTGCTTTCGCAGTTCGATTAGCGATAACTTGGCGTCACGTAAAAATTGCGGTGGCAAAAATAGAATTCATTAGCAATACTGCTATAAGTGTTTGGTGGAGACAAGTAGAGCAATTCTTTGCTCTTTTTATTTGACAAAAATTATACCTCTAGACGAGATTAGGCCTATTAATAGCACAAATTTGTGCGTAACATGAAGCTTTATGCTGTCGTCTGGGAGTATTATTCTCCTGTGTCAATTTAGCCTCACACGCGAACATAAATAACCAGACAAGTGTGAGTTGAACTCGTGAGAGGGTTCTGTTTTACCTAAGGCGTTTTCCTGTTATCTAACTTTATGTAAAGATGTATTTTCGGATTTTGTCCGAAATAATAGGCTGCGCATTAAAAAAAAATGACACCCTCACAACAAGCCCTTTTGTTGAAAATATCAAACAGTAAGTATTTTTTTATATTTTTCAAATGTGTCATTGAAATTTACATCCAAAAGTGATCCCAATTTAAAATTTGGTTAGGTATTTAAGTACGTTATACCACAGTATATATTATATGTACCTACTGTGGTTATACGTCCATGGGTAACAGGAATTCATATCTGTGCCGACCAGGTTACATCATAATTGTTCTTAGACTTAGAATTCGCTACGTTGCAGATCAGTGCAAATTAGCTGTGACAGACGGACACGAGTGAACGATTTTTTAGTTGGAAGTACGGAATCTTAAAAGCCGATCAACTGCGTGACGGCCCATGCACATAGTCAGGTTCCGTAGATGCGTGTCACAGTATGCGTACAAATGCTTTGATACTTTGATCAGATAAAATGAGTTCGTAGTTTAATTCCTATAAAATAAACTATCTACCTCGTAAGTATACTCAGAACACAGCGATTCTATTATGTTGTAAAAATCTGGCAGTTTAGTGATAATGCATTAGTTACGGACTAGCTTGTACATACGAAATATAAGCACTCCATCAAAATTATCTACATGTTATTTATGGTATTACAGTTTTTGTAAGATAATATTACAATTAAAAGTTTATATATAAAGCAAACGATTGAAAGAATTCAGATATTTTCAGACAGAAGTAGAGTTAGATGAGTCTTGGATTTGATAGCAAAGAGATGTATATTAAGGTATACTTATGTATTACGTACAGATACTCTTTATTGCACGCCATACAAAAGTCTTACAGTTCCATTTCTAACAAAGGTGGTAAATGTGCAAGTAAATACTATTAGACTTGTGACTATTGTAAAATGGATTTCAGCGGGGTAACCATGAACTCTTAAAACAATCTCAAAGCTGTCAAATCTATCAATTTTGGTACGTGATTACATACAAAATCTGTCAGATTTGATAGTGTTTGACAGATTTGAGATTGTTTTTAGAGTTCGTGGTTACCACCCAGGGCCATAACCATGAACTCTTAAAACAATCTTAAATTTGTCAAATCTGTCAATTTTGGTACGTCATTTTATACAAAATTTGACAGAAATGATAATGTTTGACAGATTTGAGCATTGATGTAAAAAGTAAAGATACGGCTGACAGAACAAATCGCCTTGCATTTCCTCCATACATGACACACTAACCGCATCTGTTAGACTTTGATGTCAACTGTCAAATAGCATCATAGAGTTATCCACAAAGTAACCTTGTGAGAGCGGCTTTTAACGAAAGAGGAACTGAGAAAAAAGTTTTTATTTCACAGATGTTATATTTAAATGTTATATTTGATTTTTCAAATTAAATACGTCGACATAAATTAAAGTAAAATAAAATAATCTTTATTTGCTTAAACACGGTATGCATAGGTGTTTTAAAATGAACGTACCAAGCATGTTTAGCCAACACGAGGCATGCAAATTAAATATAAAATTGAACTAATTAAATATAAAATTGAGTCTAAAATTGCATTAAATTAAATTAGGTACATAGATGTCAGTCATATCATAATTATGGTGATATTTATATGTATTATTTAAAAAACTCCTTTAAGGTATGTGAGATTAGCCACTTATTCAGTTGTTTTATAGTACATTATGATACAAGTGTGCTGCGTTGGTCATTATACACGAGGCATTATTATAAGCGCGAGCCGCAGGCGAGCGCGGTAAGGAAGCCGAGTGTGATAATGATCAATGCACACGAGTTGCATACGACGTTTTTCAACACAATTGCGAGGAAAAAACAAACTAAAATCTAAAATAGCTTCTCCGAATATGACTTGGCGTTTCTTGCTGTTTTTCTATGCATTTTGGCGGCAACAGGCTATCACTCACGTTTCGTGCCTCGATAAGTATTTCCGACGGGGTTGAATAACATTTTACTCGTCTTTACTATTTAAAGTATCCAGAGTGAATAGGCATCTTCTGGGCAAGCTCGCTCTATCGTAGATCCCATCTATGCTCTAGAGCAAGATTGGGGTCAAGAGTAAGCCCATCTCAAATAAAAAAAAAAAAAAAAAAAAAGTAGACATTTTTGATAGTAATTAACCACACAGCAACAACTTTACCAAATAATAATGGGAAATGGCACGTAAGTATTGTTTTTTTCGCGCGCCGCAATTTCGATGCGCGCGCAGGTTCAATAATGGCACAGAAAAAACTAGCTGTTCAGCCGGAGTAGCAGCAATTTAAAAAATAAAATAAACTATACATTATTGTTTCTAAAAATGATAGTTAATTTAATTTGTGTTTATTAATATACAATTTGATAAAATGAAATATTTATTTGACATCTTAACCCTAAAATAATTTAATATTGGTAAAATATTCAATGTTCCTAGACACAAACTTTTGCAGGCTTTTTAAAAAAAAGTTTACATTACCGCACTAGTGCGATAATGTTATTACAGCACAAGTGCGTAATATGATGAATTATGAAACTAAAAACGGTGTTATAAGAGTCAATTTATGAGCAACTGTGTTGAAAAATTGATTATTATTCAATGTTTTGAACTCATTAGGTATATTATTAAAAAATATATATATACTCATTGTCATACAGCTTTTTTATACTGCACTGTAATGGAGTTTTTAGTAGTACCAGGATAATTTGATTTCTTGTGTTCCATGGATAAATGTCAAATGCCCTATCAAAAATATGCATAATTTGCATTTAAAATACACATGTTTCAAATATATACAGGGACGTCAATGTTAGTAATTGCAACTGTGCAAATAGAGGACGACATGATGTGCGTGGACGGACACTGCATATTGCTCTTATGCATCTTTTTTGGGCAATAAAAGCTCTATTTATATTAGTGCCATTGCCCCACATCAGTAAAATGTAGCGTAATTTAAAACCTACAATGCATGATAGGTAGCAGCAATCGCAGTTTTTGTTACAGATCTAACCTGCTTTAAATCATAAATAAACTTATTGACTCTGTAAGAATAGGTCCAGATCTGGCAAACGCGCCGCGAATGCGTAGGTTTGCGCGCGGCACGCGATCCGTTACTGCAACCGATTGGTGCGCCTCTTTAGCGCAACTCATGCAAGGCTTGTACAGTGCGCGCGATCTGCACGCGTGCAGTTCTGGTTCACGTTCGAGCCAGTTTAAAGGTGGCGTTCGCGCGGCTCGCTCGCAGCTCTCGCGCTGCGCCTGCTGTACAAACATTATCTATATGCGTTTTCCTATTCACGTCTTGTTCTATAGTTAAACCTAGGAACTTCGTTTGTTTTACTTCGTTAATTTACGTGTCTTTATAATGAATATCAATATTAATATTTTTGTTTCTGTTTAATTGTGTGTAATTAGTAAATACTTTAACATCAACATTACTTTTATTAAAACTATAATTTTCTTATATACATATAATTAAAGCTATAAAAAATCAATTTCTCTATCTCTCGAAATGAAACGGTAATAAAAGGTATGTTTCCGAATTCAGCAGCACGCAGTAGTGCTGGTCCCCATATTTTCTCTATGAGTTTATATGAGATTACATCGACAACAGTCTGGTGTAGTAGTTCACGCTCCGGACTCCAATGCCTGGCGGTTGCGGGTTCGAATCCCGCGAGAGGCAAATGTTTAGTGTGATGAGCACGAGCATTTGCACCTAAGTCATGGATGTTTATAAATGTATTTAAGTAGTTTATAAATGTATTTAAGTATATTTATTATCTGTATCTAGTCGCAATAGCACAAGATCTGCTTAGTTTGGGGCTAGATAATTGGGTGTTTGTGGATACAATTTATTTTTTTATATGGAATCATACCTAAATACTTTAAAAAAAACAATATATCAGATAATTTATATTTTTATTAATTATATTTCACTGTCTTTCGAATAAAACATTTTTTTTTACTTTTGCCTTTTGTTATTTTTGTCATTTTTCACGTAAAGTTAAAATAAGTATTCAATAAATCATCATAAAATAAGATATTTATATTACATCGCATGTACTGGACTGCACTCAGTGCACTGTGAGCACTATTATGGCTATACTATAACCATACAACTAATGGACGCCGCTACAAAGTTGTATCGGTTTTGCACGGTAAATATGGCGTTGCTTCGTAAAATTGACAAAGAAGTTAGAAAATTGTTAAAGTAATGTAAATAAGTTTAGTGTTTATCAAATATGCGGCTTATTGGTGAGAAGTAATATTAGAATTTGTTTAATAATGACCTTTCTGTCGTAATTTAAGCAACCTTTCAGTGAACATCTAGGCATTTTTATTTTTTCATACAAATGTCTGATCGCGATGACCGCCGACCACTGACTACGTCACATCGGCCTCGGTCGGGTCATTTTCGGGTCTTTTTAGGTCCAACACCCAGACGTGTGGTCCGCCCTGTCCTTACGAAGTAATATATAAGTCAATGGATTTGAGATTGTTTTAAGAGTTCGTGGTTACCGCCCAGGACTTCATTCATTATCATTCTTTACAATTTGAGCTAAACGGGTAACGGGTTCTAGCTGAAAACAATGTCCGGGCCCATTAACAGAACACAAACACTTAATTAAGTGGCCGTCAGCCACGCCGAGCCGAACATATCTGCCGCTGAACCGTTTAGCTGATTCACTTAGAGTCAAAGAAATATGGGAACCCGCTTCTTACATTATTTTAGCAAGAGGTATTTAAATTTTATTCTTTATTCCAATAGGCATAACCATACAGATTTTGTCTATTGCAACGAAAAACTTTATTTTAAGATCGTAGTCTCGATCTTTGAATATGCCTTGACAGAACATAATCGAGTGACGACACGAACTAGTAAATTGTGAAACCGGCGTGACGGTTTAAAAAAGCAGAACCTCACCTTATTAAAACGTATTTAAGTAGTTATTGCTTACCAACATTACCAGCTATGTAATGCCACATAATATATTATGCTAGATACGTAACGTTACATGCTACACGGCTAGGTGGGTACCCTGCTTAACACTTACAAAGCGAGCATTTGTCTAGTCAGTATGGGGCGACAAGCGATCAACGAGCTCGATCGATCCTTTTATCTTGTCTTATTATATATTCTGTGAGATGATGACATAGCACGTGATATCACGTGGTAAATTGTCATCTGTATAGACGCGATGATAAAGACAAAAAGATATCGTATCGCTACGGAGCGATTCCCACTTGTATCAGCCCCTTGGTAAGTAATTAAATCGTTCATTACTGTATCGGAGCGGAGATCGTAACGAGGTCAAAAATAATCGGTTTTCCCTATAGATATAGAATGTACAAGATAGACAAAGGCGCATTGCAAATGATACAAAAAATGTGACACGTATGTGTGTGTGTAGTAGTGTTGTTCAAGCCACAATTTTTATATCGATTAATTGCAACCTGCATCAAATTGATTTGGCACAAATCACAATCGCCGCGGACCTTGAAGCACCTAAAGTTAAACCTAATCTTTAAAAAAAATAGAGGTGAACATCAGTATCACGGAAAGGATACGGTGCTTTCTGGGCTTGTTTGTGCAAAGTTAAGATATGGTCGAAAAAAGGTCATATTTTTGTTATGCAAACTTCACAGTCTGGAAACTGAGAAATCTGAGAAACAACATAAATCGCATTAAATCGAAAAATGAGTAATTAAATATTATGAACAAGTTTATATAATGGAGAATAAGAAAACGGTCGTTTTAAATATGTCATCATCATTTCAGCCACAGGACGTCCACTGCTGAACATTGGCCTTCCCCAGTGACTCCTAAATCGGCCGGTTGGAAGCAACCTGCATTCAGCGTCGTCCTCCAACCTTTACCAGGTTGTCTGCTCAAATATAAAATATGTAACCTATTTAAAACAATTTCAAATATTATAGTTTCACTTCAACATATTCCTTATTATCACAGAGTTAATATTATACTACTTACAGTAGATGGTTCTGTGTTCTGTGTTGTGTGTGTCCCTAAATCGAAAAATAGTTTAAGTAACCCTAAAGTAATTTTAAAGGACCTATTCAACGATACCACACATGATGTGGTAGACGATGAAAATAAATATGCTCACGTTACAATTTTGGGAGCTACCCTAAAAAAAAAATTGGTCTACCACTTTGTCGGCAAGCTAATTTCCACAAAGTAACAGCTAGGGTCAACAGTCTCCAAGCAAAACGTCGGACGGACAGACAAAAAGAAGGACACGACCAAACTATAAGGATTCCTTGTCAGGACTACGCAACCCTAAAAATGGCGACAAACATAGTTAAGTAGACAACAACAAACATAGTCTCTGTGCCCTGCAGGTGGGGACGCAGGTGCACATGTTTTTAAAGAAAATTTTGTTAGAGTTTAAAACTTGTTTGTTTATACTGATATTAACAAACAACTTTTTTCAAGAAACTACTCGCCCCATCATGACTTCATTTTGTTTGTAAACGAAACTAACAGTAATACATACAACATGTGACAGCATTACATACATTTCCCTGATCCTAAGGTAAGAAGCTGAAGCCATTAGCTGAAACAACGACGGTACCACAACACCCAGACCCGGGCCAATATAGAAAAAATTGTTTTCTACATTGACCCGACCGGGGATCGAACCCAGAACCTCAGAGATGGAGGCCACAGAGGTCGACACACTAAAAATAAAACAAAAAGCTCATAGGTAATGTAATCACAAAATAACAGTATTGGAGTGTTTTTTTTGTAAACAAAGATGATAAATCTTTTTTTAGTAATCGCTAAAAATCTTCTATACCCACAAATAGCTGTCGATATTTTATCGATACTTATGACGTCACCGCTAGCTCAATCCTTAGTGTAAACATACAATTTACTATTTTACCTAATATTTATGGTAAATATGCCTTTAACTACGAAATACACAAACACTCAACAAACAAAGTTCATATTCTTCTGTAAAATCTAAGTTCCTTGTCGATAAGGAATTATTAGGATTAGATACAAATTTGTTTCAAAATATTTTCATCAAAAAATGTATTTACCCGTGAAATGTGTATTTATTAGGGTTATATTTTCTTGCCACATCACAATTTATAATTGAACAGGACCCTATGTCTACAGAAATATTTAAATAAGTTTTCCGTTTGTAATTTTGTATATTTTATTAAAAATAATTTTGACGTTTGAAATTGAAATTATATAAAGTCAGTCAAATATATTTTTTGTGTCACATAGGTACATTGACATCTGTCTTTTTCTATCTTGTAGGGTGCCCGCAAGGATATGATGTCTCTTTTCCACGCTTTGTCAGTCTTTAAGAGCGTAGCGAATGCTAAGTCTATTATTTTCCCTGGATTATGTTAGATAAAGCCTCGTAATATAGATTTCGAAAAACCAGATTTTAGATTCACGATTCTAAGCTGCGACGGTGACGCTGACGCTTCGCCGACTTATTACAATACAAAAAATTGGAATTATCAAGCTAATCTGATGTTAGGGCCATAAGGTGATAATTAGAACTGATCAAAGCTACTAGTAAAACCTTCAGTCTTATTTCTTTAAACGGGTCAACATGAGCTGAAAATAAATGCGAGTTTTATAGTTAAAAAAGATCTGAAGAAATCAATCTCACCACAGACATCACAGCCTTGAAGTTTTGTAAGAAACTAGCAAGCAAAATGTTGCAAAGGACAACGGTACAAGAACAACAGTGGAATTTACCATAAAATCGACAGAATTTCTTGGACAGTCGCCAAAATCGGACTAATAGCTAAACAGAAAAGAATACGCTGTCTATATTCAGTCGTAAATAGGTTTTATGACAGTATATTTGTAGTGCAAAACCTACAGCTTGGTAACAAGCTATAATATGCTTATTTATACTATTGCATGAAATGTAGACACTTAGTATGAAATCACGGCTCTCTGTTTTATTTGGTCCTAATCGAGATTTTTTGCAAGCACTCAGCTTTTTTTTTATACCAACCATATTTTTTTATATAACCTTTTAAACACCTTTTTAACAAAATTAAATTAGCGCAAGTGTTTAAAGTCGATAACAGATTTTTTTTTCAATTAAACAAGCTCTAAAAATCTATCAATAAACACAAATATACATGATAAGTAATTTACCTATGGCCTTTCTTTTTGCGAATAATATTGTACACAATAAAGTGGTATAATAAGTGGGCACTTATACCAGTTTACGTGTCGTAATATTTTATTGAAAGCATGTTACAGAAATGCAAGTAAAGCTTTTTCCTAAATTAAAAAAAATACCTTGAAAATTAATAATGCAGTCCTTTTAGGGTTCCGTACCCGATGTACCAAAGGCCCTTTTACTAAGACTCCGTTGTCCGTCTGTCTGTCTCTCCGTCTGACACCAGGCTGTATCTAATAAACCGTCAAAGTTAGACAGTCGAAATTTTCAAAGATGATGTATTTCTGTTGCCGCTATAACAACAAATACTAAAAACCAGAATAAAATAAGTATTTAAGGGGGCTCCCATACAACAAACGTGATTCTTCTGTTCGTTTTTATAGATAATGGTGTGGAACCCTTCGTGCGCGAGTCCGACTCGCACTTGGCCGGTTAATGTTCAAGTATCCTAATTTTAAAATTTCAAATATTTATGATGATAAAGTTACAAGCATCAGAACCAGATCGTTCTCCTGTAAAGTTTGCACTTGCACTTGCACCAGTATAGTGAGGTAGCTTATTTTCAAAATTTGCTTTGGTAAATAAAGAATAATGAATAAAACCTGTTTAAAGACACAAAATAAAGCATTGAAAACGCTGAGGAAAATATGCTAAAACTGATACAACAGACTATCAATTTATTGACTGGAATCTTAATTATCCAGCCCAAAACTAACAGAGTTGTTATGTACTAAGGCGACTCTAAACAAAAAGATAGACGTAGGAATCCACATTAAACGACAATAATGACTCAGGTACACGTCATTATCGGATATTTTCATTATATATCGGAGTGCGAACAACAGCAACAGGCGGTCGTCAATAATACTACTCTTTCATCTTTGCGAATAACTAAAATAAATAAAATGGTCCATTGCATTCGGCCAATGATTTGATCGAATGTAGGTATATTTAGATAAGCCATACTGTCTTGTCAATGCGTCACCATTTCCGTTGTACGTAGGATTGGCTATTGGAAGAATTGGGTAAAGGATATGTTAAATTATATAAATAAAGCAGTTTTATTTGAGCCAAGTGCTGTGCCAAGTGCCCATTACCCCATAACCCTGGTATCTGTCACGAGTGAACTATCAAGGGCGTCAATCAGGTTTGACAACAAATTAATACCACAGTATACATATCGAGTTACAAGAGTTTATATCTTTGCTATCAGTAAAGAAACTACCTATAAACGGTCAAAATAACGTACTCACACATTTGCAAGCATCAACAAGAAATCTAGGTAAACAAGGAGTACTGAGAGTCGTGGATGCCGAATACTGCCGATATGCTGATGAGATGAGACGAGATGCTGTCAGTTGTCATTGTCGCTGTAGAACGTAAAAACGAAGTATTAAAATCCTCTTTGGTCAACGCTTTGTCTTTATTTCTATTGTTTTCAGTTCGCGCGATTTTTAATTAACTTTTTAAGACAACCCTAACTCTCCATTGACGTATTTGATGTAACTCGATAAACCGGCCTAGTTTCCTTAGCTGTATGACAACTTAGCTCTTGTCGAACGTGGGTAAGTGACAACTTAAAGTTGGTACCATCTGTTATAGCTACCTAATATGTATTAACACCAGTTATATGTACTGTTGCATGTTGCAAAAGCATGTTTTTAAACTTTATTTATAACTGCAGTTAATATTAATTATTATTACAAAAAGCATGATGTTAACTTGCATTTGGCGTAAAAAAATGTGCGCCAAACAGCACACCAATCGACATGGTCTCAAAATAAGATATTATAATCCTTGTGTTCCAGCACACCCAAAAATCTAAATCATGTGTCTAAGCCTAGTTAGTAGTCGGAGGCCTCAGAGCGGCTTGATTGTATCGGACAGTAAGGTTAGTCACTGTCCCTAAAAACCTATTCAGCACTTGCTCCTCCCCCCCCCCCCCCCCCTTCCCAACAGCCCCCACTCACGGGCTTGCGTGCTGGTAAGGACTTGAGTTTTCAGCTTATTCGTTTGGTTTTAGTTTCAAGAATAGAATTCTTTTTTATTAAGGCTTGCATCACAACTTTCCATACCACCTATTTCAGTTCACACAGCTATTTCGATTCAGATTCACAATCGTGACATTTGAAATCGGTATGATGTAGCATTCATATTCGGTTCAGACTCGGAACTTGCAATATCACCTTTGCACATATTTCGGTGCTCAAAAGATATAAATAATTTCACAGTTGGATAACTGACAGCTATTGAGCGCTCAATGTTTCGAAATAAATACGTATGTAGTAACATCAATTTATTAAAAAAGGAAAGTATAAATACGTATACCTACCTAGATTGTTGCGATGATTTTCCACGTCATCGACATTGTATTTCACTAACTGTGAATTTCCATTATTATAAGTTTTGTGATTTTTATTGCAAACTGCACAAAATCAAGATATTTTATATACAGGAAACAGGTATTTATAACTGCAAAATTTTAGTGGTCTTATTGCTAACACAGTCTCATCCAGAATATCAACAGGTAAAAATGAATATAATGTATTTTTTATTGCATAAAAACTCGACTGAGTAAAAAGTGAACTTAAAAGATGAAAACAAGATTTAAACAATCAATTTGCAGTCTGAGGCATCACATCCGTGTTACTTGATTCTACTTTTTCTACACGGTTTTAAATTAGGTACTTACTTACAAACGCAGTGCATACCAAGTCAATCATTATTAAGCTGTTTATGGATTTGAAGTCTCCGACTGCAAATTGATTCTTTAAATCTTTTAAGATCACTTTTTACGTAGTTGGGTTTTTTTATTTTTTTATTAATTAATTTTATTTTTGTCTTTTTAGTTTAAAGTGTTCTACTCCTTCTTTTCAATGAACTATAAAGCCTTATTTAAAACTCCTCATTGCAAACAAAGTTTCTAACTTGAGTAAGTAGTACCTGAAATCGGTTTTTCCCGTTTAATTCCTGTACCAATGGGAATTCCGGATAATAACATAGCCTATGTCACTCCCACAACTGAGACGAATCTAATGACATATCATATGTTGAAATCCATTAAACGGTTTAGGCTGTAGGGCGTGCCAAAGAAATAGACATACATACTTATCTACATACATACATACATACGCTCGTAAAACATAACCCTCGTTTGGCAGTCGGGTAATAAGTGAAGTTAAGTATAAGTACAGGTTGTTAGGTAAATGTTATATCGAGCCGAAACTAGTCTATGTTAACACATGTATATAAATACTATGGTGAAGTCAAAAATAGGATATAATCATTTTTGAAAAAAAAACATACAAATCGGATTCTAAAAAATATTATGCTTAAATTTTAAAATAGGCTGGTTTCGGCTTGATATACCCTTTACCAAGCACCCTGTATAAATAATTGATGTCGTCCGTAATATTATTAAAAATTAATATTTGAGGATAATCGAATTGGAATCATTTATTTTATTTATTTAAATTTATTGCACAGGTGAGTTCAATTGGCGGATTTAATGCTATACTTACAGCATTCTCTACCAGTTAACCTTGAGGTAATGCAGATAATGTAGTTAAATAATAATAAAAGATATGAAAATGGTCTTTGTGGCAGGTAAGCCCAAGTTGGCAGTCACCGTGCGAAGTACTTGCAAACTCTAGAGTATACAGGCTGTACAATAGAATAGGACACTTCTTTGAACTGATGCTGATAAACAACATTTACTATGAGAGCAGCATCGAAATTGTGAAAAAAAACATAATCCATAAATTACCATCAATATTCATGTTTTTCTTTATGGAACAACTAAAAAACGATGTAATAAGAAGCGTTATCTTCTCATTTACACCCTCTATAATATACAATGTGATATGGGCGGTACTTATAACCCGTTAAGGCTAAGTACGATATCTAATTTTATCGACAAAAAAAATAATTTGGGGTGTCAAACTCCAACCCCTAATAAATAGCAGGCATTTTGTTTTTTTTTTCGAATGAATTCCGGTCTTTTAAACACTTTAGGCAACACCTAAGGTTTCATATGTCGTAGAAACATGAAAGAAATACCATAAGATAGCTAAAAGCACAGAGTAACTGACCAACAACTTATTTTTTGATGTTTAGGCTTTTGTCGGCTAGTAAAAAGACTTGATAGCTAAAAGCACAGAGTAACTGACCAACAACTTATTTTTTGATGTTTAGGCTTTTGTCGGCTAGTAAAAAGACCATTTATAAAATTATTTTCAAAACAAAAACAAAATTTTTGTATTTTATGAAGATAACATGAAAATAACTGATATTAAACAGTTTTTTATTTGCAATATTTCAAAAGTATTTGAGTTGACCTTTCTAATGATATCAAAATTGTCACTGTACGTTAAAAAGTTTAGGATTTATCATTACTCACTTGAGGACCCCATTCAAGGCTAATTATCACATAATAATGAGCAGGTAGATTTTGTGTGCTAGCGAGAGGTAAAACGATATCAGTGTAGCCGATAAGGATAGAGGATACGTACAATGCACCAGAGAAGCTATTATTATAGTGACAAAGGCGATATCAGGTCCCTGATGACGTTTTCAATCGTTGTAAACTGTGTCTTCAAACTCATCAGTTTCATTTCTTCTTTCGCAATTTAAATAAATAAGTTAAACAACCCCTATTAAACAGTATTTAATTTACAATTTTTCGAAAGTATTTAAGTTTACCATTCTTACAATACCAAAATTGACCATACTTACATTAACATAATAGCACAAAGGCACCTTATTTTTTTTTAAATCTGCTAATATTTGTTCATTTCCGAAGTGGGCCTGGTGACCTTTATTACAGATTTTTATAAAATCTACAGTAGGCAGCTCACAATGCTGATAAGTCCATTATGTGTTTTTATTTGGAAACAAAATTGATAACTCATCTTTTGTAAGAGAAATAAAAATTAAAATAAATATTATTATTTTATAATATAAATATTGTAGTTCATATTTCACATAATAAAGGGGATAGAGTTTAAAGAAACAAAAGACACGAAGAAATTGTAAACGCATCCCAATAAAATATATAGGGCTGTATTTCAAGGTAGTGCCAAATTTAATAAATAAAGGACAATATAAAAAATCCGAGTTGGTATATATAGATTTACATTGATATTTTTAGGCACTTAAATGCTAATTGTTTTGAATAAGCTAAACATTGTTGGTTATTATGAAATTTTTAGTTATTTTGTCTACAATAAGTGAGTTATTTGTACTTATTATACGTTTTTGGAGTGCCCAAGACTAATTTTGTAAATCATATCGAGGATTTGCCTATGAAATCGCTTGTTTCTTTTATTGTGTTTCTTTGACAATGGGAAGTATACTGCACATGGTTGGAGTGTATGTTTTTTATGAACTTGGCAATGAATTATTTATAGGATCTCCTTCATAGTAAAAACCATAATCAGTAAAGATTGAAGATATTTAATTGAAAAAAAATATTTCGTCGAATTAAGGGTTCTCAACATTATTTTTGAAGACTTATCCATAGATAACCCACACGTATGTGTTTAATGAAAAAAAGTGGCTGTGACAACCGGGAGGACAGACAGACAGACAGATATGACAATCCATAAGGGTTCCATTTTTTGCCATTTGGCTACGGAACCCTAAAACGGCATTGTCCTAATTTATTTCAACCATCGTATTCCTCGTATAAAATTTATTTAAAAAAATTCCGAAAAAAAAGAAGAAACGCGAGGTGCTCGAGGCCATTGATCAGAGAGCGCTCAGGCGTATGCCGCCACTGCGGCGCCGCGCCAGCAAGGATCTTATGAAATGCGCATACAGTGCAATTTAATTGGCCAATTGTAAATTATCTCAAAGTTAAATTTTTACCAGCAAATACAAATAAAAAAGAATTAAATAATATCTTTTAAATTATCAACGAAGATCATTAAGGTTCGGATTCGCTCCTGAAAATTTGACACTACCTTGGAATGTAACCGTATATACGAATGGAGAGCGATTTTTGCAAGTTTCAGCTACCAATTATTTTATAGACGGTATGACCTACTTTAATAGAATACAAGAAATTGCACTTGGACATATTTTACCAAGGTTTACTTTGAAGTTAAGTACGATCGGAAAACTTTCGTCATGATTAAAAACAAACAACTAAGCGAAGCAGTAGACGTAGCGCTCAGTACCTAAAGACGAAACTATTAGGTGTCACCAGTGCTGATCTCCTAGAGGTTTCAAAATAATAACTTGTTCTGTAGGCCAAACTATGTAATCACACATCCCCATCTTACAACCAGCACGAAGATCAGATCAAAATTATTAATATTTTTAAAGAACCCTATATATATAAATCCCAAATTCTTCCACTTGGCTTGTCCGCTTAAGTGCAATGTCTATCCAATTTCCGTACGAAACCCAAGTTACGCAAAACTGGACCCATTTTTACTAAAGTTTCAACAGATTTATGTAAACGACTCGTTTTAAAACAGTCGCCAATAAGCGCTGAAATATATTGCGATTATTTCCACAATATTTCTGTCTTGTGCGTAATGGAAACTGAATGCATGGATTCTGCAAGATAATTCATTATTTAAACGAGACACAATATGATTTTTATTGTGACGCTGTCTTTTGCGACCACAGACCATGTAATTTGTGTGTGCGACCAATAAGTTAAGAACTACTTCAGTGCGAAAGCCGTATCATCGAATTTTGTTTCTTTGAAAACTTTTCGAAGAAACGACATCTCCATAATGGAAAGCGTTTTCTTGTTACTGCGTTTTCTTGTTACTGTAATAAAGTGGTATAATAAGTGGGCACTTATACCAGTTTACGTGTCGTAATATTTTATTGAAAGCATGTTACACAAATGCAAGTAAAGCTTTTTCCTAAATTAAAAAAAATGCCTTGAAAATTAATAATGCAGTCCTTTTAGGGTTCCGTACCCAGAGTACCAAAGGCCCTTTTACTAAGACTCCGTTGTCCGTCTGTCTGTCTCTCCGTCTGACACCAGGCTGTATCTAATAAACCGTCAAAGTTAGACAGTCAATATTTTCAAAGATGATGTATTTCTGTTGCCGCTATAACAACAAATACTAAAAACCAGAATAAAATAAGTATTTAAGGGGGCTCCCATACAACAAACGTGATTCTTCTGTTCGTTTTTATAGATAATGGTGTGGAACCCTTAGTGCGCGAGTCCGACTCGCACTTGGCCGGTTAATGTTCAAGTATCCTAAATTTATAATTTCAAATATTTATGTTGAGATATGATAAAGTTACAAGCAACAGAACCAGATCGTTCTCCTGTAAAGTTGAGCATTTGCACTTGCACTAGTATACGTAGGAACCGTCGCTATATTCAAAATTTGCTTTAGTAAATAAAGAATAATGAATAAAACCTGTTTAAAGACACAAAATAAAGCATTAAAAACGCTGAGGAAAATATGCTAAAACTGATACAACAGACTATCAATTTATTGACTGGAATCTTAATTATCCAGCCCAAAACTAACAGAGTTGTTATGTACTAAGGCGACTCTAAACAAAAAGATAGACGTAGGAATCCACATTAAACGACAATAATGACTCAGGTACACGTCATTATCGTGCTCATCACACTTTTTATATCGGAGTGCGAACAACAGCAACAGGCGGTCGTCAATAATACTACTCTTTCATCTTTGCGAATAACTAAAATAAATAAAATGGTCCACTGCATTCGGCCAATGATTTGATCGAATGTATAGATAAGCCATACTAGTCTTGTCAATGCGTCACCATTTCCGTTGTACGTAGGATTGGCTATTGGAAGAATTGGGTAAAGGATATGTTAAATTATATAAATAAAGCAGTTTTATTTGAGCCAAGTGCTGTGCCAAGTGCCCATTACCCCATAACCCTGGTATCTGTCACGAGTGAACTATCAAGGGCGTCAATCAGGTTTGACAACAAATTAATACCACAGTATACATATCGAGTTACAAGAGTTTATATCTTTGCTATCAGTAAAGAAACTACCTATAAACGGTCAAAATAACGTACTCACACATTTGCAAGCATCAACAAGAAATCTAGGTAAACAAGGAGTACTGAGAGTCGTGGATGCCGAATACTGCCGATATGCTGATGAGATGAGACGAGATGCTGTCAGTTGTCATTGTCGCTGTAGAACGTAAAAACGAAGTATTAAAATCCTCTTTGGTCAACGCTTTGTCTTTATTTCTATTGTTTTCAGTTCCGCCGATTTTTAATTAACTTTTTAAGACAACCCTAACTCTCCATTGACGTATTTGATGTAACTCGATAAACCGGCCTAGTTTCCTTAGCTGTATGACAACTTAGCTCTTGTCGAACGTGGGTAAGTGACAACTTAAAGTTGGTACCATCTGTTATAGCTACCTAATATGTATTAACACCAGTTATATGTACTGTTGCATGTTGCAAAAGCATGTTTTTAAACTTTATTTATAACTGCAGTTAATATTAATTATTATTACAAAAAGCATGATGTTAACTTGCATTTGGCGTAAAAAAATGTGCGCCAAACAGCACACCAATCGACATGGTCTCAAAATAAGATATTATAATCCTTGTGTTCCAGCACACCCAAAAATCTAAATCATGTGTCTAAGCCTAGTTAGTAGTCGGAGGCCTCAGAGCGGCTTGATTGTATCGGACAGTAAGGTTAGTCACTGTCCCTAAAAACCTATTCAGCACTTGCTCCTCCCCCCCCCCCCCCCTTCCCAACAGCCCCCACTCACGGGCTTGCGTGCTGGTAAGGACTTGAGTTTTCAGCTTATTCGTTTGGTTTTAGTTTCAAGAATAGAATTCTTTTTTATTAAGGCTTGCATCACAACTTTCCATACCACCTATTTCAGTTCACACAGCTATTTCGATTCAGATTCACAATCGTGACATTTGAAATCGGTATGATGTAGCATTCATATTCGGTTCAGACTCGGAACTTGCAATATCACCTTTGCACATATTTCGGTGCTCAAAAGATATAAATAATTTCACAGTTGGATAACTGACAGCTATTGAGCGCTCAATGTTTCGAAATAAATACGTATGTAGTAACATCAATTTATTAAAAAAGGAAAGTATAAATACGTATACCTACCTAGATTGTTGCGATGATTTTCCACGTCATCGACATTGTATTTCACTAACTGTGAATTTCCATTATTATAAGTTTTGTGATTTTTATTGCAAACTGCACATAATCAAAATACAGGAAACAGGTATTTATAACTGCAAAATTTAAGTGGTCTTATTGCTAACACAGTCTCATCCAGAATATCAACAGGTAAAAATGAATATAATGTATTTTTTATTGCATAAAAACTCGACTGAGTAAAAAGTGAACTTAAAAGATGAAAACAAGATTTAAACAATCAATTTGCAGTCTGAGGCATCACATCCGTGTTACTTGATTCTACTTTTTCTACACGGTTTTAAATTAGGTACTTACTTACAAACGCAGTGCATACCAAGTCAATCATTATTAAGCTGTTTATGGATTTGAAGTCTCCGACTGCAAATTGATTCTTTAAATCTTTTAAGATCACTTTTTACGTAGTTGGGTTTTTTTATTTTTTTATTAATTAATTTTATTTTTGTCTTTTTAGTTTAAAGTGTTCTACTCCTTCTTTTCAATGAACTATAAAGCCTTATTTAAAACTCCTCATTGCAAACAAAGTTTCTAACTTGAGTAAGTAGTACCTGAAATCGGTTTTTCCCGTTTAATTCCTGTACCAATGGGAATTCCGGATAATAACATAGCCTATGTCACTCCCACAACTGAGACGAATCTAATGACATATCATATGTTGAAATCCATTAAACGGTTTAGGCTGTAGGGCGTGCCAAAGAAATAGACATACATACTTATCTACATACATACATACATACGCTCGTAAAACATAACCCTCGTTTGGCAGTCGGGTAATAAGTGAAGTTAAGTATAAGTACAGGTTGTTAGGTAAATGTTATATCGAGCCGAAACTAGTCTATGTTAACACATGTATATAAATACTATGGTGAAGTCAAAAATAGGATATAATCATTTTTGAAAAAAAAACATACAAATCGGATTCTAAAAAATATTATGCTTAAATTTTAAAATAGGCTGGTTTCGGCTTGATATACCCTTTACCAAGCACCCTGTATAAATAATTGATGTCGTCCGTAATATTATTAAAAATTAATATTTGAGGATAATCGAATTGGAATCATTTATTTTATTTATTTAAATTTATTGCACAGGTGAGTTCAATTGGCGGATTTAATGCTATACTTACAGCATTCTCTACCAGTTAACCTTGAGGTAATGCAGATAATGTAGTTAAATAATAATAAAAGATATGAAAATGGTCTTTGTGGCAGGTAAGCCCAAGTTGGCAGTCACCGTGCGAAGTACTTGCAAACTCTAGAGTATACAGGCTGTACAATAGAATAGGACACTTCTTTGAACTGATGCTGATAAACAACATTTACTATGAGAGCAGCATCGAAATTGTGAAAAAAAACATAATCCATAAATTACCATCAATATTCATGTTTTTCTTTATGGAACAACTAAAAAACGATGTAATAAGAAGCGTTATCTTCTCATTTACACCCTCTATAATATACAATGTGATATGGGCGGTACTTATAACCCGTTAAGGCTAAGTACGATATCTAATTTTATCGACAAAAAAAATAATTTGGGGTGTCAAACTCCAACCCCTAATAAATAGCAGGCATTTTGTTTTTTTTTTCGAATGAATTCCGGTCTTTTAAACACTTTAGGCAACACCTAAGGTTTCATATGTCGTAGAAACATGAAAGAAATACCATAAGATAGCTAAAAGCACAGAGTAACTGACCAACAACTTATTTTTTGATGTTTAGGCTTTTGTCGGCTAGTAAAAAGACTTGATAGCTAAAAGCACAGAGTAACTGACCAACAACTTATTTTTTGATGTTTAGGCTTTTGTCGGCTAGTAAAAAGACCATTTATAAAATTATTTTCAAAACAAAAACAAAATTTTTGTATTTTATGAAGATAACATGAAAATAACTGATATTAAACAGTTTTTTATTTGCAATATTTCAAAAGTATTTGAGTTGACCTTTCTAATGATATCAAAATTGTCACTGTACGTTAAAAAGTTTAGGATTTATCATTACTCACTTGAGGACCCCATTCAAGGCTAATTATCACATAATAATGAGCAGGTAGATTTTGTGTGCTAGCGAGAGGTAAAACGATATCAGTGTAGCCGATAAGGATAGAGGATACGTACAATGCACCAGAGAAGCTATTATTATAGTGACAAAGGCGATATCAGGTCCCTGATGACGTTTTCAATCGTTGTAAACTGTGTCTTCAAACTCATCAGTTTCATTTCTTCTTTCGCAATTTAAATAAATAAGTTAAACAACCCCTATTAAACAGTATTTAATTTACAATTTTTCGAAAGTATTTAAGTTTACCATTCTTACAATACCAAAATTGACCATACTTACATTAACATAATAGCACAAAGGCACCTTATTTTTTTTTAAATCTGCTAATATTTGTTCATTTCCGAAGTGGGCCTGGTGACCTTTATTACAGATTTTTATAAAATCTACAGTAGGCAGCTCACAATGCTGATAAGTCCATTATGTGTTTTTATTTGGAAACAAAATTGATAACTCATCTTTTGTAAGAGAAATAAAAATTAAAATAAATATTATTATTTTATAATATAAATATTGTAGTTCATATTTCACATAATAAAGGGGATAGAGTTTAAAGAAACAAAAGACACGAAGAAATTGTAAACGCATCCCAATAAAATATATAGGGCTGTATTTCAAGGTAGTGCCAAATTTAATAAATAAAGGACAATATAAAAAATCCGAGTTGGTATATATAGATTTACATTGATATTTTTAGGCACTTAAATGCTAATTGTTTTGAATAAGCTAAACATTGTTGGTTATTATGAAATTTTTAGTTATTTTGTCTACAATAAGTGAGTTATTTGTACTTATTATACGTTTTTGGAGTGCCCAAGACTAATTTTGTAAATCATATCGAGGATTTGCCTATGAAATCGCTTGTTTCTTTTATTGTGTTTCTTTGACAATGGGAAGTATACTGCACATGGTTGGAGTGTATGTTTTTTATGAACTTGGCAATGAATTATTTATAGGATCTCCTTCATAGTAAAAACCATAATCAGTAAAGATTGAAGATATTTAATTGAAAAAAAATATTTCGTCGAATTAAGGGTTCTCAACATTATTTTTGAAGACTTATCCATAGATAACCCACACGTATGTGTTTAATGAAAAAAAGTGGCTGTGACAACCGGGAGGACAGACAGACAGACAGATATGACAATCCATAAGGGTTCCATTTTTTGCCATTTGGCTACGGAACCCTAAAACGGCATTGTCCTAATTTATTTCAACCATCGTATTCCTCGTATAAAATTTATTTAAAAAAATTCCGAAAAAAAAGAAGAAACGCGAGGTGCTCGAGGCCATTGATCAGAGAGCGCTCAGGCGTATGCCGCCACTGCGGCGCCGCGCCAGCAAGGATCTTATGAAATGCGCATACAGTGCAATTTAATTGGCCAATTGTAAATTATCTCAAAGTTAAATTTTTACCAGCAAATACAAATAAAAAAGAATTAAATAATATCTTTTAAATTATCAACGAAGATCATTAAGGTTCGGATTCGCTCCTGAAAATTTGACACTACCTTGGAATGTAACCGTATATACGAATGGAGAGCGATTTTTGCAAGTTTCAGCTACCAATTATTTTATAGACGGTATGACCTACTTTAATAGAATACAAGAAATTGCACTTGGACATATTTTACCAAGGTTTACTTTGAAGTTAAGTACGATCGGAAAACTTTCGTCATGATTAAAAACAAACAACTAAGCGAAGCAGTAGACGTAGCGCTCAGTACCTAAAGACGAAACTATTAGGTGTCACCAGTGCTGATCTCCTAGAGGTTTCAAAATAATAACTTGTTCTGTAGGCCAAACTATGTAATCACACATCCCCATCTTACAACCAGCACGAAGATCAGATCAAAATTATTAATATTTTTAAAGAACCCTATATATATAAATCCCAAATTCTTCCACTTGGCTTGTCCGCTTAAGTGCAATGTCTATCCAATTTCCGTACGAAACCCAAGTTACGCAAAACTGGACCCATTTTTACTAAAGTTTCAACAGATTTATGTAAACGACTCGTTTTAAAACAGTCGCCAATAAGCGCTGAAATATATTGCGATTATTTCCACAATATTTCTGTCTTGTGCGTAATGGAAACTGAATGCATGGATTCTGCAAGATAATTCATTATTTAAACGAGACACAATATGATTTTTATTGTGACGCTGTCTTTTGCGACCACAGACCATGTAATTTGTGTGTGCGACCAATAAGTTAAGAACTACTTCAGTGCGAAAGCCGTATCATCGAATTTTGTTTCTTTGAAAACTTTTCGAAGAAACGACATCTCCATAATGGAAAGCGTTTTCTTGTTACTGCGATGTTATGATAGTAAAGAAAATTTACTTTAAAAGATCTTGCTGCGAAAACCAAGTACCTACATACATCGATTTTCTTTTTCAAAATAATCTACCCTCAGTTAAAAAAAACATTTCTTTAATAACACAGAGCGCCATCTATCATGAATATAGGTAAGTGTTTAGTTTTTAATATATCAGATAATAATTTTAGACCTACTGTTGTGTCTTTTCTTTTTAGTCTTGTGATTTTGCTTTTCTTATCTTGTCGTGTTTTTAAAATTGTCATCGTACCCAGAGTTTGATATATTTTTAATTTTATTTATCTTTGTTCTGGATCCAGAGCTCTTATTAATATTTAGAGCCACTTCTGCTTACCTATAGCTGATAACAGATTCTTGTTTAAATAATCATTTTTAAGGAATAAAAGGGATCGGTAGGTATTTTTGGGAGCAAGACACATAATATTTCTAAAGAGAATATAATACTTGGTAAGCGTGTGTAAAAGTAGAAATAGGTATGCGTGTGTGATATTAATCATTACTTAGGATTCGGATTTCAGATAACAAAAATTTGATAATTAATTCAGAATAAGTTTGAAGTTGCATACTTCCTTAAAAGTACATAAACAGGACTATTCTTATATACAACACCATTCGTATTTTATTCGTGAGTATAAGTAATTAAATTTGTGAAAAATGTTTGCCTTCAATCAAACTTCACCATCGATGGTAAATAAATTGAAACCAAACGGAACTGTTTATTTTTTTTCGTAACGACGATGCTAATACTGGAGTACAAGTTATCTATCAAATCAGTAATATTAGATACGTAAATACAATGAAGGACATCGTTGTATATTTAACATTACTAGAAATTGCACTAACAATTCAAAATTCCATACCACATTACTCATATAGCAGCAGACTAGCTAGACAAACAGAACAGTGTTTGTGCTAGGAGTATAATAATGCCATCCAACTATGACGTTTGTGGACTGTAATTGTAAAATGCGAATAGGTTACCTACTGGCTTAGCGAACGCACTTCTTACAAAGCGTCGTTGAAAGTTGAAACTCAAAATCTACTTACTATGTGTTAGGTTTATTTGGTAAAGAAATTTAAACTTCAACGTACGTCTCACCAATTTCCATTATTTGATACCAAAGTCATCAAGAAATAAACAGAGGTCTGTGAGTTTTTTTTTGTTTCATCTGTATGGTTAGTATAAAAATATTTTTTTGTTAGATTGTTTGTGCCGTATGACTTTCTTAACTATTTATTTATACTTGCGTATACTTACGTAGGTATATCTTTTACCTATTATTGTTGCACGCATGCATTATTATCTTATTATGATAGTAGGACATTTCTCCTTTCAGAAAATTCTATGTTACATTCAAATCTGAAAAGAATAATATGTTTTCTAAATAAGTCCGATCCGGTCCGAGTCAAACCAACAGTGCTAAAGCCAAAAGCTTTGATATGTGTTTTGATTTTAAAGGAAACTTTAATTTTCATCCATGTATTAAGTAATGATGTAAACCTTAAAAAATGTACGCACTTGACTTGAGGTGAACCAGTACACCTAGATATGCGTTGCATAAGATTCAATTAAGGTACATAATACACCACGTGGATAGTCACGAGTGTTGACTTACAACGCACAAAGAATAATTAGTAATAATGATAACTGTTTGACATTAGGTACTTATACAATTTTCACATGCAGAAATCTCAGTATGGATCTAAGTAATAATATCCAGATACAGGTTCGGGTAGTTTAGTAGGTACTTACAAACCAAAGAAATTGTCTTTATCATTCCCACTCGTCCCACAGACATAAACAATGTCGAACGCGAAATTCCCTATTAACTTAACAATGACAGCAGTTAATTACTTAAAAGTCCGAAAGGGTCACTAGCGAACACATCCTACACCAATTACATCGGAACACGCACTTTACTCGAAGTTATTATTAAATTAAACAATTTTTGAAGTTATGTTTTTACGCGGGCAAATCGCACGTCTATCCCGAATCATGCTACGGGCTCCGTCGGCGACTTTCAATTGTTTACTGAAGAGCTTGGTGAGAACTGCGTGGTATCTACTACGCATGCGTGTATTGGTCTCCATAGAATATTCTATGTGAAGATGATTCAAAAAATTAATTTGAGTAATCGGTCGTTTCATTTGTGCGTGCACGTAATCTATCAAATGTCGGACCAATGAACACAGTTTTATGATACTTTTATAACCAATATATAATATCAAACTGATAGCAATAGGTTAGACGTAATAATTGTACATGAATTAACTTAAAAAGACGTTCTATTCTTAGATTAAACTTCGAACTAAAACTCGAAAATTAATTGTTATGTGCCATAGTCCTACCCTACAATAAACTTCTTGTTTCGATCTACAAGGTAATTAAACATACTTTAGCATTACTTAAATAACAAAATATTGTAAGTTTGCCACTATTCTCAGCTTAGATCAGTCCACTGCTGGACTTTGGCCTTAGCCCAATGGATGCCGTTAAACCTTATCAACAGATTTTCTTTCCGTCCATCATGGGCAGTTATGTATATGCGCATTCTTCTCTCCACCTTGTAAAAGAGCGCCCTCGTTGTGCTTGTCAAGTCGCGGTCATCAAACAAGAACTCTTCTAGCCCACCGGTTGTCATTTCTTCAGCAAATCAGACCAGTTAATGTTAGAATCACCCTTTCATTGCATAACTATTGAGTTTTGCCGGTTACCTTTGTTATCTGATAAGTAACCTCTTGATTACCTCTTAAGCCACTTTATTGTTGTAATACACACACAAGATAACACTGCTACATTGTACATGTGTGTGTTTTTAAATGGTCACTGTAAATATGTGAGAGAGAAATAAATAATATTTTATTATTATTTATTATTATTATATGTACTAGTCGTACCGCAAAGACCTCGTCCTCGGTTTGGGCTTCATGAGTCATGAGGCTTCCTAGCTATCTATCCCACATGGTGGTGGGGTCAACATTCCGTGTTTTTTTCTTACACTTCACTCTGCCCTCGATATTGTCTTCGGGAACCTCACACTTTCTCATGTAAAAGCAGCACTACACTCTCCTATCTAGTCTTAAACTTCCTCTGGATCTTCGACAGGGAAGGGGAAACTGCAGTGCCTCCTATCCCGAAATCAGGGGCCTCCTCTTTACGTGACCATACCAAATCAGCATCTTGTCGGCAATCTTCCAGGCTTCCTCGCATGTAGTCGTATAATCTGCTATGAGATTAAAAAAAACAAATAAACCAGACTTTAAAATAGAATTTTATTTATTATTTACTATTTTGTTTGTAAGTGTGATAAACAAAAAAAATACTGTTTTAAAAAGTCCATAGTTTTGACTTAGAATAACTAAGATTGTGTAAGTTGCCAGAGTTTGTCTATCAATATACATTCTGTCAAAAAAGTTTCGGGAATTGATGATTTGTTTATGGTTCCAAATTCAAAATTATATTTTTTTTATTGTTGTTAGATTGGCACAACTGTTTTCCATTTTGGCGCGGAGTTTGAGTTACATCTGATAATTAGATTAAATACAGTATTAATTTCAGTTATACCATATCTAGTGTGTATTGCGAATTTCATAATGGACAAAACATCGAACAAAGAGTTTGTCTTAAATTTTGCATCGCCAATGGGATTTCGTGTTCGAAGTCTCTGAAAATGTTACAGAAGGCTTACGGTGAACCGACTTTATCAAAAACACGTGTTTATGAGTAGTACAAAGCGTTCAAAAGCGGTCGAGATGTGATGGAAGATTTGCCTGGCTCTGGTAGGCCATCAACGTCTGCTACTGAAGATAACATCGCAGCGAGAACTGAACTCGATTCCGGAAAAAGCGTTTAAATAAATGTTTTGATGATTGGATTATTCGTTGGCGTAAGTGTCGCTTCTGAAGGAGCATACTTTAAAGGTGATAAAATAAATTTGGATATATAACTAACATTTTATGTATTATTAATCTTTTTCCGGTACTTTCTCTTTCTTGACAGAGTAGTATAATGTAGATAATTTTTAATGATGAAGTACAGACTTTAATCTAGACAAGATTGAAGACCCTAGATTTGGCGTCGAAATATCTAAGGTTCCGGGTTCGATTCTGGTCAATGTAAGCGAACTTTAGAGTATTGTATTTGTGTCTGGTCTGGGTGTTGTATTTTCGTCATTGTTTCTGATTCCTGTAACACAAGTGATTTGGCATTAGGGATATGTAATGCTGTCGAAAATTAATTACTTACTTATATGTGTCGCACCTGTGTCGGCTTTATTCATTCATTCATCCACATAGTTTAGTTTTCTGGTTTTGTTTTTAAATGGCTAAATGACTGAATCTAATTAAATTGCGATCTTTTTCATTAAAAGACTGTCTGTTTCTGGATAGTATAAGTAAGGAATGGCACCCTGATTAAAGCGCGATGTTGGCTGGAATACAAACGAGAACAGTCATTTGAATGTTTCTAATGACCTTTGCCTTAATTTATTTTTAACTTATATTCCAAGATCCCAGGCGGGGGTCTGACATAACTTATTTTCTCACAAACCAGGTGTATGGGATTAAGTAGAGAAAGTGTACCTTGAGTGTATGCTTATCTGTCCTGCTCACCCTTTTCTACACTCCAAACTAAATTTATTTTCGTTACTAGGTGTGCGTGTTTACGCTCCCGTAAATGAAAATTGGCGGTCTGGTACCTCATGCTACACGTCTGTTCAACACACTGCGGACTGTCGACAAATTGCAGTAGTATTTTCTAACTCCTCCGTTAAGGAATTCTGGCTCTCATCATCAGGTCAGTACCATGACATAATGATTACCAGACCCAAAAATCAGCATTGAGTCAGAAAATATATGCAAAACATTATGGGTGCCCATGAAAATTGAGGTTGCTCTCGATTTCCCAGTAATCCCATCATCAGAATCTGACTGGTTGAAAATAGGACCTTCTTGGAAGAATACTCTTCCAAGCGAAAAAAGAAATTTTGAAATCGGTCCAAAATTAACGACGTAATCGCGTAACAAACATACAAAAAAAAACAACAACATTTAGTCGAATCGAGAACCTCCTCCTTTTTTTGAAGTCCGTTAATAAATAAGATTATTGATGAGTTTTACAAGTAATATTATTTCTATCTGTTTACCAGAGGAAAGTTTTGCTGAATACTACTTACTTTTGATGGTCGCGGTATCAGAGACGAAATGATGAGCCATTCGGATGTGTATTAGAAGGAATGAGGTCCCTTATATTTGGGATTTAATGGATTTGGTATAAATATCTTCATGTTTTTGTACCCTTATGAGCTTCATAGACAGAAGCGGACAAGTTTTAGGAGAAATACTCGCGAGTCTCTAAAAGCTACAAAATCTTGAGAATTCACAATCATCATTAAATTTATGTCTATAGGTAAAAGCATAGAGAAAGAATAATACGTAAAAGGCAGTTGGGAGTTTAAGGCACCGTATGTGATACGTATTAAGAATATATAAAATAAGTTTAATAAAAAACTAAAAACCGACTTCAAAATGAAACTAAAAAGCGAAAAATAATATTGACTAAAACATACCTAATCAGTTCTTTTTGGAGTCCGTGCCAGCCATCGCGAGTTAAAATGTGTTCATTCGCACCGACTCCAAAAAGAAATGATTAGGTATGTTTTAGTCATTATTTTTTTCCGCTATTTAGTTTCATTTTGAATTCGGTTTTTAGTTTTTTATTAAACTTTTTTTATTTTACAATTTTAAGTGTTAAGTCCTCTATTTTTCCCCTCCTAACTCCGCCAAAAATGACTTTACAGGAAAGTAACCTTAGCTAATGTTGGTCCTCCATAGACCCCCATCGAATGGTATGATAAAAATAAGGTGTTATATTGGGTCAATATTTCGACGAAAATTTGTTCTTAAGGAAAAGGATTTCCTACACTCCAACCAGAACGGCGGCTATTTTGGTGTCGTAACCATAGGATAAGGTCTTGCATTAAATACCAAGTCAATTTAAGAAAAGAACTTTTAAATTTTTTTTCGTTACTGGGTGTGCGGGTACGCCCCCAGTAAATAAAAATTGGCGGTCTGGTACCTTAAAAGCTCCACGTCTGGTCAACACACTGCGAAATACGCTCTGTCGACAAAAAGCAGTATTATTTTCTAACTCCTATCCGTTATGGAGTTCTGTGGCTTCCATCATCAGGTCAGCAACATGACATGATGATGACCAGACGCAACAATTAGCATTGAGTCAAAAAATATATGCAAAACATTATGGGTGCCTATAAAAATTGAGGGTTGCCTTCGATTTCCCAAGGATCCCATCATCAGGATCTGACTTGGCATAAATGGGAACACCTCGGGAGTATACCCTTTAAAACTAAAAAATAAATTTGGAAATCAGAACCAGAGAAGAATCAAATTCACCGACATTTGCTTTTCGAATTGCCTGTGCGTTTATGTACAACTTTCATCCCCTATTTTACCCCCTTAGGTGTTGAATTTTAGAAAACGCTGGAACACTTTACCGTCATTTTTGCCGTACTCAATTCATACGAGATTTCATGCAAATATGTCCAAGGAATAAAAGTTTCATACAAAATTTTATCCCCTATTTTACCCCCTTGGGGGTTGAATTTTGAAATATCCTTCCTTAGCGGATGTCTACGCCATGAGAGGAATACGTGTGTGAAATATCAAGTATCTAGCCCTAAGAGTTTGGGCTGTGTTTATTTAAAACTTACATCCCCTATTTTACCCTTTTAGGGGTTTAATTTTAGAAAACGCTGAGATACGTGATTCATTATTTTTGACGTACTTTATTCATACCAAATTTCATGCAAATATGTTCAAGGAATAAAAAGTTTCATACAGACTTTGGACCCTCATAGCACCCCCTTAGGGGATGAATTTTGAAAAACCCTTTCTTAGTGCACCCTAGTAGACCTTATAAGGATTCTACATGCCAAATTTGGAATCTCTCTAGACCCAGCGGTTTGGGCTGTGCGTTGACATGTTAGTCAGTCAGTCAGTCAGTCAGTCAGTTTCTTCTTTTATATATTTATATATACGGTTAATTTTCATTGGTTTTTTTGGTCGCGATAATCTCAATTTGCTTCTTTTTTTTAAATAGGACCAACACAATAAATATACTCCAAATCCAAAAAACTTATGTAGGATTTTAAAAAAAACGGAACAGCGTACGGCGTTGGCGTACGGAAGGAATAACTATGAATGAAAAAAAATTCATTCATAGTTATTCATCATCAATATTACGCGACTAAATTAGGTGGATTTTGGTTCCGTTAATGTTGGAATGATAATGATTACTATTTGAATTAGCAGGACTCTTATGGTGCATATTTTTTAAGGAATGTTAGGGATCTTTTAAATAAATTTCTAATTAAAAATTTTTTTTTTTATTCGCCAAATTCGATGTATATCGGTATCTGAGTATGTTAGTTAATTTTCTCGGGTAATTAAAAATTCACGGTGTATATAATATCCAAATAGAAAGAAAAGTACTATTTACTTAACATTATCATATCCACAAGCCGAAAAATAGGTAACCTAATAGCAAAAAGTTTGTGCATGGAATTGGAAAAAGATTTACTACCATAACAATTAAATTTGGACAATGTCACATAAATTGCTCTGATCATAAGGTAAAAAGTTTAATAACATGTGGGAAATTATAAACAAGGACAACTCCAAAACATCCGAATCCAAAACAATATAAAAACGTTCCATTTCTTCAATGGCCCGACCGAAAATCGAAGTTGGGACATCAGCTGAGATGGCGTCGACAAGTCGCTCTACTCTTGGGTGATGGAGGTCGTCAATGTCATCGTCTAAAAATGCTTATGAATATTCAAACCGATATGTATTAAATATCATTTAAAAATGTACCTACTTTTTATTTAATTTACATAAATATGAATATAAAATTACCTGGTGGTCTTGGCAATGTATTAATGTAATACATTGGTATCTAGACGCTTATTAAATTGAAGAAAAACAACATACACCATTGAAATATTTTTAAATATAAAGGAATTCTTTCTTGCCAAAATGCATGGAAATTAACACAAATATTCTTATATACAACCGGTAAATAAATAAAGTAATCACGGGTTCTAAGCTTCCTGTTTCTGTGATGTAATTTTGACAACAACTGTAAAAAATAATGGTTTGAGGCGGATTCAGTATTATTTGTCTTATTCTACGAAACAATAAAGAAGCGTTCGGTTTTAAATAATTTTCTGATTTCCCTTTCTCTGCGTTCAGGGGGTTTTATTGATTTGAGAGTTCATGGTTACCTCTCAGGATTTTTAACTTATTATGTATCACCGGTGTTACTTTGATCTAACTTATTGTAAACATACTACTTACGGTAATAAAACATTAATATGAATACGTTTCGGGTACTAGACTGGGAAGTCTAATGGTAGCTTACACTGAGCCTAGCTGCTGCTAATTAATTTAAAGGATCATTGCAATTTAAAAAAAACCCCTGAAAAGAAAAACAAAGTGCTTGGAGAAAGAGGAAATATATAGTAGTAGTAAGACAAATAATGTTTAGTGTTGGTAGACTCAACCAATTGGTGTAATTGTAAAAATAATGTATTTGTCCCCGCGTCCTCCAAAGGACCGGGATCCGGCCGATACAAAAAAGTAAGGTGTTTTTATATTAGGGAGTGCTAAAAGCTTTCTATTATAATATGGGTATTGATAAATAATAATTAATTAATCTCTCAATAGAATGCTGCTTTTCGGTAGGTAGCATGGCAATAAATTCCCTATGCAAAAGTGTCAGTTTGCATGTTTTAAATTAAAATCAAAGAGACAAAAAAGATAGTAGCTTGCAACAGTTACAACCGAATTGCTGTCAATGTCAGTCAACTTGTATCAAAAACTCTTGATTCCAGCCGCGTACAAAGGCATGCCGATCGTAGGAGGATTTGCACATGTGCATCCCATAACGAAAAAAGCAATTTAGTTGCCGTGATCGGTTTTGTGTGGGGCTGACAGTTTAACAGAAAATCTTTTTCAATTTCGGACAATACGGGCGGATTTACTTGTTAGAACCAACTACCGAACACATACCTTTTTTTCCAAAACACGGTAGTGATTTTTTCCTAACACTTAGTATTAAATAACAGGGTATGTCATCTCTCGCTCACACTAAAACACAGATTAAATAATGGCAGAATGTTTGTCTCTAAAAGGTAGTGTGTAATTGTGTTATTTAAGCCCTGCGAGGATGGAAAAAGCGTAACGCTTGCTTGTACGTCCCATTGTTTTTCTGGCAGGCATTTATATAAAATTATGTCTCGTTTTATTGAAACTTAATATTTCAAAGGGACAAAAGTATAACTAGTTTAAATAAGAAAATATATAACGTATTTTGCCACCAGTTGTGAACAATACAAAATGTAAGCAATTTTTTCCAAACCTAAAGTGCCTGGACTTTATTATAAAAAAATAAACATTGCTATAAATAATAATATGATAGGACTCGAAAATTGTAGTAAGTATCTAGAAAATAGTCAAATATTGTAAGATAGAGGTTAATAATAATGTTTGCGAAGGCTCTTAGTATGATCACAAAACACCGAGTAACAGAAGTTAAGCTTCGTACAAGACGCTTCGAACTAACGCACTCAAGACGTAACACTTAACTTTAATTGCTACTTATTAAAAACCTGTAATATAAAAGTCGACAAGAATAAGGTCCATTATTGAATGCACATGAAATTAATAATCTACACTTTATTCTTAATTGACGTCTCTGAGTGTGGCAACTAGTGTCTTCAGCGATGTCTAATGTACTCGTATAAAGATTAACTTCTGTAAACCCTTTTTTATTGTAATTCTATGGTATAACTTTTAGTGGTAAGATATAGCAGTAAATCAAACCCATGTGCCGACAGTGGAATGGATATTTATTTTTTGTGGAAAGCGCTTTGGATTGCTGCCAAGGCTTGATTCTAAACTAACAAAATGTTTTACTGACTATAGTCGTTATAATCAATTGTAATTAAGCGTGAATAGAGTCGGATAAACGGTTAAATATGTTTGAGAATATTGGCCATCCGAACTGAGTATTATCTATAATACGTAAATATTATTAAAAATTATTGTCATCCTATAGTCTTACAGAAAATCTTAAATAGCAGTGAAATTTAGTTGTTACTTTTGTTTTGATAGTAATTATAAGTAAGTAGTACTTATAATTTGTGATAATAGAAAAGTTTGAAAAAATCCCATTCCCTAATTTTTCTATGAGAATTATGGGCGCTTATTACGTTTGTCAACTGGTTATCAAACGTAATAGCTAGTTAATAACACTTTTACATGACCCAAAAGACTGTAAGATTATAGTTCAAATGTTTTGTGCAGCATTTAATATACCACAGAATCGACTCTTTTACAGAAAAAAAACTTTTACAGAAACCGTTGCTAAAACGGTCGAACCATTTTTAAGATAATAAAATGAGAACGTTTGAGTGCATACACACAAACAAACATACAACTTTTTCATAACTAAAAAGTATGTTAATTGCCTGACAATCAGACATTCGTCTCATGCATAAGGTGGATCGTATATCGACATAGCTTTAGTCACGAAAAGGCCAATTGATCGAGGCATATAAAGTACATGTAGGTTATACAGGCTGAGTCAAAGGAATACTTATAAAATTCTATGTCTAACAAAAAACTAGCAAATTCTTGTGAAGAAAGTGAGTAAAGCTACGACAAAATAAAAATAAATAAATAATACGATACGATTACGCCGATGGATCTCAACGACGGGTCGCATGGGTAATTTATGGAGGAGTCATAATATGACCAGCAGTGTACTTCCAAAGGCTGTAATTTATAACAATAAAACATATTTAGCGCTTATAATATTTGATGACACAAAAAAGACTAAACGAAAATCGGTTCTTCCGTTTGGGAGCTACGATACCACAGACAGATACACAGACAGACACGTTAAACTTATATCACCCCTCTCTTTTTGCGTTGGGGTTAAAAATGGGTTCTTATAACATCCATGTGCTGAGATTCTTGTAACTATTAAGGCTGGGTTGCACCATCTTAACTTTAACCATAACTGTAACTATAACCGGTGTTTCTGTATGGATTTTGACAGACTTTTGACGTTTGTTAAAGTTAAAGTAAGATGGTGCAACCCAGGCTAAGTATCTAGCAATGTCATCGAATCTTGGAAGTAGGTACTTTGTAATTCTAACTGCCCCGAAATTTGGACCTCGTCTAGTGACCCACATCACATACCTACACTTGTTTTACAAAAGTTTGATACAGCGACGGTACCTACCACAACACAAAGACCAAATACAATATAAAAATTTCGTTGTCTACCTTGGATCAACCTACCTTGGGTAGAAAAAGAAAAGAAAAAAGTCTGGATGCGGATAGTAATTCTTTAATATGGCTTCTAGCACAATCCTGCAGATTGATCTTATTTAAATTTTTGACGATTCACGTACCTACATTATGTTTCAAAGTTTAATATAGTATAAAACTCAATGAAACGGGAATTAACGCGATCATAATTTAGGTACAAAATGTTACCTCTTTTGCCTGACGTTTCGATTGGGTTACACTGACCGTGGTCACAGGCTGACTAGAACACAGCGATGTCTTCACTCCGTATGAGAGGCAGATTCTTCATCTACCCTCATAATATTATTTCATCACGCCAAGTACCGTCACACACTACGCTCACTGTGTCCCTATTCTGCACACTAACCGCCGCGTCCGTATTGTGAGAACTCGATCGCGAAACAAATGAGATTGTCTATTTTTAATCACTGGATTCCATGTCGCGGATAATTTGAAACCGTCTTCCCGATTGAAATTATTATACTTTAATTAATTTAATTCCCGTTTCATTGAGTTTTAAAATATGCAACGCGAAAGATTAAAAGTAATTATTTAATATAGTATTTAATGTTTATAGTTAAGTTGTGCTCCAATCATGAAAATATTCTAAATAGGGTCAATAACATTTCTAGTAGCTTTTAATGCATAACGATCTGTCAGAAACAGGCAGAAAAACACTAGCGGTTGTTTCAGGATTTTATTAGTCGCCTTGCTCCCGGCCGCATTGCGGGAACTTAGCCTCGGGTTCATGGTCAAGACCGAGAAGGCTATTGCTACCCGGGACGTGCCGTTGTTAGTGTTTTTACCCAAGTTATTGGCTGAACAATATTTCTTTTCACCCCACTGCTGAAAGTTGGTATGCTTTTTTCGGTTGCTGATAACTTATTGACTTGTCACAATTTAACGTGGCGATTGGGTGATGAGCGATATCTCCCGGATTAGTTTGTGATAAGTGAAGCCAATATAGCTCGATGTTTTTTTGCGAGAACGAATTAGTAATGAGGAGATCCGTTAACGAACAACTGACTAGTCACTGATATAGCCTGACTTTTAGCACAGTATTTTATGTACTGTGCTTATAGGCAAGCTAAAATGGCAGTGGGTGGGCCACATAGCACGTAAAACCATTAGATCCATGCGTAGAACTGACAGCTGATAGGGCAGATAATTCTTAAATGGAGACCACGTGTCGACAAGTAAAATATAATAAATATAAATCAATAAATCGTTTCCACAATCACACCAATTAGCTAGCCCCGAACTAAGCATAGCTTGTACTATGGCGACTAGATAAACGATAAACATACTTAAATATGTTTATAAACGTCCATGACTTAGGTACTTATGCTTATGCTCGTGTTCATCACACAAACATTCGCCCCTCGCGGGATTCGAACCCGCAACCGCCGGACTTTGTAGTCCGGAGCACGAACCCCTACATCCATTGAGGTGTACATTATATCTCAATGACTACACCAGACCGTCTTCAGAATAAAGAAAGTACAATATTTATCCCTGCCTAGCTCATTCATAATCACCTGACATTAATACAATGACAATAGTATTATTCACGTGCAGAAAAGGAAACGCATAGAATATCCGTTCCAATCATAGATATAGAATGTACAAGATAGACAAAGAATTATTATTATATTTGATAAGGCACACTAACAACATATACATAAAACACTACTAGTATATACAAGTCTTAGACATTTCTAGTAGATATGTCATTTACAGGTGAGCACAACATTCACAAAAGAAATACTCTAATAACGTAAGACTAACACTTATCGTTTTTTTTTTGAGCACATAATTAATACATTTTGTTGATTCCAGTCTCAACTTTACTCTGAGTTCACAGAACACATATATGCTACAATTTTTTTTTTCTTAAATTTGGCATAACTGTCATTTAATATGCCCAGATGCTGAATCCAGCCCTGAAGCGCATTGTAGTCGTTGATAATTCTATTCAGTGGAGAATCATTGCAAATAATACAAAAAATGTGACACGTATGTGTATTTGTGTAGTAGTGTTGTTTAAGCCACAATGTTTTTATCGATAAATTGCAACCGGGATCAAATTGGTTTAGCAGAAGAGAAGCAGAAGTCACAATCGTCACAGTGGTAGGAAAACCAAAAATTGGGACGCATAAAAGAGCTTAGTTTAAGTCTATTTACAGAAATACATGTACATGCCTCACTGTGATTCTTTGATGCCAGAGATCACAGTGCACAACAAAGAGGTCCGTAGATTCCTTCTTGGTCTAGACGTGAACAAGGCCTGTGGCCCAGATGGCATACCAGCAAGAGTGCTGAGATATTGTGCGCCTGAGTTGTCTCCCGTACTGACGCGACTGTACCGCCTCTCTCTCGTAAATCGTACCAAAATCTTGGAAGCTTGCCAATGTGCAACCAGTACCCAAGAAGGGTAGCCGTGCCGACCCTGGTAACTACAGACCGATCGCCATCACTTCCGTACTCTGTAAGGTTATGGAAAAAGTCCTAAATTGCAAACTGCTTTCATACCTAGAAGACAATGATCTTCTCAGTGATCGTCAATATGGCTTCCGACGGGGACGTTCAACTGGGGATCTTCTAGTGTATGTAACGCATTGCTGGGGCGAAGCCATCGAAAACCACGGCGAAGCAATCGCAGTGTCGCTGGATATTTCGAAGGCTTTCGACAGGGTTTGGCATGCGAGTCTGCTGAGCAAGCTTCCAGCGTACGGTATCCCCACTGGCTTCTGTAGCTGGGTGGCTGACTTCCTGAGAGAACGGTCGATCCGAGTAGTCATTGACGGCTGCTCCTCTGACCTCAAGGCCATTGACGCCGGAGTTCCTCAGGGGTCTGTGCTCTCTGCGACTCTTTTCCTGCTGCACATCAATGACCTGCTATCTTCAGGTATTGTTGGGTACGCAGATGACAGTACTGTCACGGAGAAGTATCTGTCTAGTGCAGGAGCCAGTGGAGTTGAGGTCCAAAGATTGAGAGAGGCCATGGTTGAGCGTACGAGCCTGACGTTAAGTAATGTCTCCCAGTGGGGCGGTGACAATCTCGTCAGCTTCAATGCCTCTAAGACGCAGGCGTGTCTTTTCTCTACAAAAAGGAGTCCTTTCACCCTTTCTCCTACTTTCCGAGGTACATCTGTTCCAGTGACCGACACTCTACAACTTCTTGGCATGGAGTTGTCCTCTGACCTCAACTTTGGCACCACCATCGAGTCTAAGGCTCAAATTGCAGCTAGAAAGTTGGGCGTCCTGAATAAAGTCAAGCGGTACTTCACGCCTGGACAGCTTTTAACTCTTTACAAAGCCCAAGTCCGATCTTGCATGGAGTACTGCAGCCACCTTTGGGACGGCTCGGCGAAATACCAACTTGCTGCACTAGACTCGGTGGAACGCAGAGCCAAGAGAATAATAGGCGATAAAAAACTGGTGGCGTCCAAGCTGCACAGCCTGGTTCACCGCCGCAAAGTTGCTTGTCTATCGGTCTTCTACAGATTGTACTTCGGAGAGTGTGCTCATGAGCTGCATGAGCTCATACCACCGTCACCTTTCTTCCATCGGACATCCAGACGCACGGCCGGCTACCATCCGTTCTTAGTTGAGATACCCATAATCCGCACTAAGCGCTTCTCATCATCTTTTATAATGCGCACAGCTAAAGATTGGAATTCCCTGCCTGCGTCTGTATTTCCGAGTGCATATAACCTGACTCTCTTTAAGTCCAGAGTGAATAGGCATCTTCTGGGCAAGCTCGCTCCATCGTAGATCCCATCTATGCTCTAGAGCAAGTTTGGGGTCAAGAGTAAGCCCATCTTAAGTAAAAAAAAAAAAAAAATATTGGTTCATTTGTCCTCAAAATGTTTACTGAAAGTGCTGAGTGTTTTCGCGGAGTCAACTCTGGCCTGTTTATAACTTTTATCTACTTTTCACGATTTTCAGGTTTAGTTGGTATTCTTAAAAAATATATATTTGACTAAACTATACACAATACTATTAAACGTTTTAAGCAAGTTATATTTTAGATGTGTAAATATAAAACGAAAATCTCATAATGTCATCACAAAATAACAGTATTAGAGTGTTTTTTGTAAATAAACATGATAAATATTTCTGTATTATTTCTATTGATTATTCGCAAAAATATTCTGTACCCACAAAATAGCTGTCGACTTTGATCGATACTTATGAAGTCAGTGCGAGTTCAAGCCCTAGTGTAAACATACAATTTTAAATTTTACTAACATTTTTTGTAATTATGGCTATAACTACAAAATACACAAAATCATAGCAAACAAAGCTCATATTATTTTGTAAAATCTAAGTTCTTTGTCTATTATTATTAGGAATAAGACACAATATTGATTCTAAATATTTATTGAAAAAAATTATTTACCTGTGCAATGTGTATTTATTTATTCTTCTTAGATCACAATTTATAATTAAACAACATCCCCTGTCTACAGGAATATAAATCAATATGTTTTCCTTATGTATTTTTTTATATTTTAATATAATTAGCTTTGACGTATGAAATCAAGGACGAATAAAGTCCGATAAACGATTTTTATGTGTCACAATAGGTACATTGTCTTCTTCTTCTTCTAAGAGTGCCTCTCCAACTAGTGAAGGTCAGCTACCAGTACTGCAAAGCGTTGACGGTCCCTTGCCAGGTGCAGAAGTCTACCCGCATTTACAACTCCTGTCCATTCTTTGATGTTATCCATCCATGCCATCCTCTTACTACCCACCCCCCTGCTTCCCTCGACCTTTCCTATTACTATCACTTGTGGCAGGTGATATTTGTCGTGTCTGATAATGGGTACATTGTCATCTATCTCTATTTATCTTGTTGGGTCGCAAGGATATAATGTCTATTTTCCACGCTCTGTCAGTCTTTAAGCATAGCGAATCCTAAGTCTATGGTTCCAATTAAGAGTTTGACAGTTGCGGTAAGTAACTGTCACAGAGCGAGCGACAAGGGAACATGAGGGAAACTGGGGCGGAGTGCCAGATCTTGGCAGTATCTACTGAAACTTTCATAGGTGCAAGCCAAATCGACAGCGGCTTGGGCAACTAATCGGCTAAGCTAAGCGGTTATTGCTAAGCAACCAAATGTATGTGAAATATATATATATAATTACACGATGTGATATGGGCGGTAATTCTAACCCGTTAAGGCTAAGTTCGGTATCTAATTTAATTGAAAATGATAGTAATTTGGGGTCAAAACATCTGCAATTTTTTTTTTTTCGAAATTAATTTAATGAATTATAATTTTTTCTAGCCAAGGAATCCCTAAACACCGGAAATCAAGTGTATGGTCTGTTACTCTGTTTTTAGCTATCGTGTGGTATTTTTTTCACGTTTCTACGACACATAAGACTTTTATTATTGCCTATAGTGTTAAAAAAACAAAATAGCCGCTATTCATAGGGGGTGAGGATTTGACCGCCCAAATTATTATTTTTGTGGATAAAATTAGATATCGCAATTAGCATTAACGGGTTAGAAGTATCGCCCATATCGCATCGTATATATACAATGTGATATTCTTTTCTACATCAACAAACTTTCAGGCGATTTCGATGGTTAAATAATAGGGCAACTATTTTTATTTAATAAATCTAATAGATGTTGCTTCCATACATAGGTAGTATATATTTGGTAGGTGGTTTTTTGGTTTTGTGACTCGGGCTATAATTCAAAGCAATTTAAAGTGATGATTACAATCACTCGAGGACGAGTAAAGGTATTTTTTTTTTCGTTTTGAAAATTATCAAATAAGGAAAACAACCTGGAGATCTTTTATCCAATGAGATTTTTTTTAATACGTGTCAAAGTATGCAAAGTTGTGTTGTGTTCTACAGCAGGTTGAAAAATTTGGACAAAACGACGTCAGAGCCGTCGGACGTCATTTTGTCCAAATTTAAACGAAGTTGATTCATAAAGATAAAACATCAAAAATCTGAACTGAGTTCGTAGGTTCCTAATTTAAATGTTTTACTTGTTTCCAAATATCATCTTTTGAGAATTATAATTTATCTCCAAAAAACATAGTCGACCTCATTAAAAGGAATCTATTACAAACCATACTAGACATTTCAACGAAATAATTTTGCTTTTTTAATTATAGATTTCGGTTTTTACACACCGAACAGCGTAGCGAGTCTTACTTGTTCTGTGCACCGAACAACAGAAGTCAGTTATTTGAACGCAATATCGGTAGCGTGGATATATTTGCACCCAGTATGGGATGCTATTTATAAATTTTACAGCTATAATAGTTGTTTGCGGTAATTCCCATAATAAGGTGATCATTACAATTTTATTTAATTACGTTTTTTATCCACGGGCACGGACCATCATATAACCTTACCTTTAGATCAGCAATATGGTCATTAAATTTAGTATGATTGACAAGTCCTGTCGAGACTACTACAACATTATAATATAATGTTTTACTAGACTCAACATACTGTTTATTATAGTCACAGATAGTTGTATTTTTAGTAGGAAAGTGTTCGGGTAGTTCTGATTTTTTCTTTCTTAAGATGTATTTTGGGATGCTGAATCAGAATCTGAGGTTTGATATCAAAATTTCGTGATGCAACCTTGACAAAATCGCAAAAACTAAGGAACATTTTTGTTTTTATTATTTGTTACCATACAAGTGAATATTAACAGGTTTAATTGAGAAAGTTAAACAATATTTATGTAATCATATAATTTGTTTTATGATAATATTTGTACAAAAAAATAGACTTGGTGAAAACTGTTGTTATTATTTTGTAGAGATATATCTTTGATCCATATTGTATTGTTATGCTTTAGGTAGAAGGTATAGATTTTATTGGTTTAAAAGCCAGTTTTGGAAATGTCTTTGTAAACGCAAATAAAATCAACCTACTCTGTAAACGTCATGAATTGACAGATGACAGATCAGTGATCGAATGATTGTATTCTCTCTGCTGCCTACCATTGAATGTCTATAAAGTGCTCTGATTGTTCTCTAATAAAATCCGCTCGAATCCTAAACAATAGTTTTTCTTAATGCCCATGTCGTGGCCCGATCTTAAAATTAAACACTTCATGATGTGGCCGGCCATATCAAAAAATGGTCGTATTTCAAAAAAGGCAAAACAAAACTGGCCATATCATTTAAACGTCAACGTTTGATGATATGTTTATCAACGTTTGGCCATATCATTAAAATAGGTATAAATACGTTTACAAGCTACTGGAATTTATTAAATATTATTTTTCTCAATAGATAAGTATATATTATAAATATTTGTTATTTTGAAAGAAACTAATAAATAAAAAGATTTAAATAACCTAACTAACCTCCCAAATTACGTGTCAAACTCCACGACTTTTGACGTTGAGCCTCTTATTCGAGCGACTTTCATAAAAATCACCTAGCTTAATGTCTTAACGATAATTCACTGCAATGTAATCTTCTATTTACACTTATGATTCACTTTTACAATTCACAAGAACAGAATAATTGTCCGCCGCCTTGTTGTAACCACAATAACAAAGCGACATCAGCGCCTCTACCGGTGGATAGTATAACTGTTTTAAGATATGACCACCATAGCGTTTGGCCATTTCATGAAGTAGTCGATCATATCGTCAAACGCTAACTGATTCATTGATCTGGCCTATCAACATCATGATGTGGCCAGCGGGTACTGTGCCGCATCATGAAAAACGTCCATTTTATGAAATGGTTGGCCAAATCATGAAGTGATTAATTATAAGATCGGGCCACGACACCCTTAATCCTTCATTTTTTTGTATAACCAATATAACACGAAAGAGCAAACTGGCTTTCAAAGTATTAGCCTGTCGAAGAAAATTCATGTAGAGTTGGCCAATTTATGTAGACCTGTGACTTTGTCGCAGTTCAGGAGACGTATTTTTGAAGCATTCGAAATGAATCTTGAATTCGAACACGAATGCGATTCGTGTGCGAATTCTATTTCTATCACTCCCGATTTTACGCATTTTTGAATCACTCGAATTCCGTGTTGCTGTTTTGGTAAAATTCTTTAACTATTTTCGTTTCACGCAGAAAATATTTAAAACCGTAATGCAAAAACTTATTGATTTTTAAAACCGGCAATGAATCGCATGGAACGAAACGAAAAAAAAAGTTTTTAATCTGTGAACCATGTGTTTACTTGTCAAAGTCATACTTCAAAACTTTCTACTAGTAGAATCGAAATACGAGTGGGTCGGACCACTCGTTGCAGAATTCACAGAATGAATTTTCATAAATAGGGATTTTAGTCATTCGCATGCGAATCTTGCCATTTCGTATTCGAATTGGAATTCGCATGATTCAAAAATACGTCTCCAGTACTGTTGAAGCTAAGGCTTGTCGCAGATCGGTCTGTCGGCGTAGTGGCTGTCGCAGTTCAGTCGTACACTCTTATCAACACGAGATTGGTTCGTAAATATCTTAAAAATAAAAACAACACAACAGTTTTTTTTTTATATTGAAAACATATTCGGACTTATTATCAAAAAAGATAGACTAGGTTTAAACGATGTCTATAAAATAACCAATCAATTTAAAATGTTGACACATATCAGACAATCATGTCTCGGCAATGAAGACTTACATTTAAAATTGGTTGGCTAATCTTTAAACAGTGTTTAAACCTAGTATATCTTTTTTGTAATAGGCCATAAATGTTTGTAGCAGTTTCATAACTACTACACTTTTTATTTTTTATTAAGTTTTAATGTTTATCAAAAGTGTAAAACAAAATATTATTGGCGTTTCCTGGACTTTACTACTTATTAAAGACAGTTAATTATTGTATTCTAACCTATAAGTTAAGTAAAAAACAACTTACTGATTCACGTCGTTTGCATCGAAGAAGATAGAAATGATTGCTTACCTGTGAACAAATGGGCTTATTATTGAATGCACATGATTAGATACTGAAGGAAATCAATTATTATTTGAAAAGTGAACACTGGGAATATTTTTTTTGTAACATAGCTTTCGTCAAGTTTATTGTAAAATTATTTACTTGCAACTCAATATAATAAAATGTATTAGGTATTTTTAGGTCTCATTGATTTTTCTTTTTATAAGGTATCCTATGAACAGTATTCACTCACGCTGATAATGTTATTTACTTTGTAAATAAATGTAATTAACATTTAGGTAATAGAAATATTTACACATATTACACTCATGCAAGAAAGAGTTCATGCACATAAATTTAAAATCTACATTTAACTATTTTCTACTACTAACAGAAAATTTCGATAAACCAAAAAGAAAATTCTTTTTTTTATTCTAAATTTATGCACATCTTGTGAATTTCTCGAAAATTATTTGACAACATTTAATATATATTTAGCTGTGATAATTTTCCTTTTAACTTTGTTTTAAGTATACAACGTGATCCTTTTTATTTTCGTAATTTTTCTGGATACATCCAGAGCATAAGTACTTTTAAGTAGTATCGTAACAACAAAAATATATGAATTTCAAAAAATACATTAATGAGTCGTTCCACAAACTGCCATGTTTATATACCTACCCAATGTGCAGGAGATGAAAAAGACCACGAGGTTTGTGAATAATTTTAACATACCTAATCTATAAGCAACCATTTGGCTGCACTTGACCCTTATAAAAAATATCTAATTTAGTTCGCAAGTGTATCCTCGAATGAAGAACTGGTTTTTACACACTTATAATATTTTTAAATGATCTATTCTACACCTTGGGATAAACGAGAGAAAATAATCCAGATAACATTTTAAATCGAATTAAATGCAATCATGTTGTAAACGATCTACTATTTTTGGAAAAAGTGGAACACCAAATTCTTCCACCAGTTACTTTAATTATGCCCTATTTTACAAAAAAAACTTGGAAAAACATTGTCTGAATTTAGAGTTTTCGTTTTTGCTCAAAATTGTTCATCTAGACATTTTTCTCGAAGATATTGTGCAGACGTCAATATAGAACAAAGCTCGTTACTGTCTTCCTGTGTTGTGTGCTTTATTCATGCATAATACGCCATGTAAGTTGTCAAGGTATTTTTTTCATGTAGAGTATTTCTACTGAAATTTAAAATTTTCAAAGGATTATGTTATGTTTTTGTGTTATGCATTATAAAAATAAAAGAAGAGACAATTTATTTTTAGTTTGATTTATAAACCAAATTTAATACAATTTCCTAAGAGTTCGTTACGCAATTATTGCAATTTCAAAAGAAATTTACTCTACGTTTACTCTACTACGGCTTTAGGAAAATATGGGCTAGTGCTAAGAAGATATACCAATAACCTAAGCCCCTATTGCTCAGCTTCTTTTTAAATGACATGTTGACATATTTTACAACACGAATACGATTTGTGTGCAAACTCTATAAGTGAATTCAGTGACTGTGTTCGTGCTAGGCTCTTGGCAGTTTCTTGTAAGGAATCAGGCCACTGGCTTAACGCCCTTCCATCAAAAAACCTTGGCACTCTCTTCGACAGCGATTCATTTCGGGTGTCGGCATGGGTTTGCGCCTTGGGGCTCCAGTTTGTGAGCCACATCCGTGTCCTTGATTTGGCAAGGAGGTGTACACTGTCTCTGTTGTCGGAAACGCGCTGGGCGTTTCGCCCGCGACGCTGCACTCAATGACGCCATCAAGAGAGCTCTTGCCAGCATCGCCGTTTCTTCCACACTGGAACCGGTGCGTGATGACAGCAAGAGACCGGATGGTCTCACGCTCGTTCCCTGGAAGCGGGGACGGGACGGGCTTTAGTATGGGACGCAACTTGTGTCGATACTTTAGCCCCTTCTCATCTTAGGGAATCTGCCGTAAAAGCTGGAGCTGCAGCGGAGTCCGCAGAAAATACCAAGCGGCGCAAATACAAGTCACTTGCAAGTGACTACGTGCTTGCGCCATTTGGTGTTGAGACTTTTGTAGCAAAAAAAATTTTTGGTAATATAGCCCCAAAATTAATTACGATATCGGAAAATAAAAATGCTAAGTATAGCTATTCAGCGAGGAAACCCTGCAAGCATTCTCACCTCCTTGCCTCATGGACAGACGTTTATTTTTAAATAATAGTTTTTAATTTTAGGTAAGATTAGGTATAACAATTGTTGTTTTTATATTTTTAAGTTTTCAAAAACAATAAATAACTCTAATTTTTTACTGACATAGAATTACTAAAAAAAATTGTCATGATTTTCTTCACCGAGAAGAGTTATCACAGTTGTAATGTTACAAAGTAAATCAGTGCATGCAGCTTATCTTACCAGCGCGGATTGTAATATATCAGGTCTTTACATATGAAATTGCCGATACTCAATACTGGCCACTTTAAAATCAAATACCACGCGTTTGTTTAGGAATTCCAAATTCAAATATATTTCGAAATAAAACCAGAGAAATATTGTTTAAAATTCGTATTTCTTTTTTTTACATCATTTGTTTGAACTTTTACATTGCTATAACAACAACTATGGACAAATTAAATATTCGCGATATTGACGAATACGAGTTCCACCGTGACACCAATGCTGCAGAATCGACTCGAAGAATTAACGACGTGTACCGACCAGGCACCGCTAACGAACGAACCACTAATTAAAAAGTTAGACGACCTCAGTCGACAGGTGAGCACGACGGACTGATGTTTGATGTTTTTAACAAAAATGTCGTAAAAAAAACCTTAAATCGTAAACAAATATTTTTGCGCTCTTACATTGCATCTCTAAGGATATCTAAAGCTTATAAGATCATCAAAGTAATGTTTTTTAAAAAGCCTACAGAAAACTCCATGGTGTTAAATTGTGTTAATCTTCAAAGGATTACTTTATTCATTTAACATCTAAGAAGAAGAAGAACCATATTTATAGAGCATAAGACATAGCACAAATACAGCACTTAAGTCACAAACATCATTTATTTAAAAAAAACTTGAGGAACATAATAAAAAAACAAAGATTTCAAGGATAAGCCACGGCCTATTTTTAGGCCACGACGCTGGTTTTCAGGTACCTACACGGACGGGCAGCCGACAAAATAAACCCAAATATAGCCGATAAACCATAAAAGTAATAAATAGTCATCATCATCATCATCAAATAAATAGTACGTAAACTAAATGATGAAATCTTAAAAACTAAAGAAAAAGGTAAAAAGCAAGGTGAATAAATATTGAATTAACACATAAAAACAAGGAAAATATGCCTCTCGCGGACGCACTGCAAGCACCCGTCTACTGTCTTTGACACTGTAGGCACCTGAAAGCAGGTGAATCTCTAGCAGCCTTTTCAACGCTAGTTTTTTTTGTCCCTTTTCATAACCAGATTCCATACCAGAGATTCCATAAGTTGACTTTTAAAAATTTGTGCTATCTTTACATTCTTATCCATCTGCTACGCAAATATTTTGAGGGACAAAATAAATTAGACCACTAGCAACTTGTACTTATACACGCGTCCACGCTACACGCTAGGCGACTAGTATTATATGGTAACTTGCGAGGCCACAGTGTTTGATTTCACTCTAAAAAAATCCTTAAGCTGCTTATTGCATGAAGTGATCAAGAAATGCATTTTTAACGCATGACTAGAACACCTACGTGCGTATTTTAAATACGTTTCTTATAAAAAAAAAATTACATTTCGTGACCTTCACCTAGAAAGAGCCAGAGCGGCCGCGGGCCCTTAGTTTCAGATTTTTTTATTTCTGCTTAATAGATCTAGGATTTAATATATGTAGTGCCATCTATAATAATTAAATAAGACGGCTTTCACGGTGACACTCATATTAGCAATGCTAAAATATTTGTTTTCCCTGCAACTATAGATGGCGTTGGTTTAATAAAACCAATCGGAATATCAATGCGAACAGAAGGCGTTGAAATATTTGTTTTGAATCTGAATTACGGTGATGAAATCTCGTAATCGTATACATACAGATTTCATTCCTCATTGGAGAGGCATAAAGGTATTTATTTTTAACTCTTTTTATAACTCAGTTTATTATATCTATGTTAATTATTCACATTAGTGTTAGGAAGATACTTAACCTAAAAATCGGTAAAAAAATCTATCTTTTATGCTTGTTGATAAACTAGCTGTACAGTAAAAGGCGTGCATTACTGCCAGCACTTGACTTTTAAAGTTGACCATAAAACAACGCAAATCGACAATTAATAATTAATAAAGATTTTCATTATCTAGACAAACTAAAAAACCCAACTGTGAGTGTTACCCATTATAAATACATTTTTGGAAGTAGAAAAAACGAAACATTTACAAAACCAAGAGGTAGCTTACAGCTTCCAATGTGAACTTTTTGGCCTTAGAATAACGCCTCTCCAAAACTAGGCCACTTACGAAGTAGTGCGAGCGCCATTCAACAGATGGCGCAACAAGTAATGCAAGGGACTTAAATCGCGTTTAGTTGTCACTTTCTTTTTCTGTTTTTAGAGGATTAAATTCAGCGGATTTTCAGCTTTTATATTTTTTTAAAAGTGAATCAAAAAACGAAAAGTGGTAAGAGTGGCAAATCCTTTTATCAGATTGATTTTCAATGCAAAGCTTTTACGCGGGAACACGTTACTTAGTCAAAATGGATTATTTTGGCTTAAAAATTCAGGTATATATATATATAGAGTGACTTACTACAGATTGTCACTCAATAGTTCAGTAAAATTGTGTTTTTACTAGGAAAGTTTTGGGGTAGTTCTGAATTTTTCATTCTTGATCTATTAAATCCGAATCTGTAATCTCCGTAAGCGAAGCCCGCGGCTTCGCTTACCTTAGATTTGATTTTAAGTGAATAAATGAATGTCAAACAATAAATAACAAAACCTTGAAACAGGTATTTGCTTATTTACTTGAACGATTAACCTCGCGATCTTGGTGCTCTGTTCAAATTTTGAACCTTCAGGTGGTTGGTTTTGTAAAATCCTTTCTTAGCGCATGCCTAAATTATAATAGCTATATGTGTGTCAAATTTCAGAGAAATCCGTATAGTGGTTTGAGCTTAGCACACTATACTTACAATCTATAAACAACACATAGTAGGTATTATAATAATAAAGCATCTTTGTGACATGGTTACAGCTCGGTAGGTAGAAATTTATCTATTTTTGTTTAGTTTTGTCTTATATGACCTATTTAATAATAATTACGGATGATAAAAAAAACGACGGAGGAACATGCTTAGCACTTTTACTTGTATCTCCCGCTGCCTACTGTTTTGCATGCACACACGCAAGTGAAGGCGCGATCGACTTTAGTGCAAAACGTAGGTGAAGTTTTTTTTTAATATGCATATTTTGTAGTTGTAGAAAACTTTGCTGGGTTTCCTAATACCTACATAAGAAATCAGAGGAAAATTGTTTAGAGTTGCAAGATGATTTGAAACGCCTATGTCACTGTTGTTCCGTTAATAAATTGCAATTAAACGAAGACAAATGCTACTCAATTACATTTACAAGGAAAAAACATCCTACTAAATTCAAATACAAGCTACGTGATAAAGAGTTAAAAAAAATGTTAAAAAATCAAAATAATAAATAGGTAACAATATGTTTATTCTCTGTTTTAGTGACCATCAAACTAATAAAATTGCGTGCCAGTTTGAGCAAGCAATACTAGAGAATATAAAATATTGCATTACTGCACTAATGTTTTAGAATTTTTGAATTATTCTTCTGTACTTTTATACAAAAGGTAACTGTTACTGACTCAAACCACTGAACGGATCCCGCTGAAATTTGGCACAGATGCTATATTATGATAAGAAATGATTTTCCAAAACTCAGTACATAAAGAGGTAAAACGGGTTTTCAGAGTTTGTATGGAGCACCAAGATTGCGAGGCTAACTAAACCCTTTAACTAATAAAGCAAATACCAGGTTCCAGGTTTTTTTTATTCACTGAGATTGACATTAATTCATTCACTTAAAATCAAATGTAACGTGAGCGAAGCCAAGGGCAAAAGCTAGTGAATTAATAAAAATGAATAAAAACAAAAAAAAGATTGGAACAGTTACAAAAGAGAAAAAAAAACCCATAAATCAGTCCTTACACGTCATTGAAATAGCCTTTACCTAACCTATGTATAAAGGTTTATGCACAGGTATAAGCTTACTCTTAGATCTCTCATGGTTGAAACAGGTCTGGTACCTTTTCCAACTCTGATGGAATTCACTCTAAATGTAATAACTGACTTGCCGCTTCTTTGATCAAAATCTAGCATCACTAATTTTAACGAAAAGAAGCTATCTTTGTGATTTTATTAAACTCCATTCAGTGGGTTACCGGAAATGACAAACAAAATATATTTTTTTAGCGGTGAAGGAAAACATTGTGTCGAAACCTGCCCATTCGATACCTAACACTGGATGTTGGTTCCAAAGAAATCTTTGTTGTACGAGTAAAAGCAGTAGAGTAACGTCATAAAATTAACTTAGCTATTACTCGTAAGATAGAACCATAAAGTAACTATTATTAAAAAAGTATCCTTAAGTCAATACCTTATAATAATAAGTAGATATAGCCCCATGAAATAATTATTTGGCAAATAACCTAAGTCGAACCACTGTTACACTTATACTTTTTGTGTTGTGATACTCTTTGCTATTGTACCTCTAGCACAAAAACTATCGACTTCGAATTGTCAAGAAGTCACTAAGTTTCTTTGGTCGATCGTTTCTATTCACATCGCGTGGAGTTTTCGCATCGCCTCAAACAAATCGTACTTGCTACTCTGGTATAAAGTTATATTGACATATTGATAGCATGTCACGACCGACATAGTATGTCTTAAGCAATCTGGTCACGCAACGAGTCTACACGCCAGTTTTGGACGTATCACTTTGATATTGACTTTTGATGAACGTCTGCTGGTAATTCGCGCTCCGGAAGTGAAGTTATGCAGAGGTAATTTGTGTGATCATCGTCATCATCATGTAAGAATACATACCTATTTCAGTGCACTGCTAACCGTAAGCCAAAGGATACCAAAGAGTGACAAAGAGCACGATCTCCCGCTTTTTTCATCCAGCCACTGCTATTCCTTCCTATAATGTGAGAGCACAAGTATATCAATAGATACGTTATCTAGGCATTATAATACCAGCTTTGCTTAGTTTGGGGCATTGATTATAATTTAATGATTATAATATAATCATTAAATTACTATATTATAGTCTTTTGATTGTATGTCTCATAAACTTGACTTTACAAACATCGGCGGTATAAGCATCCGTTACAAAAGCGCGCCAATATATGGGAAGACTGGGAACAGTTGACTATAAGGGTAAGTTGAATAATTAAAAAATACTTATTTGAAAGTATTCAGACATCTACGAATCGGGCGGCATTGCTCTTCTGACACTTAGTTAAATGACGCAACACTTTCGGAAAAGTCTGGTTTTCAATTTACCCCTAATCAGTTATCCTCGGTATTTCCTAGTTGTTTAAGCTGAAAGCAGTTGTTGGAAGTTTTTAATGGTTTTGAACATCGCTTCGTTAGCAGGTCGTTTTTGTATGAAGCCATTTCTTCAGCGCTTGTTTAACAATGGAATAATTTCCTAAAATGTATGCCCTGTAATAAACTAAGAAGTCAGCAAAGCACTGCCCCTTTAAGTTGGAAACACGGAACGATACCACTTATGCCGGATTTACACTCAGCCCTTGTCCTGCCACTACAAATATTGCCCTAGCTTCTGCGGGCAGTATTGACGCGAATGAGTGTAATCTTTGACTTTCGTGCGAAAAACCGACAGTCGAGGGATCGCAGGGCAGTAACAGCGGCATGACGAGTGGCAGGGCGACTGACCTATATACTCGTACTGCCCACTTCCCTGCTTACTTCCCTGTCCAACAAGGCTGAGTATCTGGAATTAGGTGGCGTCTATAAATTACGTGAAGCGATTTTGGCGTTCTTTCATCCTCTTTAATGGAATGTCCTGAGATTGGAGTCACGTACTTTTAATGTTTGATTACGATATACTTATTTAATGAACTTAAGTCCTTAATTTAAGACTACTAAGTACGCAGTCTACAATCATATCAAGACAAAATAGTTATAGGTACTTACACACTTTCAGAAATATCCAGCAATCCTGACAGGAGAGTTAACAAACTCTACGTTTACAATTTAAAATAAAAACACCTATTGAATCGGGAAGTAGGGGTAGCTACGAAGTTCCTAAAATGCATGCTTTCTTCAAACTTCTAACTAGAAGAAAAGTGGTAGAGGAAAATGACAGGGACCATTCGGAAAAATAAATTACATCCATTTTAAGGGTACAAGAAAATAGATAGTCCATGATTTAACCATGTGCTACTTTTTGATCAGAATGAGGTAATAGCAAAACTAACCTTTTAAGATAGAGCTAAGTTTTTATTTTACTTAATGCACAGTTAATCAATCACCTTTAAATTATTTTTACAATAATTGAATCCTACTAACAACACGGTCTAGTTGTTTAAATAACGATTTATTTTTATTCAACTTGTCAAAGTCAATAGTAAAGCTATTCTTTATTTCTTCAATAATCTATACAAAGTTAAACATGCGGGTGAGTCACTTACATTTAGGTTTAGCCAATTTATGATATGGTTGTGCAGTTAAAATAGAACAATTTAGTAAAAAAATTATGAGTCGAAATAAATAAAAATGTGTCCCTTTCACATAAAAGGTGAAACTTTCCAGGAGCTGATTCTACAGCTCATATAAAGCAACTTTTTGCATAGGACCAAAGGCGAAATCTAAAAAAAAGATGCCCATACTAAATCGTATATCACCATCAGTTTGTATGGAAATATATTTTAGACGTATAAAAGAGTTATTTGACAAAGCTCTCTCTCGCTAAAACATATAACTCAATGCAAATTACTCTGTTGATGTCTTTTAATAACAATTACAAATACAATATGCTGACTGCGTTTTTATGAAACCATAAAAAGGACTAGTTAAGCTCATCAGGAACAATTAGAGCTATAAAGCACTGTCGACTTGTCGCCGGCGACTCGGTCGCTGGCGACTGTGACTTACTACAGTTTAAATAGGTGTTTACGCACTTGGTCGTCGGTATACTGTAGTAAGTCACAGTCGCCAGCGACCGAGTCGCCGGCGACAAGTCGACAGTGCGTAATAGCTTTTAAACTGTCTTTGATTTTTTCTACAACATTGGATGCGATAAATAATTTCACTTTTGCAATAACGTCATTCTGATTTGGTAAAGTCGGACATGATTAAGTTATATATTACAGAACATCGTCTTGGATCTAGTTTTTGAACTGTTTGTAATTTTGATGCTTTTTCAACTATCACCATTGTATTTTTTGTTGTGATAGGTTGATTATATTTCATTATAAGCAAACTTTGCAAGGCCAAAAAAAACTTTACCCTTATATGTACCGTATATTATTATGATTTGACTTAAATATCGCCTGATTTATCGTATGTCAATTAATTGTACTGCTGCACTATGAGTAATATTATAAAACTAGATCCAATACATCACTCGATAATACATAGAAGAAAACACATAAACTGGTATGTATTTGATGAGAGATACCTTTCTGCTTCATTTTCATCTTGTGGGAATGGTTCGATTTGATCTACTATTGGATCAAATCTAACGTTTCGGTATCTTTCAGTCGGTGTCGGTGTCGGTATTGGTGGCATGGTTGCCGCGTTAAGTATCGATAGGCTAGCAAGTAACGGGAATGCGCTTGGGCGTCCGTTATCTGTTGCTTGGGGTGATGGCATGTGAACCCTGAAAGGGATAGCAGATGATAATGCACACGTTTACAGTATACAGCGTAGAGAAAATGTGGGTTTATATTAAATACATAAAATCGCAAACAGGCCTGTGAGTGACTGAGGCACGGGACATACACAAAAGGCGTCGGGCGTCGGCGTAGCACGAATGCGGTGCAGGTGGGCGCTACAGATTTTATACATTTTTTATAAATACGAAGAGTATTTTATTTATATGTAGAATGATATTTATGTGTATAATATTTTGCACGTCGTGGCGTGGCGTGAATGAAACCATTTTCTCTCTAATACATTTCTTATGAAGCACAAAAGTTGAAATGCCTGCGTCGTTTCCAACCCTCTTCCGCACCAAAACAGCGCCGCGCGCGACTCTTGTGTGTGTCCCGTGCCTAACAACAGTCTGCATTACATTTCTACGCTGTAAAACAAAATGTTATGATAAGTAGTCTTAATCTATTACGTGACGCTATCTTTTGTAAGAACTGTACCACCAACACAGACGCATTAACTAACTTTAGCTACTAGTGATGCTAAACGTCGACATGGGATATCGAGTTGTTTAAAATAAATATCCGGTAGGTATCTATTTTTATTTTATAGAAGGAGAAAAACGTACAACATGTGGTCATTGTACGATGAAACAGATTAATAAGACGTTTTTTATTTGTTCCTATATAAAAACATATGTTTATAATTATATGCCATTTAGGGGTGATTCTTTGAAAGGGTAATTTCTGAATGTTTTAGAGACCAATATTGAAATCTCATTAAAAATTACATAATATCCATATTATGTACCTAATCAGGAGTTAAGGATTAAATGTTCGCCAGATAATAAATATTGTAGTGTTGTACCTAATAGTAAAATAAGTTCCTAAATTCAAGTTAAATAATGAAATACGATTCTTTTTACAAACGTAAGCTCAAGCGTTTCCAAACTTGCAAAAACTGTTTTAGTGTCTGATTAAAATGTTATGGCGAATGCTTTTATCGACTCCATATCCATAATAAATCGATAAAAATAAAACTATTACAATATTGCATATAATTAAACACTTTTACAAACTAAGCCCATTGTTGTACAGCTGCAAACGGTAACAAATAGTATTTAAGTAGTAATAATGTAGCGATAAAAAACAATGTGTCATTCCACTTCTACGTTAAGTAACAACAAGCTTTGGTTACAAATGTTTAATATATGATATCTTTTTTTTAACCTCTAAGATGTTTTAAATTTAAATACATTCCTTGAAAATGTCTTGAAAGCGAAGATGTTTGTTCTATTTTGTATCTACGATTCGCTAATCCTTTTTTTACAAACAGACTCGGGCAATAATTAGGCATGTCTACATACCTCTATATCTACAAATGACATAAGTTTCTGCATAGTAAAACCAAGTTTTGATTTACAGAACCCATTATTTTTCTGAGAAATAACTTGTGGCATGAGTATATTGATGGCATATTCATACATATTCACATTCATTGGTCAATACATAGTTCCAAGGCGTTATCAGATAAAAATATAGAAAATAGCAATAATATTTAATGATAATAAAAACGCTGACAATAGCATTTCGGTCAAGATATGGTTACTGATATCTAGCTTTCTTGTGGTATGACTAAAGGTATAGTATGGTAGAAGTTAATATTCCAACCACGGTGCCACTGAATTGTGCCAATTTGGTAAAAGATGAATGAAGGAAGGACGATTGAGCAGATTTTTCAAATATTTACTTAATTTTAGGTTTCTTAGAGATATTCGGTAAAACGTGGAAAGGTTTTGTTGAAATAATGTAGAATAAGGACTCGCATCCAAATAAGGTTAATAGTATTGAAGTTTGTGATAAATTTTTGTTTGTTATATCGCACTATACTTATAATAGCGTAAGATCCCAGGGCCCCCAGACATCTTATATTCTCACAATCCAAATTATGGGATTAAGTGGAGTAAGTATGTACATTAAGTGCATGCGTATCTGCTAGTTTGCACCGACAGCCAATTAACAGGTACCTGGTGCTAAAGTTAAGTAGAAAAAATATTTAAATTACTAAAAGTTTCAGTGCTGATTTTTAAGTATGTTTTAGAGAATACAGTACATAATATTTACTCTACTTAATCCCCTACTTTTGGTTTGTGAGAAAATAAGTTATGTCTGGGGGCCTGATGGGATCTTGGAATATAACAACTGCAGAATAGCTTAAAAAAGTATGTTATCTAATTTCTAGCAAAAATTAATTTAAAAAATTGAGTCGACGATGCAAGAAGCCCGTTTTGTATTGCTTTAACTGTCGGAGTAATCTACTATATAAAATTCTAAACTGACTGTTGGTCTATCAACGCATAGCCCAGACTGCTGAACCTAGAGGCTTGAAATTTTGCACATAGATACCTTATACAGTGTAGGCCAAAATTATATAATTTCCAAAAATCCTTTCTTAGTGGATACTAAGAAAGGATTTTTGGAAATTCCACCCTACAGGGAGTAAAATAGGGGGTGAAAGTTTGTATGAAAGTCCGTCAGTTTTGAAGTTATGATTCTCCAAATTATGTGTTTAGGCTGACGTATAAAAATTAATTAACACGTGTCTCAGGGTTTTTGCTAAATTAACCCTCAAAGGGGTAAAAAGGGGGATAAAGTTGTGTATTGATAGTCTGTCGTTTTCAAAGTAAAAATCACTAAAATTATTATTTAGGCATACGGTTGGGAACTCAGTCAAAGTATATCGTTGTTGTTGGAATTTTAACCCTAATGGGGGTGAAAAGGGGATATATTTTTATTTGATGTTTTATTATTTCTAAGTAAAAATAACTCATTTTTTTATTTAGGCCTACAGTTGATAACTCACGCAAAGTATGTTGGTGTTGTTGAAATTTTAACCCTTAAGGGGGTTAAAAGGGGATACATTTTGTACCTAATTGAAGTTTTTTATTATGTTAGTAAAATTCACTCTATTTATTATATAGGCTTATGGTTGAAAACTCAAGCAAGGTATATCGGTGTTGTTGGAATTTTAAAAGGGTATACATTTTGTATTTGAAGTTCTTTATTTTCGAAGTAAATAAATATAAAATGTTTTAAATTTACAATCTTTTAGCAACACCTATCCGTTATCCAAATTCTCTGTAATTTTTGCAAGATCAACTCGACGGGGCCGATCCTTCCCGAGTCAATCCGAGGCAAGACAAGTGCAGTAATAAGATTACTGCAGTAAATTGCATTAGCCACTCGCACTGCAATGCTCTGCTCAGACCACAGCGCAATAAATAGAGGGGCCCAGATACCGAAGATGTGGCTCCGTGTATGCCCATTGCCCAGTGTGCATCACTGCACATACAAATGCACACTGGTTGGAAAACAACTTTGTTTCACGTCCTATTAGGCGTCTTACAGCGTAGCTTCAGACCAAAGCTACGCTGAAAGACGCCTGGTAGGAGACCAAGCATATTAAGAAAAAAAATATTTTAATTATACCCAAACCGGGTATCGATTTTTTATTGTTTTTTGCGTTCACGTAAAAACATTGCGCCACAACGACAATAGGGATGACGACTGGGTAAAGAAAATGAAATTCTATTTAGTCAGTCAATTAAACTATTAAAAAATAAGGGACTCTTATTATTTATTTTGTCAATCAACCCAAAAATTAGAAAGATAAAGCGCATCACACTTTGAGAGAGGACTGTAGGCGTGACGTCATGCGACATTCCATAAATATTATCTCTACTATATTTTGAGTATGTGAATAAAGAAAAAATACGTGTCCAATATTTTTTAATAATATACCGAATCTACCCGATAGACAAAGAAAAAAGTTTTTCGTCATCTCTACTAGGTCATCATATCATACTTAATAGTAGTCACTAACACTGCAAGATCTTAAGCGTTCTAAAATTTGACAACGATCTTCCTTAGATACGAGCAAGCCTTCTGTGCATTTAGTAGGATGTTTTATTCATGAAAGCATGGCTTAGTGGCTTAGGATCAGCTAAAGATCTCGCGTACGATCCGGTTTTTATATAAAGTGTGAACAAAGTTTGTACAGTTGCATTATGCACAAGCGAAATCCAAATACATATGCTGAATGTGTTTACTAGAGTTCAAATCAATAAGTACATACTTAAATTAAAACTGTAACAGGTCAAATTCTGTATTAGCGAAGATTTTTTGAAAAAATAAGTTCACTTTTATTTTTATTGTTAGCTCTTGTACCTAGCCTATCAAGCTTCAATTGCCCCACCGGTTGGATCGCATAATAGATTTTTTATTGTGTCTCTTGACCTTGGCCTGACAGGGTAGTACATTAACTACATCCATGCCGACACTAAACGCCATTAAAATCATGTCAGTAAAGACACCACTGATGTTTACAAAAACATGGAGTCCAGACATAAATAAGTTTGAGATCACCACAATCTGTTCCCGGAAAGGAGACAATTGAGGGAAACGTCAGAATAACATCACGGTCCTAACGTTTATATTATTATGAAACCGGGAATTTGGCAACTCTTCAAATAGTAAGCTTTCATTTGGTCGGATAGAGAATATCGTTGAGCCCAGTGTGTATTTTATTTTAGAGTCAATATTGATGATAATAAATAATAGTTCGTTTATGTCATCTTAGCTTTGCATTAGATACCTACATTAATATTTATAAATCAAAATTATTTATTTTTTCAAATTGGCCATTAAAGGCACTTTAAAACGCAACAATATATTTTTTTACCCTACCTCTGCTGAATCACAATAATTGTGGGCCAGAGCCGAGAAAAAGCAGCAAAAGAAACTAGGACACTATTGTCAGCCTCTTTTAATATAAATTATTTTTACAAGATTTGGTGTGAGCTAATCAATTTAAAAATCCACACATTTTGTCATTAAATAATCACTAACGGTGTAATAGAATATTAAATATACAGGGTTATTTGAAAAAATCAACAACCTCGCACGACTAGCTAACATTATAAACAACAACATTTGTTCTACGACTTTCGATAAAGACTTACAATCACAATTGTGCGCTAGAGCCAAGAAGAAGCAGCACAAGAAACTCGGTCACTATTGTCAGCCTTTTTTAAAATAAATAATATATTTTTACAAGATTTGTTATGAGCTAATCACTTTTAAATCCACACATTTTTATCAAATAACCCTGTATATAACTACTTGTTGGTTCAAATATCTCACGCACTTTTCCACGATCCAATTTAAAATACGTGTTGAGTGGAACTAATCAGGCTGCGATCGCACTGGTGATAAAAACGTACTGGCAGTCTGCCAGCAGGTGCCCCCCACGTTCGGCAAAGCCTGTAAACATGCGCTGATGTTCGATTGTGTTTTGGACATAAATTAAATTGATCTTCTACCCTTATTTCGGTCAGACCACGGATATTTCAGCTGTAAATTGTATAAGTAGTTGATAATGATTCACCTTAACAGCAGAGGGCACGATTCACGTTTGGGACAGTTCAGAAAAAGGTATTTTGTCGTGTCTGGGTGTGCAGGGAGGCAACCCTGACATATTGCATTGTATGATCCCTCGTAATTGCGAGAATGACATTTGGTTAGGCCTGACGCGTATTTGTATTGTTATGTTGTATTATAATATCGGACATCACATACGTTGCTATAAAAAACATCAACAACGAAGGTACCACAATACCCAGACCCAAAACAATATAGAAAAGTTAGTTTTCTACAGTGACCCGACCGGAAATCGAACCCGGGACCTAAGAGATGGGGATGCCTAGTCTGGCATACTCGCCTCTTGACTACGGAGGTCGTTGTATAGCCAGAGGAGGCCTAATACAAAAGCGCATCGTTCGGTCGGTAGTATTTTCCGATCAAATTAAAACATCCATTTCCCCGTATCAAAGGTTTGACAATTTATGATCAATTAAAAATGGTCGGGTTTTTTACACGGCTAGATAGAGTTGGTCATATTTTATCAAAAGATTGACACTGAGACTGGCCATTTTAATTTGTTAGGTTAATACGACCGAAAGAAAGATAAACTTTCGTACTAGGCCCCCGATTGATGCTAGAGCTAATTTTTGACTCTATATGCGGAGCTACTGTACCGACAAACGATGTGAAATGTGTGGCCTTTGTAAAGGCCGATACGGGGGTACAGGAAACTAAAATGGTAATTGTCGCAAGATAGGCAGTTTAATATTTTGCCAAAATTAGTTCTCGATACAATTTTTGGCACTTTAAAAGGTGTATATCTTCAAATATGCTGTCATTTGTAAGGGACAGTATGTCCAGAAACCCATTTTAATTATAAGTCTATGAGGAATTCTACAACGAAAATGTTTCATTTGTTCCGAAGTATATTTAGTGTACGAATATTATATACATACGAACGTACGTTATTACATGACGTATATCTATACTATAAAAAATCTGTAACGGGTCGATGTCTGTACAATGAAGATATTTAAAAAAAAAATTTGCAGAGCACTCTATAATCGATACTGAAGCCAATAATGCAATTATTTTCATTCTTGTCTGTCTGTCTGTCTGGCGCGATGCAAATCTCCGAAGATACTGCACGGATTTCTTTGCGGTTTTTACAAATAGATTTAGGTCACCCGTGCGCTTATATTAGGCTTTGTTTCAATAAATTCTGATGCCGGTTAAAACAAGATTTCAGAAAAAAAACATGTTCAATTTCGCTGCGCCTGCTAAAAAACTCATGGCAAAATGACACTGGAAGGATTGATTCCAATGAAGAATAAGAAGGAACCAAAAATCTATTACTTTGTTAAACCGTATTACGGGTACCTACGTTGAAGATATTTTTAGCCGACTTCAAAAAATGAGGAGGTTCTCAATTCGTCTGAATGATTTGTTTGTATGTTTGTTACGCGATTACTCCGTCAATTATGAACACATATCAAAAATCCTTTTTTGTTTGAAAGAGTATACTCCCGAGGTGGTTCCATTTTCACCAAGTTAGGATCTGATGGAGGAATTACACGGAAATTAAAGAAAATTCTCAAAAAATTTAGGCACAGAGTGTGTTTGTCATGTCAACTTTCAATAACTTATTCAGATGTTTGCGTCTGTTAGTTATCATAATTATACTGCTGAGCTGAAGATGAAAGTCACAAAAAATCTTAACAGACGTCGACAGATAATATTTTACAGTGTATTGGGCAAACCTGGCGCTTACGAGGTACTAACAAGAATTTTCAGCTTTTTTTTTTAAAAAAATAGTGCTTCACGCAGTCCACAGCGTTGCTTGATATGGCAATCATCCTGTAGTCCACGCAAACGAAGTTGCGGGCACAGCTAGTTAATAATAAATGCGTTTATACACGGCTAATTTCAGTTGTACAAATTTTGTCAAAGGTTTGACATAAGTAGGTAACTGGTAATTTAAACTGGTAATCAAAATTTTCGTAGTTTATAAGGGTTACAGATACTTGTTTCAATTCAATGGTAGGAGCCGATAAAAAACCGGTGTCGGATAAATGAGAAAAATTCAAAACGTTATACCGTTGGAATACCCGACAATTTACCCTACCAGATACGAGACAAGTGAGGACGGAGTGTGATGCCCGCCCAAGGCGATGTAAAATCCTAAACTTTTATTAGATTTCGAGGCAATTGCTTATGTAAAGCTGACTTGACGAAACTCGATTATAAGTAGTGACTTGCGGTAACGTGTTTTACTATTATGTTTGAGTCGATTCCTGTATTTCCCTACTGTTCGTGTTTCAGGTTTATAGGAATAAAAAAACAATAACTTTAACGAAGTATAAACAATGCAATGCTTTTATACTTAGTAGTGACCATGTGCTACCATGATTTTCAAACCAAATGGCGTTAGTTTTAGGGAATTAGTCAAGTTCATAAAGCGACTTGCAATTTCAAAATATAAAAACCGATTTCACAAATAAAATAAAAAAATTAGTACACATTCTAAACATATTCTTGCAACAATGTCTCGTATAGTATTTAAAACATTTATTATTTAAATACTAGAAATTTATTAAAATTTGTGTTTTAAATATTCAGCCTGATGAAACCAACAGTAATTACAAAATAACATAAATTGCATTTACCATAATGTTTGTCCAAAATCTTCCAAGCAAGCTTTATTTAGGCTGGAGGCATTTTAGGAAGTGTTACTACAAATGTTTTATCATACGAATTATTACGTGTATGAAATTGCACACACAACTAGTAGGAACCTACTTTCGCTCTCAAAGTAGTTGGAGTACCCAGATCGTTTGCCATCATGACGTATGATTCAAATTCGTACAAAACGCATCTTAGGACTCACATACGTTTTCGTACACATACGAAATCGCTAACGCATCGAATGCTCTTGCTGTTATCGGATTCGGTTGAATTGAAATTGAACAAACACGAGCTTTAAGATACGTCAATGTTATCTAAGTAAAAAAAGTGCTAAAATAGTTACCTAATCTAATATTCGATAGAGCCTTCCGGATATTGTTTATCATGTATTTATCATCTTCCCTGGCATTAAATTACAAATCAACAATATAATCATAATGTTGTAGACATTATGTTCCAGAGGCTTTATAATAAATCATAAGAGCAAAGCAAATAACGCTCGTGAATATAAAATACTGTAGATGGACGCAACGTTATTATGGAAAGACGAATTTTCTGTTGTAAATGATGGCGCAGTGTTATTAGTTTAATTTGGGATACTGAAATCGTGGTAAAATAAATGTAAAGATTTGTATTGTATTAAAAAAACATCTGTTAATTACTTTAATAAGTGTTTAGGTTGAATGTTTACATTTAAAATCAAGTGAGAGAGCGCGATTTATTCGTGATTTACATGATTGTGCTGACTTCTTGATTGCCCCTGTTGAAATTCCATTATCTAGAAACAATAATTAAAATTGGTATAACTTTACGTTAATGTATTGATTGCATTTGCCTTCCAAACTAACTAACAAATGAATATGCTTTAGGTAAACGTATTTTTTTTTAATTAAAAGTAATTGAAACGCTATCTTCACTTATTCCATAACTAACTAAAGCAGTTATTCTGTATCGTCTAAGTATTCACAGTAAAGGATCTAGGTTTAAATTATCTGGTCTATATGTATAAAGTTAGCGCTAGGCAGAAACTAATATACGCAAAATGTGCCTCTAACAATCCGCGACAGAGAGTAATAGTAACGAAAAAAAAAATTTACTTTCTTTTACTTATGCATTCCTTAACTAACTTCACAATTAACTTGTTGAGCTTGCGACTTGCAATATAATGTTTTGCACAATTTTTTTTTTAAATCCTTTCAGGCTTTATCCAGCGCTCGAATAACTTTAAAACGACGATTACAATCACGCTCGCGCGGATGACCTCTAAGTACGGAAAATACAAGTCAAAACATTTTAACTTTGTTTTGTGTGAACACTTGTGCCGTTTAGAGTAAATTTGCATTTTATGATAAAATCGGCACATTTTATTGCAATTGTTTTAAAAGGGAGTAAAAAATTAACAAAATTGACGAAATTATTCAAGTCAAAATAAAAATATACGTAAGGTTCGTGAGGATGGATGGATGCTTCTTACTCTTTCATGCAAAAAGTACCTACTAAATGGATTGTGTTGAAACTTTTTATAAAATCATAAAATAAAAATAATTTATCAGACTTTAAGTAGGTAAATAGGCCATTATATTAGTAAACTAATTATAGAGCGAGCAGCTAGTTGTTATAATTAATTATAAGGGCAAGTAAATTCTTGCTTATATACAATATTATGTTCTTTTGATTTTCATGTAAATTGCATGCACATTTAACTTTTGCCTTGCAGCTTTTACTCGTCGTGAACCAATTCACTGAGTTAAGTAATTTAAAATGGTAAAGCATTTAATTGGACGATTATGTACTCGTACCTACGTACAACGTACATACGTCGCGCCGCCTACGGTGAACAAAGCCCGGGTATCCAAACTGATCCATCCATTAGTTTCACAAATATCGAATCGGAAACGAAAAACATCATTTCATCGTTCAAACGCAGATGCATTTCAGGCTTTTGATTTTTTTCCATTACGCTGACGGGATTTGATAAATTGAGATGTAGTGTTGCTGTACCTCTTCAATGTAATAATATAATCTAGCCACGCTTTTTTACTTAAATCTGAATGAAAAACAATACTGGTCGACCTTTCATAATAAAACTAAATGGTTAGAGAACTACTGTTAAAAAATTTAGTAAATTTCATTTTTATGTTAAAGTAAGGACTCACCACGCATCAGCCGAAGGAATTAAAATAAAACTTGTTGAACATAGAACATAAATCGTACCTGCAGCTTAATTAAATTAAATACAATATAGGTATGGTAAGTCGCAATTTATTTTAACTTTTTTATCATCATTATTTCAGCTATAGGACGGACATTCACTGCTTAACATATCTTTAACCTACTTTTTACGGAATGTTTTTTGGTACAACTTATGTTGTGCCTGTAATATAAAGTCATTTGGGCCTCTCAGAAAGCTTACTACGAAAATGTTTGTTTGTTCTGCTGTATTAACTGTATAAGTTAAAATGCCTATTCACTTGTATCAATCCTTAGGAAAAAACATAAACCACTTAAGCTGGGTCCACAACGCCGTGTTTTCGTGTTTGCAAACACGATAACATTGCTTTCTAACCGAATAGGGGCGCGTCCTAAGAGTTTTGTAAGTAAAAATACGATAACATGTTTGCCGTCACGAATGGATAACATCCCGAGCGTTCGCCTGCGGGGAGGGGAAGTGACACAAGTTGACGTATCGTTTGAAGTTTGTGTGTGACAATTCAGATTTTTGAAATGAAACAAAAACAATTACAAAAATTGGTGAAGCGGACTGGCTGTTTTGCCAACAAGTTTTGCAAACATGTTTAGATATCATGTTTTGTTAGAAAATTAGCGCTGCGGACCCTTTAACAAACTGCGTAAATAACATAACCGTTTTCAACTCTCCACAAATTGACATAAATAGTAATTTTAGTTTATTAGCTTTTCCATAAATTAAAAAAAGTTTTAAGATCTTTATATTTTTTCTTAATGCTAAGTTAAGGTAGCTATTCTTAGACAACTTTGTCCTCTAACCTAAATCTCTGCCTATTCTTATCCGGTTTTTATCGAGTAGGCGACATTTATCGAGTTAATATCTCCTAGTCGAGTTGTCCGAGAGAGAGGACCCATGGAATATAATTTTATAAGAACTAAGCTAACCCGTGACTACTAAATGAAGTAATTACCATTGCAAACATGTTTACGCCTTCATTTTATGTAAAACCACTAGCCTGTACCCGCGACCGCGTCTCCCACTTTGAAAAGAAATAAAATAAAGAACTAAAAACAGACTTCAAAATGAAACTGAAAAGCGAAAAATATTATTTACTAAAACATACTTATTTATTTTTTAACAGAAAGCGGGGTTCAGTAAAAGGTAGCCTGCTATTCTGATGTCGTTACCCTAGGATAAGATCTTGCGTTCAATACCGAACACAATTTTAAGAAAGGAACTAATATTTTTTTTCTTTCCGGGTGTGCTAGTTTGGGCCTCAATAAATAAAATCACTGTCTACCTAGTAAGCTCCAATTTCCTAATACACTGCGTAATAATCCTAATGGTTCAGAAGTTCTGTGACTTTGAACATCAACTCAGCAGTATGATGTGATGACTTCCAGACGCAGACATCTAAATAAATTATTTAAAGTTAACAAACGCACTATGCCTACAATTTTTTAGGATTTTCCTTGATTTCCCTGTGATTCCATCATCAGATCCTAACTTTACATAGAACCACTTCGGGAGTATACTCATTCAAACCAAAGAATAAATTTTGGAATCGCTTCATAATTGACGGAATATTCGCGTAACCAACATACAGTCGAATTGAGAACCTCCTTCTTTTTGAAGTAGGTTGAAACGGCGACCTTTTTAATTCCTGTACAAACGAGTTAAAAAGTGCCATACCTTTAAGCTCTTTAAAATAATGCAAACAAACAATCAGTTACAAAAACTTTCCTCTATGCTACAATATAAACCTACATCTATCCAACTTAGCTTTTCCTCTGTTAGTGGATTTATGAAATTATTTTGTGAAAATGTTTTTCTGAAACATCTACTTATTCAATGAAAAATACAATAGCACTCTGTTCAACACTCAGTTTTAAACCGTCCTTTGATAAATATTATTTCATAAAATCACGCGAAGTAAAATGTTTGTGAAATTTAAATTGATAAAATATATTTTGTTCGCAACGAAATAATAAGGACAGTCTTAATTAATTTTAGCAAAATTTAAGACAAATTCGCTTTCCTAGAAAATGGAAATGACTAGTTTCGTTTATTAATTAAGGCTACATGCAATATAATGAATTATTATTAAATTATTCTTATATTACAAAGCAAAAGAGCTTTTTAATACGAAGTTTAACCTAAAATTTAAAAAATAGTATGTAGTAAATTTTATTATACACATTTATTATTTCTTGTGATGTTGTTGTAATAAAATAGATTTCTACCTATATTTTTACTAAAACATACAATAACCCGCGTGCGAACAATTCGCTCGCCCTCCGCCTTTCTCTATGATCAGTTTTATCTATGGCACTATCTTCTCATTCATCTTTATCAGAATCATTTATTCATGACGACACCTAACTATCTAGTATTTTACCGACAATCATCAAATACTGGTGATTTTCTTCGTAAGTTTCACCTCACCAAACGATTTTCTGATAAAGCTATACCTATGCTAAAAATCGCTATATGCATGCCTCGCAAAAATAAGGTGAGTTACCATTAACTTGTATCTTGCTAGTTGCTTGTTCTATATAAATATTTCTTATCAAAAACTGAATGCATTAATATAAAAAGCAACATGATACTGAAGCTCTGTTATACCTAGCAATGTTTATTCATTCATTCTCAACAAAATAAACTGGAGAATATGAAAAGAAAATCAGTTTTCATTGTAAGATGTAAGGCAGTAAAGTATTTTTAATAAATATCGAACGCAGCTTCAATTCAATGAACGCGTTCCTCAGTTGCAGTGCTTTATTAAGAATAGCTTACATTTTGAATTAAAGTTGTTCTTAAATATATTTTATACTAGCTGTTGCCCGCGACTTCGTTCGAGTGGTCTTTAGTTTAGGTATTCATAAAAGAATATAATAGCGGTGACTCGTAACTTTTTATAGTAGAGTCGATGACACGTTTGCATCGAGGACCAAAAGGAAGAATAAATTTGGGTCCTTCCATAGCATGAGGATAATATTTGGACAATATTCACAAGCCATAATAAAAACGCGACTGTAGTATACATACACTATAGCCACTGAAAGATATGAAATTTCAATTATATATATAAATAAATTCAATTACCTATTAGGTAATCATTGCAGTGGGGAAAGTTCACTGTACTCTTACAGATCGCTGAGTCTGTAAAGTCCCCAAGTAAGTCCCACATGACATGTATAGGTATATCGCCATTTTCGGGACTACGATCAACTTCAATTAAAATTTACATTACATACACTTAATATGCGGTCAAAAGAGTAACAGTTTATGATGAAACAGCTTGAATTTTATGTCCACCTGCTCACCTCGCATATAAAAAATATTTGTATTAAAATGCAAAGAAAATACCAGAAACATCTATATAATTACAGAACAAGTAAGAGTCGCTAAGCTCATCCCTTTTCTATGTATATTATTGTCTAGTGCTCACGTGAAGTAAAATTATATCACCTCATCCAGCGAGGATGCCCCAGTGCAGCTATACTTAAAGTGTGCTCCGCAGGAGAAATATCACTAACTTAAAAGACAAAGCACATCTAGTTTGGTCCTAACATTGTGTTTGTGGTTTGGATAAACAAAACCACAGACATAATATTAAATAAAAGTAAAACTTTGAATTACTATTTCTGCATGATTTAAACTCAACACAATACTTCTTCTAATATTTTAAGCAGCAAAAAATCTCTGTAGTTAGTGAGTAAGCAATCATCGTCCATTAACCGTGACCTTTTCTTAATGGAACTGCATGGTGCAGAGTAATAAATCTGTTGTGCTGCAAATGATCATCCAATCAGAGTAAGATATACCTACCCTAGATTTAAAGTTACAGTTGATACTATTATAATAAACAGTATAAACTTAATTCAAATCGGCCTAGTGGTTTCCAAGACTATTAGGTAAGTAATTCATTCCTGCATACAATAACACAGAAAAAAAAATACAAATGTATTTTTGGACTCCACTGATGTAGGGTAAACCATCATCCATCAGTGTGTTTTTTGTGACTATTTAGAAATCGAGTTTCTATAGAAAGAAGAAAAATACTGAATTTCTGATAGTCAAACCACAAAAATGTTCAGCAGTTGAGGTGATATAGCTGAAATGGCGATAAAACGTAGAGTTGTAATCACGAAATACTTTTGTTCCAATAGCAGCAAGCTAGTTAATTAAATGTTCGACGTAATTCTTTAAATTGACATAACTTTCTTATTTATAAGCCAATTGACATGAAACCAACACTAAAAAAAATGATGGTCTTTTTTTATCTTCAATGTACATCAATTTATTGGCGCGGCCTAGATACGTACAGAGAGACAGACAGACAGACAAAAATGAAAAAAGAAACAGTTTTACCTTTAATCGTTGGAGGTAGAAATTTCAATGAATAATTAATATATTGAATTATCAAAATAACTTAAATAGTGTGTAGGTAGATAATTTCCTTTTTTTTACCTGTGACAGTTTAATTACAAGTTTATACATATATAGAATAGATGTCACAGTTATCGAGATTCGACACACGTCGATTTAATATCTGCAGTACAAGCTCTTTTGCTTTTTTTTTTACTATTTTCAACTTTATTAATTATATGAATACAATAATAGAAACAAAAATTCAATAATTAAATAGAAACAAAAAAAAACGAAGAGTTACAAATAAGGCTTTATAGTTCATTGAAAAGAAGTAGTAGAACACTAAAAACTAAAAAGTCAAAAATAAAAAAAAAAAATCAATAAATCAAAAAACCTGACTACGTTAAAAGTGAACTTAAAAGATGAAAACAAGATTTAAAGAATCAATTTGCAGTCGGAGGCATCAAATCTATGTTACTTGATTCGACTTTTTCTACACGGATTTAAATTACTTAATTAGGTACTAACGCAGTGCATACGAAGTCAATCATCATTATGCTGTTAATGGATTTGATGCCTCCGATAAGATAAGATAAGCACAATACTATAATAAACAGATAATAAGATAGGCACAGAGTTAATATTATACTAACTAGTGACTGGATATTTCAATTTGTTAGGTATAAACGTCGGAACTAACGAAATATTTTCGTAGTAGGTCTTCAGCCATTCAGACTCCATACAGAGATATCGAAAAATGATATTGGTGTAAAGTATTAAAATTAAAATGTTTACTTTTTCTTTATTACTTAATATTTAGTCTCCAATATTAATGTTTTTTTAAAACAGTATTAGTAAAGTCCCGGCCAAACCAACGCGTGCGCGATGGCGTGCGTGGTGGCGTGGGCGTGGGCGTTCAGATCGTGCCATAGCATTTGTATCGACGAGTTCACACCGGTGCGGACAGCGGCAGCGTACAGCTTGACATTCAGCGTTTGCACGCGCGGACATGGCATTTGACGTGACAGGCTCAACAGACAGATGGTGCGCTACTATGATAATATAAATAATTAAGTTTAAAGCTACTAATTTTTTTACGAAAAGCAATAAGTGAAGCCAATTAGCTTTTTTTCTTTCCAACATCTTCAAATAGCTCCGCTCGAGTAACCGTGTTGGAATTAATTAATTCGAAACTCAGCAAATAAATAAATAAAACACTCTACAAAAATTCTTTGTTTATTTAATAAGAGGGTTGAGCTTTTATATTCGTAATATATCTGCAAATAATCTGATAAACAATTGTGAAATCATAATTTCTACAACATCATGAGATAGGTACCTTTCTTAAGACTAACATTTTTAATCTTCTTTGACTTCATTCATGACTAATCTCTGTCTGTCTGGTTAAGTTTATACATCCGAGCGAAAGATACATTTTCGTGCTAGGCCTTCTGAACGCGTAGTAGGGTCCGCTTGTTTGGTGTGAACTGGCTTGCACGCCCACCTGCACTCCCACGCCCCCGCGTTGGTTTGGCCGAAGCTTAAGGGGTTCACTACGCCATTTCGAAATACGTTACATCAAATTACAATTGATTGATGACACCTCGTCGATTAATTATCTTATCGATGACTTAATTGGTCGAATGTTAATTACATCTATATGGTTCATTTCATCTAATTTTAATTGGACGAATATTATTACTTCGATGTTTTTTTTAGGTGCCTCGTGTAGAGAGGTATCTGAATCACCCTTATGTATGTTCTACGATTTTTCGTAGTTTTCAAATTATAGATTTTTTGCAAAATTGCGACCAGGTCGGTGACCACGTACTCTTAGAACAATCTCGAATCTGTCAAACATTATCATTTCTGTCAAATTTTGTATTAAATGACGTACCAAAATTGACAGATTTGACAACTTTGAGATTGTTTTAGGAGTTCATGGTTATGGCCCTGCTCAGTTTGAAAAATTTTAAAAAAAGTTGGTTGACAAACTACAAAATTGACCTAATGTTGAGAATTTATGTTGAGTGAGTTATCATTTAAATTTTTAACTTAAAATTAAAAACCTTAACTGATAATTTCTTAGTTTCTAAGTAGCTTCAGAGAATGCGTTAGACTCTAAGCTTTCATAATTATAATAAAAAGTAGTACTTCATAGGTTTTTTTTTAAAATCCGCCATCAAAGACGAAGCGAGGTGGAATATTTTTGAATTTTATTATTAATAAAGTAAAAAATTAATGATTGAAAATACTGAAACGTTAAATATATCTATCGATACTCTTATCATACAAGATTCTTATGAACGTACTAAATAATTTCAGCGTCTGCCTTTTCGTAATTTCCTGAGGATATCCCGTTTTCCCTATTTGTGACAAATCACTTCGCTAGGATTGTCTGTTGCTATTTTATCTCCGGCCCGTTCTCATTTTTTTTATAAATACTAGTTAGTTGTGTTTATGTTGACTGCGTCACGTTTGTTCTTTAAATCTATTCAAATAATTATCTATTCTAATCAATAATGTGTAATATTTATGTGCGAAACCCTGACTAGATATTAGCGAACCAATTTGAACCTACTTAATAAAATTACCCTTCGTGTTAACCATCGAGACTAAGATCGAGACAGTCATCAAATGTATAATATTTAACAGCAAAAAGATTTACCTTTTTGTAAAGTTAATCAAATTAATAAGACGATTTAAGTATAAAAGTATATTATCCGTATATAATCGGCACAGCTTTGCTAATAATTATAAATATTTGCTAATCTGCTAAGGCTAAATATTTTCTTAAATTGTTGAAAGTTTCATTTTTTGTAATTCGAACTCGGCCAGTATAGCTGATCTGATATTTACTTAACAACGCTTACTTGCCCTTGAAATTTCCTCAAAATCATCAACTTTACGTCCTTTGTCAAGTCGATAGTGTTTGCAATCTTCCCAAACAAAAACGTTATCTATCCTTTGAAGATAAGGATGATATTTGCAGCGACGAAAGAATGTTACGCAAGGACCATTGCGTAATGCCTGCTCCTTTATATTGACTTTGCTTCAGTCGCGGCATGAGTAAGAAATATAAGTACAGCAGAACTAGAATATGGACTTATGTTGAAGAAACCCTTTGAAAAAAAACTTCAAAACATGCTTTTGAATATATTAGACTAGACTACTAATACAAACTGGATGGGTAAAGTAAATTCTTGAGGTAGGTAATTTAAAGACTTACTGGTGCTGTAAACCTACAAAAGTCCGACGGATTAGCAAGCTAAAGTGGGCAGTGGGCAGGGCACAGTTAATGGGGCAGAAGGATTCTAGAATGGAACAAGACGATCCACAAGGTGGCGGGACATACGAACTGGTTAAGGTTGCAGGAAGCCGCTGGATGCATCCAACACGGATCTCATGATAGATTCACAGACAAATAAAAAAAACATCAAACAATTTAGACACATAAAACACTCTTGGCCTTACTACAAAAAAATAGAATGTTAAACACTTGTCAAAGATTAGCCAACCAATTTCAAATGTTTGTTAGTAATATGTCTCGAATTCAACATTTCGAATTGTTTGATTAATACAAGTGTTCAAACCTAGTCTATCTTTTTGTAGTAAGGCCGTCTATGTTTGATAGCTTTAAATAAAACTTATTTGGATGTTTGTGTCTGGGAGTCATCACATCATACCGGTAAGCTGATGATAAAGCTAGCAAACTTTAACGTTTAGGAGTTAGTAGATAATCCTGTAATTTGTCAACAGAACATATTTTTATAGTATATTTATTATATTATTTATACAGACGTGGCGCTTACGAGGTACTGGATTGCAATTTTTAGGGTTCCGTAGCCAAATGGCAAAAAATGGAATCCTTATGGATTCTTCAATGACATTACCTTTACCTTTACCATTAATTCAATCAACTGAATTATAGATAATGGTGCGGAACCCTTCGTGCGCGAGTCCGACTCGCACTTGGCCGGTTTTATATACTGGGAGGGTAAACCAGCACATCCAAAAACGAGAAAACAAAAATAGGTGAATGCAAGACCATAGAGTCGATGCCAGCCATAGAATAAAATGTGTTTTATTCTTATTTTATTTTATTTAAAAAGCCTTACCAACTCTAAATACATAAAGAGAACTTATGTTATCATAATCTTTCAAGAAAACATTACATTATATGCATATAAATTAAATGTATGCACAACATGAAATGAAACAAAAAGAAGAATTGTTAAATGTGTTACGCGTCGAATCCAAGAATAAATTATTATTTATGCGTTAATAAATATTATGTTTCGCTTCTTAGTTAAACTTTGAAGTCGGTATTTTATAAAACTCTATTTTATTTAATCCTGCTATTTGAACCCTGCATGGAGGTGCTCTATTTTAGGACATCAATTAAATTTTCTTTTAGAACAACCTAACATAAGTAATCCGCGAGAAACGAAACAGTCAGAAATCGATTTTCTAATAATATGGAAAACGGGTATGATTTTCTCAAATCGAGTCACGTCCGGATCAAATCATCGAATAATTTAACTCTCCGAGAGGTGTAATTCGAAATTCGATAGAATCATACAATCAGGAATGGAAACATGACAATTACTGGGTCCGTCCAGTCTTACTTGAGCTGTGGATATTCTTGTGTTCATTCACAGTTTAATGGACATTACTATAATAATGACTTAATGATATAACAAATATTGGAATTGGATATAATTCCTTTTTAGTTTATTGTAAATATATCTGCGGTAATTATACGTTATGTAGCTAAAATACTTGTGTTATAGAAAAAAAAAAAACAACACGATGGTATAGAAAAGTTCATTTATAAAAATAATCCGACCATAGGAATCGAAGCGTCTCGGGTTCGATCCGAGTCCGAGAGTAGGCAATGCTAACTCCCGTGTGCTCGCCTCTTGCCGGGGTATATGACCATGTTTATGCCCCAAGTCTGGTTATTACACCCAAAAAACGTGGAAAACTACACTTTTTCTGGGTGATATGCCACACAACTCATCATCATCATTTCAGGACGACCACTGCTAAACGTAGGCCTCCCTCAGTGACTTCCAGATTGGCCGGTTTGAAGCGGCCTGCATCCAGCGTCTTCCTACAACCTTTACCAGGTCGTCTGTCTACCTTGTGGGTGCGGGTACGTGGCCTATATTTCAGAACCTTTCTGCCCAATCGGCCGTCAGTTCTACATGCTATGTGCACCGCCCACTGCCACTTTAGCTTGCTAATCCGTCGAACTATGAAGAGCGATTCAAGTTTAAAGATAAAATATATATTTATTTCTGTATAAAAACTAAGCATAAATACATGAAACCTAAGGAATTCAGTTACATCTAATAAATATAAAGATGATACCTAAGGCCAAACAGTAGATGCTAGGTTTTTTTGTTTTTGAAAACTGACGACTCCGACTACTCCGGCAATTAAAATTAGTTTGACTAATACAAAGTTTCGTCTAATTTTTCTACTATCTGTGCCTCGATAGGATCGTCTTCGCGTGCCCTTAATTTTAAATCTATATTTTATTTTATTTATTTAAGAAACACAAACAGTGCAATGTACAATCTTTGCTTTATATCTAATAACATTAATATATCATTATTTTATTGTCTATATAGTTCAAGTTCAGTGGTTATGATAGTACAAGTTGTTGCTAAATTTGAATTTCGTGCGCCCGGCTTATTGCTGTATTATTGGTTTAAGTAGGTAGTCAATGTGCCAATATTGGACCAACAGTTTAATATTACAGTGACCGATTTTGGATTGGACGTGAAGAGTAACTACCCACATATACTGAATAGAAATGTTCGACGACGACGTCGCGAGGTGATAAACTGCAATATTTTTTGGAATAGTTATGACTTCGGAAACAAACATTAAACAGAAATCTGGAAAAGCTAAATGAATTGGATGTGTCATATTGAAAAAACAACTGGCAAAGTGCGAGTCGGACTCGTGCACTGAGGGTTCCGTACAAAATAGGTAAAATGTCGTATAATGGGAATCAAGTCTCGAAGATTAATCACGCTTTTTTTGGCCATAATACAATTTCAATTTGTTAATGCGAATTAATTTCGCTTGGCATTTATTCGTACCTCAACACTTGGAATACCATATGTTTGACTGACTTGGCTTACATCTACATTTTTAACTGGACTTACCACATATAAATTGTAGTCAGTAGTCTCACTTCACAGTAAGCACGCTAAAATTATGTATTTACAATATGTTACTTATTTTACTATTGTCTAATTCATATTTTAACAAATATTTTTATACCGTCTGCTTTACTTAGTAGTTTGCACTTCTGACTAAAAATCTATCGGGTTCGAATCAAGCGAGGGACAAGACATTAAAACACTTATGACCTTACTACAAAAAGAAAGAACACTTACCTAAAGATTAGTCAAACCAATTTGAAATGTTTGTTAATAATTATGTCTCGAATGTCTGATGTGTCAACATTTCAAATTCGTTGACTAATCTTTAGACAAGTGTTTAACACTAGTCCATCTTTTTGTAGTAAGGCCCTTTGTGTTTGTTGTGGCGTAATGAACTCGAATATTTGCACAGTTAGTATCTGAGACGTCATGGACGTTAAATTTTAATGTAATAGAACCTTTAGATATTAGTTTGAGGCTGAATAATCGTGATTGTTGGGAGAATTTAATATTGTTGAAAAAAGGTATTTTGCCTAATTACTGCTTTGGGGCAATATTATTGTAGGCCATATTGTTTTTATGTTGTTTATACATGTATAACATGTTTAAGCAGAATATAAATGACGCGTATTATCGTAGGTACGTGCGCCTCTGTACTAGTCCATGCTACGACAATGCACTAAACCTGCTCCTTACATTTGTATTACGGCATCTCTCATGTATTTACGTAGCAAATCGGCTAGACTTACGTAGTTTCCAACTTGTAGGAATTATGAGTAGCTGGGCGCTTGCCAGGACACCAGATTTGAACTTTGTGCCTTCGCAACAAGGGTCATGTTTTGACGAGCCTGTTTGACTGGCTGGCCAAATTGGCCGAGCCACGGCCATAGTGTACATATTGTCGAATGCGAAAGTGCTACGTTTGAAGTGCATTTAGTAGTGATGTCGAGAGTGTTTGACAAAATTGGATTTGTATGAAAGGTATGAAAATTGAGATTGAAATCGGAAAGTTCGATCGACAACCCCATAACTTAAATTCGGGTAAAACATGTAAACAGCTAAAATATTTTCTTATTTACTCATGTGTTTACATTGATGTACCTACGTTAGATGTGTTTAACGCAAGTAAGGTGAGTAAATTAATGTTTATTTTAGTCTAGCCAGCTTAGACATAAATGCTAAACAGATTACGTAACCAGTTTTGTTTATCTATCACATCATCATCATCACATCACCAGCCTATTTAAGTCCACTGCTGGACACAGGCCTCTCCAAAAGGAGGATTTTGCCATAATCGCCACGCTTGGCAGGCGGGTTGGCGATCGCAGTTTGGCCAATGGTGGAGAGGAGACGCTGCTGTCCGTCTTCTTATGGCGGGTCTCCTGTAGTCGCCTCTTACGACACCCATAGGAAGAGAAAGGGTGGTGCAATTTTTTTAACGTGCCGACACCACACGACACTATTGTATATATGAACAATAATGTTAAAGTAATGAGACATCTGTTACCCTCATTATCTTATCAAAACCCGTAATAAAATAGAGTAGGTTTACACCAGGAGTAAAGAAAATCGAAACCATTTCAAGCTTAAATACAGGTTGTTGGTTAAGACTTATGGCCATAATTCCTCTGTTTGATGGTAGATAATTAGTGCATTTTTGTGCATAAATACCCCAAGTAATACTTTCAATCGTTGACAAAGTTGCTGAGTAAGCAATCTACAACACTATTGAAATGGAACAACATTCACTTTCGTGTTGGCTCCTACCGTTAATTTGTAGGACAAATACTAAGGCACATAGCAGCGTACTCGCTTCAAACCAAACATGCAGTAATTATGAAGGTATGTGGTTCAATATACCAGGCAAATTATTGCTCAAAAGTTGCAAGTATAGTATATTAAGCGGAGACCCTTTGTGTCACCACTGTCATCGGTTTCTTCACGGGTCACGTACTCAGGTCGTCGGTAAATAAATTAGAGCAGGGCCATAACCATGAACTCTTAAAACAATCTCAAAGTTATCAAATCTGTCAATTTTGGTACGTCATTTCATACAAAATTTGACAGAAATGATAATGTTTGACAGATTTGTGATTGTTTTAACAGTTCATGGTTAGGGCCCAGGTGCCGATGTCGTTATATAAATTTTGACGCATTTTTACAGACCCGGCACCGATGCTAAGCGCTAGGGCAAAGAATGGGTATCACTTTGCGCATCTTACGAGACGATCATCATATCAGAGACGCATCTGCAACAACCAATACGGCCGGCAGTGCAGACGCGTCGTACTACTAGCCAATCACGTTATCGTAATAGTCTTCTGCGCATCTTTCGCCCAGCGCTCAACATCGATTCTGCTAAGAAGCTGTAATCAGTTATTGGAGTGGGGCACACAATTACTAAGCACCCAGAGGAACCATGAAAGGCATAATTCGTAGACGCGTGAGTCCGTAGTTCGAAACCTGCTTGGTCAATGCAGAAAACGACCTCTTCTTATTTGGATCGGGTTTAGATTTACTGAAAGAAAGTGCAAAATGATTTTTCTGGTATCCGGATACCAAAATATATACAGGCCGGTGTTTGGTTAAGGGCACATCTAGCCGAAACTAGCATAAGTTAACGTGTGCATATAAATAGTATGGTGAAGTCAGAAAGTAATTTTCATCATTATTGAAAAAAAAAATTTTTATACAAATCGGATTCTAAAAATAATGTGTTGTATCAAAATTTTAAAATTAAAACGGTCATACAAATTTCTGACTTCACCATACTATTTATATGCACACGCTAACATAGGCTAGTTTCGGCTTGATATACCATTTTCCACCCTGCATATATACATATAAATATTTTAATTGAGATCTTAACAATAATTGGTGTACTATCTTGCGCATATTGCGCAGTCGTATATTTGTAAAAAAACACGATAAATGTTTTCTTTCATTTAGGTCGTCATTGTTAGTTTAAGTCTGATTCGTTCTTGGCCGTTTTTAACAAAACATGTTAAAAGAATCTCTATATAAATTCTTTCGCAATCCTTTGATCCAATAACTCCTCCAATACGTATCGATATGACTATATTAAATCTTATTTTAAAATAAAACTGCGATACGAGTCAGGAATATCCTTTGCAAATACTTTTATTTGTTGAATCGTAATGCACGTATGTTGGTTTTGCCTCAACGCTTTATACGAACATTAATTCTTTATATCATGTTTCCTTTGAAAACTGTAGCGGAATAAATGAAAGGTAAAGCAGGAGTTTAACAGATTTCTTGAAATAACATATTGATATACGGTAAGTCAAATATTAAATGTGCTATTTAATACAACTCGTATGATGTTAAAAATATTGCGATACAGTAAGTAATAACGAAGAGAGGGGGAGGACACCGTAACCCTTAAATCGGGCCACCTTATGTACTACCGAGAGGGAGACCAGCTATCCCAGGGTGGCGTAGGGTTCCTGGTACACAAAACCCTCTGTGACAATGTTGTAGAAGTGTCGAGTGTGTCGAGCAGGGTTGCGTATCTCGTTATCAAGCTAACCGAGAGGTATAGCCTCAAGGTTGTGCAAGTTTACGCACCGACCTCGACACACTCTGACGATGAAGTGGAGGATATGTTCGGAGACATATCCAAGGCCTTACACTTCACCACCAAGGCCCACTACAACGTTGTTATGGGGGACTTCAACGCCAAAGTGGGAGTACAAAATCGCAGCGAATCGGTAGTAGGATCCTTTGGTTTTGGCAGTAGGAATTATAGGGGGCAAATGCTTGTCAACTTTCTCGAGAGAGAGGGGCTTTTCTTGATGAATTCTTTCTTCAAGAAACAGCCCCAAAGAAAGTGGACATGGCGTAGCCCCGATAATAAGACAAAAAATGAGATCGACTTTATCTTGACGGATAAGAAGCATATATTCAGAGACGTCTCAGTGATTAACAGGTTTAATACCGGCAGTGATCACCGACTTGTCCGAGGCTCTCTGAATATCAACTTTAAGCTCGAACGTGTCCGCTTGATGAAGTCCAGGCTCCGTCCTAACCTGCTCCAAACCATCGTGGGATCCGAAACGTTCCAGACCAAACTGGAAAACCGATTTGCTGCCATGGAAACCACAAATGCTGTTGATACAAACCAGGCCCTCGAAAAAGTGGTCGGAATTCTCAGGGAGGAAGGTACGAGATTTTGCGCAACTCAGCGTAAAGGCAAGAAGTCGAAGTTTTCGAATGAGACTCTTAGGCTTATGAAGGAACGACGTGAGGACCCACCTGTCACTTCGTCCGAACAAAGGGCTCTCAACAAGAAGATTGGCAAACTAGTACGCTACGACCTCCGATGCTCCAATACACGCTCAATTGAACGAGCGATAGAGCAAAATCGGGGATCGAAAGTGTTTGTCCAGTCTCTCGGGAGAAGCCACTTGACGAAGTTGACGACGGCCAGTGGCGTAGTCGTTGCTTCGAGGCCGGAGATTCTTTCGGAAATTGAAAACTTCTACAGCCAGCTATACGCCTCGCATGCATCTCAACCTGATCCCGAAAATGAGGATTCCAGAGCCATATTGACCCGCCACTTTACCGAAGACTTGCCAGAAGTCAGCCTAGGCGAAATTGAGATGGCTCTTAAACAGCTCAAAAACGGAAAAGCCCCTGGTGAGGACGGTGTTACATCTGAGCTCCTGAAAGCAGGCGGTAAACCTGTGTTGAAGGAACTCCAACACATCTTTAACACTGTTCTCTTTGATGGGAGAACTCCGGAGGCGTGGAGTAGGAGTGTTGTCGTGTTGTTCTTCAAAAAAGGAGACAAGACCCTATTGAAGAACTACCGACCCATTTCGCTCCTAAGCCACGTCTACAAGCTGTTTTCTAGAGTCATCACAAACCGCCTTGCGCGAAGACTCGACGAATTTCAACCACCAGAGCAGGCCGGGTTTCGAGGAGGATACGGCACCATAGACCACATCTTCACAATGCGGCAGATTATACAGAAGTCCGAAGAGTACAATCGACCCCTGTGCTTAGCATTTGTGGACTATGAGAAGGCGTTTGACTCTGTCGAGACCTGGGCTGTTCTAGAATCCCTGCAGCGATGCCAAGTCGACTGGCGATATATCCAAGTGTTGAGGTGTCTCTACAATGCAGCCACAATGGCCGTCCAAGTACAGAACCAGCAGACTAAACATATCCCCTTACATCGAGGTGTGAGACAAGGGGATGTTATATCCCCCAAATTGTTCACAAATGCCTTGGAGGATGTGTTTAAAATGCTGGACTGGAAAGGAAAAGGCATTAACATCAACGGTGAATACATCTCACACTTGCGATTTGCGGACGACATCGTCATCGTGGCCGAAACGTTGCAGGATCTACAATCCATGCTGAACGGCCTTGCTGATTCTTCTCAACGCATCGGTCTGCGGATGAACCTGGACAAAACCAAGGTTATGTTCAACGACCACATCATTCCGGAACCCATTTCAGTGCAAGGCAGTGATCTCGAGGTTGTTAAGGAATATGTCTACCTCGGGCAAATTTTGCAGTTGGGCAGAAACAACTTCGAGAGAGAGGCCAGTAGAAGAATACAGCTAGGCTGGGCAGCATATGGGAAATTACGTCGAGTATTTACGTCGCCCATTCCACAAAGTCTTAAGACGAAAGTTTTCAATCAGTGCGTCCTACCCGTCATGACATACGGAGCCGAAACGTGGACACTCACGATAGGGCTGGTCCACAGATTTAAAGTCGCTCAGCGAGCTATGGAAAGGGCTATGCTCGGAGTTTCTCTGAGGGATCGGATCCGAAATGAGGTAATCCGACAGAAAACTAAAGTCATCGACATAGCCCATCGAATAAGCAAGCTGAAGTGGCAGTGGGCCGGCCATATTTGTCGCAGAACCGATAACCGCTGGGGTAAACGAGTTCTTGAGTGGAGACCGCGTGCCGGCAAGCGTAGTGTGGGACGCCCTCTGACTAGATGGAGTGACGATCTTCGCAAGGTTGCTGGCAGGAGCTGGATGAGAGTAGCCGTGGATCGTGCAGAGTGGCGTGCAATTGGAGAGGCCTATGTCCAGCAGTGGACTAGTGTGGGCTGATGATGATGATGAAGTAATTAAAGTGGGTATACTTTAGGCATTGCGCAGTGGTAGTTGAATGGCCGAAGAAATGAAATCCAAAACTCACATCACACAACACGTAAGTACCTCTGTATAATTGAACTTTCCAATAAAATGATGGAATAAAAGAAATCGTTGACGCGTTAATAATTTACAACTTAGTAGGACACATTTTGAATTCCGTCCCCTCTCCCAAAGAGACCGTGCTGGATTACGGTATAAAAACGTCGTAAGTATCTTGAACGAAAATCATGCAAAGTTTCACGTAAATTCAATACTTAGTTTTGGCGTGATGAACGGCCAAGATACAGATCAAAAAAACACTTTCGGCTTTAGTATCAACTATGTAGTGCTCTCAGTAAATTCCTTCTTCAATTTACAGAATTTAAACTCTTCCAGTTTTAATATCAGTATAGATCTGATGAAAAAATGCACATCAGGCAATAATGGCCATTTTGCATTCAAATAAGTGCCGGACTAATGCTGGCAAACGAGCCCCTATTCATAGGTTAATAACCAAGTCTTATGATGCTAACTTAAACAGTATTGACATTTTTCTATGGGGTAGATTCAAGAAACATATAGGTACAAGAAATCGTTGTGAACAGAAGTTTATATTAATTATGGATGTTTATATACGTATACTAAATAAGAATCTAGGTATGTTTATCCGCTATCTTGTCGCCATAGTTACAAGCTTTTCTTAGTTCAGGGCTAATTGGAACGTTTGTGGAAACAATTTATTGTGTTTATTTTTTTAACCTTATTTAATCTTTATTATATTTGACCTTATCCTGCGGGGTAACCATAAACTCTTAAAACAAACTCATATTTTTCAAATCTGTCAAATCCGTACGTTATAACGTGAAAATAAACACAATAAATTATTTCCACAAACGTTCAATTTCGTACGTCATAAAATACGAAATTTGACAGATTTGACAAGATTTGACAGATTTAAGATTGTTTTAAGAGTTCATGGTTACCCCCCTGATGTTTTTTTGTGTTAATAAGCTGAATTGCTAACCAACTATATACTGATGATACTATATGCTGACGGTATAGATTGATGGTTACGCTAAAGGTTCTGACAAGGAGCTTCCTCCTTTTGTATCTTCTACCAATTCTGTATCTTCTATACATTATTTTTGAACTTGTATATACATTTTTGTAAATATTATTTACTTTATATTACATAGTTTTAGTTTATTAATTTATTTATATATTTGTGTAGACATAATAATGTTCTTAACTTGTAAATAAAAATGTCCTAATACAGACTTCTCTAATCTGTTTAACTTATTGTTATATCATTCGATTTTGTTTAAGACTTCGTGCGCGTAAACTACAAAATTAAGCCAATGAGACTATTACCATCTTACGGTATCACAAAAATGGGGTTAAATTATATTTTTTTGTTAATCTGAATCATGATTTAATGTTTACCAAATTTCAGCTTATTTCGAAAATGTGTTGTATTAAATTAATCATTAAGTAGAAAATATCAAAATTTTCCAAACTTTCACATTTAAAACATTGAGATGTTAATTTAAATATATGTATGTGACCTAGATTATAAAATAAAGTATAAAATATTTAAAAGGTGTTAAAACTGCCTAGCAAATGGCACCCTCTATAGTGCTATAATATTCATCATCCCTAGCCTCGTAGAGTCGATTATGGCCAAAGGAACTGTTCCCCCCCCCCCCTCCCCCGGTATCAGAAAGGTAACCCTTCCACGCAAAAAAAGTGTAAAAGCGCTATCTCTTATAACGTTAGATCAGGGGGTAACCATGAACTCTTTCTTAAAACAATCTCAAATCTGTCTAAATTGACAGTTTGGGAAGCCCTGCCCTCTGATACTGTGTACGTACCAGCCATTGCGAGTTAAAATGTGTTCATTCGCACCGACTACAAAAAGAACTGATTAGGTATTATATTCATTTTAAAGTCGGTTTTTAGTTTTTTTATAATTTTTTGTAAAATATATTAACTCTTTCTCTACCTACGCACACAGCGCGCGCACACACACACACACACACACACACACACACACACACACACACACACACACACACACACACAAAGTCGCAGCATTATTATACTTCTTGCGTAAAGAAGATAGTGCATCCCGATTTCACTTCAATGTATTTGTGATTTTCTGTTTATTGGCGTGTCCATACTATAGTCGCAGCCCCTATAACTCGGTATTGGTTATTAGACTTCAAGCGTAAACTATATTCAATACTAGCTACAATAAAATAAGTTTCTCACTCTTTTAACTCAAAGGGTTACTTTTTTCGTGACATGCACTTATCTGGGTTTTATTTCTTGTTTTAGTTGTCGTTTCAACTATTTTAATATAATTTTTTATCTATTCATTCGGTTTTTGATTCGAAAAGACCTGAGAATGGAGTGTGAAAATAATTGTATGACTATAAACGAGTTTTTTTTGCATATAAAATTTCGTGTAACTCGGCAACGGCTGTAGCAATTTGGATGAAATTTTGAATTTAGAGGTCTTGCTTTACAATTTTACTTTTATAGTTGTGTTTCTTGATACATCGTTATTTTGCACTTAACAAAGATTATTGTAATCATTTTTAGAGCCTTCTATTCGCTCTCTTATTTCTTACAGCATCATCTCGTAAATGCTTGTCGTTCTTGTATTGTTGCCGACGGGTTATACTGTAATTAACTATAAGCTAAACATTTTGAGACATGGTGCTATATGATGTTATCAGAATACACAATATGTATATTTAGCTAACGGAGCTATATATCAATCTAATTTTAAATATATATTTTTTTTAAATCGACCTCCGCAGGTAAGAATTGAATCCATGTCTCTTCGTTAACCGAGCGACAGCTCTGTAGGTACTACTGAGCTACCGAGGAAGTCTTAACAAATGTTTCCAAATTCGCTTAGCCTACTGATGGTCAGAAAATCGGTTAGGTTGGCTACGATGTTCAATGTCATTTTGTTCGAGGTGTAGTTAAGTTAATGTACATTAACAGCTGATTACGAGGTATTAAGAAAAGTTTTATTTAATTTCAACCCTGTACAAAAGTTTATTTAAACACACAAATTCACATACAAAGTATCCGCGATTTGCGACAAATATTTCAACTCGGATTGACTCAGATTTAAGCTTTGTCGAACAGAATATGTTGCTTGCGTTCGAAATGAAATATGCTGAATACCTATTTGTGTAAAATGACGTTCAGTTTTTCCTGAATTTGAATTATTTTCTGGGAAACTAAACTAAAAACACACAAACTGTTTTGTTTTTACGGTTCCGTACCCGAAGGAAGCCTTAATAATAGGGTCCCCCTATTATTAAGGCTCCGCTGTCCGTCTGTCTGTCGATGATGATGTATTTCTGTTGCCGGTATAACAACAAATACTAATAAAATAAATATTTAAGGAGGCTCCCATTATAACAAACGTGTTTTGCAATTTTTATAGATAATGGTACGGAACCCTTCGATTCCGACTCGCACTTGGCTTTTTAAAATCAATCAAACAATAGTCAACGTCATGTTTTCACGGTTTTATTCGGGTTTGCACAGAGGATGATCTAATTTCCAACGTAAGGTTCAGGTTCGAAAATTGCAAATAGCAAATTTTTGTGTATGGCTTTAAACTAAGCTTTTAATAAATAATTATGGTTAACAAGACTCCAGAAATATTTTTAGTGTTTCAAATTACCATCTGATTTTTTAATAAGATTGACAAAAGAATGTTGCTAATAAAGTACAGAGTTATTGCGTAACTATTTTTTACAAATTTAAATTATAGCTACAAAATCCTAGTTTAAAGGCTAGATAATGACTCTGATTGTTAGAAGAATGTATTTATAAGCATGCTTGATCAAAATTCAGATCGCCATATTAATGTGCTCGGCATACTCACGATAAGATTTAGCTTGTCGTTATCGTATGGTATCGTTGATGTAGGTACAGTATGTTCCGGCTGTAGCGTACCTAATAGTAAAAGTTATAAAACTCGTTTCTGAGCCATGTTGTTTTCGAGGGTCATCACGAATCGTCTCGCGCGCAGGTTCGATGACTTCCAGCTACCCGAACAAACAGGTTTCCGAAAAGGCTTTAGTACCATAGACCACATCCATACGCTGCGACAAGTTATACAGAAGACCGAAGAGTATATCTTGCTACTATGCTTGGCGTTTGTGGACTATGAGAAGGCCTTTGATTCGATCGAGACTTGGGCAGTGCTACAGTCTCTCCATCGGTGCCATATTGACTATCGGTACATCGAGGTGCTTGTTATTATATAAAAACGCCACCATGACGGTCCGAATACAGGAGCAGTGCACGAAAGCTATTCCTCTGCAGCGAGGCGTAAGGCAGGGAGAAGTTATATCTCTGAAACTGTTCACCGGCGCATTGAAAGAAGCTTTTAAACTCCTGAAATGGGAAGGATTTGGTGTCAACATTAATGGCGAATACATTACCACTTTCGGTTTGCCGACGAAATTGTGGTCATGGCAGAGTCGCTGGAAGACCTCGGTACAATGCTCGATGGCCTTAATAGAGTTTCTTAACAGGTAGGTATTCAGATAAACATGGACAAAACAAAGATTATGTCGAATGCCCATGTTGCGCCCTACCCAGTACCAGTTGGGAGGTCTATCCTCGAAATTGTTGACAAATAATATGTTTACCTGGGACAGGTGATCCAGTTGGGTAGGTCCAATTTTGAGATGGAGGTCAATCCACGAATCCAACCGGATGGGCAGCGTTCGGGAAACTACGCAAATCTTCTCGTCCAAAATACCTCAGTGCCTAAAGACGAAAGTATACAACCAGTGTGTGTTACCAGTGACGATACACGGAACAGAAACGTGGCCTCTTTCTATGGGCCTTATAAGAAAGCTCAAAGTTGCACAGCGCGGTATGGAAAGGGCTATGCTCGGTGTTTCTTTGCGTGATCAAATCAGAAATGAGGAGATCCGTGAACGAACAAAAGTCGCTGACAAAGCCCGACAGATTAGTCAGCCAAAGTGGCAATGGGCGGTCCACCCACATGATGGGCAGACGACCTGGTAAAGGTTGCAGAACGACGCTGCATGCAGGCCGCTTCACACTGGCCGATCTGGAAGTCACTGGGGGAGACCTATGTTCAGCAGTGGACGTCCTGTGGCTGAAATGATGATGATGATGATACAACTCGTTACAAACTAATACGTACTATTTCTTTCTTCCTATTGCATAACTTATCATTCGCGTTGTTCGTGGAAAATGAAATTACCGGGCTTATATGAGAAATCTTACATCTAACCACTCTTTGAATTTGTGTTAGTTAACAACAGCAGCAACTTCTGTAAAAGTATTAGTTAAGTTGCTCTTTTTAAATAGAGATTTAAGCCGAACTCAAGTGGTGCGGTAGCAGGGGTTCCTGCAACAACTATTGATAGTAGTGAAATAAATTTTCCAACGCAGTTACTAACCCGTTTCAAAACGTCTAGTTTAAAAGTGCCTACAGGCAGCGAATTTGGAATAGCGGAAAGTTTTGACAGGTGTATGCATATCTGATGTAGCACCCATTGATTGGTCATCAGCATGCTCAGAGAGCAAATTTAATTTCAATCGATACAAATTACCAAAATACGTTGTGTTTTTATAAAGTTGTTCATTTGAGCCATTATATAATTAGGCATCTATCTTCGGGTACCACAAACAATTCGGATATTTGTATAAATTTTGATAATGGCAACGTTGATTGCGTCTCCATGTTGTCCCGGTGAAATAGAGCATTTATATAGATTAACACATATTTTGGAATACTTTCCTGCGATGGCCCTTGTCCTGGGGCTACGACCTACATTAAAAAAAGTAAGCAATGAGATCGTAACAAATTAGTTAGTAACATATAATTCAATACTTTATACATTTTCACAAATAAGAAAGTACCTAACATGCGTTACTGGCATACTGAAACTGATACTGAAAATGAACCTTCTATCTTTTACTCCTTTTACGCGTAAGCCCATTGCCTGTGCTATAAGGTTTACGTAACACTTGTGGCCTTGGCACTGCTAGAGCTTACGTCACACGATCTCGAACTTAGATTACAGATTTTAGATTTAGCATATTGATTTTTCTTATTTTAAACACGTTGAAGGGCAGTTCATTGGGCCTATGTTTTGAGGATTCAGTACTCTCATAAAACGATAATATTTTTGTATGAATATGTATAGCGCCTCTATGTACACCGTGTCATTTTTAAATATGCAAGAAAATTTACCAATATATTCAGACATCGATTATCATCATATTTGATAGTTTTTTTTTTAATTTTCCTTATCAAAATTAAAAAAATATATCAAAATGGTTTTCATGAAAACCATTATGGGCTATCTTTTATCTCTTCCGTACGTAAATACTACTCGACTAAAATTGGTTTTGGTCTTTGAGGTATAATGACATACATATTATACATCAGTGATTTTAGGTGTATATTAGTTTACAATGTAATCTCAATGATACGTATTTGAATTAGCACGTTTTTTGTTGTACAATGCATGTGTAAGTTGTATACATTTTAAATACAATTAAAAAAAAGTTAAGCAAATAAATACGATGATAATCGAATGTTGTAAAATATATTATACTATATATACTAAATATATTAGTAAAATTTCTTACGTATTGTTAAAAGTCACGGTGTATGTGTTATAATTTGTATAAAAGTTACAGTTCGTAAATGAAAAATACGTCTTTACTCGTTTTTTTAAAGGAGGTGAAATTTAAAAATAAAGTTATTTAAAAATTAGAAATAAAGTTTTTTTTTTTGATATATTGACTAGAATACTGACACAAATTTTATTATAAAAACGAATCAAATACTAGCATTTGTTTAGCCGAAGCAAGCACGCCGAACTTGGCGTCGTCTTATAATATCAGAGGTCCCGAGTTCGATTCTCGATCGGTTCATTGTGTAAAACGAACTTGTATCTAAATTATTCCAGAGATGAGCGTTGTTTTTTTTTTCTATAACGCAAGTGCTTTTAGGATCAGATGAATGTATGTGATGTTTATTAATTTATTTTCGTGTCTGAACTTCTGAAGTCAGTTGTTTACAATATTCGGCTTGATAGCACGTTTAGCGCAACATTCTGTCTATCTCTCTAGTCATTGCTATTCTGTACTTTGTCTATATTAGAAGTCTGGCCAGTAGAATATATGTACTAGTTTAGTTTTTTAGGGTCCCGTACGCAATGGGTAAAACGGGACCCTATTAATAATACTCCGCTGTCCGTCCATCTGTCTGTCTGTCTGTCCGTCCGTCTGTCTGTCTGTCTGTCTGTCCGTCCATCTGTCACCAGGCTGTATCTTATTAACCCTGATAGTTAAACAGTTGAATTTTGTTAAACACGAAAGATGTTTTTCTGCTATAACAACAAAAACTAAAAAACAGAATAAAGTAAATTATTTAAGGGGGCTCCCATACAACAAACGTGTTTTATTTGCCGTTTTTTTATAGATAATGGCACGGAATCCTTTGTGCGGTTCGACTTGCACTAAGCCGGTTTTTAGGGTTCCAAACCCAAGAAGTAAAATGGGACCCTATTAGGTACTAAGGCTCCGCTATCCGTCTGTTTGTCTGTCACCAGGCTGTATTTCATGAACCGTGATAGTTAAACAGTTGAAATGTTTACAGATGATGTAGGTATTTCTGTTGCCGCTATAACAACAAATACTAAAAACCAGAATAAAATAAATTTTAAAAGGGGCTCCCATAACGTGATTTTTTTTGCTCGTTGTTATAATGGTGCGGAACCCTTAGTACGCGAGTCTGACTTGCACTTGGCCGGTTTTTAGATATTCGTACAAACATACTTGTCACTCGTAATTGCAGATGCTTGTCAGCACAAATAATTGGCGTCTTGACACGAACGTCTGTCAGTGTCACATTCCTGTCGCCAATTTGATCGCTTGCCGCAAACGTCTTACGCATTCTAATTAAGTACCAAACGCGTCAAATTGCAGGCTACGGGTGAGCACATTTTGGACGATTACGAAATTAAGTACCCTGAAAGAGAATAAGCTAGTTTAGATATCATTTCCGGCACTTTTGAAACCCTTGCATGCTTCTTGTTTCAATTGAATAAGTATTGAATAAAATTTTGAAAGTTCCTGACTGAAAACAGGGAAGTAACCATTAAAGTAAACCAAAGTAGGGGTGATGAAAAGGCGGTTAATTCGATTTTCGGAGTAATTGTTAGTAACATCTGACTACGCTATTTTAAGCAAAACAGAGACATGATCAGGCTGGTCAGTCTACTAGACTATTCACCACTTTTATTATGTTTTTGTTTTTATTTACTGTTTGGTGGAGCTAGAGTTCTAGAGACCTGAGTCAGCATATTTACGTTCGTTGTATTTAGATACCTTTTATCCTAGGAAAATTGATAGTGAACGCACTTATTATTATTACAACTTCTTCTTACCCATGTTTTAAATGTACCCAGGAGAACATACCAATTTTCATGGTACCTATAAAAGTAAAAAAATATCATCCTTGTGTTACGAGATACCAGACATTGCCATTTCTCATCACAAGCGGACCCGAGCCTATTTATATAAGTTCGTTTTCTAAACTGACTCTACCTAGGAATTAAACCTTTTTGCGTTTATGACGAATTAATGCACCAGTCATTTTATGAATAGGCGTGAACGTCATTTTACGCTTTATAAAAGTTAAAGTCACGCTTGGCCTCAGCGTTATAAATGTTCATCAAGTGAGTATACCTAACACAAAACACAAATCGCCATTATAAAGCCCTGACCGTCTGTTGCACATTTTCAACGACGCTTAAACGTGCGGTCATAATGACAGTGCAAATTAAGTGAAACCAGCTAAACGCTGCACGTTCTGAACCTAATAGCTTAAGTTTTACAGTACTTCTGTACCTACTCGTACTAAACGAAAGCGTAAAAATTTTCACCGCGATCTCTTCATTTAGGCCTTTACAGATTCTGCTGAAGATCGTTTTCGGATACCCAAATAGGGAGTCTATATACAAAGAAAGGCCATTATTAACCAATTTAAATAAGACCAAATATAACCCAGCCTTTAAGTATTATTGTTGTTTTATTGATTGGTTGATCGAGAGGTGTTCTTGGTGCTCGAATAACACCACTTTTATAAGGGACCAATATTGAAATATTATCAAAGAAATAAAACACTTCTGCCTACGATAGCGGTTTAGTACGGGAAAGCAAGACAGGGTGATTCTGGCATCTCTCCTTTTAAATCAAAAGGGTTTTTAAGTCTTTTTAGGTGTTTTGGAAACGTTAACTTACTTTCAGTGACAGCTCGCTGTAATAAGGTGGTGAGCGCAAAGACGCCTAGTCTGGTTGTCTTGGCTGAGCTGGTGCCCATTAGACACCACATCGATGCGGACCATTAAATTTAGTATTGTAATCTTATTGTATTTGTTCCTTCTTGTCAATTGTTGCTTTTTTTGTTTGCTTTTTCTTTTTTATGTTTTTTGTGTTTTGTATGTATTCTACTTTTGTATTGTTGCGTGTGTTTTTTTTATAAATTAAGGGTAAAATTATTTATCTCTCTCTCTCTCTCCGTCCCTCTCTCTCTCTCTCTCTCTTTAAAGCTTGTTATATATTTAATTTTGTGTCGAGATTCCAAAATTAAGTCCAATCAAGTATGTTGCAAATAAATTTTACTCTAAAACTGGTTTATTTATTTTGAAGTTTATACCTTCTTAATAAGTAAATTATAGTAAGCGTTTTAACTAGATATTCAAAGAAGGAAATGAACGGTCAAGTTTTGTCGACAGTAATTATTTTGTCGTGTTATCTTTATATATGCATTAAGTTATAATTGTTTACATAAAAATGTCTGAGACATTTATTTTGTAATACAGATCGATTTAAAAACGAACACACGATTCTTGAATGAGATGAGGTAACCTCCTTTTTTGTATGCTAATATTTAAGTGACTAAAGCTGTGAATTTGGAGAACCCCTGCAAACCATGGCTCACCTCTCTAACTGTCCCGCGTGCCCGACCACCTGCTCGCGTGAGGACCTACTTGTCAGTAACCAGAGGGCTACCACGGTAGCCGCCTTCTGGGCAAGTAAGATTTAGCCCGTGTTCTTACCGACACGAAAGAAGAAGAAGTGACTTTAATATTGTTTGGTCTCATTTAATTAGTTTTAACGAGTCCAATACATTACATTTTAAATGAATTTTGTAACACAAATCCTAACTCCTGGCGACCTTCGATAACGAATCGACAATCGATAAATCATGTGGCACTGATGCTAAGTCCTTTAATGACACTCGACAATTTGCGGCCTGACACTGCGGCTTAGAACAACAATAGAATGTGCATTCGTTTTCCACACCTATTACCTAAAGAAGAGGCAAGATCGCATTCTTAAAGATAGGGGTACATATTATTATTGTTTCTCTAATTTCGAGGAAAAACACGTGGAATACATCCATTCAGTAAATATAGCTTCTGTTCATGCGTCATTAAAGTTTAGTTTGGCAGAGCATGTTTGATCTGCCAGGACATTTAGTATTCGTCTCATGGACCGTACCACCCAATGATAATAAGGAGCAGCCCTTTTTATTTAAAAACTTTTTAAAATAAAAACACGGGGTAGTGCAATATATTATGTTTTTATAGCACAGTCTTATTAAGTCTTACATCAGTAAGCTAGATTTTAAATAAATAATAATCAAATAATAAATATGCATCAGACACACCAACGGTCATGGTCTTGGGGTAAGGATTTAAATCCTTGTGCTACGAGGTACAAGACAATTAAATTTTGCAAAGGGCATATCCCAGAATCTTAGACAAAAGCCAACATAGAAAATATAGTTTTCTAAATTGACCCGAACCGGTAATCAAATCCTTTGCGTTTAAGACGATCACCACACCAGAGCCCTAGTTGGGTCGTCCTAAACATCCACTTTTTTAGGGTTTAATCTCAAAAGAAAAAAAGAAAACCCTACATGATCTCGTTGTTTGTTATTTGTTTGTGATTTAGTTTAAATCTGACTTGTTTCATAAGGTTCATAAGGCCCAAGAGCACTGGCTCTTAATGGGTCAATAGCTTGAACTAAGTAATTGGGTTAGGGCATGATTAGAATGACAGAACGTGAATTCTCAGGACATAAACAGGACTAGTACAAAGCTGCCAGTAACGTCAAAATATTAAATTATATACTTAAGACTAACCTGTTTCACAATCGAAAAGTAAGCACTACTCAACAGATAAATTCAAATAAAGAACACAATTAATTAACTGGCAGATTAAATTAACCAAGACTTACTTAGCGATTGTTAAACAGGCCTTAAGACCCGTAAACAAAAATCAGAGAATATAATGAAACATCAAAAGTTTAATCTGAGAAGAAAGATAGTGACCAGCCACCATAAAAAAAAACTACAGGACCCCAGTGTGATTGAAACTCACGTGAAAAGGGCTCCGTGCGTCATATACGTTTTCCTGTATACAGGTCGAAATCAGAAATCAATTTTTTTTTGTTTCAACTGCCTTTAAAAAAGGAGAAGGTTCTCAATTCTTGAATGTGTGTAGGTTTGTTACGCGATTACTTCGTCAATAATTATGGACCGATTTCAAAATTTATTTTTTTGTTTGAAAGGGTATACTGTCGAGGTGGTTCCATTTTCACCAAGTCAGAATCTGATAATGGGATCCCTGGGAAATCGAGGGCAAGCCTCAATTTTTATAGGCACACATATTGTTTTGCATATATTTTCTTACTCAATGCTGATATTTGGATCTGATAATCATCATCTCATGATGCTGAGCTGATGATGAAAGTCACTAAACTTCTTAACGATTTGTCGACAGAACGTATTTCGTAGTGTACTCAACGGAGTTGACTTGGAGCTTATGAGGTAACAGACAGCCTTTTTTTATTAACTGGAGGCGTAAACCAGCACACCCAGTATACATACCTATAAAAATATTTAAAACTTAACCTTTCTCAAATTGACTTGGATTGAACGCAAGACCTTATCCTATGGTTACGACACCAGAATAGAAGGCTTTCTTAAATTGGACCCCACTTCTGTTAAAATTTAATCTTTTTAAACGACTTCTATAATGATAGATTCTTAATGGTAACGTTTTGTTAAGGACTTAACACTTTAATTGACAAATAAAATTAGTTTTAGAAAAACTAAAAATCCACTTAAAAATTTAACTAAAAAACGAAAAATAATGTTGACTAAAACATACCTAATCAGTTCTTTTGGAGTCGGTTGGTTTTTAGTGTTTTTATATAACTTACTCTTCAAAATATTTAGCTTAGTATCTTCTGCTTAAAGTTCAAGTTTTTAGGCTTATTTTAAGATTATTTGTTTCTTAAAATCGTAAAATATGATAAATTGAAGAAACTTAATTTATTCTCTTTCATTTGATTTCATAGTGTAAAATTTTACAAATATTTTTCATTTCCTAATTTGATAAAAGATAGCCTCAATATTTTCAAAAATCATTTATTTACGTTAAACGTCCGTTGGGTAGCTTTTAATTAGGTTAAATTCCTTTACCCGACTAACTTACTGACGGTCACCCATCAACTCACAACTATGGCGTAGATTCACTTCGTTTATCACCACTAATGCGCTGCCGCTTCTATTATACTTACCTCTGTTATAACGAAACGCACCACAGTTTAAATAAAAAATATTAGTATAAGTGGCCATTCAAAAGTTAACAATTCAAAAACAAACAAAAACAATACTTAAGCTGGGCGCGAGGAAAGAGTTCCCTCGGGAGAACCTTTCTATTCTCAAGGGAAATCTGATACATCGGTCGTTTATAGTAAAGACTGCGTACTTTTAGCTTGCACATGAAAAATATTTTGTGAGTTGGGAAATAAAGATAAACAGCAAAAACCAAAGCATCAGATCATTTTTTGCGTAAAGACATGCGCAGACGAGGGGCTTTGGTCCTCCTTTGGACAATAGCCCCCGAAAAGTCCGCGCAGGACTTGTCATAGACTCAAAACACGTGGTGTGCGATCATTTAGTGGCCAGAAGTTTATTGAAACGGACGATAAAAGCCTCCATGCTTTTATTCAGATATTACGATGTGCTGATAAAGTTTAAGAACTACTGAATGATTTTTTTTTCAGGTCTGCCGGTGACTTTTGTCAAGAGGACTTTTGTACGCGTTACTTTGTCTCGTGTCATCGTGTGCGTTAGCTAATACAGTTTTAAGCGATTTATTTTGACGGACAAAAAGTACCTACTCAGAGAAATGTCGTCTGCGCAGGCCTCAAGATGTCAGTAACATGTGCAAGGGTCTAGCTGTTATAGTGTAGTGTCATATATATATGCTGTATTGTTTTCAAGGTTAACCTTATAAAAATGATGATAATATACCTAAGATGTAAGGCAAGCAAGTGCAAAGATACAGGGCGAAAAGCGAGTGCTGTCTATTCTAATATGGTCTCTTTAAGATCATTAAACCTAAAACTATAGAGAATTGACCTCCAAAACGGTGGTGAGATGGATTGGTCAATTTTCTTAAAGATTGGCAAGCCCTACCACCGACAAGCATCTCAGTAACGGTTGATAATGCTATAATTATACTCTCTGCTATATTGGCTCGTGTTATGTGTTTAGGACCACAAAAACAATTGTATCAGGGGTACTCATAGAAAAGAAAATGTAGAAATGCTTAATTGGCAGAACAAAACAAATCATCCCTTGTTTTACAACGCAGATATTATTATCATAAACAAAAAAAATATGAAATGTCAAATACTCGAAAGTGGTTTGAAATTTGCATCGATATTGCAAGGTCTCATTTGCAATCAAATGATCTACCCTACATCCCTTAACGAATTGCCGACATAATTACTCGTATTAGTAATCCTGTAATAGTAAAAGGGTGTTGTGGTTGTACGCGAGGAACAATTTTATTACTAATACCGACGCTTTTTGTTATTTTTTTAAATACCTACTAACTCGTTTTCTGCACATTTTACATTATTTGTCATGTGTTGGTGATAAAGTTCGTTTCGATTACGCTACTTAATACCTAAAATTATAAATTAAATCTTAAAAGTACATTCAAGTAAGTCGGTAGGGGCTGATATAATTTGTATGTTGAAAGTCAGTTACATGTTTTTTTATCGATAGTCAAGAAATATATCAGGGTCCACACCCTGTTTATATATTTCTTGACTATTATTTTTAGTTTAAAACAGTAGCCAAATCTAAGAAAGTGAATATGTAAGAAAACAAAAGAGTCAACATCTAAATCCTGAAAAAAATGCGTCTCCATACACTATCATCGTTAGTTTGTATGGTGAAACAAAAATGAAATAAGCAATATCGATGTTGACTCCATAATTGGGGGAACAAGTAAAAATGAGCCCCAAATTGATCGTATAAATGAACACATTAATTTGCCTTCTTGAATTTGGCTGCTATTCAAAACCACATCAGGATTTTTATTTTACATTTTCAAAATTACAAAGACCAACATCACACAAACTGTTTAACATTACACACAATTAGCTCCTGTTGCTATCAAAAATGTAATTGCATAAAGCAGTGTGCGAGAGCTCGATGCAATTGTGCAACAACTTGCCAATGAATAA